>CM071939.1:9110876-9793376 GCA_036784905.1 Acrossocheilus fasciatus | reverse complement strand
GCATGAGGCCTTACGATGAATACAAGCAATTCACCCCCAATCCAGAAGGGGGTGCCCACAGTAATGCAACGCTGTTTGGTAACCACCAGCAGAAGAACAGCGAATGCCAAGTTGCGCACTTGAAAACAAAGGCCACTAGACAGTGACCATGCGCTGATTCTGAACGCATCTCTCACTGACAAGGGAGTATACTTTAAAGGCTTGCGTACTCAACTGTTTGCAGAAAGGAGCTTTGTGCTCGTGTGTCCTGCCTCTCTCATTCTGCACAAATCCAAATATTCCGTAATATTTCCATATGTGCGATGTAACATCTGAATACTAAACTATTATTTATTATGTAAATGATAGGCTTTGTACTTCAGTCACGTTCCAACCGTGACACAGGGGCACACGTGCTGATGTTTGGCTCACTGTATTTTATTTTGATAAAGTACTGATGTACTTTACATCTGATTTTATTTTGATAAAGTACTGATGAACTGATGTGTTTTTGTGTGCGCGCGATCACTTCAACTGTTTCCTTATACCAGCAGAATCAACTTTAAACACGTATTGTCCTATTAATAATCACTGTATAAAGGTCTGCTTTTATTTGTGTACACTCACAATGAAAACAAAACATATTGTATATATATAACATGTAATAATATTAAGTATTTTCACATCTAGATGGAAAAAAATGTAATTTGCACTACTGTCTGTTCAAAATAAATGAAAAGAAACTGAGCATAGTAGATTTTTTTCCCCCCTGTACCGAAATCGTATTGAACCGTGACCCCCGAACCGAGGTACGTACCGAACCGTGACATCTGTGTACCATGCCACCCATAATATATATATATATATATATATATATATATATATATATATATATATAAGAGTTTATTTGCAAAAACAGATAACTATTTATAATTTATAATTTTCAAAAATCATATTTTTTTATTCTTATAATGCTTTTATTGTGTTTTATTGTTTTAGTTAGCGGTCCTTTTTTAGTTATCTTTTACCCTAATCAAAATAACCCAACTGCAGTTTGATTGAGATTAATTGGAATGCACAATGAAAAAACCTGATTTTTGAAAATTGGTAAAAAATTGAGTTCCACTAGGGATGGGCGATATCTCTTATTTTATTTTCGATCCGATACCGATATTTTCAATCCCAGTATCGTCGATATCGATACCGATCCCTCTAAACTAAACTGATCTTTTAAATTATTGAAAGAATATAATCAGTAATTATTCTCACTTAATATTAGATTTTAAAGACATGTTTATGTTTTGGTATTTTTACATTTTTACTTTTTTGTTTGTTTACACTGTCAGAAATAAAATATACTAAAATTGTATTTTAGCCCTTTACTGGGGCAATAACCTCAAAGATGCACCTATACCCCTAAAAGGGAGCATATTAGTACCATACAAGTATGCATGCTTTAAGGGTAGATAAGTTACAGTACAAAGGTGCACCTTTGAGGGTACCTAATGAAAAATAAACATGGTGTTACAGAAGTACTCAAATGTATTATTATTATTATAATGGTAAATTTGTGTTTACCACAGTTTTACTACAAATACTGTGGTAAACTGTGGCTGCTGTTTTCAGTCCTCTGTCATGTGTCTTGTGTTCCCGCCTCTTGTGTCCTTATTTGGTCATGTTCATGTCCTTGTTAAGTGTGTTTATCAGTTTATTTCATTCAGCTGCGTTTGTCTAATGTCTAATTATCATGTGTATTTAGTTCCTGCCTGTTTAGTTAGATTTTGGCTGGTCTACTCGTTATTCTCAAACTATGGTATACTCGTTCCTGTGTGTCTGCCCTGCCTTGCCTTGTCATGCCCTGTCTGTTTTGGATTCATTAAAGACTGTATTTTGAGTTAACCTCATCTCCTCGTTCCTCCCTGCTGTGTTCACTGTGACAGAAGACCAGGCCTAAACAGTAAGCAGCGCCCCTTCACCTCATTTTGTTTTGTTCGTTTTTTGGAAAGTGTTTATTTTGGTTCCTCTTTGTGTGTTCTGTGGCATGGATGTCGCCACTTGTCATCCCGCCCTAGCCAGCTGATATTTGGCGTTGGAGTTCGGTGGGATCACCGCAAGTGCCGCGAGTCTGTTGGTCACGAGCCCCTCCAGTCTGCTGCCATCCTCAGCTCTCGCTAGCCCGCCTTTCGCAGCTCCCTCAAGCCCACGTTCGTGGAGATAGCATCTCTGCTGGCTCTGGCTAACCCAAGCCCGCCTGGAGTGTATATGGCAAGCCGCTGACTCAAGCCCGCCGGCCGCTGCTGACTCCTTCCCAGAGGTTTTAAGCAAGAGCTCCCTCATGCCGACAGTCTGAAGTGGCTCGAAGGGAGGAAGGGCTAGCACCCACAGCATCAAAGCCAAATCCCAGGATTGTAGGGGGGTGAGAGGGTTTTAGTCTTCCCGCACCTCTCAAAAATCTGATGATTTTTCTGATGGTCTCGATCATTCGATTCACACCATCTCTCAAAGACTGCCCATTTACAGGAGTACAGGCGCCTTGTAGAGGGGGCTCGCGCCTCCATAATTGTGTCCACCACGCGGCGAGACAACAAGCCCTGGTTTACCGGTTCCCGCACACCATCCACACATAAAGTTTCCACCATTCGGGGTTGGAGTGCCATACTGAGCTGCCTGCCTGAGACAGTAAATCCCGTCTCAGTGGGATCGGCCACGGGGGAGCCATTAGTATCTCCAGCAGATCTGGAAACCAAGGTCTGTTCGGCCAGTACAGAGTGATTAATAACACTGATGCCTTCTCCTCTCTGATTTTGTGTAGCACTTGAGACAAAATCTTCAGCAGGGGGAACGCATACAGACGGGCATTCGGCCACGGCACCGTGAGTGCGTCCCGCCTAGGGGAGAGCGAGAGAGAGGGAAGAACAGAGGGCAATGCGTGTTCTCCTCCATCGCGACCAGATCCACCTCCGCTTTTCCGAACTGTTCCCAGATCAGCCTCACTGTCCTGGGGTTCAACCTCAATTCTCCGTGAGAAACCCCGTCCCTCGATAGCATATCCGCGCCACTGTTCAGGCATCCTGGAACGTGTGCTGCTTGAATGGAGAGAAGATGGTGATCGGCCCACAGCAAAAGCTGTTTGCAAAGGGCTCCCGAATGTACCCCACCCTGGCGGTTTATGTATGATACCACCGACATGTTGTCTGTTCGAATCAACACGTGATGCCCCCGGACTTGCGTGATGAAGCTCTGAAGAGCCAAGAAAACCACCTTCAGATTGAGGCGATTTATGTGCCACGTTCTCTCCGACTCAGTCCAGTAGCCCGAGGCTGGTACACCGTCGCAATGAGCTCCCCAGCCCGTCGTCGACGCATCCGTCATGACCACTTTCCGCCACGTTGGTATAGGTCGGGTTTCCGCCATGGTTTCAGCGCGTTCAAGCATCTGCGAGTGACCACAACGTGGGCATGGCCGGTTTTCCACGCCCTTCTCGGCACCTGTTTTTTCAGCCATATCTGGAGGGGGCGCATATACACCAGACCAAGGTGACACACCGTCGCGGCCGCCGTCGTCCGTCCCAAGAGCCTCTGATATTCCTTCAGTGCCACGGGACGGCCCAGTCTGAATACATTCAGAGCGGACATTAAATCTCGCATGCGCTCCTGACTCAGAGGCGCTCTCATCGAGATCGAGTCCAAATGCACCCCAAGAAACATGATTGACTGGCTGGGGCGTAACATGTTTTTTTGAGACCTAGGCTCTGCTCAGGCACAGGATGCAGAACTCGTGCGTGTCTGGGAGCTCGATGGGTCCCGAACACAGCGTGCAAACATTGGACATGCTGGAACGCCGAGAGGGAAATCCATCTTCTTGCATCTTCTCCACAGCTGTCTTCAGTAGGATGTGTGAAAGAGGAAGATTCTGAGCTTATGCTGCCAAAACAGCACATTATATAATGGTGGGAGCCCCTATAGCCATCTTGGCTGGCATTGGCCAGTGAGAGTTGTAACTTCACTGGCGTTGTGCAATAAGATTTCAGGTAGGTTAGGAAGGAAGGGAGTCCCCAAGGAGTTTACGCCATGTCAAGAGACCACTCTCGAGAGGGAACCATGGTGAAGCTAAATGGCTAGTATAGCAAAACCTTATTAATGTGTGGTTACTTTACTTTCACTTTAGTTATTTATTTGTAGTAAACCCATGTTTAATTTTCATAAAGGTGCATATGTAATTAAAACATTATGTAAGTGAGTGCAGAAATTAATGCAAATAATTTTACCTGATGCTGATATTACAATAGCCAGTCTTAACAGTGATCTGAACGTGATCTGGCTCTTGATTTTATTATTGTTTTTTTTTTTTTAATTATTATTATTTCTTTGCAGGGAGGCAAATATATCAAATGTGCGCAAGGTAAGAGCATCTATGGTAATTCACGTTGGCCAAAAGGAAACGCGTTGTGAAAAAAAAAAAAAAAATCACCGGTAATCAGACATCGCATTCGGATGGGATTCGTTTTCTCAGAGGATCACTGAGTTAAATTACAGTAGGTAATTTGCTCTGGAATTATTACAGAGGTTGTGTGAGACGTGGCAGATTCAGACAGGATTAAAATCACCAAGTACGTCTGTGAAACACAAATTTCTCTAACGACCCCCTGTAAAATTAGTCCCATCCGAATAGCGCTTTTGTCATGTATCCCGGACAATCACGCGAGCCTGTGAGAGGCGTTTACATTTTAAAAATAATTTTAAAAAGCACACTGAAACAATTCAGTAAAGACTAAATATCAGTCTGACAGAAGCCAAAATGAGCATTGTGAAGCTATATTTATATTTATGATAATCACTTTTCAATTGTGTTTCAGGGCAGTCCATGAAGTCAGTTCTAATTCCACTTGCCACATCAGACTCTGCTGTATGGAGGCCCTCATGTGTGTACTTTTCATTATTGTGCATGGAGATAATATTCAGGTACGTGAACACTTGACTATTGCATGAATAATGAATGTGCCATCTTTGAATGTACCAGAATTTTAATTGCTTAATTGCAATTGAAATAAAAATGAATTAGAAATTTTTCCCCCAGTTCAGCTTCAACAGGTGAACGTGGTACTTTTCCATTGCATGTTACGACTGGGCTCAGCACGGTTCAGCACGGCACGGCTCAGCACAGCACGGCTCAGCACAGCACGGCTCAGTTCAGTTTGCGTTTCAACTGCAGTTTAGCGCCGCTTTAGAGTGGGCGGGATTAATCATTATAGTTGCGCCACCTCTACTGACGTGACTCCTGAAAAACTTTTTAATTCCGCGTTGCTCCATCATGCTCTCGCTGGATCCACTCCTTGGCTATCAACAACAGGAACTTCTGTACTTCCTCAACAGACCACGAAACAGCCATTTTTTGGTTGTTAAACTGACTGGGCTGATTTAAATCTAGGGCGTCTGTTGTGTCTCGTGCCACAAGTTCAATGACGCAGGCAGTGATGTTTTTCTCCAGCCAATCAGTGATCAGCAGAGTTTACACATCACGTTTTGGTAACGGTATGGTTCGCTTGGAACCTTGGCCGAGGTGGTACTAAGAAAAGTACCAGGTACTGTACCCAGTGGAAAACCCCCAAAAGTGAGCCCTACTTAACCGTACCATGCAGTGGAAAAGTGCCAATACACTACCAGCCAAAAGCTTTTGAACAGTAAGTGTTTTAATGTTTTTTTTTGTTTGTTTGTTTTTTAAAGAAGTCTATTCTGCTCACCATGCCTGGTTTGGGTTTGGATTGGGTCCCCATCTGTACAGATCACGTTCTGGTAGAATCCCCCTTGGTAAAATTCGCGATCGCATTCCCGGTAGAGCCTCAAATTTAGGCCCTAACCGACAGTTTAACAGAATTACTGGCCCGAGTCGAGCCCGTCTTTTTTCCCCTTCTCCCAAATCAGATTATAATACTGTTTCAGCTATTAAAATAGTTCAGTTTTGTATGTAATGGCAAAGTGATTATATTTTGTTTGATTATATTACATATTTTTATTTTGTAAATTTAGAAAAATGTTTGGAGCATTTTTTTGTTAATCAAATATGTTTTTTCTTTCTTAAAGTGACGACCAAGCGGCCAGTGACCGACAGGCTGATCATAGCCTATGTTTGATCAATTTAGCTTTCTCAAATCATCACGTCTTGCCTAAAATAAAATCTATAAATATACTAAAACAGTTCAAGCATATAACAATGTTTAAACGTTAAACCAAGATAAATGTTCGCTGCATCCAGTAGTTTGTGTAGAGAGTCGAAGCTAAAGTGCAGGACATGGAGGCACCAGCGCAATCAATTGCATTTTTTTAAATGGAAACAACTTAAAATACGCCATAATTTTTGCTCATAAAGGTAAGAGTAATACATCATTCGGAACTGTAAAGGGTCTACTTTTATTTGTGTGTACTCACAATATCAACAAAATGTCATGCTTTTAAGAAAACAGTGATGCGCTTTCTGCAGTCTCGTCTTGAACAGGAGCGTTTCACAAAAATGAACCGAAAGTCAGCAAGTACATGCCTCACAGACATAAATATATAGAAAGCTTTAAATTACTACTTAACGAAATCAATCAAATCGAAAACAAAAAACTCTCATCACTCATAATCTGTGATGATGAGTCAGGATCATCATCTTCATCTTTGTGACACTGACACAGAAAACACTAGTTTATTAGTAAATAATTAAAATATCTTATTACTATTTCCCCCGAACACATTCATGGTAATTACTTTTGCTTGGGCTTTGCGGCAAGCTTCAACCTATTGCGTGTATTTGAACGCAGAACTCTTCAGCTGCGCTGACAGCACACTTTCTGCTGCTGCGGGACTCTATACACCATCAAGCTGCTCTTCACAGTCACGGCACGGTCTCGTGTTGTTTCCACCAGTAATTTTTAATTACTAATTGATGGATGTCTAAAATATAAAAATAAGGAAAAGCCTAAAGCCTGGTTTATACTCGACACGTCTGCAAGTTGGCTTGGGTGCGCGCGCCAAATATGACGTCATCGCGGTGTTGGCGGAAGTTGAGTGTGCGTGACGCCGTTTCGTGTGGCGGTGTGCACGTCATTTTTTGTAACGTTCTGGGCGACTCTAGCCAAACATGTACGTCTGTGCTGGCATTTGTGTGAAACCGAAGCAGTTTGATGTTAATTTCAAAAAGAGTTTTTTGAAGAGTTTTTTTTTTTTTTTTTTGCAGTTTGTCCAAGGCTTTTTAATTCAATTCGTTCTATTATTGTATAAAAATAGAATTAGAATTCATGTAGACACTATTTATACACTATTTGCTTAATAATATGCAAAATAACCCAAAATCCTAAGATTATTTTAACCAGTTCATAAAGAAATTATTAATTCATCAACTCATTCATCACATGAGACCGGCAAATGACTTCTTCTCACTGGTGATTCTCGATGGTTTTAGAGGAAAATTACTCCTTGTCGCCCCCTGTCATTTCAAAGAATATCTCAATGGCAAATGTGTCAAGTATAAACGCCTCTTCCGTTTGGGGAGGGGCGCGCACAGTCAGCGGAGGCTTGCGAAGCGGAGCCAGGCACGATTACAAACGAGGCTTAATCCCCGCCCCGCCCGCGTCTGAACCATGGCGTGAAAATTGGCCCGATCGAAGCCCGGCCCTAGAGATGTAAAAAAGTCGGGGCCCGTCTAGCCTGGCCTGAAATGCAGGGCTCTAGCGTTCCCCTCGGTAGAACGCCTACAGGGATGTCTTTTGATTAGAATTTAATTATTAGTAGACTAGAACACGTGGATATGTTGTCATTATTACACTATAAGTGTCACGAATCCTGTCCATGCACTTCCGTTCATTCACCATCAGAGGTCACTCGCTCACCACATTGACTCTTGCACTACACAAACTGTTGCACATCACCTCAAACTACGTTACAGAATACTCGGCCACACGAGGTTCCAGCGGCTTTTCTAACGGACCCTGGTCAGCGGCTTTTCTAACGGACCCTGGTCAGGTATGGACCCATTCAATCAGCTGCTTGACCTGCATCAAGGGAGTCTATCCATTGAGGAGTACGTCACTCAATTTTGTGTGATCTCTGACAAGGTACCTTTTGATGAGGTTGTATTAAAATACATTTTTCGTTTCGGACTAAGTGAGCCTGTAAAGTCATGGTTACCTGAAGGAAAGTTTAATGTCAGTTTAAAGGATTTTATAGACTATGCTTTGCTGTGTGCTGGGTTTTCGCAACGACGCACCGTCACGTCACAGCTGCCATTCGTGAGTCCAGTCAAGTTACAGCTGATCGTCCAGAGTCTTGTAACTTCTCAGCTGATCTCCCCGAGTCACAGCACATCACAACTGATCGCCCAGAGTCTCGACATGTCTCCGATGATCTCCCAGAGTCGCAGCACGTCTCCGCTGATCTCCCAGAGTCACTTCACGTCTCCGCTGATCATCAAGAGTCACACCGGGTCACAGCTGATCTTCCAGAGTCACTTCCCGTCTCCGCTGATCATCAAGAGTCACACCGGGTCACAGCTGATCATCCAGAGTCTTGTGACGTCCCGTCTATCACACCCAGATATTCAAGGTCAGTGCTTCGATTTCCCAGTCTGTTATCCAGTTTGAGGGATGTACCGCTGGTGTCTGCACGCGCAGCTGGCATCCCCAAACCCACTCGCTCCAACCCTCCTGTTCCTGCACTAATTCCCCTGTCCGAAGCATTTCCCATGATGGGGATCGCTTTGTGTTACGTTTGGGCTGCGTACACCACCACAGAACTGCCCGAGGTAGCGAAGTCCACTGTGACGTCTCCAGAAGCGGTGACACATGCTGCAGAACCTCCTGAAGTGGCGGTGCTCGCTTCAGCTCCTTGTATGATGGTGGCGCCCAGCAATGTTGCCTCAGCCTGTTGTGTTGCGGTCAAAGAGACCGTTACTGAACTCACTCTGTGTCCGGAGTTTACCATTGTAGAACCTCCAGAGGTGGCGGCAACTGCTGCAGAACCTCCAGAGGTGTCAATGGTATCCGTCTGTGATTTCCTTGTCCTGCCCTGTCACGGCTATGGAGGCCGTCTGTGAACTCTCTGCCTGTCCTGTTGCAGCCAGAAGGGCTGTCCCTGAACTCTCGTTCTGCCCTGTCACGGCCACGGAGGCTGCTTTTGAACCATTATTGTACAGTCTGTCTGTCCCCTTCCAGTCAATGTGTTTGCTCCTGAATTATTTGTCTGTCCTGTTTCGATGAATGAGCCTGACTGTGAATTGTCTGCCATTGTTTTCCTCACTGGAAAATCCAGCAGTCCAGTTCCAGTCTATGAGCAAGATTTTGAACTGTTTCCCTGTCCAGTTCCAGTCAATGAGTTTAGTTATGGATTGTCTGCCCGCTCCGTTGCCACCAGGGAAAATATTGATAGACTTCCCATGTCCTCTTCCTCGTTCCTTGGGTCCATGCATTTTCTCTCTCCTTCTTGTGTTTCAGTTTTCCCTAGAACCCAGTCTCTGCTGTGGGGTCCTGATCTGTTGTGGTGTTCTCCTGATCCGCCATGGAGGGCTCCTGCTCTGTCTGCTCCGCCGTGGAGGTCTTCTGCCCTGTCTGCTCTGCACTGGTGGGCTTCTGCTCTGTCTGCTCCGCCGTGGAGATCTTCTGCCCTGTCTGCTCTGCACTGTTGGGCTCCTGCTCTGCCCTGGTGGGCTCCAGTCCCATCTGCTCTGCCCTGGTGGGCTCCAGTCCCGTCTGCTCTGCCCTGGTGGGCTCCAGTCCCATCGACTCCGCCCTGGCTTCCTGCCCTGCCGGCTCTACCTCGGTCCCCGGCCACTCCACTTCCACGTCGACCTGGCCCTCTGTCCCTCCCCCTGTTCCGCCTCCGCTCCACCGCCCTCTTGTATTGTATAAGAGCATCTGGAAGCCGCTCCTTGGGGGGCTATGTCACGAATCCTGATCATGCACTTCCGTTCATTCACCATCAGAGGTCACTCGCTCATCACATTGCAACTACACCAACTGTTGCACATCACCTCAAACTACAATTCCCATCATCCATTGCGCTGACGACACACACGGCTGATTGCACTGATTACATGCCTTACTTAAGCCATGGACTTCTCTCAGTCACTGCCGAGTATTGATCTGCGTATAGCTCTCTTCTAGTGTTAGCTGCCTTACCGTGCCATTCTGTGTTTCTGTTTATCTCCAGTATTGTTCTGCTTTTATCAGTCACCGAGTGATAGCTGCTTTACTGAGTCTAGTCTCCATTTCATGTTAGTCTTGTCTTCTCGTATTGCTTTGTTTTCCTGTTCCCTGACTCTTGCCTGTTCATATTGGATTAACCCTTCGTCTTTCCGTTTGGACTCTGTTCGCCCCTGCCTGGATCATTGCTCATGTTTTGGATTACCTCTCTTGTCTAGCCCTCTATATACCTGTTTGCCAGTTTGACCCTGCCTGTATTTCGACCACGTTTATTAATAAAATCATTGCACTTGGATCCACTCACCTCTCGTCTCATCGGCTGCATTACAATAAGACTGAACTTCGATTTCAGTGATTTGGACTGAGATGGACACTTGCTTCTTGCACTCTATGTTGCACTTTACTTTTGCTTTTAAAAAAGGATTTCATAGAAATTTGGATTTAATTTGCTTTAGTAAAATATAGCTTAATAAAATATTAAGTAAAAGTGTTGATTTTTTTTTTTTTTGTGAGAAATTAATCAATTAGTCGATAGATTAATCAAAATTAAAGTCCTACTTGTAGTGATCTTTATGGACCCAACTAAACTAAATAAGTAAAGTTCCTTTGTTTTCTTGATTTTTATATAAACACATTTTGTCTTTGAGTTGATTTGCACAAGTTTTCATTGAATGCAGCCTAAGAGTGTTCATTTTGTCAATATATAGGTGCTGGTCATATAATTAGAATATCATCAGAAAGTTGATTTATTTCACTAATTCCATTCAAAAAGTGAAACTTGTATATTATATTCATTCATTACACACAGACTGATATATTTCAAATGTTTACTTCTTTTAATTTTGATGATTATAAAGGTAAATCCCAAATTCAGTATCTCAGAAAATTAGAATATTATTTAAGACCAATACAAAGAAAGGATTTTTAGAAATCTTGGCCAACTGAAATGTATGAACATGAAAAGTATGAGCATGTACAGCACTCAATATGTAGTTGGGGCTCCTTTTGCCTGAATTACTGCAGCAATGCGGCGTGGCATGGAGTCGATCAGTCTGTGGCACTGCTCAGGTGTTATGAGAGCCCAGGTTGCTCTGATAGTGGCCTTCAGCTCTTCTGCATTGTTGGGTCTGGCATATTGCATCTTCCTCTTCACAATACCCCATAGATTTTCAATGGGGTTAAGGTCAGGCGAGTTTTCTGGCCAATTAAGAACAGGGATACCATGGTCCTTAAACCAGATACTGGTTGCTTTGGCACTGTGTGCAGTTGCCAAGTCCTGTTGGAAAATGAAATCTGCATCTCCATAAAGTTGGTCAGCAGCAGGAAGAATGAAGTGCTCTAAAACTTCCTGCTATACGGCTGTGTTGACCTTGGACCTCAGAAAACACAGTGGACCAACACCAGCAGATGACATGGCACCCCAAATCATCACAGACTGTGGAAACTTTACACTGGACTTCAAGCAACATGGATTCTGTGCCTCTCCACTTAAAATTTGTCATTTTTATTTAATTCCTTTATTTTTAAAATATGTATATAGTATATGTAGTATTTATAAAGTTTTACCATTTAGTTTTGGATCTGTTTTTAGTTTTTAATACTACAATTGATTGCTTCTGTTGTACTCATTTGTAAGTCGCTTTTGTAAGTGTCTGCTAAATGACAAAATATAATATATATATATATATATATATATATATATATATATATATATATATTATATGAAGTGCTATATGTAAATAAGGGTGAGTTGACTTGCTTTTGACAATTCTTCATAGAAATGTTTGCGTGATGTCTGTTTTGAACAATTTTGTATTTGAGAATTGTATTAGTAGCCTTCAATGTGAAAGAAATCAGTAAAATAAGATTACATCAAATCAGTCTCAAGTGAATTGTAATTACACAAATACAATAAGTTGTGGTTACTTAATTTTCTCAAGGCAACAGGTTTCCTCAATTTAATTAAGTAGACAGAACTGAGATTAACTTTTTAGTTTTAAGTTAAGTAGATTCACACTTTTAAGTAATTGCAAATTAATGAATTTAATTTAGTCCAACTTAAAATAAAAAGTGACCACAACACATTTATTTTGTTTATTTGTTAATGTGACTCAGAATTGTCAAGTTCTTGACTTCAAGTTCATTTCCTTTACTTAATAATTTTAAGGCAACGGGCTCCCTCAATTTTGTTTTAAAGTAAAGTCAACTGATCACTTTTTACAGTGTATTGAGGACTTTTTACTAATAAAACCAAGAGATGTTTTCCTCATTTTTAAAAGGAAACATAAGCAGTTTTGAGGCTTAAATTGAGGAACTGTTTATTTTAAGAGAATTAGCTCTATTTTGCAGTTTTATTTCAGAGGTGATTTAGGTCCCAGCATGCTTTGCATATGGCTGGATATGGACAGTAAATTTTAAATTGTATATGCTATTTTATGTTTTTGAGTGAAGGGAAACAATTACTAATGTTTAATGTTCAGTTATGTTTGACATTTGAAAGAGTTTCTGTCACGTTGAAGTTTCCATTGTGCAGTGCAATCGTTACCATTGTGCAGAAGAGTAGCTCTTATGGGTATGGATACTACTCCTCTAAGGCATTAAGCCTTGTTCAATGAGCAGTAGCTTTTCTTGTGGTAGTATTTTCCTACTTGAGCTGCTTAGCTGTATACAGTCTTTTAAATGTAAAAAATAACTCCGTCATATACAAACAGGCCTCACTCAAACTCACAGACTTTTGAGAATAAGCTTAAAATAAATGAGCACATTTCACAAATGATATTAAATTCATTGTGTCATAGATTCATTAATTTAGGAGATTTTACATGATTTATTCAGGTAGATTCCATAAAAAAATCAAGCCTTAAAAACTACAAAAAAATATGTAATATTTTTACCAAGTAGAACACTCGTTCCATTTTTTTTTTTTTATTATTTTTTTTTTTTTACAGTGAGAGGAAAGAGCAAGAGGAGAAACTGTATGAAGACATGGACATCGAGAAAGAGGACAACAGGGTGGAAGGAGCAGAAGGTGTAGATGAATTTCAAATGAAATCAGAGTTGAAGCTAAAAATAATGTTAAAGAGGTGTGTGAACTTGCAAGTACGATGTCAGACACTGTAATATGCTCTGGTCCCCTCCCTGCTTACTGGGGTGATGAGATTCATAGCAGACTGTCGTCACTTGATGGCTGGATGTCTAAGTGGTGCCCACAAAATAACATAGGCTTTATAGACAATTGGATGAGTTTTTGGGGCAGACCTGACCTGTTGAAAAGAGATGGTGTTCATCCCTCCTGGGGTGGTGCCGCTCTTCTCTCTAGAAATATGGCACATAGTCTTAGAGTTTGCACTTGACTAACTGGAGCCCAGGTCAGGAAGCAGACAGACTGGCTAAACCGATCGTCTGCCAGCCGCCTCACGTCACAGAAGTCAGTTAACTCTCAGCACATAGAAACTTTTTCACCTAGATATCACACTATAGAGACTGTCTGTTCCCCGAACTAGAAAATACAGAAAACATCCAAACCAAAGTAATAGTAACAATTTAATTGATGTTCAACAAATAAAAATCAATATAATACAGATAAAGAAATGATAAAGCTTGGCTTATTGAATATTAGATCCCTTTCTTCAAAAGCACTTTTTGTAAATTATATGTTCACTGACCATAAACTAGATGTGCTTTGTCTGACAGAAACCTGGCTAAAACAAGATGATTACATTACTTTAAACAAGTCTACACCCCAAGATTACTGTTACAAACATGAAACCCGTCCAAAAGGTAAAGAGGGAGGTGTTGCTACAATTTATAGAAATATTTTCAGTATCTCTCAGAGGTCGGGTTTCAAGTATAATTCGTTTAAAGTAATGGTGCTCCATATAACGTTATCCAAAGAAACAAGTATTAATGATAAATCCCCTGTGATGTTTGTACTGGCTACTGTATACAGGCCACCAGGGCACCATACAAACTTTATTAAAGAATTTTCTGATTTTCTATCAGAGTTAGTGCTGACTGCAGATAAAGTCCTAATTGTTGGTGATTTTAATATGGAATTGATGTTAGTGGGGTTGAAATTTTGCAGCAGAGCGATGATATCTCAGATCATTATCTAGTCTCCTGTATATTCCATATAGCTAAAGCTGTAAAGCCAACTTCTTGTTACAAATATGGTAGAACCATTACCTCTACCACAAAAGACTGCTTTATAAATAATCTTCCTGACTTATCTCAGTTCCTCAGTTTATCCAATAGCTCAGAACAACTTGATGATGTAACAGGAACTATGGACTCTCTCTTTTCTAGCACTTTAGATGTGGTTGCTCCTTTACGCTTAAGGAAGATTAAGGATAAGAGTCCAACACCATGGTATAATGAGCACACTCGCGCCCTAAAGAGAGCAGCCCGGAAAATGGAGCGCAGCTGGAGGAAAACTAAATTAGAGGTATTTCGTTTAGCTTGGCGGGAAAGTACCCTATCCTACAGACAAGCATTAAAAACTGCTAGATCTGTTTACTTTTCGTCTCTTCTAGAAGTAAACAAACATAACCCTCGGTATTTATTCACTACAGTGACTAAATTAACGAAAAATAAAGCATCAACAGGTGTTGGCATTTCCCAAGAGCATAGCAGTAATGACTTTATGAACTATTTTACTTCCAAGATTGATACTATCAGAGATAAAATTGTATCCTTGCAGCCGTCAGCTACAGTATCGCATCAGATAGCACACTATAGATCCCCTGAGGAACAATTCCATTCATTCTCTACTGTAGGAGAGGAAGAATTGTATAAACTTGTTAAATCATCTAAACCAACAACATGTATGTTAGACCCGATTCCATCGAAACTACTAAAAGAGCTGCTTCCAGAAGTCATAGATCCTCTTTTGGCTATTATTAATTCATCATTGTCATTAGGATATGTCCCCAAAACCTTCAAATTGGCTGTTATTAAGCCTCTCATAAAAAAAACACAACTTGACCCCAAAGACCTAGTTAATTATAGACCAATCTCAAATCTCCCTTTTCTGTCAAAGATACTAGAAAAGGTAGTATCCTCACAATTATATTCCTTCCTAGAGAAAAATGATATCTGTGAGGAATTCCAGTCAGCATTTAGATTGTATCATAGTACTGAGACTGCTCTCATTAGAGTTGCAAATGACCTGCTTCTATCATCTGACTGTGGTTGTATCTCTTTATTAGTTCTACTGGATCTTAGCGCTGCGTTCGACACTATCGACCACAACATTCTTTTGAATAGACTACAAAACTTTGTTGGCATTAGTGGAAGCACCTTAGCATGGTTCAAATCATACTTATCTGACCGCCATCAGTTCGTAGCAGTGAATGAAGAGGTATCATATCAATCACAAGTGCAGTATGGAGTACCTCAAGGCTCAGTACTAGGGCCGTTAACTAACGGAATGCATAGTCGATATAAAAAACTAGATGACGAGTAATTTTTTACTGCTAAATTCTGAAAAAACAGAGGTGTTAATTATTGGACCTAAAAACCCAACATGTAACAACCTAGAACATTATCTAACACTTGATGGCTGCTCTGTAAATTCTTCTTCATCAGTCAGGAACCTAGGTGTGCTGTTCGATAGCAATCTTTCATTTGAAAGCCATGTTTCTAGCATCTGTAAAACTGTGTTTTTTCATCTTAAAAACATATCTAAATTGCGACCTATGCTCTCAACGTCAAATGCAGAAATGTTAGTTCATGCGTTTATGACCTCAAGGTTAGACTATTGTAATGCTTTATTGGGTGGTTGTTCTGCACGCTTGATCAGCAAACTACAGTTGGTCCAAAATGCAGCAGCTAGAGTCCTTACTAGAACCAGGAAATATGACCATATTAGCCCGGTTCTGTCAACACTGCACTGGCTCCCTATCAAACATCGGATAGATTTTAAAATCTTGTTAATTACTTATAAAGCCCTGAATGGTTTAGCTCCTCAGTACATGAGCGAGCTCTTATCGCATTATAGTCCTCCACGTCCACTGCGTTCTCAAAACTCTGGCCGTTTGATAATACCTAGAATATCAAAATCGACTGCGGGCGGCAGATCCTTTTCCTATTTAGCACCCAAACTCTGGAACAATCTACCTAACACTGTTCGGGAGGCAGACACACTCTGTCAGTTTAAATCTAGATTAAAGACCCATCTCTTTACCCTGGCGTACACATAACACACTAATACGCTTCTATTATTCAAATCCGTTAAAGGATTGTTAGGCTGCATTAATTAGATCAAACGGAACCGGGAACACTTCCCACAACACACGGTGTACTCGTTACATCGTAAGTAGAATGGCATCTACGCTAATATTTGTCTGTTTCTTTCCTATGATCAGATGGTGGATCAGCACCAAGAGATGATGTCTGCAGCCCTGATCATCAGCGGAGACCAGGACACCCAGATGACCCCCGGAGACCTCGATTAAAATACATTAAAACTAAAAAATATAACTAAAAATATAATAAAATACCTAACTACATAATACTACTATCGTTAGAACCTGAAACTTTTGAACTGTGGGTGTCGTCTGGTCAGAGGAGAACTGGCCCCCCGACTGAGTCTGGTTTCTCCCAAGGTTTTTTTCTCCATTCTGTCTCAGAGGGAGTTTTGGTTCCTTGCCGCTGTCGCCTCTGGCTTGCTCAGTTGGGGACACCTAATTTCTAGCGATTATCGCCGATTTGATTGCTCATATACTATTTAAACTAAACTGAGCTAGACAATGACATCTCTGAATTCAATAATGAAATGCCTTTGACTGAAAATTGAATGTTTAATCTTATTATATATTACTGACACTCTGTCCTCCAATTTGATACTGTTAAGTGCTTTGACACAATCTGTATTGGTAAAAGCGCTATATAAATAAAGGTGACTTATTGTGTTTTCCCCTGCCTGTTTTGGATTGTGTTTTCCCCTGCCTGGACTATTGCTTCGTTTTCAGATACCTCTCCCGTCAAGCCCCTTCGGATACTGTTCGCTGTCGACCGACCTTTGCTTGCCCTAGGATTACTCATGTCTTGTCCCCGCCATACCTGTTTGCCATTGCTCGACCCTGCCTGTATTTATGACCATGCCTGTAAATAAAAGCTTGCACTTGGATCCGCATGTCTCACGTCTCGTCAGCCCCGTTACAGAATACTCGGCCGCACAAGGATCCAGCAACTTCTCAGACGGACATTGGCCAGGTATGGACACAACTAGCAGCTACACTTGAGCACGAGCACAAAATGGCATCCACAACAACACCGTCATGTCATTGCTGCCATTCATGAGCCAAGTCATTGTCAATCTACAGGAGCCAAGCCAAGTCAAAGCTGATTTTCATGAGTCAAGACAAGTCAAAGCTGATCTTAATGAGCTAAGTCAAGTCACAGTTAATGTCAAAGAGTCAAATCAAGTCACAGTTGCTGTTAAAAAAACCAGTCAATTCACATTTGATCTTAAGAGTCACTTCATGCCTACGCTGATCTCCCAGAGTCACAGCACGTCTACGCTGATCTCCCAGAGTCACAGCACGTCTACGCTGATCTCCGAGAGTCACAGCACCACGTCACGGCTGCTCGTCCAGAGTCACAGCAGCACGTCACGGCTGCTCGTCCAGAGTCACAGCAGCACGTCTCCGCTGACCTTCCAGAGTCGGGTTATGTCCTGGCTGACACACCCAGATCATCAAGGTCAGTCTTTCATTATCCCAGTCTGATATCCAGTGTGAGGGATTCACCGCTGGTGTCTGCACGCGCAGCTGGTATCCCCAAACCCACTCACTCTAGCCCTCCTGTTCCTGAACTGATTCCCCTGTCTGAAGTGCTTCCCATGATGGGGATCGCTTTATGTTGTGTTTGGGCAGCGTACACCACCGCGGCACTGTCTGAGGTGGTGACTGCTGCCACAGCTTCTCCAGAGGTGGTGGCACATGCTGCAGAACCTCCAGAAGCGGCAGGGCTCACCTCAGCCCCTTGTATGGTGATGGCGCTCAGTAATGTACTCTCAACCTGTTGTGTTGCGGTCGAAGAGACCGTTACTAAACTCTCATTGTGTCCTGAGTTTACTGCTGTAGAACCTCTAGAGGTGTCAGCGGTATCTGTCTGTGAACTCTTGTTCTGTTCTGTCACGGCTATGGAGGCCGTCAATGAACTCTTGTTCTGTCCTGTCATGGCTATGGAGGCCGTCAAGGAACTCTCGTTCTGTCCTGTCACGGCTATGGAGGCCGTCAAGGAACTCTCGTTCTGTCACGTCACGGCTATGGAGGCCGTCAATGAACTCTCGTTCTGTCCTGTCACAACTATGTAGACTAATTACAAACTTCCCATGTTCTCTGCCTCTATCCTTGGGTCTGTGCATGTTTTGTCTCTTTCTTGTGTGGGTTCCTGATCCGTTGTGGTGCTCCCCTGGTTTGCCGTGGTGGTCTTCTGCTCTGTCTGCTCCACTGTGGAGGTCTCCGGCCCTGTCTACTCTGCCCTGGTGGGCTCCGGTCTCGTCAGCTCTGCCCTGGTGGGCTCCAGTCTCGTCTGCTTCGCCCTGGTGGGCTTCAGCTCCGTCGGCTCCTCCCTGGTGGACTCCAGTTCCGTTGACTCCGCCCCGGCTTCCTGCTCGGCCGGCTCTGGCTCAGTCCCCATTCTCTTCACTTCCACATGGACCTGGCCCTCCATCCCTCCCCCTGTTCCGCCTCCACTCCACCACCCTCCTGGATGTGGTAGGAGCGTCTGGAAGCCGGGGGGCCGGGGGGCTTGGGGGGGGGTGCGGCTATGTCACGAATCCTGTCCCTACACTTCCGTTCATTCACCACCAGAGGTCACTCGCTCACCACAATGACTCTCACAGCACACATCACACTGGACTCAATTTCCCTCCCTGCCGAGTATTGTATGTGTTTACTGCTCCCCTAGCCGTAGCAACTCTACAGAGCCCCTGATAGTTTTCCTAGTTTTCCCCTGCCTGTTTTGGATTGTGTTTTCCCCTGACTGGACTATTGCTTCCTTTTCCGATACCTTTCTCGTCAAGCCCCTTCGGGTACTGTTCGCTGTCGTCCGACCTTTGCTAGCACTAGGATTACTCTTGTCTTGTCCCTGCCATACCTGTTTGCCATTGCTCAACCCTGCCTGTATTTATGACCATGCCTGTAAATAAAAGCTTGCACTTGGATCCGCACGTCTCACGTCTCTTCAGCCCCGTTACATATATATATATATATGCATGTGTGTGTGTGTGTGTGTGTATATATATATATATATATATGTTTATGTACTACAAAAGGCACCTATTGAAACCTCTGCAAGAATATCGCACCCCTTGTAAGTTGATGTCAAATACATGGAGTGCCTTTGTTACAATCTACCCCACTACTGGGGTAGGATGTAACATACTGGGGTAAGTTGTAACAATTGGTCAAAAGAAGGGAAAAAAACAAGCCACACCATGCAATATGCTATAAAATTTACTGAAACAATTCAAAAGAAGAACCCAATACTATGACTTGTATTGGGTGAACATAACTCAGCTCCACTTTATGTCTTACTCACAAATGTGAACGTTTGTGTAAATTACTTGCTTAACAGCATTTATTTTTAATTAACACTCAACTCAAGTCTAAAAAAAAAAACACTATCAATGTGTGCATGTTTGTGTATCTATGTCTGAGTATTTCAGACTGCACTGGACATGGTGACAGAATGAACTGCAGAGGAGCCAGTAGTAGTAAAGTAGTAAAGTAGGTTGAAAGAGAGGAGGCCATGGACTGGTGAGCTGGAGGAGAAAAGGCCATGGGCCGGTGAGCTGGAGGAGAGGAGTCCATGGGCCGGTGAGCTGGAGGAGAGAAGGCCATGGGCCGGTGAGCTGGAGGAGAAAAGGCCATGGGCCGGTGAGCTGGAGGAGAGGAGTCCATGGGCCGGTGAGCTGGAGGAGAGAAGGCCATGGGCCGGTGAGCTGGAGGAGAGAAGGCCATGGGCCGGTGAGCTGGAGGAGAGAAGGCCATGGGCCGGTGAGCTGGAGGAGAGGAGGCCATGGGCCGGTGAGCTGGAGGAGAGGAGGCCATGGGCCGGTGAGCTGGAGGAGAGGAGGCCATGGGCCGGTGAGCTGGAGGAGAGGAGGCCATGGGCCGGTGAGCTGGAGGAGAGGAGGCCATGGGCCGGTGAGCTGGAGGAGAGGAGGCCATGGGCCGGTGAGCTGGAGGAGAGGAGGAGGGTCACATTTCCCAGTGCTTGCACAGCGCATGCTACCGACACAAGCACACCTCTCTCACCGGATGTCATTTCACCCACCTGCTTTGCTCCACGACGTGCAATAACACACTCTGGTGACTGAACTGTTGTGACACCAGTTTCATCTACATTCCATATGTCACTCCCATCAAGGTTGTATTTCTCAATAACCTGTCCAAGGAAGTTGAAGAAACACTCCACATTTGTGCAGTTAAATATTGTAGCTCATGAAAGGCTGGTTGCCTCTGGACTCCTTCATTGTCAGACAGAATGCTTTTTAATTTAATTTGTTTGTTGTACTATTCAATTTGTAACACCTCGTTTCTTTAAAGCTGTTACTCTGAGGGGTTCAACAGATTTTTGACATCACTGATTTAAAATACTCTTCACAACACAAATAAATGGTATACTTCTAGTTTTATTCTTCCCACAAATGTATATATACACCCACACAAATGCAAAAACCAACAATAAACCATGCATCAATTTATGTGTACTTTGTCTTTTAACTGAGGCAATGAAGTGAAAGCTTATCGTTCCTGCACAGAGGATGTACGAAAAGAGATACTAGATGAGGCGATGTTTAAAGTCACAAAGATACTTTGAGTGCGATGCAATGATATGGATCCTATAAAACCTCTGTGTCGTTGGCGTTCGGCGTGTCGCATGGGATGACCACATGTGTCTTTTACTACTGCGTGGGCCTTCGTCGCAGCCGCTACCTCTCGTATGCAGCGGTGATTAAAGATGCAGTCGCTCAATGACACATGAAGCAAGAAAATGGTGCGAAGAACAAATAGGTGCAGACACAGGCATTTAAAGTCCTTTCTAAAGAAAAAGCAACAGACTGACATCAGTGATTATATATTACAAACATCTCAGGTAAAGAAGTTAACCATACTCACAGCTGAGCAGAAACTCCAAGAGTTCTCAACTAAAGGACTTTACAAGGGCAAGCAGGTAGCGTGAGCTCAACCAAAAGGTTTCCCTCTACCAAACGAACTGACTTACTCTACTGCTTTCGAGCTTATATGTCCGGTTACCTCCAGGCAATAGCGCCCTCAAGCTGCTCCTAGTGGTACTACATTTGTATTAAATACCTATGGAATCAGTCAGAATAAAGAAACTAAATAAAACCAAGTAACGTTTTGTTCGTTACAAATTCTATACTGGTCTTTAGTGACTAAGCTGTCATATGCTTACCTCGCGTGGAGTCAATCCGTAATAAAGGGGTGCTGCCTGACTCAAATAATCAGCTAACACTTTCTCCTGGTCCTCAGAGAAAACTTTGTTGTTGCTCTGGTAACCTACACTGGGAAGATCACTGGAGCCCTGGTCTCTCAGCTCTCTGACTGACCTTCCCTTCTTTGTGACCTCATCAGACAATTTTTTTAAAACACTGAGAGGCACACCTCTCTCTGTCTTTCTTTTCCACTGTCTAGGCATTCTGTAAAATTACAAAAAAAAAAAGAAAAAAAATCTTAGTTTCATATAAGGAGATGGTTGTGTCACGAATCCGGTCTATGAACTTCCGTTCACTCACCACCAGAGGTCACTCGCTCACTACATTGACTCTCACACCATACATCACACTGGACTGCATTTCCCATCATCCATTGCACTGATGACACATACACAGCTGATTACACTGATTGCACTTACACAGCTGAATGCTCTGATCACACAGCTATCACACTATCACACACCCTATATAAACCACGGACCTCCGTTCACAGTTTGCCGAGTATTGTTCTGTGTGTAGCACTCTCCAAGTGTTAGCTGCCTTACCAAGCCATTCTGTGTTTATGTTTAGTTCTGCATATAGCCCTCTCCAAGCGATAGCTGCTTTACCGAGTCATTCTGTGTTTATGCTTAGCTCTGTGTTTAGTTCTGCATATATCCCTCTCCTAGCGATAGCTGCTTTACCGAGCCTTTCTGCAGCTCTGATGTAGAACTGTTATGTGTAAGTCTCAGGCCATTTTACTTACCCCGTGAATTTGGTAACATTCTCATTTGCTCTGTCTACGTACCCCCCAACGGTAATGCTTCACGGGCTGCGTCACAGGTGGCAGACTGTGTCCATGAACAACTACAGAGTACCCCAAATGCCCCTATTTTCGTCGTGGGAGACTTTAACCATTGTGATCTAAATACTGCTTTGCCGGGTTTTGAACAGTATATTAATTGTTACACCAGGAAGAATCGTATTTTAGACAAATGCTACGGTAATTTAAAACATGCTTACAAAGCTAAACCACCTCTGTCTAATTCTGATCACTATACTGTTCATCTGATCCCTACTTATAAGACTGCCCTCAAGAGCTCTAAACCCCTGGTGAAATCTATCAATGTATGGTCTGAAGATAGCATAGAATCACTGAAAGGCTGTTTTCTATGCACAGATTTTTTCTAGGGAATCAAGCTTGGACAATGCCACAGAAGTAATTACAGATTATATCAAATTCTGTGTTGATATTGTGATTCCAAAAAAGAAAGTAAAAGTCTATCCCAACAACAAACCTTATGTTACCAAGGAAGTGAAGGACTGTATCAATAGGAAGCGCCAGGCATTTAAGAACAAGGATCACTTACAACTAAAAACTGTACAAAAGGAATTGAACCAGAGGCTCAAAGAGGCAAAAGAACATCACAGGGGCCTGATGGAGGAAACATTTCAAACTATGAACTCTAAAAGATTATGGGACTCAATGAAAATAGCAACCAACATGAAATTAACACAGAAGTTTTTACTTGTCACAGATTAATTGCCAAAAGCAAATGAATTGAACTATTTTTATAAGAGGTTTGACAATTATGATTTTTCTGCTGAATGTGATATGGTGCTTGATAGTATTGCTATCGATGATGCTGATAGGTTGGAGATTGACCCTAAATCCATCACTAAGGTTTTTAAGCAAGTTAATGCAACTAAGGCTACAGGTCCAGATGGTATATCTCCTTTTTTAATAAGAACATGTGCAGATGAATTAACATCAGCTTGGTTCCCTATTTTCCAGAGGTCCCTGTACTCTCACATTGTGCCAAAATTATGGAAAAAGGCAATCATTACCCCGTTCCTAAAAAAGCCTGTCCACAGGAGAATAATGATTTTAGACCTATTGCCTTAACTTCTGTTGTGAGGAAGTGTATGGAAAAGCTCATTGTGAGCCAATTAAAACTGGAAGTATGTCCTCGGTTAGATCCCTATCAGTTTGCATATAAACGTCAAAGAGGCACTGATGATGCTATCAACAGTTTAGTGCACCTAGTGACTAAACATCTTGAAAATCCTAGGGCATATGCTAGACTGTTGTTTGTAGATTTTAGCTCAGCCTTTAATACTTTGCAGCCTCATATTCTTCTGAAAACAATGCGGAGGATGAATGTCAATCCCTTTATTATTAAGTGGTTCTACTCATTTCTGACCAATCGTAGCCAGCACGTTAGGGTGAACAGGACGTTGTCTGAATCTACGATTATCAGCACTGGCGCCCCACAGGTGTGTGTCAGTTCTCCAGTCCTGTTCACTTTATATACTAATGAATGTACATGCAGTACTGATAATAATTACATGATTAAGTTCTCTGATGACACTGCTATCTTAGGTCTTATATCTGGAACATCAGATGATATTACTTACAAACATGAGGTTCTAAACTTTGCCCAGTGGTGTGATAAACATTTTCTCAGTATTAACATAAAAAAAAACAGTGGAGATGATGTTTGACCCCAGGTCCATTGGAGACCACTTAACAGTGGTCATTAATGGTCAGAATATAGCCCAGGTGGACTCTTACAGATACCTGGGCATCCACATTGATAATAAACTGACATGGAGTGTTCAGGTTGAAAATGTGTGCATTAGGGTCCAACAGCGATTGTATTTTCTTCGCAGGTTGAGGGTATTTGGTGTTAACCAGAAAGTGTTGCTTCTCTTTTATCATGCTGTAATCGAGAGCATTTTTCGATATGGCATCTCAGCCTGGTTTGGCAATCTTAGTGTACACTTGAAAACCCAGCTTATACGCCTAACCCAGAGAGCCATGAAAATTATGGGAGTTAAAGCAGCATCCTACACTTCAGGCTATTTTTGAAGAAATAGTTGTTAGACAGGCTAAAAAAATTATTTCAGATCCCACTCATGTACTCCACTCTGAGTACCAACTTCTTCCCTCAGGAAGACGCTTCAGAGTTTTTCAGTGTAGGCTTAACCGTTTTAAGAACTCCTTTGTCCCACTGTCCATTAAAGCATTAAATGCTAAGTTAGCTAGAGGTCAACAATTATAATGTAATGTTATTTTTATTTTTTATTTATTTATTTATTTTTATTTTTTATTTTTTATTTTTGCAAATGATGATTGGTGGTGTGTTTCACGGTGGGCTGGGTGCAGTTTGGCTGTTCACTGTGTACTGTGGGAAGGGGGAGGGGAAGAGACGGTTACATGTATCGTATGTGTGTGGTGGGTTGTTCGTGTAGAGCAGCAGAGATACCATATTGTATGTGTCTACAGCAAATTTCCTTCGGGACAATAAAGTTCATCTTATCTTATCATCTTATCTTTCTGTGTTTTAGTCTTGTGTACTTAGTTGTCTTAGTCTTGCCTTGCCTGTTTCCTGGTGTTCTGATTTCTGCCGTTGTATCTTGGATTAACCCTTTGCTTGCTGTCTCGGACTCTGTTTGCCCCTGCCCGGATCATTGTTCGTGTACCTGGATTACCCCTCTCGTCTAGCCCTCTGGATATTGTTTGCCGATCGGAGACCATGCCCATTCACTTGAGTACTCTTCTGCCTTGCCGTCTATATACCTGTTTGCCATTTGTGTGACCCTGCCTATTATGACCATGTCTCCGACTAATAAAGCTTTGCAAATGGATCCACACGCCTCATATCTCGTTGACCCCGTTACAGATTGCAACATTTTTTAAAGATGTGTATCAACCCACCCCACCCCTGTCAGCCATTGTTATGGTCATGGTCTCCAATTCCCATCGTGCTGTGTTTTTATTAGTGTCTAACTGGTTCAGCTGTTCCATTTCCTGTTTGGTCACGTGTTTGTGTTAGAGATGGGACGTTTGATACTAATGCTGCATCCCAATCCATCTACTTATACTATGCCCTAAAAGTATGTACTCTTTTTGTGAAGAAAAAATACATACTTTTGAGTATAGTAGGCAAGCTTTGGGACAAACTACTTCATCATAGCTGCTTCTTTATCGGACACTCCGTTGCTTAGTTACGTGCATCCTGTAACTATTTAAACTACCCTGTCAATCATCTTGTCACAGTTAACATCATCTACATTTCGTTTGATTTCCTTCCGTATTGGAGAAAAATAAAGAAGCACATTGCAAGTTTTTCATGCCAAGAAGATAAATATTTTTTTTCATCAGGTTAGACATTGATTATTTATCATTCAAATCCCTTTCTCTACCTATTCGTCGGTCGCGCATAGCCGCCACGTTTGTAGTGTTGTGTTTTTTTTTTTTTTTTTTTTAAACACTTTTTACTCTTTACTATGATTTGGGACATACTAATTCCATTTTCGAATACTATTTAGGATGGATAGTATGCGAATTGGGACGCAGCATGAGACTCTGAAGCCTGTTTTACTGTATTGAAGCAGTTTGGTTTTGTTCGACTTCATGCGGCGCCGCAAAGATCGGCTGCCATCTGACAAAAGCAATGCATTGTGATTTGAAAATTTGTCCCGACTTTGATCGGCGCTGCAGCCACCTTATGATCACATGCACGAGAGCAAAACGAGACCAGCTGCCTAGGCCAGGTACTGCGGTTGCTCAAAATCGGCCGCGAAAGACTTGATGACGACACACTTTATTCTGATTGGTCAGATTCTGTGATGAAAAGTACAACGTGTGTTGCGTGTTTATTCTAATAATTCAATTCCAATAATGCTCACAAATCTGTGTTTTTATAACAGTAAAGCTTTTTTAGTGTAGTCACACTGTTATATTGAGTCATGTTTATCAAAAAACTGTATTACTTCATCAATTTGACAGCACACATGCTACAAATGTTCACAACACAACCAAATAAAGAAATGCACTGAAGACGTTATGTCCCTGTTTTATAATTAATCTAGGGGAATTGAGGAATAAGTAACAAAATGAAAGGAAAGTCCACATGGAGCATCTCATCCCAGTCCCAGCCCTAAAGAACACTGCCAACCACTAAAAGATCCACTACAAATTTGATTTATTACATAAAGGAACCACAGAAACAAAGCAAAAAGGCTTCAGGAGGGGGCAAGGCCAAAATAACAAACAAAACAGAATCTTACTAAATTTAAAATCTAACTTCCCTAACACAGGGAAAAATATGAAAGAGAGAGAGGAGACTATTTTTTCTTTAGAAAATTACATAATTATATTAGATCTGCACACAAAACCCACCATTACATAATAAACACCAAGTTTAAAACCAAGCTAATATATCTCTAAAAAATTAAAATTAAAAATTCAATTAAACATAAATTGCAAAGAACCATCAATGTCAATTTCACACAAACACTTGTTCACCCCCCAAAAGTCTCAATGTTTTTAACCAGTTGGTAATAAGCATATTCCACCTTTAACCTTGATTTTATTAAACCCTTTCAAATTGACACTTCATCAGCTGACCCCATACCATTTAATTTACTTTTACGTGATAGCCAAATTGCCATTTTTGCCTGCCCAAACAAAAAGTTAAGCATCACGTGGTTCTGCTTTTTATTTTTGTTATACTTAGGACCATAAATAAAAAGTACAGGTGAAAATATTTCTCCTAAAATTCTAAATCATTCATCTAATTGAGATAGCAAAGCTTCAAGTCTACCACAGTAAAGAAATAAATGAAAAACAGTTTCTGTTTGTCCGCAGAAAGGACACTCCTCCCCTACTTGTGGATCAAGGTGTGCTCTGTATCTGTTTGTAGCTATTAAACCATGCACAATTCTCCACTGAAGGTCTCCAGACCTTTTCTCAATGGGAGGCTTATACAAGGTCATCCAGCTACCTTTAGGGGAAGTCTCTGATCTGAAAACCTCCTGCCATTTAGGTTCTTTTAGTCCCTTTATAGAGTTTATATGTGAAACTTTGACACGTGATATACAGTGCTTTTTTCTCAGTTTCACTGAAAATTTTTAGTTCAGGAGTACTGAAATTGAGCAAACAAACTTCCCTCTCTTGAAAGGCATCAAAAGCAGGCACAATTTTTAGCTCAGGGAAAAAAGACTTCCATTTCTTCATTTGTTTCCAAACCATTTTTAAAATCCATAGGTAAACATTCAAGAAGATCATTCAACAGTCTCTGCGTCAAGCGAATTGACCTCACACCCAGCTTAGCGGCCAATATGTCAGCAGACATCCATCCTTTTGTTGTTATTAAATGTCCAATCTTTGTAATTCCAGCATTCCTCAAAGCAATCTTCATTGAAGCCGACTTTTAAAATCTCCAAATCCACAACGGGATTGTGCAACAGAGGTTCTTCTCTCATCCAAGGGCCTTTCACATATTTGAGGTTTCTTGATTTACTTAAAGTTCCCCAGGCTTTCAGCACTAAACAATAAAAAGGTGTTCAAGACAAATCAGCACTTTCAGTGTCCATAAGGAAAAGGTGCCGGTCCAGCCCCATGCTGCCTGCTTTTCTTAGAAGGGAACAGGCTACTCCAGCCCAGCTTACATCCTTTCCATAAAGTAGCCTTTTTGCTGTCTCTAGCCTAAAAGCTTTTATTCTGCTAATGTCCACCAGTCCATGGCCTCCTTCTTGTCTGTGCAGATAGAGCACGTCTCTTATCCAATGCTGACCAGGCCAGAAAAAATCTAGATGCTTTTGAATATTTTTCACCAGTTCCTTTGGAGGTTCTAAGACAGTCATTTTGTGCCACAAGGATGAGGCTATCAGATTGTTGCAGACTAAAACTCTTCCCCTGTACGATAGCTGGGGGAGCAGCCAATGCCAGCAAAACAACCGAGCATGCACCTTGTCCACCAGACCCTCCCAATTAAGCCTCTTATATTATTTTTTTCCTAAAAATACCCCCAGATACTTAAGCCCAGAAATGCCCCCACTGTAATCTACCAGGGAGTCTCGGACTACTAGAAACTGAACCACACCATAAGGCATCACTTTTGTCCCAATTTACTTTGGCAGTTGAAGCTTTCCCATAACTCTTCAAAATATCTGTTAAAACATGAACATAATTTTCACTTCTTAAAATTACAGTGATATCATCACCATATGCTGAGACTTTTACATAATCCTTACAATGTGCATTTATCTGTAACCCCATTAACGTTTCTCTCAATTTGCAAAGGAGAGGTTCAATGGCCAGACTAGAGCTGACCTGAGAGAGGGCATCCCTGTTTTATACCCCTCTGTACTTTAACAGGAACACTCAGTCCACCTGCCATTTTTATCATACATGTGGCGTCATTGTACAACAATTTTATCATTGCAACAAATTGATCTCCAAAACCAAAAGCTTTTAAAACTCTAAAAAGAAACTGATGATAAACTTGATCAAAAGCCTTTTCCTCATCTAAAGATAAAATTCCCATATCAATATTATTTTTTAAGGCATAATCAATAACATATTCATTGTCTAGCAGATCTTTGTGTATAATTGTGTGCAACACTTTATTTAACCTATTAGCCAAACACTTTGATATTAGTTTGTATTCAGAACACAAAATAGTAACTGGTCTCCAAGTTTTTAATAAAGTATAGATCACCTTTCTTGGGAAGTAATGTTAAAACTGCTCTTTGACAACTTTTAGGCAGAAAAGCTACATGAAAAACTTCTTGTAGAACTTCACAGAGATCAGTTCCAATTAAGAAGTTCCAATTCCAGAAGTGCTTACAGAACTCGCCAGGAAGTCCAACTATACCCGGAGTACGACCTGAAGCAAGTCCTGAAACTGCAGCACTTAATTCACCAAAGGTGATTGCCAAGTCCAAAGTTTGTTTATCCTCAGTGGTTAAGCGAAGAAGATTTTGCAAGAGTTCATTTTGGCTCTTCTCATCCGTGTCCTCAGTCGAGTATAACAGAATAAAAATCCAATAACAATCTGCGCATTTCTATGGGATCACTTGTATCAACCATGACTATTTTTCAAGCTATACATCTTTTTTTTCTTGTACACTTTTGAGCTCCAAATTTAAAAAGAATGAAGTAGGACCATCCATATCTTTTACCGATAAAACCCTACTTCTCACAAGAGCACCTATGACTTTCTCATTTAAAATAGAACTCAACTTTGATTTCTTGTCAGACCACTCTTGTAAATTAACAGAAGATTCTCTCATCATGTTCTCTTCAATGACTAGAATTTATTTTTCAAGACACTCCAAAGTCTGTTTTAAACACAAAATTAAAAAAATACTTATATTGTTGACAAAACTCTCTTATATGCGCTTTACCGATTTCCCACCAAAGAATTACATTTTCATATCTTTTTTTTTTTTTTTCACTTTTCCATATTTCCCCAAAATGTTTAAAGGATTCACAAAAACTTTTGTCTTGCAATAACTTTACATTAAAATGCCAATAAGAATTCTTATTTCTTATAGATATCAATGTGCAGTCAACAGTAACAAGCTTGTGATCAGAAAAATGTGTGGGGATAATACACAGCAAAATCTCCAGTGTTGAAATCCTAGTGTTAAGGACTTTTAGAGTAAAGTGTTAAAGTTGTGGTGTTGAACTTTAGGGGATTAACACTAGCTAGTGTTAACAGCGCCCTCTGGTCGGTGTCAATACGCAGAGAAACTCTTATAACACTATGCTGAGTGTTATTAGTCACATCCGGGACATTCGCTCGTGTGCGCGCTTGACCCATCTGGAATATTTTTCACAGACGCCATGTTCTTAGACTCGCGATGCGGAGCATAATGAGGACGGAAGACAGCGAAATTAAGTGTTTAATCTTACTCACAATATGTGTTTTGTAATATCATATCGTTTTATAGCGATATTTATAAGGTGTGTGTGCTTAAACGTTTTTTAAAGACATTTCTTCCACTCGCGAGGCGGACCAGACGAGGACATTTCTTTTTAAAAGGGAAACGCCGAAAGTTAAGTGTTTTATCTCATTTATATGTATTTCACAACATCATATTGATTTATAGCGATATTTGTGTGATGTGTACTCCTAAACTTTTTCTCAGAGCTATATTTTCCTTCACTTTGATGCGGAGAAGACGGGGAAATTGGTTTTATCAAGGAAAACACCAAAAGTAAGTGTTTAACCTCATTTACATTTTGTATTTTATAAAATAATATTACTTTATGACGATATTTTGATGCGCGCCTAAACGTTTCTCACAGATGCATTTGAATGGCTATGCATTGACGCGGAAGCCTATTTTTTACAGGGGAAACATAAGAAGTAAGTGTTAACGTTACCTCATTTAAAATTTGTGTTTTATTACATCACACATTGATTAATAGCGATATTTATGTGTTGTGCGCTCTAAACCTTTCTCAGAGAGACATGTTCTTTCACTGGCGATGCGGAGCGGACGGGGAAGTTGGTCTTCTCAATTAAGGAAAACACTGAGTGAGTTAAATTGTTCATCATTCAAAGTGATTTTGTGCCCTCACAAGTCTTGGAATATGACACATGAGTCACATGAACTACTTTAGACACTTTATTATCTTTTTTTTTTAAAGCATGAACGTGTTTTGTGTTGAGCAAATGTGAATCGTATAGGTTTGGAATTACAATTTTATGTTAACTGTTCCTTTAATATTGTTACAGATGGTTGGTTCATGCTGGCTTAACAGAAAAATCGAAAGGAGGTGATGTGCTTGAAGAGTATGAAGCCACCAATACATTAAGTGGGATGAGAAGAGCTTTGTTAGGACACATACCAGAGACATGGGTAAGCCACAATTGCATATTTTAAGATTATTGATTGTCATGCTTAATTTTTGATTATTAAACAATAATAATAAAGAGTCTGATCTCCTAAAAATGTTTCTTAAAAAATGCATCAAATGTAAGTTTTTGGTATGCTTGCATTATTTATTTTATGTGCTGTCCCATTTAGGTGCATTCATTTTGGTAGGAGGAGTCCAACCATAAGTGAACAGTAAATGTTTACTTATACTCATGCCTTTCCACAGATGCCATGTATGACAGTTTCTTCTGTTGATTATTCAAAATATCTATTTTTTGTGTTCCTCAGAAGACAGAAGGTCTTATAGGTGTGGAACCACATGAGTAATTGATGAATAATTGATGACAGAATTTTCAGTTTTGGGTTAACTATTCTTATATTGTAAGTGATACTTGTCCCTGACATTTCACCTGATAAATGGATGTGAAATAATCCTTTTTGTTTTTTCTCCTATTTTACCGGAGCACTTTTGTGATGCTGGGAGTTGGGTATCTTGCCTGGCTGAAAACTGCAGAGAGAAACATCTCGTCTTGCTGAAAACTAAAATTAAAAATTGGTCTGCTTATTCACGTCTTGTGTATGAGATTCGAGGCTAAACATAATTTTTTTAAACAATCAATTAAAAATTTTAAAAACCTTACAAAAATATTGGTTAAAATGCATCAATCGCACTTTGCATGTTAAATGATTTACAAGGTGGTGCAAACATTTTTCAGTGTTTGCACTGCAGGACCTATTTTATTATCGACCATTTGATAAGCAGTATTCTTACAATTCCGATGACCGAAATTGATATATTGTGCCTTCTTGTCACTTATTCTAAAAGTGATCTGTCATGTTGTGAAGTGTTGACATGTTAATAAACAACGACTTTGAGAGCTGCAGTGTAATTGTGATGATTATATTTTTTCTAAAGTAAAATCTGCTTACCTGTGACAAAATGGGCTTTTAAAAAAATTAATTTAAAAGGTTTAACTTTTTTTTTTTTTTTTAATCTTCTGGCAGCTTTTTTTTTTTTTACTTTCAACACAGAGGAGAGTTTTGTAATGTTAACTCAATACACTGGAGTTAAAATATCAAGAGTTAACATCTATCTTAAAGGTGTTAAATTCTAACTCTTTACACTGGTGTTAAGGAAAAATCAACACTCTGTGGTGTGGACCAGAGTTGTTTTTTAACTCTATACCGTGTAAATATGACTCATTCATAGAGTTAAACAAGTAACACTATGAAGAGTGTTAATGTAACTCTGAAAAGATTGGGACAATATGTACACTTTTTTGGAGTTGATTTTAACTCTGTTAGAGTTGAATTAACACTCATAATTTTGCTGTGTAGCTGTATGTGTAACTTTATTTTTCATATTGTTTGATACATAGAATCTGTCTAAACGTGCAGCTGAAATTCTTCCCTCATTCACCTTTACCCAAGTAAATTGTTTTACTAAGACATTATTTTCTCTCCAAATATCTATTAAATCAAAAGAATCAAAAATACTTGCTAAAACAGCAGGAGAGTTGAAATTTGGTTCCTCTCCAATCCTATCCCAAGATGGTGTACAGTTCCAATCCCTTCCTAAAATGATCAAAGTATTTATCCTACCAAAACCACTATTTGGTGCATAGATATTAACAAAAACAATAAAAAATACCATTAATTTCAACTCTAACTGCCAATAACCAAATAAATTTCTTGTTTAGACATAATTTTAACTTTGGTAGTTGGAGAGAAAATGATTGCAACTCCTGCACTCAGATTTGTCCCATGAGAAAGAATACACTCATCACCACACCACATTCACCAGTCAATTTCATTATTCATATCACGAGTCTCTTGCAAGAAAGTCACATTTAAAATTTGGTTGGTTACATAATCACAGATCTAGATCCATTCTCTTTCAGAGCATTCACAGTCAAACCTCTAACACCCCTATCAGACCACAGTCAAATTACTGTTTACCTAAAAAGGACAACAAATACGAACATACACTCACAGCCCAGTAAGCTGTACAACATTAGATAGAATTACAGATGGGCACAAAACAGCACAGAAAAATATGTGACAGCAATTGACCATCCAAAAGTATGCTTACTTATAGACAGCTTTCTAGGCAGAATTTATCCTCACAATCGAGATGGTGTCAGTCTAGCTGTAGAGAACAGATAATGTAGATATTTGGCGAATTTATCTAACCTCACATCCTCTAAGAAATCCATAAAACCACACAAGAAAGTGAAAAATGGTTTGATTTAAGCTGTAAAACCATAAGGAAAAAATTAAGACAATTATCAAATCAAAAACATAGACAACCAAACAATGCAGATTTATGCCATAAATATTGTGAAGAACTTAAACAGTATTAAAGTACACTCAGAAATAAGAGAGAACAGTACATCCAAAATCAACTAAAAACTATTGAAGAATCCATAAATTCTAACAATTTCTGGGACAACAGCATAAAAAAACATCATGAACAAGCAGCCATAGAAAATGGAGACACCTGGAAAAATAACTTTGAACAACTTTATAGTGAAATTAAAATGAACCCAGAACAAACCCAAAAATATGAAAAAATGATTCATATGGAACATACAATTGGTAAATATCAAAACCCATTGGACTACTCCATTACAGAAAATGAAATGATTAATAAAATCCAGGCCCTAAAAAACAAAAAAGCAAGTGGACCAGATGGCATCCTCAACGAAATGCTCAAGAACACAGAGCACAAATTAAAATTGGCCCTACTAAAACTGTTCAACTTTGTTCTGAGTGTTGGTCATTTCCCTGAAACCTGGAACCGAAGACTCATAATGCCCATATTCAAGAGTGGAGACAAATCAGACCCAAACAATTACAGAGGCATGTGTGTAGGCAGTAATCTGGGGAAGCTGTTCTGCAATATCATCAACACAAGACTTGTACACTTCCTTACAGAGCACAATGTCCTCAGCAAAAGCCAGTTGGATTCTTACCAAATTATAGAACAACAGACCACATCTTCACCATACACACCCTGATCAAGAAATATATTAAGCAAAACAAAACCAAAATATTTGCTTGATTTGTAGATTTCCAAAAGGCATTTGATTCAATTTGGCTTGAAGGTCTGCTGTCAAAACTTCTAGAATCAGGTATTGGGGGTAAAACATACAATATTATAAAAGCAATGTATCCAAACAATCAATGCGCAATTAAAATTGGAAATAAACGAACAGAATTCTTCACTCAAGGGCGGGGTGTGAGGCAGGGCTGCCCACTATCACCAACCCTCTTCAATATTTGCATTAATGAATTGGCAAAAGTCCTGGAACAATTAACAGCACCTGGCCTCACACTACATGACTCCAAAATAAAGTTCTTGCTGTTTGCTGATGATCTGGTTCTGCTGTCTCCAACAGAAGAGGGTCTACAGCAGAACCTAGACATCCTGCACAAGTTCCGTCAGACCTGGGCCCTGACTATTAATCCTAACAAAACTAAAGTACTAGCATTCCAGAAAAGACCCAGTCTGCAGGGAAAGAGACACAGTTTCACCCTTGGTACGACCAAAATTGAATATGCCACAAACTACACATACCTCGGGCTGAAAATAAGTGCAACTGGTAAGCTAAATTTGGCTGTGAATGAACTGAAAGAGAAAGCAAGAAGGGCCTTTTATACCATCAAAAAATCTATCCAAACTGAAATACCAATTAGAATCTGGCTCAAAATATTCCAATCAGTCATAGAACCTATTGCATTATATGGCAGTGAAGTGTGGGGTCCACTTCTAAATCACAAATTTGAAAAATGGGACAAAAACCCAATTGAAGCCCAGCATGCTGAGTTCTGTAAAAGCATCCTCAGAGTACAGAGGAACATACCAAACAACGCATGCAGGGCAGAATTAGGCCAATACCCTCTTCTAATGCATCTTTAGAAACGAGCCACCAAATTTTGGAAACACTTAAAAATGAGCGACCCCAACTCTTACCATTTTAAAGCCCTTAAAAACCATGAAGTGAAAAACTCCCCTGATTCAGATGGTCCTGAAGCTGCAAAAATAGACTAACATGACTAACAACATCCAGCATCAGGACACTGATTAATCCACAAAATTCGGCCCAACCAAATTATAAAAGCACAAAAAGAAAATTATCTAACCTATTGGAAAGAAACAACAGAAAAACAAAGTAAACTTGAATGTTATTTGGCCCTAAATAAAGATTACACCACTGCAGAATATCTGAGTAAAGTGAAAGACTGTAAATTTAGAAGACAAATGACAAGGTACAGACTGAGCAACCATAATCTCACTATAGAGATGGGCAGATATCGACAGCACTGGCTGCCCAAAGAGAGCCACATCTGCCCATACTGCAATCATGGGGAAGTGGAGACAGAGTAACACTTCCTCACCAGCTGCCCTAACTATGAAGAAATTAGAAATACATTTTATCCCAAATTTGAAACACTTTGCCCTGACTTCAAGAAAACACAACTTCAATATTTATTAGGTGAAAAACAAGATTGTATCTTACTAGCAGCAAGATGCATTGACACCTGTCACAAAAAGAGGGAGGAAACAAATCAGTGATGTGCCCACAAAAACACACACCACGCTAAATTTTAAATTGTCCATAGAATTCTACAATTCATAGAATTGTTTTGTTCTGTTTTATTATATATGCACATGCATGTATTTATTTTTATTTATTTTTTTCTTTAAATACATATGTGCTATATTTAATGTAAACACTATGCTTTGGCAATACATTGTAACAATTGTCATGCCAATAAATGACATATTAGAGAGAGAGAGAGAGAGAGAGAGAGAGAGAGAGAGAGAGAGAGAGAGAGATATGCGGTATATGTCTATCTATCTATATATATGGTATTATATATAATGCTGTATGTGGATGATCTGGTTCTGCTGTCTCCCACTCAACATGGTTTACAGCAGAACCTGAACCTGCTAGAGCAATACTGCCAGACCTGGGCCTTGACAGTCAACCTGAATAAAACCAAAATTATGATATTTCAGAAAAGATCCAGATCCCAGGGAAGACAACACACATTTACATTAGGCATTAACCAGATAACACATCACACTACAACTACCTGGGTTTGAAAATCACATCCACTGGAAACTTTAACCATGCTGTGACAGAACTGAGAGACAAAGCACGCAGGGCCTTCTACACCATAAAACGGCAATGTCATATAGAAATCCCTATTAGAATTTGGCTGAAAATATTAGAATCAGTAATTGAGCCCATTGAACTCTATGGCAGTGAGGTGTGGGGTCCACTGACAAATCCAAATCAAGATCTCACCAAATGGGAAAAACATCCAATTGAGACCCTGCATGCAGAACTCTGTAAAACTATATTAGACGTGTACCGGCACACAGCAAATAACGTATGCAGGACAGAATTAGGCAAATATCCTCTAATCATAAAGATACAAAAAAGGGCAATTAAATTCTGGAAACATCTGAAACTCAGTGACCCCCAATCATATCATTATAAAGCCCTGCATTACCAAGAGATGAGCAAAGAAAGCAACCCCTTCCCTCAGCTGATCCAGAGCTTCAGTCCTGATGTTTCACTAACATCTACTGATGCTCTGAATCACAACATCAGAATCAATCAGATTACTGCACAAATCAAACAGAGTTACATCACTCATTGGCAAACCCAAACACAACAACAGAGTAAAATGCAATGCTATTCGGCCCTAAAGTATGGCAGAGTATCTGTACACAGTATCAGATAAGAAACAGAGAAGCACATTGACCAGATACAGACTCAGCGGACACAAGCTGATGATAGAGACAGGCAGACATAGAAACACATGGCTGCCCCCGGAGCGGAGATTGTGTTCACACTGTGATCTGAATCAAATGGAAACAGAACTGCACTTCCTAACAGAATGCTCCAAATACACGGACATACGGACAGTGTTCTATGATAAAATACAGCAGATGCATCCAACATTTAAAACTCTTTCAAACCAGGAGAAACTGCTGTATCTGTTAGGAGAACACAAGAACTGCTGTGTGTTTGCTGCTCAATATGTGTCTGCCTGTCACCATAGAAGAGAAAACAATCAATCTGCCCTGATCTGATGTTTCTAGATTATATTAAACCATATTACTTTGCTATATTACTTAGATGTACATTTTGCTTCTGTAAATCTGTCTAATCCCTTTTTTCCCTTCTAGTTTATATACTTACATACATTAGTAATTCATTTTGCACAACCTGCTTAATACTTTTTATATATTATTATTACTATTATTATTATTATTTTTCTTTCTTTCTGTTAATACATATATGCACTATTTGTAAGCAGCCCAGCAGCAGTTGCTTTGGCAATAAAAATTTTACTTTTTTTGTCATGCCAATAAAGCACACTTGAATTGAGAACAAGAGAGAGAGATGGCTCAACCTTCCTTCTTTCCCCTCTCTCCCTATCCCTCCCTCCCTCTCCCCTCTCCCCTCTCCCCAAAACTGTACAAATTATGTCACAGGACGTAACAATGGTTTCTTGATTTGCTGGTGCTTTTTCTATTTGCATGTGTTTTCTAAAGTTGCAGCATGTTGAGCTCTAAAAATGATAGAAGAATTAAGGAAAAATGGAATTCAGGAGCTAAATTTTAAGGTTTTAATAAAATAGTCAAGTGAAGTAAATAAAGCCTTCTATGATTTTATTAGAGAGACGGGTTTGATGAATAGAATATAAAGAAGAAGAAGAAGAAGGAGAGAAGATCCCGTAAGGTCCATAGACATAATATAGACCTTTTTCCTGAATAACCAATGAGCGGCGCCATGGTGGATTCAAACTTCCGTTGGGTGCTCTCGTGTTCCAGTCTCCATAGAAATCCATTAAAACGGGTTAAAAAAAAGATAGACTGAATTGAAACTTTTTCAATATAACTACATATAAAAATGTGCGGAGGGTTGCTGTACTGTTGTTGGCTGCCACAGTAATGGCAATAAGCTAAGGAATTCCTTTAAAGTACTTGTTTTGCATATTAGAAAATCTGTCTTGTCAGTTAAAATACTGAATATGAAATAATAATATATGTTAAAATAATGTTCATGTCATCTTCCCACTCATTGAACTATGACTGGTCCTTTACTGCAAAAAGACGGTCATTGCGACACTGTAAAGTGATGAAACAATGGCGCCACATGATTTTTTAAAATGACTTTCATAGGTTTCACATTATATTATCGGCTCTGAAAATATGTAAATGTAACTAGAAACCGGAAATGTAAAGCACCGTTCTAATCGGGGGAGACTTCCGCGTTCAGAAAAAGGTCTATACGTAGACGCCTCATGACGTGCTGGAACGTAATCCAGAGTTGCCACCATATTGGTTGGGTCTCCTCACCAAAGTCTCTTTAAGACAAGTCATGTCACTCGGCGGCCATCTTTGAAACGCCTCTCTTGCATCCAAGTTCAGCTCCTATCTCTTTGAATGGGGAAACATCAAATTCTCCAAAACTGTTCACTAAGCTTACGATTAAATTTCATATTTGAAATCACCAAAGAAATCTGCCAACAACTGTATCATAAATGTTGTTTCTTTTGCTCAAATAGCATTATAAAAAGCTTATTTTTCAGGCTAAATCAGCCAGTGCGCATGCGCAGTCCTAAACGCACGTCTCAGAACGCTGACTGTTTCTGTAGCAACTGGAACTTCTAACTGCAGCTGCAGTGATGCGCTGACTTTACCGATTAGTGATTGGCTCTCATTCAGAAGGTGGAGCTTCCTGCGTTTGAGTGGCCATATTGAGCGTTGCATTTTTCCCCATTCAAAACTATACCAGTGACATGTCTTTGTCTTCACTCTACCCTAGCACAAGAGTAAATCAGAGTCAGCGGAGAGCGAGCAACTATGCCCGTATTTTGTGCAGCTTACGCTTGCAATAACCCCCGCAGTATTGACACCAGATCGCGTGGGATTCACAAGTAAGACTGAACAATAATTTTTGTTATTTTACCATTTATAATATTATGTCATCGTAACTAACGTTATTTATGTGTAACTTTATTACAGCAGAAACTGGTACTCTATCTCATTGTCTCTTGCTGTTTTTTTCTGTTCTTCATCTTTCAGAGGATGTGTTCTTACTCGGGGAACACATTGCAGAAACCCAATTCGGAATTGAGAACCATCATTTCATGCTTGTGTCATTTGTGGTCAGTGGCGGCTGCAGGTGTACGGCTGTATGCACTGTGCATATCATGAGCGCTCAGACTGACCTGTGATTTGCCCCGCAAACATTTCAGCAGTAAATTATAGCCTGGGAATACAACAAATTTATGACAATGTTTTACATTCAAGCTACCCGTAAAATTTATAGTGAAAAGTTCTTTAAAATCATCTGGAATGCAATAAAGTTCAGTGCTAATAAATAATTCACATATCATGCAGACAAAATTGCGTTGCAGAAAATCCTTTAAATGTTAAGGAATTCAGAGCAGAGAATGAGATAATCAGGCCTGTTTTAGGCTTTTCCTTATTTTTATATTTTAGACGGTGATGAAAAATGACTTGCCATCTCCTCATTGGACGTGCCTTTAGAGAGAAATGCATCTTTAGGGATTACATAGTGAAAGAGTTTTTTTTAATTTTTTTTTTATTTTTTATTTTTTTTATTTTTTTATTTTTTGTCATTTTTGTTTTCAATTTGAATAATTTTGTTTTAAAGTAGTAATTTAAAGCTTTCTATAGATATATTTATTATATTTGTGACTCAATTCGTTGAGTTTTGGTTTATCATTGTGAAGCGCTCCTATTCAAGACAAGACGGCAAGCGTATCCTCTGTTTTCCTATATATTTTATAAAAGCACAAAGTTTTTTTGATATTGTGAATGCACACAAATAAAAGTAGACCCTTTATAGTTCCGAATGATGTATTACTCTTACCTTTATGAGCAAACATTATGGCGTATTTTAAGTTGTTTGCACTATTATTTTAGGTTATTTAAGTCCCCCACCCACCCCAAAAACTCTGGGTACCCTCGGAAGAAATCCTGCAGGTGCTGGAATTATAACGCTTATTTTTCCAGGCCTTTTAAAAAAATGTACTGAGCTGGTACAGTATATATGGGAGCTTGTATGTATATGTGTTACAGAAGGGTGGAGTGAGTGAGTGAGTGAGTGAGTGAGTGAGTGAGTGTGTGTGTGTGTGTGTGTGTGTTTGAGTGTGTGAGTGAGAAAGAGAGAGAGAGAGAGAGAGAGAGGGATAAATAAATTCAAATGAATAATCAAACTTGTTTCTTTATTAAAACATAAAATTCATTCATTTATACATTTATCAATATGCCATAGCCTACCATATGTCTTTGTTAAAGAGCATAATACAAAGTCTTTTAGCATGAAAGCATGTATTTTTCAATGTGTGGCAGCGTCCTGTATCATAACTAAATCTCTGCTGTTTGTAACAAACCAAACCGTGTGAAAATCCAGTAAAAACTTATGATCATTGTAGTCGGGGATACACCTTCCTCAGTAGAAATAAATGCAGGGGGGGTGCATTGGTGACCCATCCAAGATGGCGGCCGTGCTGATACGTCAGCTCCAATAGGCAGCGTCAGTCTATGAGGCGTCTACGTATATTATGTCTATGGTAAGGCCACCGGAGAGGATAGGTCATCATCGAATGTGACGGAGAACAGCGACGCGGGTGTTTACAAATGTGAGTATAAACCAAAACACGGTTCCTTGTGTTAAAATCGCATTTGTTGAACTACTGTAGAGTAAACTGTTGAATTGCTTAAGGTGTAAATGGTAAACAGTACAGTATATTTGCAATTTTGCAGTAAAAACATGTTTTATTATGTATTGCGAACAGGGGTATAGAAGGATTTTCCAAACTATTTTCAAAAGCAATTGCAAATTGTATTTTCAATTGCGTTTTCCACATGTGGGCGCACAAATTGGGACATAATCCAAATGCAATTGCAAATCTTGCATTACTGTTTGCATTTCGCGAACGCAGTGACTGCCACATTTCAAATGAAGAAGAAAAGTCCATTTGTGTCACGGTCTCACCTGTCTCACCAGCTCTCTCTCACCTCTCACCAGTTGAACCGCACTACATCTCCCAGCATCCCTCTGGTCACTCACCTGCACTCCATCTGTAATCACTCACACCTGACTGCCACCAATCAAGCTCTCTACAAAACTGCACTCAAGCCATTACCTCACTGTCTGGTCTCAAGGTCGTAAGCTCTACGCTGTCCCTCGCTTACCTCTTGGATTCCTGGAATCATCCGTACCGTAAGCCTTACACACCGACTTGTATGAAAAGAGTGACTTTGAGTTGGATGCACTACTTGAGTTGAAAAGACTCCTGCACTGTTAAGTTGGTTTTGTAGTCCTTCGGGACCAGTATGAGTTTGTGGAGAAAGAATTAAAGAAAAGTATTTCCACTCACCTGTGTTTGCCTCTCAGTCCAACTCTGACAGAAGACCAGACCCAACAGGCTGAATATGCTGACGGCTGAGGACAAGTTGTGGGATCTGCGGCAGGCTGGCCGGAAGCTGGAGCGTTATGTGGAGGAATTTCTTGAGCTCGCTCACCAGCTGAACTGGCCTGATGCCTCTTTGGGTGCGTGCTTTCGGCTGGGGCTGGACAGCGAGACTATCAGATGTAATCGTCCTGCTTCTGAATTTTCCCTGGTTGAATTAATCTGATTTTATTTCTAAATGGATCACTTTTTGAGGTCGTTGTGAACGAAGAATCCCAGTCTCGCTGCCCAGTTTCCGCTGAGGCACGTCACGTCGCACCAGCTCACCTGACGCCAAGAACCCCCACATACCGCGCCAACGGTCCGAACCGCCTGCCCAGCACCAACCATCGGCATACCAGGTGTCGCTCCGTGGCTTCCTCTCACCATCCGCCAGCCGCAGCTCACCGAGGCCTGCCGCCATCTGCGGCTCACTGTCCCCAGCCGCCACTCGCGGCCCACCCAAGCCAGCCGCCGTCCGCGGCTCTCTCTCACGCAAGTCGGCCACCGTTCACGGCTTCCTCTCACCAGCCGCCGTTGGTGGTCCCGGCAAGCCCGCCAGCAGAGAGTACGGGTCTTGCTCCTCCTACCACTACCGCAAGGGCGGCCAATCTTCCAACCAGCGCCTCCACATGGCCTCGGGCAAGGAAAGTGATTTCCAACAGCGCAGATTTGATGGCAAAGCTGGCGGATCCTCCTATCATTTCCATAAGGAAGGTTATGAAGAGAAAATCCCTTCTAGCTCTAAGATCTGCTCCAGTCTCCAGTGGTCAGTCTTGTGAACAAAGCCCACAGATGGCTCCTCCGCCTCACCTGTCGGTCACACTACTGTCCAGCTTGCCCGCTGTGGTACACTCAAACCTGCTGGCGGCTCCGAAGTTGGGCCCGCCAACCTCTCCCTTACCAAGCCGGCCGTCAGAGAGCCTGGGAAGTCCGCCCTCCGCGAGTGTGGCAAGCCTGCCAGTGTTGACCCCTTGCATATGCCGTCCATCGCCTCCGCTGGTCCCGTCCAGCTCACCTTCGCCTCCGCTGGTCCCGTCCAGCTCACCTTCGCCTCCGCTGGTCCCGTCCAGCTCACCTTCGCCTCCGCTGGTCCCGTCCAGCTCACCTTCGCCTCCGCTGGTCCCGTCCAGCTCACCTTCGCCTCCGCTGGTCCCGTCCAGCTCACCTTCGCCTCCGCTGGTCCCGTCCAGCTCACCTTCGCCTCCGCTGGTCCCGTCCAGCTCACCTTCGCCTCCGCTGGTCCCGTCCAGCTCACCTTCGCCTCCGCTGGTCCCGTCCAGCTCAGCGCCTCCCGAGCGCCCCCTAGTGATAATGCTTCCAGAGAGTCTTCCAGTGCCAGCGCCAAGAAGGCGCCTCCCTGTCTCCGCGCTGCAAGAGTGCCCCCTAGAATCCGCGCTGCAAGAGCGCAAACCAGAGCCCGCGCTGCAAGAGCGCCACCCAGTGCCTGCGCCCAGAAGGTGCCTCCCTGTCTCCGCACTGCCAGAGTGCCTCCTAGAATCCAGTTCTCCAGTCACGGCCAGGAGTGCCGTTCCCGATCCCATTGAATCCAGTTTTCTAGTCACGGCCCGGAGTGCCGTTCCGAGCCCAGAAGTGGCTCCAGTTCCTAAGCTGAGCCCAGGAGTGGCTCCAATTCCCCAGTCGAGCCCAGGAGAGGCTTCAGACCCCGAATTGAGCCCAGGAGTGGCTCCAGTTCCCAAGCCAAGCTCAGGAGTGGCTCCAGTTCCCAAGCTGAGCCCAGGAGCGGCTCCAATTCCCCAGTCGAGCCCAGGAGAGGCTTCAGACCCCGTCCATCCCCGAACTCTGGCCCTTGAGGCCTCCAGAGCGCCCCCCCCACCCCCTACATCTCCCAGCATCCCTCTGGTCACTCACCTGCACTCCATCTGTAATCACTCACACCTGACTGCCATCAAGGAATCCTCTACACCTGTCGCCACCAATCAAGCTCTCTACAAAAATGCACTCAAGCCATTACCTCACTGTCTGGTCTCAAGGTCGTAAGCTCTACGCTGTCCCTCACTTACCTCTTGGATTCCTGGAATCATCCATACCGTAAGCCTTACACACCGACCTGTATGAAAAGAGTGACTTTGAGTTGGATGCACTACTTGAGTTGAAAAGACTCCTGCACTGTTAAATTGGTTTTGTAGTCCTTCGGGACCAGTTTGAGTTGGTGGAGAAAGAATAAAAGTATTTCCACTCACCTGTGTTTGCCTCTCAGTCCAACTCTGACAATTTGCAACTGTATTCCCATGTCTTATGAGTTATGAGCCTGTCATATTTAAATAGCAATATTAATTACCACATTTGCCTTTTCACTTTCTCTGCATTGCACATGCAACCTGCCAACACTCTAATGAAATCGCAATTCCTTTGGCATATTTGAATTTCTGACGTCTACACGAAAAGCTGTCAATCAATGTGAGGGGGCGGGACTATCAAGACTTTGTATTGACTTGGTCGGCATTAATAGGAACGTCCACAAAAACGTCATGTCCGTTTACACCGTGGGGGGGAAAACAAACCATTCAAATTAATGTATGGAGACCTGGGGCCTGTTCTTCGTACGTTGCTTATTACATCTGAGATGATTTGAAAGATGCCAGATCTTCTAATCCTGATAACTGATCTCTGGCTAATTTGGTTCTTCAAACGAATTTGGGTATTAGATTAAAATATCTGGATTAAGTTGTCTAAGATTACTGCGTGTTCTCGTGTTCCCCGAAAAGGGCAGATGTATCAATCCTCGAAACCACAATCAGCAATGCAGCGATTGGCTGGCTGCAAGACAGTAACGTAATAACTCATGAATCATATCATTAAAAAAGACACCTGATGAAAAAGTTGACAAATTTCAATACCTTTATAAGGAAACAGCCAAACGAACAAAACTACATAAATGTTATAGGCTAATAGATAAATTAAATGTGCACTGTTTTTAATTTATTTGTAATTCATGATTCATACATGACTCCCAATTATTTATATTCATGATTTCTAGTACTTGTACAGGCTTTACATTTTTATTGCAATGTTGTAATTAGCAATTCATTTAATTTTATCTTTGAAGCAGATTTATGACACTTATGTGACAGCATTAAAGTTTAGAGATCAAGTTATCTGGATCTCCTGCTCCATCAAGCCACTCCCATAATAGCTGTCACCACTCAGATTAATGCACGACTCAGATTAACTGTATAGCATGTGTGTAAAACTCCAATACAATTATAAAGTAATTATTTCATCACTAATAAATCTTTCAATGAGTTAAACTGGCTGTGTCTATAGTATTATAGACTACAAAATTGTTATATTATTTTCAAATTAATTTTTAAATTATTATTATTTTAAATGATTGTCCCTGGATCAGTAGGATGCTCTAGTAATAAAGTAACAGTGGCTGGGACATATTTTAACTATCAATTCTGCTTAAAAAGATGCAATTTAATCCTGTTTACATGAAATAAGCCTGCTCCTGAGCAGGTTTACATTTACGTACCTGTTGCTATGACTAGGATGTTGCAAGTCTAGTATGAGCTTCGAAGAACCAAATGATCCGAGATCAAGCGAAATCATCAGCAATCAATCCAGCTAACTGAGTTAGTGACGTACGAAGAACAGGCCCCTTGTTAGATGCTTGATCTTTACTTTTTGTTATGATTTCGATTGATTTTTGCTTGGTACAATGCTGAAAAGTTGCTGTGTGGCGTTCTGTACATCTGATAAGTAAAAAATAAAAATAAAAACCCGATCTGAAGATTTGTATACTGAATAAACTGACGGAGGTAGCACATCTGAGCGGGTAGTACACAACATCAGAACTCCGACAGCAGTTATTATGGATATACAACCTATGAAACATATCAAGCTTAATATTCATATTTATATGCACTCCAGATAGACTAGATTACTTACCCTTCAATGACCTGTCATTAGTCCTGTCGCCCTGCACCGCAACCCAGTTCTGATGGGCTTACAGCAACCCTCCTTCACATCAAATAAATGTCACTCCCTGATATTTTGTGATGTAAATGTCATATTAAAACATTTATTTCGTATTATTATATACAATCCCTTACCAAAAAGTAACAATGGTATTACTATAGTAAATGTATGCTAGGATAACCGTGTTTTTTGGGGGGTTTTATTACCAGTTGTAGCCTATAACCACAGTTTTACTACAAATACCATGGTTAAACTATGGTTAGTGTAGCAAAACATGTTTAATTTGTTTTAACCATGGTTTACCTATAATAACCATGTTTTTTTTGGTTGTAACCACGGTTAATTTTCGTAAGGGATATTTTCATGTTATTTTATATCTTTTTATTTTACGGCGTGTATTTGTGAAAATGATTAGGCTATAAGTTTAGCACACACCACATAATGCTGTGCATTTCAAGGCACTTCAGTAGACATTTAATGTTACCTATGTTTTATCAATGTTAAAATTATTTTTAATATAAATAAAAAAGTATGACAGGCTTTTACTCTAGTCTTTATCCCTTTATTAAGATTAAGCAAAACAAAATGACTAATGTTTACTTTCACAAGCCGTCACATATAGGCTTGTAGTAAGCTGTCTCTTGCCTGGAGACTCAATCAGGTAACAAACAAAATCGGGAAACGACACCTCTGGCCATTCCGTTGGGTCGTTTGTCCAGTCACAGATACCGTACGGACAGTCTGACACAATACGGCTCAGTTTTTCGACGTATCGTGCTCTGTCGAGCAGCAGAAATGGTTTTAGGTACACCATTATGGGTCAACATCATGCTTTTCCAATGAGGGGGAAACGTTCATTTTCCCCCACGCTGACTCCACCCACACAGCTATGACACTACACCGACCAAGTCAATTGGGAGGTGACGTCACTCACAGACGACCGTGCCGAATGCTTTGATCAATGGAGGTAATCGGTGAAGGCTCTGCTAAAGGCAGCTGTCAATCAGTTCGTGCCTGTGTGAACAAACAGACAACCTTCTTGGCACAATACATAATTCTGTATTTTTTACCCCAAATGCAGCGATTATACCCTGCTAACAGCGGGAGCAACAACGGTACACACAATAGGTATTCACTATTAACGAAACGCTTTTCACCTGTCTCAACATCTCTCCCTGTTTCTCTCACTCCAATTGACGCAAATGAGTAAACAGACAGTGCAATTCTACACTTACAGTACATTTTATTCCTTTATTTTAATCTGTAAAAGAGCGCGTCACACCTGCCTAATATTTTTTACAAGAGCACTTCACACCTGCCTAATATTTTTTACTGTTTGAAAAAAAAACTGTGCCAATCTATATTTATTTACCCATTTTCCACATTACAGTATGTATATTATTTCATATTTTAACAGTTTTAATCTGTTATGGAGCACTTGTCCCGTGGGCCGTGGCACCAAAGCGTCACGCAAGTCTCAAGATCTTTCACTGTGTACAGCCACTCTCTATTACTACAGAAGTTCTAAGCGGCCAAAAACTAACAAAACTTGTTCTCTAAGTTACACAACTGCGCCAGCAGGTGGCAGTATAGAACTACTGATGGGGAGTTGATTGTCACGAATCCGGTCTATGAACTTCCGTTCACTCACCACCAGAGGTCACCCGCTCACCACATGGACTCTTGCACTACACTACTGTTGCACTTCACCAGACTACAATTCCCATCATCCATTGCACTGAACACACAACTGTCATCATCACACAGCTGTCACCAATCACACACTCACCTGAGAGCTATTATACACACACCATATAAACACACTCAGATCCTGATCTAGTTTGCCTATTGATCTGCGTATAGCTCTCTTCAAGCGCTAGCTGCCTTAATATGCCATTCTGTGTTTCTTGTTCAGTTCCAGTATTGTCCTGCGTTTATCACTCCCCTAGTGTTAGCTGCAATACGGAACCCATTTCTTGTTCAGTTCCAGTACTGTCCTGCATTTATCACTCCCCTAGTGTTAGCTGCGATACAGAACCTGTTTCTTGTTTTCTAGTCTGTGTTCCCTCTATTTCCCCCGTCTCACCGTTCGGACTCTGTTTATGCCTCGCCTAGACTATTGCTCTTGCACCTGGATTATCTCTCTGCCTTTCCCTGTTGGATGTCGTTCGCCGATCGTCGACCCATGCTTGTCCTTGGATTACTCTGTGTCTTGCCCATGCCATACCTGTTTGCCGTTGTTTGACCCTGCCTGTGTTATGACCACGTCTCTGTCTAATAAAAGCCTGCAAATGGATCCGCACGTCTCGTTGGCTCTGCTACATTGATACTGTATCAACTAAACACATTTGGGACAGGGGACCTTCATGATCGTAGGTCTCAGGAACATGTCAGTTCATTACTGACATTTAATTAAACTCGTAAATGTTAAATGCTTGAAATTGTATGTTTTTGTTACGTTATTACTGCTGCAAGACTCATCACAGTTTCTTACAATGAAGTATTTGTAATGTGCATCTTTCTTATTTTTAATCTTTATTGTTAATAAATATATATTAATAAGAAATGTGATTTGCATATGGTATAATTTAGTTCAGTGATGATGTACAGTGTTGTAGCCTAATCTTTTGTATTTTCTACATGTGTAGGAAACCATACTGTAGAACTGCACTATAAATATAGATTGGCACTGTTTTTTTTTTTTTTTTCAAACAGTAAAAAGTATTAGGCAGGTGTGACACACTCTTTTACAGATTAAAATAAAGGAATAATTACCTTCATTACCTCCATTGATCAAAGCATTCGGAACGGTCGTCTGTGAGTGCGTCACCTCCCAATACAAACACGCCCCCTAGTCCCGCCCGCTTCCACACATTAGGCTTGTTTGAGATGAGCAATATCTGCACAGAACCGATCACCGGTGATCACCGCGAGATGCATGCCGGTTAGAAAAGTGTCCGAGTTAGGTCCGCCTTGCTCTGATGTCATGCTGACGTGTGCCAAAAAACTCTCACGATGGCGAGGCGGCTGTGTCGGATTGAGCAGTCGCGAGCAGTTGCTCTCCACTGACTGCGCTGATCAAAAGCATGATGGGAAACAACTGACTGACGACACAGCTTAATGCTCATTGGTTCAGACAACCGTGATGCTGCGTTCTCTTCTAATTTTGTTTTTTTTTTTTAAATCTGATTTCATGCTATTATGTATTATGACAGTGCGATCTCTGTGTTAGATGTGGTTGATGTCATAGTTTCTATAAATATCTAAAATACATGTTTGAATTAAAATAAAAATGGATGATAAATACGCCTTTCGTATGGAATTAAATAGCAAGCACTTTGATTGTCTTGTTCATCATATTAATATAATAGCAACAGAACTGAAATTATGTCTTGTTTATCAGCAGCACAGCATATGAGTGAGAATAACGCGATATCTGCCTTTGATCTCGTAGGTATCTGTTCCACTTTGAGAGGCCAGAACCGCCCGTCTTGACTGTGCTTATTTCACTCCTCCCCTCACTGCAGCCGCCTGCTCTAGCCTACATTTCAGGCGAGGCGAGGCACATCTCAAACAAGCCTATTGATTGTATTTCCTTTGCAAGCTGTCAGTTGCAAATGGACTTTGCTTTTTCATTTGAAATCACTTTGCTTTCGCGAAAGCGAAAATGCAAACGGTAATGCAAGATTTGCGATTACATTTGGATTATGTTCCAATTTATGCGCCCACATGTGGAAAACGCAATTGAAAATACAATTTGCGTTTGCTTTTGAAAATAGTCCGGAAAATCCTTCCATACTGGGGAGCTCCAGTAAGCACACGTCTGTCACCAGAGTGGATTTACATAAAGACGATTACTAAAAGTCTATTTTTGATTTGTGACAGGAAAATGTTCTAAAAGAATTGCATATGAGCACATCTAATAGACATGAAATAGACATCTGTGTGAGTGATGTATTTGTGCTATTATGTAGAATTCACTGTTGTCAACACTGCTTTACATGAATGTAAGTAATGTTAATACTGTATAAACACATCTACATGAATTTACTAAACGTAAGTTATCTCTTTTATTTGTCTATTAGTCTGTTGATAAACTGAGGAGCATTTGTGTAGGATAAAAAGTGAGTTAACACATCAGCAACTACCTAAACATGTAAATGCAGTATTGAGCACATAAATCACAGAGGTGACCGAATGTTACAGGGACGGATGAGGCACACGTATGTTTATCCAGTGCAGAGTAACTGATGAAGGAATGCTGACATCAAAGGCTCTCAGTGAGTATACTACTGAAATGAATTAAATATCTTTTAAATCTTAAGTTTTTATTTTAATTATTGTAATTTCAAACTGATTCTTGATTCCTGTACATTTGATGCAGATCTTCTGTGGTGGAGCAGGATCTGCAAGGAAAAGTGATGGCAGCATTTGTGAGAAAAAAGGGAGAAAACTTGAAACAAAAATATAAAGTAAGATCATTTTGTTACTTCTAATACAGAAATCAAATGACATTGTGCTATTAAAATTACTGCTTTTGTATTTGTGCATTTCTGCAGGATCTGAAATATCCACAGACTGCTGTGTGCAGTGAGGATGGAGAGGCCACTGCAGCATCCTGGAAATGGTCCAGTACCATCACTCTATCTGCCCTTGTTGCTTCATCTGGGCTGGATGTTGCTGTGGTCTCTTCATCCTCAGTGATCCCAGAGCCAGTGAGAGCATCTAGAGAAAGATTAAAAGACATGGAGGTTGTGATTTTGGTCTTTTGTCCTGCTGGTTTCTGTTCATACAACATTAGTCAATGGAGCCCGATTTTCAGGAGCTTCAAAGTTTCAAGTTTTACTCTGTTTAAGTGTTTTACAGGTAGTCGTGCTCACAAATTTTTAAATTAAATTTTTTTACAGAGCAGGCACACAAATGTTTGTAGCAGACACAGCGATAGCCAGATTGTCCCGCACATGTTCTCCCACTATTGCCTCAAGTTTGTGTGGCTAAGGGGGCATCATCATGGTCTTCCTCATCCTCTCTGTGCACCCAAGGACAGCCTCAGTGTCCCTTTCCCATCCATGATCAGATTCCAGTCTCACAGCAGCAATGAGGGAGGTGATGATGGACAGCAAAGAGAGGTGAAGGTGGACATGGTGGTGAGTTGCAGAATTGGCACAGCTGTGTTGAGATGGCAGTAGGATGTGGGTTAACCGCCTGTAAATACATAATTGTTAGAACAATAAGTTTGAATAAAGTTTTGTTTTATGTGTTGTTTACTTAGTATGTTTATTGTGATTGTTACTTTTATTCATTCTTTTACTCATTTATTAATGTTTCCTGTTGTCAGTAAATAAAATATAATTATTTAATTAATTTATGCATTAATTCATTGCTTGAATGAAAATTGAGATGTATACACTTTGGCTGCATTTGTCTAGTATATATTCATGCATACCTATGGCATATGACAAAAATTACATTTTGCTTGTTTTACTAAAACATAAGTTTTAATAAAATAAAATCACATTAATATGCAATATTAATATAATTAATTATTGGTTATCATCATTATTGTAGTGTTGGTAATAGCTAGTAATGCATTCTGGGGTAATCACCTTTTTTAAGTAGTAATACTTACATTTTTCCAGTATAACATATACAGTCTTCTCCAAAGGTGAGATCTTCGAGCAGCTGCACTACATCTCCTTTATGCAGACATTGCAAACACTGCAAAGGCTGAGGAAAACAGTACTAAGGTTGTCGAGTTTCTGATACTATGAGGTGTTAGTGAACCTCTCCCTTTTATCTTTTTTTAAATTTGTTTAACTTATAATTGCATACAAGATCAGGGAAAGATGGTTGTATCTTTAACAATAAACAATCGTAATGACAAAAAAAAAAGAAAAGAAAAAAAAAAAGAAAAGGAAAACATAAATATAATGGGTTTGCGTACATCAAAGTATGAGATTACATACACAGGAAAAAAAGCGCACAATCTGATATTGCCGAGTGCAACATGTTCCTGGGTCAACATCTTGGTTGACCCTAGAACAACGTTGTGATTAACCAATCAGATTTCAAGAACCAGTTTATAATTTTTGTGAAGTTTAGGATTACAATCAGTGTTTGGTGCCTGTACATAAGTGTAATTCATCTATCAGTTCCTCTGATTTTAAGGATTACTCATGGGTAAGGTTAGGTTTAGGTGTAGGAATATGGTTTAGATTATATTTTTGGATTAAAATGTTGTTCCAGGGTCAACAAAATATGTTGACCCAGGAACACGTCGCACTTGGCAATATCAGGACGTGCAAAAAAGCACAATGACAAGGTAGCTTTGAATAATCATAATATCCATATATGATAGTCTTTACATTTGCATGTTCTCATGTTTATAAATGGGTGATGAAATGTAAGAAAAATAAATGTGGTCAAGGGAATTTTTTTATATATTCTTATTTGACAATCAATATCTCAGGAAAGAAATAAGGTAGGAGAAAATTTATTTTTTGATGATGTTCCCCAACATGTGTGCTGTATGTAAATTAAATTTTGTGGTGATGTCATGAAGTAATCAAAAGTTGCAGCATTTGGAACCAAGGTAGCCTTTTTCTTAGCCCTTGACAGTTTTGAAATTGTTTTGAATTTGAAGTAATGCCTCACTCAAGTTTAGTCAAAGCCCCAACAATTATGCTTGTTTTATTCTACTCTGTGAGACTTTTCAAATGACATATGACACATGACTGGCTGAGCTGTATGATGTTTCTGACATAGGGTGAATTCGGGTAATCTGGGACATTTTTTGCAATTTTGACTTGGCGATTTATTTCGATATATCTAACACATTAGATCAACACATTAGACTTTTCTGAAATCCCTAATATGTTTTATAACCACACCAGAAGAAATAATGTAGATATTATGCCCATAGGAGACATGCCACACCTATTCAATGTTTTTGTGCCCCCCAAAAAAATTCTGCCTGAATTTGATAATCTGGGACAGGTCACTTTATAATCTGGGACATATGTATTAGGCCTAAAAAAAGCCTATATTCACCATACTTTATGCATGCCAAACACAATATCATCAATAACTCCCTTCATTCTACTCTCATTCCATTGGTTTAGCTTCTTCGTACTTCTCTTATTTCCCTCTCTCTCTCTGTTCCTCGCTCTTTCTATTGCCATCTCTTTTCCTGATGCTGTGGTGCCATTGCATTTTCTAATACATTTTATTAGCGTGTGCAAACGCTAAGGACGCGCTTCGTGAACTGTATAGTGCCATCAGCGAACAACAAACAAATAACCCCGACGGCTTTTTCATCATAGTCGGTGACTTCTACCACGCAAACCTAAAGACAGTTTTGCCAAAGTTCTACCAACATGTGAACTTTGCAACAAGGGGAAATAACATACTGGACTTTGTTTATACAATAGAGAAAAATGCATACAAAGCTGAACCCCGCCCCCACCTCGGGTACTCGGACCACATCTCTGTTATGCTAATCCCAGCATACAGACCACTTCTGAAACTCACCAAACCGGTTCAAAAGCAGATCAAGTTTGCTGATGACACAACTGTGGTAGGCCTCATCAGCAACAACGATGAAACGCACTACAGAGAGGAAGTGGCACAGCTGGCTGAATGGTGTGGTGCTAACAACCTGTCCCTCAATGTGGGTAAGACAAAAGAGGTTGTGATGGACTTCAGGAGAAACTCTGTTGACCACCCCCCACTGACCATCGACGGCTCAACCGTGGAGAAAGTTGGTAGCACTAAATTCCAGGATCTCACCTGGACCACCAACGTCACGTCACTCAACAAGAAGGGACAACAGTGCCTCTACTTTCTCCGTCGGCTGAAAAGGGCAAGTCTCCCTCCACCCATCCTCACCACCTTTTACAGGGGCACCATTGAGAGTGTGCTGACCAGCTGCATCACTGTCTGGTATGGGAACTGCAGTGCTGCTGACCGCAAGACCCTACAACGGACAGTGAACACTGCCGCAAAGATCATCGGTGCCCCTCTTCCCTCCATCTTGGACATTTTCCTTGCACGATGCTCCAGCAAGGCCTCCAGCATCGTGAAGGACCCCACCCACCCCTCCCACAACCTCTTCCAGCTCCTGCCATCAGGAAAAAGGTACCGGAGTATCAAAGCTCGTTCTGTCAGATTGCTCAACAGCTTCTTTCCCCAGGCTGTGAGAGCTCTTAACTCCAATCTCCCTGTCCCTGAAACCATGAAGACCTCAGCCCCCCAACTCATAAATAACTATTGACAAATTTCTCCTAAGTGCAATTCTGGGGGTGCTACACACAGGTGAGTGGGCTATACAAACCACCTGTAGTAACGCACTCGTCCAACTATATGCACACTAGACACTTTCTATAAACACTCCCTGCAACAAAGACTCAATAAGATAATATATGTTTACCTGAATATTGCACTACAAAATAATGTTTACTGGAGCATTGCACTACTAAATCTGTTTCACTATGCGCTGCTTCCCACAAAATCTCTCTTCTGAACAATTAAATGTACAAAATATATATTTCCTGCACAATTGCATGTACAAATATCTCTTTAGCTCTATTTCATGTACAGTATTTATGTAAAGTTCTTGTACAGTCTCAGTTTGTGTATGTGTAGTCAACTAGGTATAGTAGTTATAGTATTTATAGTATATGTATAGTCAGATGGTTAAACTGTTGTATAGCCCTATTGTTTTTTTCCCCCTATATTTGCATTGTTGTATGTGTATCTCATGTTTAACTAGTATGTAGCACCGTGGTCCTGCGAGACACGACATTTCGTTCCACTATATGTCCATATATACTATATATTTTAGCTGACTTAATGACTGTCTCTGTCTGTCTGTCTGTCTGTCTGTCTGTCTGTCTGTCTGTCTGTCTGTCTGTCTGTGTGTGTGTGTGTGTGTGTGTGCGTGCGTTTGTGAACAGAACATTGTGAACTGGCCTGGGCGCAGATCCCCCTCCTGCTCATTGATTTGCACCGTTGTATATACTAAACTAACTGGGAATTTGGGAAATGAAATTAACGGTTTACTTCATCCTGATACCTTTGCTTGCTATTGGAATACGTTTCCCAGATTCCGTCTCTGTAACATCTCTCTAGCTACCTGCTTTAGCTAGCTGCTACCTACTGTGAACTTGTGCTAATGTTATAACCTCCAGAATTCACACCCATTTCTCATTATGACATATATTAACCCTTGTCATTAGATTTATAAAGTCCCTAAATGCATATTTCCCCCATTTGAAGATTGTCCCAGATTACCCAAAGCATGCTTTCCCACATTCTCAATCATATTTGATAATGTGGGACAACAAAAAAAGGATTGAAAGAAAAAAAACTAAAACACATTTTCAACACTTTAATACATATTTTGTTGCTCGAATAGATCACAAACATAATTTGACAACAATTAGGAACATTGTCTTATTTATGACAGATTTATGTCCATAACATTAATCTAGTCAGAATCCTATGTCATTGATCTTGTCATGCAATTCCCAGGGGAGCTTCTTGATTGACAAGTGCCCCGCCTCTTTCTGTGGAATCACCTCCATGAAGTCATGTGATTTTTGTCACATGACATCCATGCTAAAATTATAGTAAAATCCTGTTGACTAAATTTGATTAGAACAGGAAATAAACACACTGGAGTTTAGGTGTCCCAGATTACCCAAATTCACCCTATTAGAGTACATAGCACAAGAAAAAAATAAAATAAAATCATAAATTACGAAAACATTTTTTTTTTTTTTCTATTTATCAGCAAATAACTCAGCACAACTTATGAGTTTAGGTATTATTTACACACTAAAGACACAATGAGTTGTTTTGAGTTTGGACTCATTTCAGTTGGGAGAATCTTTTGTAAATTAGAGCTCCTCGCTAATTGTTGTTTGTTTATAGTTTTTTCTCTCTACGTGTTATTGTTTCGTGATTGTGTGGTTGAGCTTCCTGCACTGTGGATTATGGAGATAACTAGGACATTGCTAATTCTGAATGCCTTATTTTCATTGTTTTCCATCAACAACGCCTTGTCTGGGCCTAGGCAAGATGTGACCTATTCCAGAGAGTACCTGATGTCTCTACGAAGACAAGCAGGACATGTGGATCTTGAATTATTAACGCAGGATTGCCACAAAATCGCACGGAAACCTAACTTTAAAGCAAAGAAGTTGAAGAAAAGGGGAGCAAGAGGGGGTATTCGGGGCAGGCTTCGGAAGCGAGGTGCGCGATTCCCTCTTCCCATGATAACGTTGTCAAATGTGCGATCGCTTAATAATAACATGGATGAACTGATGGCCAGGGTAAAAGTCGAGAATGACTTTAAAATGAGTAACCTAATCTGTCTAATGGAGACATAGATTAAAGACGAGACTAAAGTTGCGCTGCCCGGGTACATCACAATAAGAGCTGACCCCGGTCAAACATCAATCAAACAAATCGATCAGGGGAGGTATGTGTATCTTTGTGAACAGTAAATGGTCAACACAATTATGCATTCACAAGGAAGAGTGCACCCCCGACTATGAGTTGCTTTCTGTATCGTTTAGACCGTTCTATCTTCCAAGGGAATTCGGACAGATTAAAGCATGGAGCAGTCTAAACAATATGATGGGTAGAGAGACTCAGAAACGACATAGGCTACCCACAGATATTGGTTCATTTTCAAATGAATTAAATCAGTTTTACAGTAAGTTTGACAAAACTACACATGCAGTTAGAGCTGACCAAGTGTGTAGCCATGTCTGGAATACCATCACTCTTACAGAGGAGGAGATAGCTGGTTGTCTTGCTAGGGTAAACCCTCATAAAGCACCTGACCCAGATGGTCTTAGAAGGACGGCCATAGCAGGGTGCGTTTACCAACTTGAAGGTGTTTTTACTAGACTATTTCAGATCTTGCTTGACACACACACTGTCCCACTTTCTTGGAAGAGAACCACAATCATCCCTGTGTCTAAAAACTGGAACCCTGTATCACCTAATGATTTTAGACCTATTGCCCTCACCAGCATTCTATGTAAATGCATGGAAAGGGTTGTGTTAGGGCATTTGCCAAATACCCATTTGTCTGACCAACTGCAGTTTGCTTATAAAGCACAGAGAGGCACCGAGAATGCTACGTTAACTCTGTTGCATGTGATTAGTAAGCATATTCAGCATCCTGGCGCTTTTGCTAGAATTTTATTTATTGATTTTAGTTCAGCTTTTAATACTGTCAGGATTGACATTTTATTAGATTGGCTATTAAAACTGGATACCAATGGGCACCTTGCGTTATGGATTAAGGACTTCTTAACTGACCGTCCTCAAAGAGTCTCTGTACAGGTTACCATGTCTGACGAGGTTATTCTGAACACTGGAGTCCCCCAAGGTTGTGTGTTATCACCTGCATTGTTTTCTGTGTACATAAATGAAATGCAGATTTGTGAAAGTAATTTTAGTTTGTTCAAGTATGCCGATGACATGGATATGGTTGGTCTTAAGGTCAGATGAAGGGGGGAGTTACAAAGGGCCTATTTTGAGCATATAGACCACCTGGTGGCATGGTGTGAGGAGAGTGCTCTGTCACTAAATGCTTCTAAAACTAAGGAACTTGTTGTCAGTATTAAGAAAGGGCAACCTACATGTCAGCCAATCATAATTGGGCGCCGACATGTTGAGATTGTAAATAGTTTTAAATATCTAGGGATTATGCTAGATTGTATCTTAAATTGTATTGAGCACACAGCCTATATCTATAAGAAGGCAAGCCAAAGATTGTTTCTTTTGAGGAAACTAAATAGTTTTAATGTGAGTAAGGGAATCCTGAGGATGGTTTACACCAGTTTGCTGGAAAGCATTATTTCTTATATATCACCTGCTGGTATGGGAATCTGGGGGCTAAAAGTAAAAGTAAGATCACAAAGATTATTAATATAGCCAGTAAGATTATATTAGACCCCCAGAGGCAGCTGATGGAACTGTATACAAACCAGACCAAGAGGAAAGCCTCACAAATAGTTCAGGACTCCACCCATCCTCTCCAACATGAATTTGAAAAACTTCCTTCAGGCAGACGATACAGGTCTTAATGTTAATTAATGTTACGACCCTTCTTTGAATGTTAAACGTCTAGAGATTAAGAAGGGGAACATTAGGCCAGATCGGACCACTGTCAACATTACCGTCTGTATGTGTAAAAGAGTAACTAATGCCAGAGAGAGTAAATCAAGCAAACTTGGTTTATTTATGACAAATTGTTTTCAGACAAAATAATCAATGTATATAAGATAAATAAAGAAATAAAGAAAGAAAGAAAGAAAGAAAGAAAGAAAAAAAACTAGACACACCGGCAGCCTCAGCCTAAAGAACTGGAGAGAATGAAGGGAGCCTGGACTGTGCCAAAAGAAAGAAATTAACAAAACCAGAAGAAGTCTTACTAACCCATTTTGATCTAATCCTAAACTAAGAAAAGAAAAAGGTAAAAAAAAAAAACAATCTTCAATGTCCAAGACGTCGTAACTCAGCTACACTAACTAACCAAACAAAAACATACAAAAAGCGGCACCAGTCCCTAACCTAGGGTGTCTAGACAATAAAATAAACCTAAATGTGCACCATGTAAGTCACGTGACAATTTACCTACCCCCTTCACCTCCAGTCCAGTTTTAACAAAACACTAAAAGCTTTCTAGGGCTTTCAAATAATAAAGGACAAAGGCTTCAGGACAGCAAATAGATGTTTTTACACGGCCGTCAAAGCACACTATATACTAAACCATACAAACTAAATCAAACAAAACCAAACACAAAAAGAAAGAAACACAACACAAGTTCACAAAGACCGGCGTCTTTTATACCATCGGCTGTTACTTTATTAAATAAATGATATATAATCAGGTTTATGTATATTATGTAATTAATTGCTGTTGTTTGTTTGTTAATATTATTGAGTTATTTATTATTATCTATTTGAGGTTTTAGTGTTATTGTCCTAATTTCTATATACTTATCTTGTGTTTCATGTGTCTTTGATTCTTGGGGCAGGATGTTCTGTGTGTCTGTTGTATTGGACTGTGAAGTCAAGTGTGTTTGCGGTATATGTTTTTGTGGGGCCAAAGATGAATTTCCACATGTGTGGACAATAAAGATTTCTAATCTAATATGACATTTTCCATGAGCGTTTCATGAAATGTCAAGCGTAAAAACCATGTGAAAGTTGTAGCATAGGCCTTTGGGGTTTTATGTGTTATAACCCGATGAGCAATAGGGGAGCATGGGGCACAAAGTAACGCGGGGTTATTTGTAACAAATGTGGTTTAAATATTTCCACACATGCTAGCATAACAAAGTTTACAATATTTATTAGTTACCATATCAATATTATACAGAGAAAAAAAAGAGAAAAGATATTGCTGAACATTTATTTTACTATATTAAAAATACATTTCTGGCTTTTTTCATCTTTTTATTATTCATTTACAGTTTTTTTTTTTTTCTTTTTTCAAAATGCTTACACACACTTTTTGAAGCTATGGCTCCATTTCTCAAAACTCTACACACAAAGCCACAAAACACACACACAACAAGCAAAATGTTACATCTTGCAAAAGCAAACACTTCTTGAAAACTATTTTAACTCTTCTAAAAGTTGTATTTTTGCGTAGTAACTACACACAAACATAAAATAATTAGCCACATACACGCCAAACTACACACAGATGTAAAACACTACTCTCATGTGTCTTGTTTGTTCAGAGAGCAGTGGAGCACATGACTTTGTCATTGCACTCGCACATACTGTACATGCATATGCACATATACACTATACAGTATGTATGACTGATGAATTTTACACAGTTATGCAGCTGAACTGAATCAATCCTGAACTGACTTGAGCTGTACAATTACACTATTGACTTGTTAGAGCTGCTTTAAAGCAGAAGGTGAATTTGATACTATTGTGAAGCTGCTGTGAAACAATCTATAAAGCACTTTAGAAATAAATCTGGCTTGCATGCATATTCAAAAATAGATAGATACATAGATAGATTTTATATGTATGTATGTATGTATGTATATATATATATTAGATATAGATTAGCGTTTCTATTCACGCCTATTATTGTTTTCTAATTTCTCGCTCTGTTTAATTTCTCTCTCTCTCGTTTTTTCACGAGTTCATCAAACAACAGTGGTAAGTGAATCATTTTTCAATCACGGTGAGTAATGGCTTCTTCTCATGCTATTGTTGTTTGCACTGTCCATATGTACAGTTTATCTCCCTCTGTCAGCGATGAGGGATTCACATGTGATAAATATAGGGAAATAATTAAGCTGACAGAGAAGGTTTCAGAATTAGAGACACACATCCAAACTTTAGTTGAGGACAGTAAGAATGTGAGGGCTGTAGATACTGCTTTGGATACAACTAGCTCAGGGAGTCCTGTACATTGTTCTGTTCTGGTATTAGAGCCCGTGAAGCAGGGCATTTGGGTGACTGTGAGGCGGCATAGTCACGGGTCAAAACACCGCTTTTCCGTTCTGATCAAAACATCAGACAGGTTCCCCCCACTCAGTGACACACCCACTGAAAAAACTGTTGAAAATGCTTTAGTTAATGGTGATTCTATTGTATGGAATGTGAAAATAGAGACACCAGCCACCATAGTCCAATCTACCATAGAACCAACTTCGTAAGTATGATGTCAGACACTGTAATATGCTCTGGTCCCCTCCCTGCTTACCAGGGTGATGAGATTCATAGCAGACTGTCGCCACTCAATGGCTGGATGTCTAAGTGGTGCCCGCAGAATAACATAGGTTTTATAGACAATTGGATGAATTTTGGGCTGTTGAAAAGAGATGGTCTTCATCCCTCCTGGGGTGGTGCCACTCTTCTCTCTAGAAATATGGCACATAGTCTTAGAGTTCATACTTGACTAACTGGGGCCCAGGTCAGGAAGCAGACAGACTGGCTAAACCGACAGTCTGCTAGCCGCCTCACGTCACAGAAGTCAGTTAATTCTCAGCACATAGAGACTCTTTCACCTAGATATCACTCTATAGAGACTGTGTCTGTTCCCCGAACTAGAAAATACAGAAAACATCCAAGCCAAAGTAAGAGTAACAATTTAATTGATGTTCAACAAATAAAAAACAGATATAATACAGATAAATAAATTATAACTCTTGGCTTATTGAATATTAGATCCCTTTCTACAAAAGCACTTTTTGTAAATGATATGATCACTGACCATAAACTAGATGTGCTTTGTTTAACAGAAACCTGGCTAAAACCAGATGATTACATTACTTTAAACGAGTCTACCCCCCAAGAATAGAGTTACAAACATGAACCGCGTCCAAAAGGTAAAGGGGGAGGTGTTGCTACAATTTATAGCAATATTTTCAATATTTCTGAGAGGTCGGGTTTCAAGTATAATTCGTTGGAAGTAATGGTGCTTCATATAACGTTATCCAAAGAAACAAGTGTTAATGATAAATTCCATATGATGTTTGTACTGGCTACTGTATACAGGCCACCAGGGCACTATACATACTTTATTAAATAATTTGCTGATTTTCTATCAGAGTTAGTGCTGGCTGCAGATAAAGTCTTAATTATTGGTGATTTTAATATCCACGTTGATAATGAAAAAGATGCATTAGGATCAGCACTCATAGACATTCTGAACTCTATTGGGGTTAGACAACATGTGTCAGGACCTACTCATTGTCAAAATCATACTCTAGATTTAATACTGTCACATGGAATTGATGCCAGTGGCATTGAAATTTTGCAGCAGAGCGATGATATCTCAGATCATTCTCTAGTTTCGTGTATATTCCAAATAGCTAAATCTGTAACGCCAACTCCTTGTTACAAATATGGTAGAACCATCACTTCTACCACAAAAGACTGCTTTATAAATAATCTTCCTGACTTATTTCAGTTCCTCAGCATATCCAATAGCTAAGAACAACTTGATGATGAAACAGAAACTATGGACTCTCTCTTTTCTAGCACTTTAGATACGGTTGCTCCTTTACGCTTAAGGAAGATTAAGGAAAAGAGTTCAACACCATGGTATAATGAGCACACTCGGGCCCTAAAGAGAGCAGCTCAGAAAACGGAGCGCAGCTGGAGAAAAACAAAATTAGAGGTATTTCGTATTGCTTGGCAGGAAAATACTCTCTCCTACAGGAAAGCCTTAAAAACTACTAGATCTGCTTACTTTTTACATCTCTTTTAGAAGAAAACAAACACAACCCCAAGTATTTATTCAATACAGTGGTTAAATTAACAAAAAATATAACATCAGCAGGTGCAGACATTACCCAGCAGCACAGTAGTAATGACTTTATGAACTACTTTACTTCCAAGATCTAAACTATTAGAGATAAAATTGTAACCATGCAGCTGTCAGCCACAGTATCGCATCAAAACCACTCATTCTCTTCTATTGAAAATGATGAATTGTATGTTAAATCATTGTTAACTTGTTAAATCATCTAAACCAACAACCTGTATGTTAGACCCTGTTCCATCTAAACTCCTAAAAGATGTGCTTCCAAAAGTAATAGATCCTCTTCTGAATATTATTAACTCATCATTGTCATTAGGATATGTCCCAAAAACCTTCAAATTGGCTGTTATTAACCCTTTAAGACCTAAGGGTAAAACAGGTCATTTTCACACATTTTGTTAATTTGACTGTAAAATTGTAACAGAATGTGCTATTTTCAAGTGCAAGGTGTCATTTTTTTCAGAAAACAAATGGCTTTCAAAAAAGTACAGATTTTGACCATTAATCTTGTGTTTTGAGTTTGTAAACATAATTTCAATAGACAAAAATAAAAAGATCTAAATATTCCAACACTTATTACTTCAAAATTCAACTATAATAAATATATACAAGTATTTTTGGGACACTGGGTTGCACAGTTTTCATTCAGGGGGCTTTTTTGTTCATAGACGCACACATTTACACATGCGTGTACATGCATACGCCCATTCATTTACATGCGTGGACTCATTATAGAGCTTGGCAAACTACGTCACACCGCGTCGGATTCCGCCATTTTTTAGGTCACGCTCAGGAGCACACAGCTTGAACAAATGCAAATCACCACAGAAAAAGCCGACCGTTTTACATTCATATTTTTGAAAAACATCTTACATACGCTTAGAATAAAACAGACTAATATGTAGATCTCTTTAAATAATAAAAAAAATGCTCTGTTGTTTGTCTGAGAGGCTGCAAATATTCATTACTAATCAGTCTCCTTCACTACAGTGGTACTGATATATGCTAACTGCTAAAACACTTACAACAATTGACCATGGTTTTTCTATAGTAAACGTGTAGCGACCGTGTTTTTGGTGTATGTATTACCATTCTTATAACCACAATCTTATTAAATACCATGGATAAACTATGGTTAGAGTAGCAAACCATGTCTAATTTTGTAAGGGGAGAATACACAACAGCTAGATCTCAAACAGTGGATCATTTTATATCATCATATTGCCTGGTAAAACTGCTCAGTGTTAAGAGTTAAGCCATTATAAAGGTAACAGAACTTACTAGAAGCTGCTTTGAAACGATGTGTATTGTGGATGCTATGCAAATAAATACATTGACTTGACCAAACCAAGTTGAAGATTTCTACTAGAGATGCCGAACAACGATGCGAGCGATCAAATAAATGAAGGAAACTTAATCCATAAAAAAAGTCGCCAGGTATTAACGAGCTGCCGCAAATAACATTTCCATATATGATTTCCTTAGTGGTGTGAGGATTTACAGTTTAATACAAATCACTGTATCTATAATATATTAAATCTACAGAGAATTATAAAGCCACATTTTATTTTAGATATTTACCATACCGATTTTCAGTTTAATTTTCATCTGAGTTCCGTAGTGAATGTAGACATATTTAATGTATGATTTAACTTAGATCGCGTTGTAATGATCAATTACCACAGCCTTTATCATCAATGTCTGCAGGTAAAACCTCTGCTTTTTCGGCTTTCTAACGCAGAGAAAGCACGTTTTTCACACCGGCTGTGCAAAGGGATATGACAGTTGATGATACAGTAAGCCTTAACCACTGCAACGCGATCTTAAGTAGAATAATATAAACATTAAATAATATAAAACGTCTACATTCACTACCACTCAGTCTCCGCTGTAGCTCCCGTGACCTAAATTCCCAGAATGCATTGCCGCTGTGAGGACACATTCCCAGACTCTATAGCGACGCACACACCACATGTGAAAAAGTCTCACTCAGCCTGCTCCCAAAGTCTCATCAAAAATCATCCTAATCAACTCTTATGCTGTTTACTCCTCCCTGACCATGTTTTCGTTCATTTTGTTTATTATTTGTTAATTTGTGTATGCAATCCAAATCTCCGCGCTCCCTATCTCTCTATTCAAATTCTCCCTTCCCGCTCTCCCGGAAATCTGCCGTCATTTGTTGACGGAGCGCAAGAAATTACCGTAATAAGCCATATATTGCCGAAAAGCACATGTTGTCTGCTGTCAGGAGCAATTTGAATTATTTTGATAGTGCAAACGGTAGAGGAGTTATGGTAACATGAATACAGCTTGGTCTGATGTGTCGGCGCCGACACAGCCGGTGCCTCTCATTAAAAAAACACACAACTTGACCCCAAATAATTAATTAATTACAGACCGATCTCGAATCTCCCTTTTCTGTCAAAGATATTAGAAAAGGTAGTATCATCACAACTATGTTCCTTCTTAGAGAAAAAATATATATGTGAGGATTTCCAGTCAGGTTTTAGACCATATCATAGTACTAAGACTGCTCTCATTAGAGTTACAAATGACCTGCTTTTATCATCTGATCGTGGTTGTATCTCTCTATTAGTGTTACTGGATATTAGCACCGCGTTTGACACTATCGACCACAACATTCTTTTAAATAGACTAGAAAATTATGTTGGCATTAGAGGAAGTGCACTGGCATGGTTCAAATCGTACTTATCTGACCGCCATCAATTTGTGGTAGTAAATGAAGAGGTATCATAGATGGTGTCTAAACATAAAATGGTTACATAATCCTGAATTTCTTGATTTTGTAGGAAACCAGATTGATTTATTGTGTAATACAAATCAGACCTCCACCTCAATAAGATGGGAGGCATTTAAGGCTTATATTAGGGGGCAAATGATCAGCTTTACTAGTTCTAAGACAAACAGATCCATCCTTAAAATGATAGAATTGGAACAAAATATTAAAGACTTCCTAACCCTCAGAAAAGATACTCCTGAACTGAGACAGGAACTTTTGTTACTTAAAGCAGAATTGAATGACATTTCTACTAATAAAACTGTGGCTAATATAACTAGACTTAAACAAACATATTATGATCAAGGAGAAAAGGCCGGAAGGCTATTGGCTTGGCATATCAAGGCTCAACAAAATGTAAATGTGATTAACGAAATAGAAATTATAGATGGTTCAAAGACAGTGATCCCCACTGAAATTAATAAGGCTTTTAGAAACTATTATGAATATCTTTATAAATCATCACCTCCACTGAATACCCATCTCTATAAAACATTTTTGGAAGAGATTCAGTTACCCTCCCTATCCAAGGAAGACTCTAAAGCACTGAATCAATCAATTGAAGAAGCAGACTTGACTGCAGCCATTAATTGTATGAGTAGTGGGAAAGCGCCAGGCCCTGATGGTCTACTCATAGACAACTATAAGATTTTTCACAACAAATTGATAACCCCAATGATTGATATGTTAAATGAATCATTCAATAATGAAGAACTCCCTTTCTCCATGCGTTCTGCCCTCATAACTTTAATTCTTAAGCCAGGAAAAGATCCTACAAAATGTGGTTCTTACCCATTAATCTTTTAAATTCAGACACTAAGATTATTGCTAAATTTTTAGCTAGTAGACTTGATAAATATTTACCATCATTGATTGATCCTGATCAAAATGGCTTTGTAAAAGGTAGACAAGTTTTTCATAATATACGCACTGTGTTAAATGTCATACACGTTAAAAAAGAAGCCCCTGATACCCCTGAGTGGGGTTATCTTTTTGATATCCTTTTCCACTTTGGTTTCGGTCCTCGTTTTAGAAAATGGATCAAAATTTTATATTCAAGTCCCATGGCAGAAATATTGACTAATAATATGATCTCTAAATCATTTCAGCTTTCACGAGGCACACGCCAGGGATGCCCCCTGTCACCGCTCCTTTTTACATTAGCTATTGAACCTTTGGCTAGTGCAGTACGAAGAAATAAAGGGATTACAATTGATGGTCTTGAAAATAAATTAGCTTTATATGCTGATGACATTATATTATTCCTATCCAATTTAAGTACATCTATGCCATGTTTATTGAGCCTAATTAAAACATTTGGATCTTTTTCAGGCTATAAAATAAATGAGTCCAAATCTATGATTTTATTTCTTAAAGAATCGGAACGTCTTACACCTCCCATCCAAACCCCATTTAAAAATGCTCATGAAGGTTTTAAATATCTTGGCATTAATACCTCCCCAGACCTAAATAATATGGCCTCCAGCAATTATAACTACATAACTAAGTTAGTCACTGAGTCAATTAACAAATGGTCACTTTTACCAATATCTCAGATTGAACGTATCAATATATTAAAAATGAATGTACTCCCCAGGTTCTTGTATTTATTTCAATCAATTCCCCTGCCTCCTCCACATATTTTTTTCTGTAATATGAGGAAGCTTTCCTCCAATTTCATTTGGGCAAATCGCCATCCCAGATTGAGGCTCTCTCTTTTATATTTACCATATGAACGGGGAGGGTTGCAGTTGCCTAATCTTAAATGGTACTACTGGGCAGCTCAAATAAGAGCAGCAATGTTTTGGTTCACGAATGAAAATGTTATCCCTTGTGTACGGATTGAGGCTTGTACATCCAGGCAACTGCCGTTGAATCTGTATTCGTACTCTACGCACTATTGTGGTATGGTATGAAGTCTTGAAACATCTGGGAGAGGTTCCACAGTTATCACAATTTACCCCTATTTGGGGTAACACTAACTTTACACCTGGGACACATGATGCTGGATTTAAAATTTGGGCATCAAAAGGTTTGAGTAAGGTGAGAGATTTATTTAATAATGAAACTATGCTCAGTTTTCAGGAATTAAGACAAAAGTTTGATTTACCTAAAATATTTTTTTTTTTAAATATCTTCAAATTAGGAATTTTATTAATAAGACACAGCATCATTCTCCTCTCTTGCCAGATCTGTCCCCTTTAGAAAAAATAACTGTAAACCATTTTAATGGGGGTAGACAAATTTCTTTCTTTTATAGACTAATCTCTACTAATTGCAAGGAAAATACAGAAAATAAACGTTTGGCATGATGTCAAGATATAAGTGAGAATATAACAAGAAGATGAATGGCAGAGTATCTGTATAAAGACCCATACCCAAACAATTAATACGAGGTTCAAACTTCTGCAATATAAATGGATTATGAGAGTATACATAACTCCGGAATTACTACATAAATTTAATCCCAACATTCCAGATCAATGCATAAAATGCAATCAAGAGATAGGAACTTTATATCATTGTTTATGGACGTGTCCCCAAGTTGAACATTTTTGGGAAAAAGTTTTAAACTTTTTATCCATGGTATTGAAACAAAAAATTCCCAAATGTCCTAAAGTATGTATACTAAATATTTTCCCTGTAACGTGCACTTTTACTAGCTCTGATAAGAAACTGTTGATATTCTGTTTATTACAAGCAAAATTACAGTGGCTCGTCATTGGAAAAACGCATAAAGCCCTCATTTTAAACAATGGTTACAAGATCTATCTCATTGCTTGGCTTTGGAAAAACTCACATATATTGTTAAGGGAAAACCTGAAAAGTTTTTCAAAGTATGGAATCCCTTTATAGGATTCTTGAAGGAAGCTGATCCAAATATATTTTCTGTGTAACTTGACATATTATGCATCACCTGATATTAATGTACCATTGTTTTGACACCTTTAAATTGTAAATGTATGTGCATGTATTTATATTCATTTGTGTATTTTTTATTTTTATTTTTTGCTTTGTTTTGGGGGTTGTATTATTATTATTTTTTTAATTATTATTATTGTTTTTTTAATATATGTTAAAGTTTCTAAAAATCAATAAAGACAGTGTTAAAAAAAAAGGTATCATACCAATCACAAGTGCAGTTTGGAGTACCTCAAGGCTCAGTACTTGGCCCCTTACTTTTCACGCTTTACATGTTACCCTTGGGAGATATCATTAGGAAACATGGTGTTAGCTTTCACTGTTATGCTGATGATACCCAGCTCTATACAGGTACATAGATAGATACATACATAGATAGATAGATAGTCATATAATTAGAATATCATCAAAAAGTTTATTTATTTCACTAATTCCATTCAAATAGTGAAACTTGTATATTATATTCATTCATTACACACAGACTGATAATTTTGATGATTATAACTGACAACTAAGGAAAATCCCAAATTCAGTATCTCAGAAAATTAGAATATTGTGAAAAGGTTCAATATTGAAGACACCTGGCGCCACACTCTAATCAGCTAATTAACTCAAAACACCTGCAAAGGCCTTTAAATGGTCTCTCAGTCTAGTTCTGTAGGCTACACAATCATGGGGAAGACTGCTGACTTGACAGTTGTCCAAAAGACGACCATTGACATGTTGCACAAGGAGGGGAAGACACAAAAGGTCATTGCAAAAGAGGCTGGCTGTTCACAGAACTCTGTGTCCAAGCACATTAATAGAGAGGCGAATGGAAGGAAAAGATGTGGTAGAAAAAAGTGTACAAGCAATAGGGATAACTGCACCCTGGAGAGGATTGTGAAACAAAACCCATTCAAAAATGTGGGGGAGTGCAAAGAGTGGACTGCAGCTGGATTCAGTGCTTCAAGAACCACTATGCACAGATGTATGCAAGACATGGGTTTCAGCTGTCGCATTTCTTGTGTCAAGTCACTCTTGAACAACAGACAACGTCAGAAGCGTCTTGCCTGACTGATATAATTCAAATGTTTATTTCTTTTAATTTTGATGATTATAACTGACAACTATGCTCCGACAGGAAGGGTCTAATCTTCCTAATGTTATATAAGGCAAATCTGCAGGACCGGGCCGTTGTAGCAATATGGTCTGTGAAGCGTAACTGATCATCGATCACAACTCCAAGGTTCCTGGCCATCATGGAGGGAGTTATGGTTGACAAACGTAGCTGTATAGAGAAGTTGTTGTGAAGTGATGGATTGGCTGAGAACACGAGCAGTTCTGTCTTGGTAAGGTTGATCTGAAGGTGATGGTCTTTCATCCAGTTAGAAATGTTGCTCAAACAGGCTGCAATGCGAGCAGCTACCGTCGGATCATCTGGTTGGAATGAGAAGTAGAGTGATAAGAAAAGCCATGCTTCTGAATGACCGATCCTAATGACGACATGTAGATGGAGAAGAGAAGTGGTCCAAGCACTGAGCCTTGAGGAACTCCAGTAGCAAGAAGTTGTGACTTTGAAACCTCACCCCTCCAAGACACCCTGAAGGACCTATCTGAGAGGTAAGACTCAAACCACAGGAGCGCGGTTCCTGAGATACCCATCTTTCTGAGAGTGGACAGGAGGATCTGATGGTTAACTGTATCAAAAGCCGCAGACTGGTCCAATAAGATGAGTACAGAGGATTTGGAAGCCGCTCTTGCAAGTCTCAGGGCCTCTGTAACCGAGAGTAGGGCAGTCTCAGTAGAGTGGCCACTTCTGAAGCCCGATTGGTTGTTGTCCAGAATATTGTTCTGTGCAAGGAACAAAGAGAGTTGGTTGAACACAACTCGCTCAAGTGTCTTTGCAATGAATGGAAGTGTTCTGTAGTGATCTTCTACCATCTCTTCTACCAGTGTTTTGTAGTGTTCTAAAAGTGCTGGACTTAGAGAGGGTTTTTTAAGCAGTGGGGTTACCCTAGCCTGCTTAAATGCTGTTGGAAATGTACCAGTGTGAAGAGAGGTGTTGATAATGTGAGTAAGCGCAGGTATGACCGAAGAAGAAATGGCCTGAAGGAGGTGAGTGGGGATAGGATCTAGCGGACAAGTAGTGGGATGATTAGAAAGGATTAGTTTTGAAACTTCCGTCGCCGAGAGAGGAGAGAAGGAGGTGAGGGAGTGTGTATTAGTCGGTATGAAATTATCAGTTTGTGGTGCAAGGAATTGGTCACTGATGGTTTTTGTTTTATTTGTGAAGAAAATTGCAAAGTCATCAGCTGTAAGAGTTGATGAAGGAGGAGGGGGAGGGGGACAGAGAAGAGAAGAGAAGAGAAGAGAAGAGAAAGTTTTGAAAAGTGTGCGAGAGTCAGAACCAGAGGTGGGTAGTAACGAGTTACATTTACTTCGTTACATTTACTTGAGTAAATTTTTTGGGTAACTAATACTTTTAGAGTATATTTAAAAATGGGTACTTTTACTCTTACTCAAGTACATTTTTAGTGAAAAAACGGTACTTTTACTTCGTTACTGTGGGCGACACTCCTCTCGTTACTTTATCTTAATGCATACAAATTAAAAATCCTTCAATTTATTCCAAACGCGCCGTCTACTTTTTTTCTGGGCAATGAGCGATGCCCGTTCGCGAATGATTCATTCTTTTGAGTCGATTCTGTTGGAAGGCTTGATCAAACCAGTAGGCAGACTAGTGAATCGGTTCGCGAATCAGTTTGAATGATTCATTCACTTCCCTGCCGCACGCGCTGAGTCGTCTGAAGCGGCTCTCACTCAGAGTTGTTAACATCAAGAGCGTTGAAGACGTGGCTTTGGATCTACAGTCAGTTGAAAGCAAATTTGCAAAGGCTATGGTTTGCTATGAAGATCTTTATTAGACGAACACCGCGTGTGCTGTCGGTTCCACAGGTATAGATTCGATTACAGTACACGATACCACTATAACATTACCAGTTTGTTGTACATGTACCTTACAGGTTAAATACAATGTATAATTTATTCATTAAATAAGCTGTCACAGAGTATGAAATAAACACCCGCCAAACCCGCGTTAGTTCCAGGAGGAATGCCTTGCCTAGACACAATTAATATTGCTATTTTCACAATATTTACGCTTGCAGAAATAACGGCTACATTTGTTTACATTTTGCAGAACAGACGGAAGAAGATCCGTCAATGTGGATTTGGTTCGTTATGTTCAGATGTTCTGTAGCGGTCACGTGAGGAGTTTTCACTCTTCTCCGTGTCAGAGGTTATATACATTTATAATACATAATTAAACTTTGAAAACTGGAGTAACAGCTGATACAAATTCTGATTTGCATCACTGAGTTAAATTAAATTATATTTTAGAGTCATATGATCCTTCACAAATCATTCAAATATATTGAAAAAAACAAAAACAAAAAAACAGCATATGCTGGTTAGGTATATTTTGAAGCTGCGATGCTGGTTTATGCTGGTCATGTGCTGGTCTTGAGCTGGTCGGACCAGCGTAGGACCAGCTTAAACCAGCAAAGGACCAGCTTAAATCAGCTCAAACCAGTATCCCATGCTACAAAACATACTATACCAGCATATGCTGGTTTTTTCAACAGGGAACAGTTTTGCTGCTTAGTATTTTTTGGAACCTGTGACATTTTGTTCAGGATTATTTTATTAATAGAAAGCTAAAAAAGAACAGCATTGATAATAAATCAGGCTGATAAAAATTCTGATTTGCATCACTGAAATAAATTACATTAAAAAAAAAAACATTAAAAGTATTTTGAACGGCAGTGTGTGTGTATGTGTGTGTGTGTGTGTGTATAAAAATGCATCTAAATATCTATATGTCTAATTAAAAATAGACTATATTCAGTATATGATCCAAAGTAACTAGTAACTAACTACTTGAGTAGTTATTTTATCCGATACTTTTTTACTCTTACTCAAGTAACTATTCAGACTATTACTTTTACTTTTACTTGAGTAAATATTTCTTCAAGTACTTTTACTTTTACTTGAGTACAGTTTTTGGGTACTCTACCCACCTCTGGTCAGAACAATTGTTGATTTTACTTGTGGTAGTAATTCGTTTTAGCCGTGGAGACGTTTGCAGAGAAGGAAGAGAGGAGTGACTGATACGCACTAAGGTCAGTAGAGTTTTTTGATTTGTGCCATTTCCTCTCTGCAGCCCTTAGTTTAGTGTGATGTTCACGTAGAACATCAGACAGCCAGGGGGCAGAGGGGGTATAGCGTGCTGGTCTGGATGAAAGGGGGCAAAATTTGTCTAAGCAAGATGTTAGAGTGGAGCAAAGAGTGTCAGTAGCAGTGTTTGTGTCCAGTGCTGAAAACTGAGAGGGTGAAGGAAGTGCAGATGTAACCAATGAGGAAAGGCAAGAGGGAGAGAGCGAGTGTAGGTTACAGCGAAAGGTGACCTGTGGGGGAGTGTGTGCTATGTCCGGAGTTAGTGTGAGGTTAGAAGTGATGAGGAAGTGGTCTGAGGTGTGCAGTGGAGTAACTAACGTGTTGTCAGTGGAGCAGTAGCGTGTGTAGATGAGGTCAAGATGGTTACCTGATTTGTGAGTAGCCATAGTAGACACTCGCTTGAGATCAAATGAGGTGAGAAGGGTGTTGAAGTCAGCAGCCTGGGGTTTTTCTAGGTGGATGTTGAAGTCGCCAAGCAGTACCAGAGGAGTGCCATCCTCAGGAAAGTTTGACAGTAATACATCCAGCTCCTCCAAGAAGTTTCCCAGTTGACCTGGGGGACGATACACTACAACGTGGATTTTAGCAGGGTGTGTAATAGTAACTGCATGAGATTCAAATGAGCTGTTGCCTGTAAGAGATGGTAGAAGATCAAATTTCCATTCATTTGAGATAAGGAGGCCTGTGCCTCCACCCCTCCCAAGTGTGCGAGGGGTGTGGGAAAAAGTGAAGTTGGTGGAGAGTGCTGCAGGAGTGGCAGTGTCCTGAGGTTTGATCCAAGTCTCAGTTAGGGCAATGAGGTTGAGACCAGAATGAGTAGCAATAGAAGGAATAAAGTCTGCTTTGTTTACAACAGACTGGCAGTTCCAGAGACCAATTGGTCATTTACAGCAGACTGGCAGTTCCAGAGACCAAAATGGTAGTTTTTTCATTTGTTCAAAAAATCGTTTTTTTTTTTTAAATATTAAAAACAGAAAAATAATAAAACGGTTCCTTTTTTCGTTTTTCAAATTAAAAAAACAAAAAACAAAAAAAAACAAGAATTATTTTTAAGCTCCTGGTTAGAAAATGAATTAATGACTTGAATATTCCATCTCTACATGTGGGTAGGAATAAAACGCCCCTTTCCACTGATTGGTCAACCAAACATTAAACCGTACCATCATTAGTTCTTCCGCAGTTCTGCACAGCAGAAAACAGTCCTGCTGCTACAGCTGTATGAATTCTTAAAGCGTTTATTGCAACTATATTTAATTACTTTCTCACCAAACAACCAGACTAACAAATGGCTAAGGAATAGCCCATACCAGGGCAGAGCCTATAGATGGCTTTTTTCTGTGTGGGCATAATTTCGGCAGTCTGTGTGAGAAATAAGTCATTAAAAAAGTTATGTTATTATTTTCTCATAGCTTAATATTAATTTATTCACATCTGTACTCATAGCTACCCCCTAGCCTACATTTTGTCACATTGCCTGTTTTATTGAGCTGAATTTTGGACAAGAGATGAAGTTGAAATGATATAGATATGTAAAGATATGACATTATTTCATATCAGTGTAGTATATGCTCTAATCAGGCCCGGCACCAGGATGTTACAACTAGGGGGGCGCCACTACTTATATGCACAATGACAAAACAGACACTGGCACCCCACGCACACCTAAAAAGTAAAAAAAAAATTTAAAGTAAACGTTTAAAGATATTTTTAAACGTTTGCTGCATGGATTAAAAATAACTTTTATAAAATTAAAATATTTTTAAGGGACAAAAAAAAAAAAGGTAGGCTAAGGCCAAGTCACATTTTATTATTACATTCATAAATAGCCTAATGTAAAATGCTGGTAAATAAAGCTAAATGTTTACTTGCGTTATAAATACAGATAAACATTTCTAAAAGCTTTTTAATTTTTTTTCTCACTTGATAACAAATCCTTTAAATTTAGAAAACTAATGAAAAATAGTAGGCTATAAGTAGCTAGTTAAACAAATCCTTTAAATTTGAAGGTATTCAGGACAGAGCAACATAAATATCAGAAAATATGCAGAAAGGGTTTTTGCTTTCGATTTGAATTATTTCATTTTAAAATGGTAATTTAAAGCTTTCTATAGATATATTTATCATATCTGTGAGTCAGTTGCGCTGAGTTTCGGTTCATCATTGTGAAGCGCTCCTGTTCAAGACAGGCAGAAAGTGCATCCTCTGTTTTCCTATTTAGGCTATTTTATAAAGGTACAACGTTTTGTTGATATTGTGAATGCACACAAATAAAAGTAGACCCTTTATAGTTCCGAAAGATGTATTTATCTTACCATAATGAGCAAAAATGATGATCTAGGCCTATTTTAAGTTGTTTCAACTGTAAGAAAAAAATGCAAATTATCGTGTTGGCGCCTCCATGTCCTGCAGAGTGCGCTTCAGCTTACACTCTCCACACAATCTGTTGTGTATGCTTCTAACAGCACACATTTATATAGGTTAAACATTTAAACTAACATTGGGATATGCTTGAACTGTTTTATATCTAAAGATTTTATTTTTAGGCAAGTCATGATGATTTGATACGTCTAAATTAATAAAACACAGGCTATGATTAACTCACTGTTGCCGCTGGCTGCTTGATCCTTGCTTAAAAAAATGCATTTAACGAACAAAAAATGCTCCAATCGTTCTTCTAAATTAACTTTATGAAGAAAAAAAAAATGAAACAATCACTTTTCCATTACATACAAAACTGAACAATTTTAATAACAGTAGCTAGTCTCTTTTGGGAAAAGGGGAAGACGGGCTCAGGTAATTCTGATAAATGCGTACCCTCGGAAGAAATCCTGCAGGCGCCCCGATTGCATTAATATAACTAACATTTTTACAAGAGTTTGTTACCATTTTAAAGCACGACATGAAATATGGTGAGTCTGGTAAATCGTGAATTAGAGGTCATCAGAGCTCATCAGAGCTTGTGCAGCCAGCAGCGCCAGAGAAACTGCGATGACCGTAGGGCTGGGCGATATATCTCATGCGATATGCATGCGCATCTGGTCAGTAAAGCCGGTTCCAAGCCGGTAAATCTCCATCACCTGTTTTCAAATGTAGTGTGTGTGGTGGTGGTGGTGGGGGGGGGGGGGGGGGGTAAATTCTTTCTGGGGGGGCAACTGTAGCAGCAGGACTGAAAAACTTGCGTTGCAGTCCTGTGTGCCAGTGCGCATGCAGCTCACGGCCGGCACTACATGCGCATATCCTTTTGAGGTCTCAATTATGATCAGTTTTAATAAAACAAAAGACTACATTATAAAACTCAAAAGAGTATGTATTGTAATGTCTGAGGAAAGACAGACAAAAGACGCTCTGTGTCTTCACTTTTTAATTAGAACACAGATTAGAAGAACTGTTTCACAGATGCACCAGCCTAACTTGCTTGTCTCTCTCGCATCCAGGTCTTGAACTCCCCACATTAACCCTATCACTGTCAGTGCAAAACGAATAACAGTCATTTCCCCATGATTATAAAGTCTGTGCACTAACACTACTCCTCCCTTAAGAGACAACTGTCCCAGTGTCCATAAAAGAACTCAGTAGCGCGTAATAATCTCTGATTGCAACAACTCTAATCCTTCATCATTACTTATATACAAGCAGTGTCACAGATATAGTTTCGTAAGTTTCTTGGTTGTCTCAGCTGACGCTGAGGCCGTCCCTCCCCCGCCGTAGCAGGTGGACTATCCGGGGAATAGACTTTGTGTGGTATCATGCTTGCCTGCGTTATCTCCTCCTCTGGGTCCTCTTCAGAGCGTTCCATGGCCATGGGATGGCATGGGGCAAGTTGATCCCGATGGAGCACCACTGTTCGCCGTCGACGTCCTCCCAGCTTTCCTCAGTACACAACATCAGAAATCTTGGCTAGCACTTCACATGGGCTGTGCCAGTGACTGTTGAGCCTCAGAGAGTAGCCCATTTTTCTTTTTAGGGGAGTAAACCCAAACTCTGTCCCCAGCATCAAAGTCTCTGTTGTTACTTTGTACGCCCGTTTCTGTTTGGCTGATGCAGCTCCCTGTCGGTCCCAGGCTCCCTTATGCACTACATGGAGTCTGTTCTGCAGCTTTTGCAAATACTCCAACCCCAGGACCCCCAGGAATCTCTGGTTCAGATGGGGAGCCGAAAAACAATTCCACCGGTGTTCTTAGTTCCCGGCCAAACATTAGAGCAGCCAGCATGAACCCGTATAGGTATGGGTATGAACGCAGACTTGTGAACTGCCGTTCGGTAGGCCCAGAGTACCAGGGGTATGTATCGGTCCCAGTCACACTGGTGCTCACTGGTTAGGATGGCTAGCTGGGTGGTCAGGGTATGGTTGAAGCGTTCCACCATCACTCTGTGAATGGAGGGGAGTTGTGCATGTCTTGCGTATCCCCAAGAGTCGACACACTTCTTGGAACACTTCAGCCTCTAAATTACATCCCTGATCGCTGTGGATATTGTCCGGGACTCATCTCCGCTAATAATTTCTCTGCCGTGGTGGCTGCACTCTGGCTGGATATTGCGTATGCCTCCGGCCAATTAGTGAAGTAGTCCATGGCAATTAGAACGTAACGGTTCTCAGCCTCTGAGATTGGGAAAGAGCCCAGGATGTCGACCCCCACACGCTCCATGGGAGCCCCAACCAGGAACTGTTGCAGCGGGCCATTGGGTCGCCGCGTGGGTCCCTTCTTGGTGGTGCATGTGTCACAGCAGTGGACATAGAGCTGGGCATCCAGCCAGCATCCTGCCCAATAGAACTGGCTTCTCAATCTCCGCAGGGTCTTTGCTACTCCAAAATGGTTGGTCCCCGCTGAACCATGCACTAGCCGTAGAACTTGACACCGCAAGGAGTGGGGCAGTGTTCAGTGTTGATAATAAACGGCCGGCCTGCATCAGGGAATGCCAGTGCTGGAGCATTTGTCAGTACCATTTCTTCACCATCGCTACTTTGGCCGGGTCAGTTGCGACTCCTGCGGCACTCACCACATGCCCCAGGTACACAGACTCTCTCTGTAGTAAGTGGCACTTTTTGGGATTTAGTCATAAGCCGGCTTTGCGGATGGCAGCAAAGACCACCTGGAGATGCTGTAGTGTCCCCTCGAAGTCTGGTGCATGCATGGCAGGCTATCCAGGTACACCATGCAGCAACGACGGGGGACACCTGCCAAGACCTACTCCATTAAACGGGAGAAGGTGACGGAGCATTACAGAGGCCAAATGGCATTACACTGAACTGCCCTGGCCAATGGTGAAGGCAGTCTTTGGTTTGGTCTCCGGAGCCAACACCTGCCAGTACCCACTCCAGAGGTCAAGGGAGTTAAACCAGCTAGACCCTGCAATATAGTCCAAGGTGCCGTTGATTCCTGGTAATGGGTAAGAGTCTTTTCTTAAGGCCACATTTAAACAACAATATTCCACACAAAAGGTGCCTTCCTCCTTTTAGGGCCTTATGCATCATAACTGCTGACCACCCAGTTGGCGTTGACCCTTCTGTTCCAGGCAGGGTTCCAGGACAGACAATGTCGATGAGGGCTCTGCTAGCATGACCATTTAACACACAGTACACGTACAAACCCTGGGTGTGGCCCACTCTAGTGAACATTCTTCATGGAGGGTGTAAACTGTGGTGGAAGCAGCCATCCCTCCACCCGACCACTTGCTCCTAGATTTCCGGGACCGCAGACTTACGGGGCAAGGGTGCAGGGGCTGGACAATCACGGGCCACATGGCCCACCTCCCCACAACGGTAGCATGGGTCCAATCGAATAGAACGCCTCCGCCGGTTCAGCGGCCACTCCCTGGCCTCATCTTGTTGCATAAGATCACCCATATGACATATCCCATCAGAATCGTCGACATGAGCACGCTCAGCTTGGCGTACTCAGGCTAGAGGGTGATAAGAGGGGGCCGCTGCTTGGGCTGTCAGGAATACAGACTCCGCTCGCTCTGCCTCTGCCAGTGCTTGAGTCAGGGTTTGGGGGGCAGATAATCGAACATGCTGCCTCAGCTTCTCCGGAAGCAGGGCTTGCATGAATGCGTGGAGAGCCAGCTCCTCCTGTGCAGCTGCGGTGCGCTGTGGGTATCCTCACCGCACACAGAACTGCACATCAGCGGCCAAAGCACTCAGACTCTCCCCTTCTTTCCTCTGTCTACCCGCCAGCTGCTCCCGTCTTTGCTCTGCTGTCAGCCGAGCCTTGAACCGCTGTTCAGGTGCCTGTTCAGTCGCATTGTCTCTCTGCTCTGCCAGAATGAGATCCAGCAGCACTTGTAATGCTGGCCCTACCAGTTTTAGTGCCAGCTTAGCCGCTGAATCCTCTTTACTCCACACAGACTGCCAGGCTGCCAGCTGTACTTGTGCAAAATAGGGCTCAGGTGGCACAGATCCATTATACCTGAGCAGCTTAACATACACCTGCGCTGGGCCAGACACAACCCTATTCACCACCTTTATAGTTATAGGGGGATGGCGCTTCCTCAACAGCTCAAAACCTGCATGTGTGCTTTCACCAGCTGAAGCATTGTCATCATCCTGGCTCACGTCCAATTTGTGCGGATCTCGCGTTTTCACCTCTAAAGAGTTAATTGAGCCATCGTGGGATTCTCATGGGCGGGTAGTTCATGCACGGACTCCAGCCACTTCTCTCACTCCCAGCGCGGGTGTCCACATCACGGCGGCCACGGGGTTTTCCCCACCTTGGCTCTGCACTTCATCTCCTCCACAAGACCGCTCAGATTGCGCAGGATGCATTCCAATTCACGCTCCGACATCCCATTTCTGACACCAGTGTAATGTCTGAAGAAAACAGACTTTTGCTCTGTGTCTTCATTTTTTAATTAGAACACAGATTAGAACAACAACTGTTTCACAGACGCTCCAGCCTAACTTACTCATCTCTCTCGCATCTGGGTCTTGAACTCCCTGCATTAACCCTATCACTGCCAGTGCAAAACGAATAAGCAATTTTCAACTTAAAAAGAAATAAAGAGAAATAAGAAAATGTTTGATTTTTGTTTTTTCGTTTTAAGAAACTGAAAAATTTAAATTTAGCTGGATTTTTCGTATTTTTGTTCATGGGTAAAATGTGTTTTGAATGTGTGGGTGGTACTGAAATGCCCCTTTTGTTGCCTACAACACCGATACGTGGCAACCGTGAGCTCAGTTCATTTTCAACAGGAGAGAGACGCAGGCAAGCGAAGCTTATTAGAGTTTTTCTCAAACGATTTGACACTTTTTTCCAATGCAATGTACTTGTTCTCAAAACAATAACCACAGCCATCCAAACACAAAATGATCTTAACCAAACAGTTCAACTTTACTGCAAAATCAAGCACTGCAATTGTTTTTCTAGTAACGGATTTATTAAAAGTAAATATTAACATCAAATCTATAGGTGTGTTCTCTATTGATTATATTAAAAAAAACATTCAGTTATAGATGCACAAATATGCTAATGAAAATACATGTTTATTGCAATTCTTCAGCAGGGAGTTTTGTTATATATATATATATATATATATATATATATATATATGTGATTTTTTTTAGCTGGTGAAAATACTAGTGTTCTAATAATTTTGGCCACCAGTTTTATTTTATTATTTATTTTTTTTAGCATATTCGTTCTTGCTCTTTGTATACTTTCCCTTTTATTATTACTATAAAGCAGGGGTCGGCAAGGGTGGGTGGGGGTTGGGGGGGTCCCTCTGACTTTTAATAAAACCTAAACTCTTCCCATGCACTTTTTTTCGGGCAAGTGTGTTCACGTAGAGGTTTTCAAGGGTGTAGCATTCGGACCAATCAGACACACAATTTTGCATTTGATTTAACAAATCAGTTAGTTATTAGATTAACAAATAGTCACAGACCCCTCACCCAATACACATACTCAGTGACAGTAGGTCTGTCAATGACTTCAGGCCCCCAGTTCCATGGCAACCCATCAGATAACACTAGTTTTATTGTTCAAAGGAATGCAAATGCAGAGCATCTCTTACTACCTTTTTCCTATAGGAAAGACATTATGCCATAAAAATGGACTCTTCTCTAATTAATTCATAGGAAAAACCTTTCTTTGAATGAACACACATATCATTCAGGTCATTGTGTATTGTACTGTATACTGTTTTATGCATGCTTATGATAGATCACTCGTTAATATCACTTTAACTCATACCATGTCTGGTTTCTATTCGTCTTCGGATGATCTAATTGAGAGTGAATATTACATGTTGATACCTATGCAACATTAGTGTCCTAAGAATTTTTAATAGTTTGTATATCAACTTCCAATCCAATTCCTTTGAAAATTACCATGCTCTCAGACAAAGGGTCATAAAACCCCCCAGTATTTCCAAACTCCCGCTTAGAAATTCAGCCTTTCTCATTGGTCAAGCCCATCCTGAGAGGCGTGACTCTTCGCAGACCTTAAAGGTCTCACGCAGAGTTCCGCCTCTCTATTCTGCAAAAGCTCATCTGCAAATTCTCCGGATTGCTGCTTGTGTGGAGAGCCTGAGCCGGTACCGGCGTGCCCGGTGGGCTCCAACATATCTCAGTCTGTGGTTCTGTTAGATCCTAGAAGGATGTGAGCTAGAACTCTTCTGGACCCTTAAGTTTTGCGCCAGGCCTTGCGGCCTTGACTTTCCATTCAACCAAAGCTCCTCGGACCTCAGATGATCCTTTTCATTGCTCTTTTTCACTTTCTACCTAGAAAGAACATTTCTATCTCAGAACATCAACCCCGAAGAACGTGATCGCGAGTCCAAAACCTTGAAACCATCAAGACTTTTCATACGAGATTGCATTCCGGACACTCGCCAACAGCCAAGGAAGTGCAAGTATGGTATATCTAACTAAACTAAACAGAGGTTTAGTATAAGTTATAGAACCCGTTATAAACGGTGCTGATGGTTTTACTCAGGTGGTTAACTGACTCTTTCCATAAATGCCTTCTGTCTTCTCGTGGCTTCATTCATCCACTTTAGCTTCCCTTTTTTATATATGCTTGAGTATATGTATGTTTGTTTGCTTGTTTAGATTAGTTATGTGTGTTAGCGTTTAGTTAATAAAAGGTGTGTGCACAAATTACATGAGTTTCTGGTTCTGCCGGGCAAATTAAAGTCTCTTTACGATTTTGATCCTTACTACATGCTCTAATATATTAATACTTAGGAAAGTGTTTTCTGTGGCCAAGAAAATATCCTTTTGTGGGATTACAAATTTATTTAAATGTTTAATTTAGATCTGCTCAGCAAAGTTGCAATTCCTGTTCACTCCATTGTAAGTTAAATGAGTCAGATCACTGAGACTCGAATCTTTTGTTCTGCAAATGGCTCTCGGAGCCCCTGGCCCAGACGTTGAATCGTTAGACTGATTGGATTATCAATGCAATCGAGTGTTATGCTGATTGGGTCTGTTTTTCTCTTTTGAGCAGATAACCTGCCAAACCGGTTTTCGCTTGATAGAATCAAATCCTCCCTCATTTGCATGCTTTGTTTGAATTTGCCTCCACCTCCAAAAGTCCCTCCTCCAAAAATGTCTTTAAGATACCATGTAAAATTACTTGAGATTGAGATGACTACAGCTACCAACAGCTTGTGTTCTCAATAAAAGAATCCTGCTGAAGATACAACCCGAAGTCTCCATGGTCTTCACTTCTGAGTTGCCTAAACTTTAGAAGATAAAAGTTCACAACAGATGGTGCCGTGACCCGGATAGAGTTCCAGCTTCCTCCAGAATCCAGATTGAAAACTTAAACAAATATCTGCTTCCAGACTGCATCTTTTGGAATCCAGCGAAAACTTCCAGCTGAACAAAGATTTCCAGACTGAATTTTTCTCTCAACCAAGGTTGTGGTGAGTGCTGTCTCTAATCCAAAAAGAACCTAAGACCAGTAAAACATTTGTATCCTCTGCGCCGTCAGAGAAGAGTTAACATACATCTGTAGGGTTTGTTTAACTAAATTATCCTCTAAAGTTTTCGTTTAGAGATGAAAGTTATCCTCTGTTTCAGGGAGGGAAGATTGGCATTTACATGCTAGTTATATTGGTTATCCTCTGTTTCAGGCAGGGAAGATTAGCATCATGTGCTAATATTGTGTTACCCTCTGTTTCGGCAGGGAAGAATTGGTTATCCTCTGTTCAGGCAGGGAAGATTAGCATCACGTGCTAATATTGTGTTACCCTCTGTTTCGGCAGGGAAGAATTGGTTATCCTCTGTTCAGGCAGGGAAGATTAGCTTTACTTGCAAAAATTGGTTACCCTCCGTTTCGGCAAGGAAGATTAGGGTAAAGTTCTAGTAATTTGTGTTATCCTCTGCTTTGCCAGGGAAGGTTAACAATAGTTGATCTATGTTAACAAGCGTACCCTCTATTGATCAGAGAAGTTTTAGTGTTTTTGATTGTGTGGTAACAAAGAAACTCACAAAATGTTTAGAAAAAATGCTAGACTGATCCCCACAACTGAAAAAGGTGGTCTAACGACTCCTTTGTGGTCAGATAGTGAATTCAAATCACTGTTAGGAGTGCAAATAAACCTAATAGTCACTGAAAAAGTTAGACAAGAACTAACTCAGAAATATGAGATCCATCCAGACAAGACTTGGTCTGTAGATGAGTGTTAAAAGGTATTAGGAGCATGTATTCGCAAGAACAATGTGAAAGGCATTATCTGCTGCCACAGAGAATTTTGTTTAGCGCTAGCTACACAGTCTCAGCGTAACTCAGAGCTAGAGGAACAGAACAAAGAGCTCCGTGCTAGAGTATCCTCTTTGACTAAGAAATTGAACCGCAACAAAGCTTTAGAAAAAACTGATGTGGAAGAAGTTAGTCAGCCTGATAAAAATTATCCTGATTTACAAGCTTTCTTTGAAACAGATGTAGCCATCCAATCAGTTACTGATGTGCCTGTAGATTCAGTGAAGGTATGTGGCGCTAGGAGAAGATCTCAGGGAATTGAGGAAATTGAGAGTGTTCCTCTCAACTCTTCTGTTGTCCAAGTACAAACTATTGCCAAAGCACTAGGACCTCAAGATATAGAGAGGCTATCCCAGAGCTTACTCTCAGCACGCACAAATTTTTCTGAATTTAGAAGAGCATTGATCAACAAAATTTGTCTCTACAACATGTCGTTAACAGAAGTCACACAGCTGATGTCACAAATTCTAACTGAATCTGAATTCAATAGTTTTGAGTCTGCTGTTAATTCTGAATTACAACATGCAAGTAAAGGTGATTTAAGAGAATGTATTTTGAAAATCCTAAAGAATATCTTAGGACCCAAAATAGATTGGTCTAGAATTACTACCTGTGTGCAAAGGAAAGAAGAAACTGTGAGTGAATATACTGAGAGATTTTGTCAGTCAGCTGTAATTTACAGTGGAATCGTTGATGACCCTAAAAGTGTGCTAGATGACAAGGGACCCCTGGTTCGTATCTGGTCAGATGGCCTTGTAGCAGAATACAGAAAAGCTTTACCATTCTTAGATCTAACTTGGTCTAACAGAACTCTCAGAAGTAACCTAGACAGGTTAGATACATGGGAAAGAGATGCTGATGTCAAGGCAAAAGTGAGAGTAGCAGCAGCTACGTTTAGCACAACGAATCAAGACAATAGATGGCCTAAAAGAGAAGGCAAATGCAACTACTGTGGAAAATTAGGCCACTGGGAGAAAGAGTGTAGGAAGAAGTTGCAAGATAGTAGAAGAAATGCAATGCATAATTCTGTTCCTTCTCAGCCCGCCTACAACCCTGAAGTAGTTCCGCTAGTGTCCACTGAAACTTTAGGACAGCTTGCTCAGGCTCTTCTAAGAGCACAACAAGAACAGGAAAAAAACTAATTGTTGGGGCTGTGAGTAGCTACCTTTCCCCTGTAATCCATCACAATGACAAAATAATTTTTGTGAAAGGTAGCATACAAGAGAAAGAGATGGATTTTTTGCTTGATACAGGTGCAGAAATTACAGTAATTCCTACAAAATTGGCTAAAGATTTAAACATCCCGTACAAGAAAAGTAAACTTTGTTTAACTGGTGTAATAGGTGAAGATTCTGTTTTGTATGAAAACCCGCCCATAGAAGTACAATTAGGCCCGAAAACTCTGACTACAAAATTACTATGTGCTCCATTAAATACAGGTGCAATTCTAGGCATGGATCTACTGAGACAAGTACATCTAACGTTAGACATGTCCTCAGAATCTGCTAGCATAAAAATGTCCTCAGCACAAGTTTCTACTAATAATTCAACTACACATGAGTATGCTTTCTTACAGAATCATCCAATTTGGGTTAAAGACAAGGATGAATGCGGGTTTTTGACAGGCGTAGAACCAGTCAAATTGACAGGAACTCCACCTCCTGTTACCATACAATATCCGATCAATATGGAAGCTATACAGGGAATCAATCCTATTGTAGAAAAATTGCTGAAGCAAGGAGTGCTAGTTAAAACCCACAGTCCCTGCAACTCACCCATATGGCCCATCAAGAAATCCAATGGGACATGGAGACTCACCATAGACTACAGAGTTGCCAATAAACATATTGATAAAATCACCCCCCTAGTAGCAGATCCATCTACAATTTGTAATGGCTTACCATTAGATTGTAAGTTTTTTTTTCAGTAATATGTCTAATGGATTATTTTCTGTACCCTTGCACTCTGACAGCCAGACATGGTTAGCTTTCACAGTTGACTATGAGCAATACCAGTGGACACGGTTGCCACAGGGATTTCAGAATTCACCGACCATATACCATCAGGCTGTCAGACGTGATTTGTGTGACCCAGAATGTCCAGTCAAACAGTCCACTATGATTCAATATGTTGATGATATTTTGCTTGCCTCAACAGACCATGAGGTACATCAAACTGAATTGGCAGCATTGTTGGACTATCTGCAGAAAAGAGGACACAAATGCAGCTTTCACAAAGCTCAAATTGCTAAAAACCAAGTCACGTTTCTGGGTCAAACAATTGGTGCAGGAAATAGATCCATTACACAGGATCGAGCAGCTTCAGTCAAAGCCATACCTCCGCCTACTACCATTAAAACACTCATTTTTAGGAACAGCAGGTTACTGTAGACATTGGATTGAAGACTATGCCTCGATTGCTCAGCCTCTCTATGATTTGTTGAAAGGCCATGGTAAAGATTCAGATACTGTTTGTATGGAAGAACTTCATCTCAAAGCTTTTAATGATTTGAAGAGAGCACTGTCAAGCACCAGCATTAGGAATTGCCCAATCTGATAGACCCTTTGTGCTTTATGTCCATGAACACTTAGGCATTATGACTGCATGTCTAATGCAAGATCATGGGGGCAGCTTACGCCCAATTCATTACTATTCTGGTAAACTTGACATAGTCGCTCAAGGTATGGGCCCATGCCTCAGAGCAGTACAGGCAGTCCATCTAGCGCTTCAGGCTTCATCGGGAATGGTGTTAGGTCAGAATGTAAATGTAAAATGCCCTCACGCAGTGTCCGCACTAATGAATCAAGCAAAAGTCACTTCTGTCCCCGTTGGGGAAATTGGTTAGCAACAATTTCACAGCCCCGAACATTGTTATACAGCGTGCTCTAGTCACGAACCCATCCTCATGTATGATGTCTGCAATGACTGAAGTTGTGTTAGAGGGTGAAGGTGAAATGACTCATGATTGTGTTACGCTTACATATGCAGCGACAAGTGAAATAGCAGAAACTCCCATAGAGAACGCAGAATTGGAGTTGTTTGTTGATGGCTCAGTTCAAGTTATTGAAGGTAACAGACGAGCAGGATATGCAGTAACTTCCAACACTGAAGTAGTTGCTTCAGGTCGTCTTCCCGTCTTCTAGTAGCCTTAACAAGAGCATGCACGCTAGCTTCAGGATCAGTTGCAAATATCTACACAGATTCCAGGTATGCTTTTGGGGTAATTCATGATTTTGGTGTCATTTGGCAAACCAGACAATTTCTAACTTCTGCTGGATCCCCCATTAAGCATGCTGGATTAGTGAAAGATTTAATGTTTGCCATGAAACTTCCAAAGAAATTAGCGGTGATCAAAGTGAAAGCACACCTCACAACTAATTCTACGGAAGCTAAAGGTAATGCTCTTGCTGATGTAGCGGCTAAACAGGCTTGTTTCTATGCAACTGTACAAGTGTGTTCAGGTAGTACAGCACAGAAGAAAATTCTACCTCCTGAATCAATCATTGATGTGTATAAAGACGTTCCTCTATATGAAGCATGGACATGGTTAGACAAAGGAGCCACTGTGGATTCATCCGGCTGCTGGACCAAAGGGGGAAAGTATGTTGCTCCCGAATCACTGTTGCCATATTTGGCTCAACAAATACACAATTTGGGTCACAGTTGTCCAGCAACGATGAATCACAGGTTCTCAAATCAATGGTGGAATCCAAAATTCAGAAACATAGCCACTGAAACAGTCAAGAGATGTGTTACATGTCAGAAAAATAATGATGTACCAGTAGCCACCACACCAGCAGCACATACCCCAGCTCCACCAGGGCCATTTCGTCACCTGCAAGTTGATTACATATCATTGCCCCCTTGTAAAGGAAAAACTGACGTTTTGGTAGTAATAGACAAGTTCTCAAGATGGGTAGAAGATTATCCAACAGGGCGTGCTACAGCTGCACATACTTCTTAATGTCTTGTAACTGATTTCATTCCCAGATGGGGATTACCAGATTGCATTGACTCAGATCAAGGTACCCACTTCACAGGACAGGTAGTAAAGGAAGTGTCTAGAATGTTGAAGATTAAGTGGAACCTTCACTGTCCCTATAGGCCACAAGCATCAGGACAGGTTGAACGATCATAGAGAACAATCAAAACCAGGCTAAGCAAAATGCATCAGGAAGGAGTACCATGGGTTGAAGCACTGCCCACAGTACTGTGTAGTATGAGAGCGTCACCTAACAGATCAGTAGGAGTGAGCCCTCATGAGATTATTACTGGGCGCCCAATGCAGATGCCAGGTGTGATTGATCTTAGAAATGCTGATGTTTGCATTGCTTCAGATGCCCTGATCGCTTACTGTGAAAACCTCACAAAGGCAGTACAGAGTGCCAGAGAGAGAGTTGAGTCGTGTTGGCAGACTCCACCAGAAGGTGGACACACTATCATCCCAGGTCAATGGGTCATGATAAAGTCGTTCAGAAACAAGCCATTAGAGCCTAAGTGGTACGGACCACATCAAGTGATGTTGATTACAGCAGCTGCAGTATTGTGTCAGGGAAGGAAAACTTGGACTCATGTGTCACACTGTAAAGTTGTTCCTCCACCTACAGGGATAGGATAGGACACAGAACCTGTGAGGAGCCCAGGGAAGAACCGAACGCAACATGCTTCGGGGGCCAACCCTGCGGCGAAGACTCCCTCATAGGCCCTTCCCCATCCAATAGTCCATCCTTTCCTCACTGTTCTTTAGGTGTCTCATGAATTAAGAAATAGGGAAAGAAGGAACAACAATAGCAGACTCAGATTGAACAAAGGATACAACCCTAATGTTTGCAGTCTTTAGAACAAATACTGCTCTGTCTTTTGTTTTCTTTCTTCCTCTGTGCAGATACCACTTGATGACTGTCCTGAGACCTATATGCACTGACCTCCTCACCGGTGTATGAAGCCACAACCTCTAGAAAACAACTAGACCTACTGCCGAGCCAACTATCACACAAGAAAGAAAAAAATAAAGAAATAAAAAATACACAACGCAGAGACTCACATACGGGAACTTCAGTCATCCATCAACATGAACATTGTCCATAATTGTCCTACTATTAACCATCATGGACATCACGCTAAACAACATATTCTTAGAGCTGATGAATATGTCAAGAAATGCCTTGTTTGCTGGAAAGAACATTTGCATGCCACACGCACCTTCAGTAGGAGCAGGAATCCCATGGGTGTCACACCCTATCTCCAAATGTGATGCGTGTACCTTATTCGATCATCATACCAGTGGATTATACAACAAGGATACATGTCACAATGTAACAATTCCTCCACCTTCTACATGTTGCATTCCTTGACTACCATCCTGCAACCTAACTTCAGCTACTCCCATCATGACAGATCTACTCATGCCAATGATATTCTATTGGTGCATGGAAAATTATGCTCCAGCATCGACTACACAGGGTGAAATTCCTTGTGAACGTTGCAGATTTGTGATTGAAAGAGGAATCGAATTCAATGTGTACGTTACTACATCAGATACGAAAGAGGAGAATGACTTAAAAGAGTGTCTCTACGGGAACCCATCCCTACCGAAACTTTTTGCCATAAATCAGTTGTGTATGATTCCTCCACCGACTGGCACTTTGTGGTTATGTGGAACTTCTGTCTACAGCATCCTACCCAGCCAATTCAATGGCAGGTGCACCCTGGTTTATGTTCTACCAGCTATCAGAGAAAATACACACTCCACCTCAAATTCTCCACATCTACAAAATTCAGCTTCTACCAACAAAGATGGCTGCATTCCAGGACTCACTTGTGTACAAACGTGGTGGTCAAGAACTCTTGGAGCATTAATCCCATCGTATGGCGTCATGCAGGCTTTCGATCAAGTCAGAAGCCTGTCGGATTCTGTACAGAAATTGGCCAATGATACAGTTTTGGCCCTGGGCAACATCACGGACACTCTCGCTTCACACAAGATGATGATCTTACAGAACAGAGTGGCCTTGGATTACATTCTTATAACACAAGGGGGAGCCTGTACCATTATCTGCTCTGAATGCTGCACCGGTTTAACTCTCTGGGGTCGGCTGTATCGCCGGCGAGACCAACTCGTTTTTTTTAAGATCAGTGCAAAAGACACTAAAAATACTCTGTTGATTTTGGTCACACAAATAAGTGTTATACATCAATCGAAACTTAAGTGTCTACTTTTTTTTGAGTACACTCACAATAACAAGACCACTTTGTGCTTTTGGAGAAATAAGAAAATAAACAGGGTGTGCTCTCTGTCTTCTCCGTCTCCGCAAACTGTTTTGAGAAACGCGTCACTAAAATGAACTGTAACTCAGCGACTACTCAACACAGAGATATGGGAGTTCCTATCCTATCGAAAACAAACATTCTGTGATGAAGTAATCCGTATGAAACCAACACGATGTTCAATCTTTCCCGTCTGACTCATTATCTCTAATGAGTTCACGCCCACGCGCTCCTTCATATGTAAATAGCCACGTGGTGCGTGAGCGCGTGTAAACGCCCAAAACAAAGAGCGGAGGTCCTCATCGTGGCTACTGTTACTGTTCACGCTGAGTAAAGAAAGGATTTCCCTCGAAAGAAGAACACGATTTCATCCAGAAGAGGAGATCGATCTGATGAGTAAGTTATGTTTTTTTTTTGCATTAGTTACCGTGTTATTGTGTCATAAACTTGAACAGATTTAAACAGTTAGTTGGGTTTTTCCCAAACGACAACATGATGAATGCTACGCGTCTAAGAATGTTTAGACCATGTTTATTATTAATACTCTGTTCACAAATATATTGTAATAGCGTGCTAAACAATAATAATTAGTTTCTCAGATATAAAATATCTTTTTTTATAGTACAAAGAACATCCTTTTATTGTACAAAGCATGCTTGAGTCTGTGTCATGAGAGTCATGTCACAGGCTACTATAAAATCATACATACTAGACTATATGACTACAAAATCATAGTTGGGTTTTTCCCAAACTATAATTCCTGACTACAATGTTTGAAATCGTGTAAAACATTTTGAATATGAGGGGCAATTCATTGTATTTAAATTTCTTACGGCGCGATGATGTTTTCATGCTCTATATAAAACAATAAAAGTAATATGAGTGTACACTGTAACATGATGAATGCTACGAGTATGTTTAGTACATGTTTATTATTAATAGCCTACTCTGTTCAGAAATAGATTTTAATAACGTGCTAAACAATAATAATTAGTTTCTCAGATATAAGATTTCTTTCTCTTTTTTATGATAGTACAAAGCATGTGTGAGTCAATGGCTACAATACATATATATATATATATATATATATATATATATATACAGATGTTCCTGATATTAACATGCTCACAAATGTTTTTTGTTTGTATTTTATTGAATCAGATACCAGCACCAGATGAATCCTGATGTCTCTTCAAACTGTTTTCCTCTGAGAGCGCTGCACCAACATCAGATGTTCAACTACACTGATATTCTATGTTAAAACAAGCTCCTTTTCTACTGATTATGTTTTTTTCTTCTTGAATCCATGGAAAGAAGTAGAAACACTTAAAATAAATATCAGGTATGATTTACTTGTTTCACTTGTTGAACAGAATCTGTTGTCAGTTCACATCTCTGTGGTTAGATCAGTGTGCACAATAATGTGTCTTTGACCTTCATTATGTATGTTTTGATTATACTGTGTTGTAAATAAAACACAAATAATTTAAAAAAAACCTTTTTTTTCAATGTCCTCACATTCTCTCTTACCTGCCTCACATTCACAGTCACACTGATGGGCCATTAGGGCCCCATAGGGGAGGGCCCTTTGTCTCTCAGGTGAGACTCACTCAATATTCATGGCCATTACCACTCCCTCGCATATAGACCCTCGATCACAAAACATGTCTTGAAAATTTTAAATCAATATATTGTTTTCTGTGAATGAGTAAGCAGAATGATTTTCACATAATTTTGAAGTAAATATTCTAGCCTACAAGACTGATTACTCAAAAGTCTTATTCAGGACTATTTAGTGTGGGTTTTAAGGCCTTATTTCAGCTACATTTTTTTTCCCAAAACGTACTAACCACGCATAATATTTTTTTTCTAAAAAATGCAAACATGTACATCCATCTTGGTCACATATTATTGTAGCACAGTTTGTGCTGAATACAAAAAAAATTACATGTTGGTCAATAGTATGTTTTAAGTAGCTGAAAAAAGCACAAATATCAGGGCATGTCAAAACATCTCAAGGGCCCCAAAATGACCTCGGACCCCAGAGGGTTAATGGATCCAACCGAGAACTTGAACAATATCCAACAAGACATCCTTGATCTTTCAGTAAAATTACACCAGATGACTGAAGATAATTCTTCATGGTTCGGAGACTTGTTAGGTAAACCCTGGCTGTGGATCAAGGACATAGCAATTCTGCTGTTGTTTCTCCTACTGGCGTACTATCTATGCATCCACAGTATCAAGTGTTTCGATCAGCAAATGACTTCCGCCTCTCACGAGGAAATGACAGTTCCAACCAGAAAAGATTATTACCCGTAAGAACTTCACGGACCCTAATTGCATATTTTGTTTCTGTGTCAGCATGCAATTGCATATAAGCAACACAGAACATGTATTATGTGCCTGTAACGATCACAAGTTACAAGAATAAACTTTTAAGTGTCTAAATTTGTATTTTGTGAGAGTTATTAGAACTCTCAAAGGGGGAATTGTGGGATTACAAATTTATTTAAATGTTTAATTTAGATCTGCTCAGCAAAGTTGCAATTCCTGTTCACTCCATGGTAAGTTAAATCAGAGTCAGATCACTGAGACTCGAATCTTTTGTTCTGCAAATGGCTTTCGGAGCCCCTGGCCCAGACGTTGAATCATTAGACTGATTGGATTATCGAGTGTTATGCTGATTGGGTCTGTTTTTCTCTTTTGAGCAAGCCAGATAACCTGCCAAACCGGTTTTCGCTTGATAGAATCAAATCCTCCCTCATTTGCATGCTTTGTTTGAATTTGTCTCCACCTCCAAAAGTCCCTCCTCCAAAAATGCCTTTAAGATAACATGTAAAATTACTTGAGATTGAGATTTCGATGACTACAGCTACCAACAGCTTGTGTTCTCAATAAAAGAACCCTGCTGAAGATACAACCCGAAGTCTCCATGGTCTTCACTTCTGAGTTGCCTAGACGGAGAGATCAGCTGATGGCAATTTAATTCTGCTACAGTTATTGCTAGGGGTGTGCAGCGGAGCCATTATTTGTATCTGTATCTGTGACAATCTCAAAATTATTTGTATCTGTATCTGTATTCGGATAGATCCGGAAGTGGGCGTGGCTTAAACCGGAAGTTCGTCAAATTACATGAAAATACCATTTTAAATGCAAATCTGTTCGATTCGTAGTTTTCATTTAACAAATATGCATTGTATGATTAAAGAAAGTACTATTTTTATTGTAAGTGTAAATATCTTCTATTTAAAACTTTATCAAAACAGAAAAATAACTTTATTCTTCTTATTTTCCAGCGAAACTTTGTGTACAAATTTGACAAGAGACAAGCATCCATAATCTTATATAAGAGCACTAGTAGAAAAAAAAGAAATAGAAATGGAAAGAAAGTGTTCAGTAGCCTATCATAGCAGAATGACAATAAAGCTCGCCTGAACTTTAAGTAACTTCATGTGTTACAGAATCTGAGATCATTTACGAGTTTTTTTATCAACAGAGTGCAACAAAATCATTTGAACAAACATCGCTTTTCTTCGTCTTGTATAATTAAATGTAATGCCATTCACGAGAAGGGCAAATGTAATGCGTTTTTACACTCATTCACTTTACACATCCAGGCCCATAGCCAGCTATGAGGTCTAGACCTCCGTAAATGTTTCATGTTCAAAAATAAAATTTGAAAACCTTATGAAAAATTATTTAAAATCATGTCGCTGAATAAATTCATGTGGCTGACTCGCAGCAGCTGCGTAACAGGAGTGAACGAGCTTGGCGCAAGTGCAGCCTCCGCTCCGCTCCACCATGTTGCCAGATCTAGTTATTTTAAGCGTCGCTGGACTTGTTTTGATACTTAATGTAACAGCGTTAATAAAGTAATTAGGGCATTAATAAAGTGGGAGGATGAAGGTGGAGGTTAGAGATTCTGTTTCCTATTTGCAAAATACAAGATTTAAACTTATTTTGGTGCATTTTTCAGGAGATTCGTTGTTTTTAATTTTTGTAGCAATATCTGGCAACACTGCTTCGCCGGCACTGACAGGCAGCAATCAAAAAAGGAGTGCGCGGATAGTTTATTGCTGTGGAGACCACATTTGTTAGAAAAACGCAATGATCACCATGATATTATCTGTACGAAACTGTGTCAAACGCTATCAAAGCAATTATTATTGCACAAATCTTAACCGCAGTCCTCACTAATGTAGTACTATTCCAGCAAACATGTGATTGTGTCTGCCGAATATTTTTTCTGTTATTTAGATAAATCCGTTATTCGTTTTGAAGCCATTATCCGTGCCTTTCCAAATAAGGTATTCGGCTTCGGGCACATCCCTAGTTATTACTGTCAGCTTTTCTGGGTACTCAAAGCACTTTACATGAAAGGGGGAAATCTCCTCAACCACCACGAGTGTGCAGCATCCACCTGGATGATGCGACGGCAGCCATATTGCTCCAGAACACCCACCACACACCAGCTTATTGGTGGAGAGGAGACAGAGTGATGAAGCCAATCAGTAGATATGGGGATGATTAGGAGGCCACGATGGTCAGAGAGCAATGGGCAAGTTTGGCCAGGATGCCAGGGTTACACCCCTACTCTTTTTCAAAGGACACCCTGGGATTTGTAATGGCCACAGAGAGTCAGGACCTCAGTTTAACATCTCATCCGAAGGACAGTGCTTTTTACAGCATAGTGTCCTCACTAACACCTCTTCCAGCAGCAACCTAGGTTTCCCAGGAGGTCTCCCATCCAGGTACTGGCTAGGCTCAACCCTGCTTAGCTTCAGTGGGCAACCAGTCTTGGGCTGCAGGGTGATATGGCTGCTGGTGAAAACATATATTTTATTTGTATCACGGAGCACTAAACACCCTCACGCGCTGTATGTGTCATTCTTACATGATGCCGGAGGGCGCTCTAGCGCAGAAACTGATTGCACTGTATTTTATGTATAATCATTTTCTATTCTTAACTGTTTTAAATTCATTTTAAATCAATTTTTATTATTATTTTTTTTAATTCCTTATTTTTATTGTTGTGATTATTATTATTTTTAATGACTATTTCACTTCCTTTTATGTAAAGCACTATGGATTACCACTGTGTATGAAATGTGCTATATAAATAAACTTGCCTTGCTGTTGCTAAGCTGAATAAACGTGAAGACAATAAACAATTGTGACAATATATGGTTTATGTGTGTTTTTCAAGTCTTTTATATGAATGATGCAGTAGTAACTAACATAGCATTAATTACAGTAGAGAAGCTATAAAATATATTTTCTGCCTTATTCTGTGATAAAATTGGAAAACGTGTTTGTAGTATATAAACTATTATACTGATTATACAATCATAAACATAAAATTGTCATTAGTAATATATATCAAAAATATTATAGAAGACAAATGATTGGTTATTGTCCAGCAGTGCGTTTTATTTCTTGGCCAATTAAAAGTAAGAGATCAGAAAAAAAATAAATAAATAAAATTCAATTAGACATACATAAATAAATATTATTAGGCATATTATTATTATTATTATTATTATTATTATTATTACTAATACTACATTTAACATTTCTGTCCCCCTCACTTCTGAAATTGCTACTCCCTGCCCTGTAACATAACTGAATATAAAGCTTTAGCTATATGCCGTGTTATCTTTATTTAGGGCTCAAATATTTTGTGGCTCTTTTGACTTTGAAGGTTGCAGACCCCTGCTCTAAAGCAATTGTGATAAATTTGTAAATGATTAGGAAAACTGCATTTCCTGTGTTGAGTGTATGATTAACCGATTAGTTATCAGTTTAGGGCCAATTGAAAATATACCATGTTCATTTGATAGAATTACAAATTAGAGTTTTGTTTGTTGTGTTTCTTTGAAATGAATTAATTTATCTATAACTACTAAAACAGCATTTGACGTTTAGCCTACTGTATGTTATTTACAACAAAATTTGGCTGCATTTCCTAAAAGCATCTTAAGCCTAAATTGATCATAGCTCCATTGGTTTCAATGAGTCTACCATGTACTTAAGCTCACAATGCTTTTGAGAAACGTAGCCATGGAATGATACTCACGGTTGCTGATTTTAACCTACTCATTTTATTTATAGGCCCATTTAAGAAAAACAGGTAACATGTTTTCATTCGCTATTGCAAACAACAGCAGAAACTATTTTTTACATAAAAACACAGTTGGGAAAAACACAACCCAAAATATAAGTCGTGATGTATTGTCAAGTATGGTGACCCATACTCGAAATGGTGCTCTGCATTTAACCCATCCAAGTGCACACACACAGCAGTGAGTAGTGAACACACACACACACACACACACAGTGAACACACACCCGGAGCAGTGGGCAGCCTTACTCCAGCGCCCGGGGAGCAATTAGGGGTTCGGTGCCTTGCTCAAGGGCACCTTAGTCATGGTATCAAAGGTGGAGAGAGTGCTGTTCACTCACAATCCCCACCTTCAATTCCTGCAGGTGCGGGAATCGAACCAGCAACCTTCAGGTTACAAGCCCGACTCCCTAACCATTAGGCCACAACTACCCCTACAATACCCCTACAAACCGGCATGTGGTCCGGTTGTAGGCCACAACCATTAGGCCACAACTACCCCTACAATACCCCTACAAACCGGCATGTGGTCCGGTTGTATTGTAAGGTTGTATAATATTTAGCCTATAGCCTAATAATATTACTGCACTATAATAATAAACACTACACCTCTCGTTGGTTTCATACGAATTACATAAACAGAACATAATTGTTTTCGATTTAAATGGTTTCATTTTAAAGGGGTGGTTGACTGTTTTTTTTTCTAGGCTTGATTGTGTTTATTGGGTGCAGTCTAACATGTGCCTCATTTAAAAAAAAATATATATATATATTTCTTACATAATTTACCTTTATTCCACACCGCTCTTTCCCTTCTCTGACAAACGCCTCGATTGTTTCCTGTTTTTATGAAGCCCCTCCCTCAAAAATACGTGATGTGCTCTGATTGGTTAGCTGGCTCAGTGTGCTAAACCCTTAGCTCAGCGGCATGTGGTCCGGTTGTATTGTAAACAATTGCGTCGTCTATATTGCTTATCAATTTGATCCCAATTGAGACTCAGAGAATATTAGTGAAGAGGATTGCGCAGAACCTGTGCAAGCACAGCTCTTAATGGTATGTTTGTTTGTTGTTGTCTCATACTTTTATATACACTGTTATCATGCTACTGCTTATGTTAGCTTTTAATATACAGTTTTATTCTGATTAAAGCTTTAATACAGTATGGCAACCACACACGTGTCCATGTATAACGCTTCTCATTGCTATGTGAAAATGAGACAAAATGAGATCTGAATGAGACAAAGAGAGAGAGAGAGAGATGCAGAGCATGTGCAGAGCATGTGCAGAGCAGGACGACGCGAGGAACAGTATTAAGAACCATTGCTTTAGAACACTGATACTGAAACTTGCAAATACATTAGAATCATTAGAAGACAGAATCGCAAATTCATATATAAATAGATTTTTACGTGCACCCCAGGTTTTCTCTTCCTCTTCTCTAAAGCAGCGGAAAATGGCCTCACCCCCTTCATTACATGTTTCCGGGGTGGGATTTATCTGGGTTTGTGATGTATCGGACATGGGAAGTAGTTTGTTGTAGTCCCTTACCAGCCATTTTTGTAGGCATTAAACTTCCAGAATTTTAAAAGATATCTCTGTTTGCATTGAACTTTCATCGCTGCAACTTTGCAGATATTGTTTATGCTCAAACAGCAAGATTACACACTAACTAACATTAAAAAAGTGAAATCGCAATAAACAACCCCTTTAAAAGTAGACATTTCAAGCTTTCTATAGACTTATGAGAATGAGAATGAGAATGAATGAGAATGAGAATGAGCTTTTTCTGCGAGGTATGTTTACACATACAAGGAATTTGTTATAGTGACAGAAGCTCCACAGTGCAACAGAATGACAGCGACAGGACAGGACAGGACACAGATAATAAAAAAAGAATAATATACAAATATACAAAATAGACAATGTACAAAATAGCAAAAACACAATATATAATATAGACAATTATGTATGTACAGGTATGATATGTGCAAATTTGAATTGTAAATAAGTATGTGTGATGAATAAATAATGTATAATAGTGTTGTGTGTTCCATGTTTATTGTCAAGTGTTCATGAGATGGATTGCCTGAGGGAAGAAACTGTTCCTCTGCCTGGTCATTCTGGTGCTCAGAGCTCTGTAGCGTCGACCAGATGGCAGCAGTTCAAAGAGGGAGTATGCTGGATGTGAGGAGTCCAGAGGGATTTTGCCAGCCCTTTTGCTCACTCTTGATAAGTACAGTTCTTGGAGAGTAGGGTTGTACCAATGATTCGCTCAGCAGTCTGGACTCCCCTCTGTAGTCTTCTGAGGTCAGATTTGGTAGCTGAGCTGAACCAGAGAGTTATTGACGTGCAGAGGATGGATTCAATGATGGCGTAGTAGAACTGTTTCAGCAGTTCCTGTGGCAGGTTGAACTTCCTCAGCTGCCAAAGGAAGTACAACCTCTGCTGGGCCTTTTTCACAGTCTATGTGAGTGTCCCACTTCAGGTCCTGGGAGATGGTGGTGCACAGGAACCTGAATGACTCCACTGTCATTACAGTGCTGTTCATGATGGTGAGTGGGGGGAGAGCTGGGAGGTTTCTCCTGAAGTCCACGGTCATCTCCACTGTTTCGAGCGTGTTGAGCTCCAGGTTGTTTTATTAAGACTGCACCAGACAGCCAGCTCCTTTACCTCTTGTCTGTAAGCAGACTCGTCACTGTCCTGGATGAGGCCGATGACTGTGGTGTCATCTGTAAACTTTAGGAGCTTGACAGAGGGGTCTTTAGATGTGCAGTCGTTGGTGTAGAGGGAGAAGAGCAGTGGGGAGAGAACACAGCACTGAGGAGCTCCAGTGCTGATCGTACAGGTGCTGGATGAGAATTTTCCAAGTTTTACTAGCTGCTGCCTGTCTATCAGGAAGCTGGTGATCCACTGACAGATGGAGGTGGGCACGAAGAGCTGAGTTAATTTGGGCTGGAGGAGTGATGGGATGATGGTGTTAAAGGTGGAGCTGAAGCCTACAAACAGGATCTTCACATAAGTCTCTAGTCTGTCTAAATGTTGCAGGATGTAGTGTGCAGCATCCACCAGTGTGCAGCATCCACCTGGATCGCCCACCACACACCGGCTTATTGGTGGAGAGGAGACAGAGTGATGAAGCCAATCAGCAGATATGGGGATTAGCACCGCATTTGTGGTGTTAACCCCGCATTGCGGTGATAAGTTTGTTCAGTGTGAATTATTATTGTATTATTAGACTGTAGACTGTATTATTCTTACGGTACTGTACAAGTAAACAATAACGTATCTCCACACTTAAAATAAATTCAAAGAAATATTCACATACTTTGCTCCTTGTTTTCTTTCTTTTGTACTTTTGTGTTTGTTTTCTTGCCTTTGTGTGTCATGAGGCCGTTCACATGTCGCGCATAAAAATACGTTTAAAACATTAAACGCGCCGCTTTCTCCTTCTTTCCAAAGTGCTGTAGCTTGTGCTCCCATGGCGTCTGCCGTTGTTAAGTAACCATGACCTGCGCTCTTCATGAAGACGCAGAAGTCTCAGCAAAGGATAACTGCTGTTCGTCCAATCAGAGACAGTGACACCGCAAATATGCAAATAAGAACGTTAACCAGGGTTTAGGAATGTACCATGTGAAACGTCTGTTAATGAATACCCAGGGTTAATAGTTAACCCCAGGCATAGTATGAGCAGTGTAAAACGTGATTACAGATAACCCAGGATTCTGCTTATCCGGGGTTTAGGATGACCCAGGGTTAACAATTTCAAGTGTGAAAAGCCCTAGAGAGTAAGTTAAGTCCAGTTTCTTTGGAACAGGTATGATGGTGGATCATTTGAAGCACAAGAGGACTTCGCACAGCTCCAGTGATCTGTTGAAGATCTCTGTGAAGATGGGGGCCAGCTGGTCAGTGCAGGTTTTCAGACAAGCTGATGTCACACCGTCTGGGCCTGGTGCCTTCCTTCTCTTGTTCTTTCTGAAGACCTGGCGCACATCATCTTCATTGATCTGCAGTGCAGGAGGGGGGAGGGGGGGGGGGGGGGGGTTGCAGAAGGTGTGAATGGTGTTTTTTCAAACCTGCAATAGAACTCATTCTATTGTCTACCAGTTGTTGATACTCCACAGTGCTGGGGGATGGTGTCTTGTAATTGGAATGGTGCCATTTAGCCAGGTTTCCGTGAAATACAGAGCAGCAGAGTTTGAAAAATCCTTATTTGTCTGGGAGAGCAGAAGAAATTTGTTTGTTTTGTTGGGAAGAAAGCGGAGATTCGCCAGATGGATGCTAGGCATCTGTGCTGTCAAAGCTTCATGAGCACGCCGGCTCGCTTCCCCCTTCTGCGCATCCTGAAGCGCCTGAACAGTGCTGCTGCTCCGTCAACTACGATGTTCAGGAAAACATCCGAATAATTGAAATCCGGTAAAAGATTTTGTGGTGTGTTCTGTCGAATGTTCAGCAGTTCATTCCTGGTAAAACTGATTGTGTTTGAGAAACAAAAAACAGGAAAAACTAACCAAAACAGTACAAACACTGGAGAGCTAAGCACTGTGGCTGCCATGTGCGGTGCCATTATGTCTGCGATGCAAGAGTTTTGGTTAATTTTTGATGCGTGTCAGGCAGAAAGCACAGCCTGTTTGATTTCTTTATTTTACAAAAGAGTTTTGTAACCTTTTGTTGTTATTGAGGGTGTTACTGACGGACTTGAAGCTCTTTCCGCTGTTATTGGGATTGTGTCGCACCTCCTCCGACAAGTGCAGTAGCCTACATGCTGCGCTCCTACAAGATATAGCTATTGCTCTTGTTTGTAAAAGCAAATGAAAACACGTTACCTGTGAAGTTTTACTTAAAAAGGCATAGAATGAATTGAGTAGGCTAAAAATCAGCAGTAGGCCCATTTTCCACGTAATTTTAGATCACTACAGTAGAAGTTAAATGTCATTTTACTGGTTATGAATAGAGTCATTTCTGTTTTAAATCAATAACATGCCAGCTATGAGATCAAAGAGGCCCGGACCTCTGTAAATTTTTCATGCTCAAAAATACAAATATGTTCTCTGAATGACTAGTTTGCTGATTAAAACTCCTCAAATGAGTGTCTGTGTATATTTTTCAGTTAAGACAGTTTGCAAGAATGTTTGGTAACACTTTATTTTGATGGTCCTTTTTGAACATTCTGTTGACACTAAGTAATGTTGCAACTACATGTCAACAAACTCTCATAAGAGTATTAGTAGACTGTCTGCTTCATATCTACTAACTCCTTATTGTGTTGGTCTCCCAACAGATATTCTACTGACTATAAGTAACTTTGCAAGAACGTGTCAACTTAATCTAACCCTAACCCTACCAGTCAACTAATACACTACTAACCCTCTAATGAGAGTCAGTAGAAATGTAGCTGCGACATTACTTATAGTCAATAGAATGTGTTAAAGGGACCATCAAAATAAAGTGAAACCGAATGTTTTGCATCCGTGGTATGAAAATGATCACTGTGAGATGCTGCGGAGTGAACGAGGTCTTTTTGGACTTGTCTTTTGCTCTTAATTTGACATTTTAGAAAGTTAATAAAGTGGGAAGTTGCAGTTTAGGGTTACTAGCGATATCCTTATCTTAACTTATTTGGAAAACATATTAAATAATTTCGGTTTATTTTATTTTATTTTATTTTTATTTTTTATAGTAATATCTGGCAACACTGCATCACCGGCACTTAAACTGACAGTAATCAAAAAAGCCCTGCAAAAGAGATATGGCTGCTACTGGCCATATCAGCTGATTCAGTTACCTCCTCAGACCCCCTTGGAGTCTCAGTGTTCTGTGAAGAAAGTACTGTGCTGCCCTGTGGTGATGCGGTGCCCCTGTATGGGGCCAGTCTTTCCCTGTGCAGTACCACTTTGCACCCCGAGGAGGTAACTGCACATGATACACAACCTCCCCCAGCTTTTCCAGTATTGGGCTTGGTCTCACCCAGTGGCTGTATAGCTTCGGGGGACCTCCCTCTCTTCCTCACTGGGCTGTAAACCCAAACTAGCTCCCCTACCCCAAAGTCTCTGCAGAAAACAGCTGCCTCCTGGCATATGCATGGGCAGAGTCCAAGCGGTCCTGGAGCTGTCTTGCATATTCAGGTCCAGCAGGAAGAGGAGGAGCATCTGGGGGCCAACCAAAGGCCAACTCTGAAGGGGTCCTAATTTCTCTACTGAACATGAGCAGTGCTGGTGTGCATGATGTAGAGTCCTGAATAGCAGAGCGACATGTAATTAAGACCAGCGGCAGAGGTGTGTCTCAATCGTTTTGATGAGTAGATGTTAAGATGGACAACTGTTCATCTAGCTTCCTATTGAATCGCTCCACGAGCCCGTCACTTTGAGGGTGGAGTGGGGTGGTGCGGGTTTTGTTGATTCAATGCTCACACACAGAAGAGAATACCTTGGACTCAAAGTTTCTGCCTTGATCACTATGGATACTCTGGGGAACCCCAAACCTACTAAACATTCCCTCCACCAAGGCATTGGTAACTGTCTCAGCCTCCTGGTCAGGCAATGCAAAGGTCTCAGGCCATTTTGTGAAGTAATTCATAGCAGTCAAAACAAATCGATTTCCCCGTGTGGTACGAGGAAATGGCCCCATAATGTCAACCTCCACCCTCTGCATCGGCTTCTCCACCAGAAACTGCTGTACCTGGGCCCTAGACTGACCTGGCGGCCCCTTGCGTGCTGTACAAAGATCACAATGTCTTCAAAAGTCCTCAACATCACGCCTCAGCCATCCCCAGTAGAAGGCCTGCCGCAGACGTCGAAGTGTCTTTGTCACCCCAAAATGTCCAGACCCAGCAGAGCCATGCATGGCCTTCAACACCGCCTCTTGCACGTCCCTGGGCACCATGACTTGCCATCTCTTTTCAAGCAGCAATAAACACGAAAGTGCATCATCTGTCAGGCAAAGAGCCAGCTGAAGGGATTTCTGTTCCTCTGACAAAGCATAAGCATGAGCTAATAACTCAGATTGTGCATGAAAAGCCTCCCAGTCTGATCTGCCCCGGCCCCAGCATAATCGTCGTCACTCTCCATCTTAATACGAACTGGATTATCCATTCTCACCAGCGAAAGATGGAAGCTGCTCGTCTAATACACGCTCAACACCCTCCAGCTGTTTCAGATTCTTTTTACTTCTGACATCAGTTGTGTCGTTCTCAGACAAGGACGAGGCATTTTTGATGCAAAAGGGGTATTTATTTGGGCTGCTGTCAGCCACAACCCACGGCGTACACACCCCAACTTGAGAGAGAACCGCACTTGAATCAGCGAGGCACTCTTCTGACCCCCCTTTCTCAGTTTCCCCTTACACTCCACCAGGGGGTGGAGCCTCTTTCCCTATACACTTGAACATCCAATAACAGTTCCCAACGCAAAAATGAATAAAGTGCAACATTAACATTAAACATATTGTTTTCCACAACACAACAACATTCTGAACACGTTACACTATACACACACACACGCACACACACACACACACACACACACACACACACACACACACACACACACACGTAGAGAATAAAGAAGCAAATTACAAACCATAAGACAAATACAATAGATACACATTAAATAATAAATAAATTTGTTTTTCTGATACAGTAGGTTTAACATGTATACTTTATTTAACATTTTGTTGTTTGATTAACATTAATGAGACAGACAGATTCTTGAAACATGGAACAAAACATGTCCAGCAATTGTAACTGCTATTAGATTTAAAAATAAAAAAATATTTTCAATTGTAAATGTAATGGGGGATTAATAATATAATGTATTTAACACAATTATCCCCTTCAATTTAATTTTATCATTATTATTATATGCATGGGCGTAGATCACGCGGGGATGTGGGGGACGTGTCCTCACCCCACACACACACATTCACTTTTAATATCACATACATTTTTCGGGCAAGTGTGTTCGCATAGAGGTTTTCAAAAGCCGGTGTGAATAAATATAGATTTAAAATCAAAGAGACAGGATAGTCTGTGCATGACCTGATGTTTTAATCAGACCCAGAATAAGGTGAGATGAACATCACGGAGCGCTAAACACTCCATGCAGTGTATGTTTCGTTTATACTCGAAGCCGGAGGGCGCTCTCACGCAGAAAGTTGTACCAGGGAATTCCTAATATGGACAAAAGCGTCCTGCTATTGCTGTATGAAAACAGTTGTTTTCACAGAAACACGTTTGGAAACATGAAGACATTAAACATACGATTGCGGCAATATATGGTTTATTTGTTATCTCCGGTATCTATCAAGTTATCTTCAGGTAATAAATAAAGTATTGGAACAATGCAGTGCTAATTGACATAGTATTTATTACAGTTTAGAAACTATTGTGACTTATTATGTGATAAAAAAAAAAAAAAATGTTTGTAGTATATAAACAAATCATCATTATTGGTTATTGTCCAGCAGTGTATGTGATTTCTAAGCCAATTAAAAGCTAGAAATAAGAGAAAAATTAAAGTTGCCTATACACTACCAGTCAACAGTTTTTGAACAGTAATGTTTTTTAAAGAAGTATCTTCTGCTCACCAAGCCTGCATTTATTTGATCCAAAGTACAGCAAAACAGTACAATTTTGAAATATTTTTTCTATTTGAATATATTTTAAAATGTAGCCTAATTTATTGTGATTTCAAAGCTAAATATTTTGCATCATTACTCCAGTCACACAATCCTTCAGAAATCATTCTAGTATTCTGATTTTCTGCTCAAAAACATTTATTATTATTATGATGTTGAAATCAGCTGAGTAGAATTGTTTTCAGGTTTCTTTGATGAATAGACAGTTCAGAAGAACAGCATTTATCTGAAATAGAAATCTTTTGTAACATTATAAATGTCTTTATCATCACTTTTGATCAATTTAAAGCATCCTTGCTAAATAAAAGTATTAATTTATATAATTTATTTTCCAAATAAAATTATATAGTGTATAGTGTATAATGTTACAAAAGCTTTTTATTTCAGAAAAATTCTGATCTTTGGATCTTGCGATTCATTAAAGATTCCTGAAAAAAATGTACTCAACTGTTTTAAATACTGATGATAATAATAATAATAATAATAATAATAATAATAATAATTCAAAAAAGGTTTCTTGAGGAGCAAATGAGCATATCAGAATTATTTCTGAAGGATTATGTGACACTGAAGACTGGAGTAATGATGCTGAAAATTCAGCTTTGATCACAGCAATCAATTACATTCTAAAATATATTCAAATAGAAATCAGTTGTTTTACATAGTAAAAATATTTCACAACATTACTGCTTTTGCTGTATTTTAGATCAGATAAATGCAGGCTTGGTGAACAGAAGAGACTTCTTTAAAAAAAAAAAACATTAAAAATCTTACCGTTCAAAAACTGGTAGGTTATATTACAGAAATGTTATATTGTAATGGGTCATATATATATATATATATATATATATATATATATATATATATATATATATAATTTATATTTATATTTATATTTCTGTCCCCCTCACTTCTAAAAAAGTGTGTCCAATGTTTTAATGATGAAAAAGACCATGTTTTATCAAAAGCAACACTTAATAATATCTCATATCAAAGTATGGTTGTTTTTCAGTGACACGTGCATGTTTCATAAGGTCTCAAAGTTGTGTCCCGTCAGACATTCATTAAAATGTAATATTAGGGGCAGCTGTCACTCTAAATGAACCCCTTGCCACAATCCTTCTCTGCATAGTACATCAGTGTCAGAGAGGCTCTGGTCAGTTTTATAGTTTTAGAATATTTTATATCCTAATGTTAATATTTCTTGTGTCACAACCATGATATGTCAACACCATCTTCCAATTTCAGAGGAAATTATTTGAAATAGTTAGATCATTTTATTCTTCTAAAGCAGGTTACATTAGCATCTGGGTCATTCTATGGAAATGTCCATTTTTCTGTCCTTAGCCTTTACAGAAATATTACACTTTAAAAACACTTTAGGGTTACAATTTCTTTATATTTTAAAATGAAACAATATGTTATTTGAACAATTACACCTTCTTGAGCCATGTGAAAAAAGAGAAATAATATTTCATAAAAACTTTTAATATTGCTAAAGAAGGTAACACCAGTGACAAAAAAATAGTACACGTGGTCTTGAAATAATTGCACAAAGAAGCTAAAAAAATTTAAAAAAAAAATAACTCTCATTTATATGTATTCATAAAGTCAAAAGGTAATCTAATAATGTGGTCTAAGTTTAAATTACAGAAAATTAAATAAATTTTAAGACATCTTGCCATACCAAAAGTGGACGTTTCTGTAGAATGACCCATCTAGCATCAACAGAAAAAATAAAAAATAAAATGGCTACTACATGAACTCCATTTATTTTGTGAAGGAAATGCCACATTTGTCAACACCGTCAGATGTCACCACCATAAGATTTTGTCTTCCAATGATTTATCAAAATATTTACATGTGACTTTAATAAAAGCTTTATAAACAATAACGTACTCACTGTTTGTTGTGTATGTTTTAACAGAGTAACTGATTGAGTCAATGTATTTTATAGTTAAAATGACCACAAATTCAGGTTTTCGTCACCACCGTCAGATGTGTCAGCTCCGTCAGTTCTGACACCTCCATCAGTTGAATATTTTGATAATAATTGTTGTGGAATCGTTGGTCACATGTGAAAGTGTAATCTGTCTGCTAACATGAGAATGTGTTTTGAAATGTTAAAAACATCTTGATTGCTGTTAAAGATAAAGTTTATATTATATTACACAGTCCAAGGTAAAAAGCACATTTTGATAAAAAAAAAAAAAAAAAAGATAAAGTTGGTAGGTGTCACAAAACAAGGCCAGAGACAACAGGTAAGTGAAAAACAGGAAGGTTTATTGAAGAGGAATCGGGAAACTGGAACGGGAGAGGCAAGGGCAGGTGAGTGAGCAAAATAATGAAGGATTCAGAGTGCTTAGCTGTGATCTTGATGGCGTGTTTCTTTTTGCAGGTTGGTTGGGGATCTTGGAGTGGGAACAAAGGAGTCATTGGAGGATCGGCCGAGAGAGCCAAAGGGTACGTTTTCTAGGTAAGTAGTTCTTTGGGAGTCCGGACCAGTCCTTGTAGGTGAACGGTAGACCGGACAATGAGGGGTTGTTGGGATGTGTGTGTGTTTATAGTGTGGCTTGATTGGTGACAGCAGGTGTGGGTAATCAGTACTCAGGTGATTGTGAGCAGGTGATTGTCCTGGATGGTGACTGTGGTGATTGTGACGAATCCCTGACATTACCCCCTCCCCCAGAGGCGGCTCCTGACACCCTCAAGCGGCGACGGGGACGGCCACGGCCTCTGGGTGCGGGACAATCAGGATGGGTGTGATGGAAGTCTTCTAGTAACAAAGGGTCCAAGATGTCGTCCCTGGCCACCCAGGAACATTCTTCGGGTCCATAGCCGTCCCAGTCAACTAGATACTCTAGCCTGCCACCCTGTCCAGAATCCAGGATCTCTCTGACCAGGTAGATGGATGGTTGGTCGAGGATTTCTGGAGGAGCAGGCTCATCTGGTTTGGTGGGTCCTGGTGCAGAGGGAGAACAAGGTTTAAGGAGTGACACATGGAAAGAGGGATGAATTCGGTACCTAGGTGGGAGTTGCAGTTCGTAGGTGACCTCGTTGGTCTGCCTCTGTATCGGAAATGGACCAATGTAGCAGGGATTCAGCTTTTTACAGGGCAGGCGGAGGCGCAGATCTCAGGTGGACAGCCATACTTTGTCTCCGGTGGTAGATGGGAGTAGTGGTGCGCCAAGCATCCACGAAGGTCTTGTTCCTCCGCACTGCACATTGGAGGTGGATGTGAGCTGAGTCCCACACTCTCTCGCTCGCTCTGAACCAGTGGTCTACAGCTGGAACCTCTGACGGCTCTCCTGTCCACGGAAAGAGGGGTGGCTGGTAACCGAGTATGCACTGAAATGGTGTGAGGCCGGTGGTGTTCTGTCGTAGGGAATTCTGTGCATACTTGGCCCAAGGGAGGAAGCGGCTCCAGCTGTGTTGGTTGTCGTGACAGTATGCCCGGAGGTAACGTCCGAGTTCCTGGATTTTATGCTCAGTCTGGCCCTTCGTCTGGGGGTGGTTGCCAGAGGACAAGCTCACAGTGACTCCCAACAACCAGAAGAATGCTCTCCAAACGTGGGAAATGAACTGTGGACCTCTGTTTGAGACTAAATCCTCGGGGATTCCAAAATTTCAGAAAACATGGGTGAACAGACTTTCCACGGGCTCGAGAGCAGTGGGAAGTCCCTTGAGGGGTATGAGCTTGCATGCTTTGGAGAAGCCATCTACGTAGTCCTTCCGGCTACGAACGAGGTTATACGCACTTCGCAGGTCCAGCTTGGAGAATATGCGGGCCCCACAGAGTTCCTCAAGGGCGATCGGGACCAGGGGGAGAGAATAAGGCAGTTTCACCATCTGGGAATTCAGAGCTCGGTAATCTATGCAGGACCGCAAGCCCCCATCCTTCTTACCCAAGAAGAAGAAACTCGACGCCGCAGGAGAGGTGGAAGGTCGAATGAATCCTTGTTTGATAGCCTCCTTGATGAACAGTACTCCTCCATTGCCTTGCGCTCCAGGATAAACAAGGGGTAAACTCTACCCTTGGGAAGTTTAGCTCCAGGCAGCAAATCAATGGCACAGTCCCATGGCCGATGTGGTGGTAGTTTGGTGGCTGCCTGCTTACTGAAGACATCCTGGAACGCCGAATAATCAGATGGGACCATGACTTTCTCCTGGGGCTCGGGTCTCTCGTTGAGGGTGGAGGCCTCTTGAACAGAACTGGATCTCGGGAAAGGAGTGGGTAGTGATGAGAGGCAGTGGCAGTGACAGTGTTGACTCCATCGAGTCACCTCAGACGAGTCCCATCTGATCTCTGGAGAATGGAGAACTAGCCAGGGGCGTCCCAGGATGATATCCACCGTGGGTCCCTCCAGTACCAGAAACGGGATCTCCTCCTTGTGCAGGTGACCAACCTTGAGCCTTAGAGTAGGAGCTCGGCATTTCACCCATCCACGCCCTAGTGGTTTTCCCTGGATGGTCTCGACTCTGAACTCCTGGGCATGACGATTCAATAGGTCCTGGGAGATGAAATTGCCCGAGGAGCCCGAGTCGATGAGGGCTGAGACTGTAACGGAATGATCATCTGTGAAAAGTTGTACTGATAGTAATGACAGTGTTGAAACGACTGGATCCAACTGGAGAGTACTCACCGCTGGGCATGGGGGTCAGACTGGGCAAGTCCTGATGTAATGGTCCGTTGCAGCACAGTAAAGGCATAAACCTGCCGCAAGGCGGCGCGCACATTCCGAGGGGGCGGGCCGAGCATTATCCACTTGCGTAGGTTCTGGTGCTGGGGAACCCGTAGCAGGTGCGACAGACTGGTAGGTGGTTTCTGCGCTGTGAGAGGCGGTGAGACACTGGGAAATGCGGGTGGCTCTTTGCATGAAACTCTCCAGTCCCACGGAGTCATCATAAATAGCCACGTGTGCTTGAATGCGGGGATCCAACCCTTGCCGGTAGACACTGAGTAATGCAGCCTTATTCCACCCGCTAGTAGCTGCTAGCGTCCTGAATTCAAGAGTGTAGTCGCTCGTGGAAGATGCACCTTGACTCAGCCGCAGCAACTGTTCAGCCACAGAGAGCTTTCCTGTTGCATAGCCAAACGCCTCCTTGAAATGGTTAGTGAACGCACTGTATGAATTTGTTATGATACTATTAGCATCCCATATGGCTTTTTCCCACAACAGCGCTTTGCCTTGGAGAAGTGAAATAAGGAAAGCTACCTTCGAACATTCGGTGGAAAATTGCTGAGGCTGCATTTCAATGTAGAGCGCTACTTGAAGCAGAAAACCGCCACACTCAGCTGCGTCACCCGCGTAAGTAGCAGGCAGGGCCATGGGACTGATAGAGGCAGATTGCGGAGGTTTTGGGGGAGCCAGGGAGGCCCCAAGGGTATAAACCCACCCAACATGTCCATGTGGGCCCCACGTGGGATTTATCTGGGCTATATGGGCGTCAACTGGGCATGGGCTCAGAGTGGGCACTTTGATGGGCTGAATATGGGCCCCAGCTTGGATAAAACTGTGGGCCCCAGTTAGGTTGCCCATTATTGTTTATTTGTGGGTCCCACATGGGCCACATTTGGGCTATATCAGGCTATATTTATAGTTACAAATTTTGTTTTTTGCAGTTGATTTATTTTTATGCAGTTATGGGTAACTTTAAGTATTGCATGTGTTTTTAAAGGATTATATCACAGTGTACTGTATATAGGCTACAACAATCCAAGACCATTTACTTTAGGAATAATTTCATTTTATTTATTTATAAGCATCTCCAAAAAAGTAGGCCTACTCAAGTTTTTTTCTTATAATCTAAAATCACTTGTGTTGTGCATTCATTGCGTCATGCGAAGATTGTTGTGCGTGTCTTCTTCCCACCCCTTCTCATTTAAAAACAAAAAACAAAAAGGTGAAGGCGAAAGTCCTAAAAGTGTGTTAAATGGGTAGGTATACAGGTGCTGGTCATATAATTAGAATATCATCAAAAAGTTGATTTATTTCACTAATTCCATTCAAATAGTGAAACTTGTATATTATATTCATTCATTGCACACAGACTGACATATTTCAAATGTTTATTTCTTTTAATTTTGATGATTAGAGCTTACAGCTCATGAAAGTCAAAAATCAGTATCTCAGAATATTAGAATATTTCTTAAGACCAATACAAAGAAAGGATTTTTAGAAATCTTGGCCAACTGAAGAGTATGAAAATGAAAAGTATGAGCATGTACAGCACTCAATACTTAGTTGGGGCTCCTTTTGCCTGAATTACTACAGCAATGTGGCGTGGCATGGAGTCGATCAGTCTGTGGCACTGCTCAGGTGTTATGAGAGCCCAGGTTGCTCTGATAGTGGCCTTCAGCTCATCTGCATTGTTGGGTCTGGTGTCTCTCATCTTCCTCTTGACAATACCCCATAGATTCTCTATGGGGTTCAGGTCAGGCGAGTTTGCTGGCCAATCAAGCACAGTAACACTATGGTCATTGAACCAGCTTTTGGTACCTTTGGCAGTGTGGGCAGGTGCCAAGTCCTGCTGGAAAATGAAATCAGCATCTCCATAAAGCTTGTCAACAGAAGGAAGCATGAAGTGCTCTAAAATTTCCTGGTAGATGGCTGCGTTGACTGTGGACATCAGAAAACACAGTGGACCAACACCAGCAGATGACATGGCAGCCCAAATCATCACTGACTGTAGAAACTTCACACTGGACTTCAAGCAACATGGATTCTGTGCCTCTCCACTCTTCCTTCAGACTCTGGGACCTTGATTTCCAAATGAAATGTAAAATTTACTTTCATCTGAAAAGAGGACTTTGGACCACTGAGCAACAGTCCAGTTCTTTTTCTCCACAGCCCAGGTAAGACGCTTCTGACGTTGTCTCTGGTTCAGAAGTGGCTTGGTAGCCCTTTTCCTGAAGAAGTCTGAGCATGGTGACTCTTGATGCACTGACTCCAGCTTCAGTTCTCTCCTTGTGAAGCTCTCACAAGTGTTTGAATCGGCTTTGCTTGACTGTATTCTCAAGCTTGTGGTCATCCCTGTTGCTTGTGCACCTTTTCCTACCCAAATTCTTCCTTCCAGTCAACTTTGCATTTAATATGCTTTGATACAGCACTCTGTAAACAGCCACACCTTGCAGTAATGACCTTCTGTGACTTACCCTCTTTGTGGAGGGTGTCAGTGTTCGTCTTCTGGATCATTGCCAAGTCAGCAGTCTTCCCCATTAATGTGGTTTCAAAGAACAAGAGATACCCAGAATTTCTACTGTAGGGATGGCCATTTATTCAAACTCAAATGTAAATATTCTAATATTTTGAGATACTGATTTTTGACTTTCATGAGCTATAAGCTCTAATCATCAAAATTAAAAGAAATAAACATTTGAAATATATCAGTCTGTGTGTAATGAATGAATATAATATACAAGTTTCACTTTTTGAATGGAATTAGTGAAATAAATCAACCTTTTGATGATATTCTAATTATATGACCAGCACCTGTATGTTAAAATGCATGTATACACTTTTCTTCATTGTCTTGTATGTATTATTTTAATGTAACTTGTTCACTTTCCCAGTAAAGTGGTGCTAACTGGTATTTTCCTCCCACAGACCGGCAGGAGACTCGTGAAGACGAAAAGCCTTACGAATACTTTAAATAGGAGGTAGGTGAACTTTAAAACACTTTCAGTCGCATCATTTGTCTTATACCAATGCTATTTGCATTGTATAAATACATTTGAGTTAATAAATGTCTGTAAGAACATTGGATCTGGACATCGGGTGCTAGTTTCTCAGTTAAGCCGTGCTAATCAGCATTTCTCTCCTGCAGCGGTGCTGGCAGAGCGGCCGGTGCTACGAGATTTTCGGTTTCCGAGATTTTCTGTTTCAGTGGGCGGATCATACATGAATATTAATGAATTTCCCTGACATGCGCGTGGAGCTGACAATTTCAGTTTATGCTCCTTGTATATCAGCAGGTTTAATGGAATATTTTAAAATATTTTCAGCGTTGTGCAAACGTACGCCTAAACAACATTTGTTCATCATTTTATAACAGTTTATAATGTTTTTATTAATTTGCACGTTTTGTGCAGTCGTCCCTGACTGAATGATAGCAGGCATTCGTTGTGTAATATTAGGATAAAGCGCAGCAAACCTCAGCTAGTTGTACTGATTTCAGTTTGTTGTGCTGTGGCTTAGCTTGCAATGCTTTAAAACTGTCTGCTATTGTTATCTTTTGAGTGCAACAGCTGAAATAAACTTGTATCTCTGGACTAATCATTTTTAATCTACCCTGGTGTGATTCTTCAAACTGTTTGACTTATATTTACAAAATGAACAGGAATCCAAGACCACACACATGGATGAAAGTGTTCCTTTAATACATAAGCAAAATTGTACGGACAAAAGTGTATAAAGTAGCCTATATTTGGTACACTGCAAATGAGAAAACAAATAGGCCTACTTCATGGCATTTTATTTATATTATCAGAGTTGAAAATGTTGTGCTTAATGAAGTGTGGAAACCATTACACAGTAACAAGATTCCTTGATTAACTGAAAGTTCTACAGTATTTATTTGAAATAGAAATCTTTTGTACCATTATAAATGTACTTACTGTCGTTTTTAATTAATATACTGCATCCCTGTAAACAAAAGCATACATTTCTTAAAAAATAAAAATAATAATAACACAAAAAAAACAACAACATAGTAATCCCAAAACCTTTGAATGGTAATGTCATTAGTCAAATGCCAGAATCAAGTTTAGAAATATGTTGTTGTTGTTTTACCTCTCTTGCATATGATCTTAGAATAACTTTATCATGTGTCATATTTTTATACAGCAGATCCAACAAGGATATTTACATCACACTCTCTTTTCTCCTATGTAGTCTTGTTTTGGTGCATAAATCTTTTTAGTTTGTAACAAGGATTCAGTAGTGATTCATACTCAAAACTGAGGAAAACTTATATTAATCACATCCTCCATGACTAAATTTTCCTGGATTTTGAGTGTGAATCATTATTGAATTAATATTTTTAAAAACAAAATATCACTCTCACATAATATCAAACTTCCCCACCAACACACATTATAGCAATATCTAGATATCAAAAGATAGTCAATGCCACAATCCAATCTTTATTCCACTTTATATTTTATAGAAAATTGCCTCTATTTAAAGGAAAACACCACCGGTTTTCCATGTTCTAATATGTTCTTCCCTCAACTTAGATGAGTTGATACGTACCGCTCCCGTCTCAGTGCGTGCACTTAATCGCTCTAGTGCACGGCGCAACTATGTTAGCGTTTAGCTTAGCACCATTCATTCCTTGGGATCCAAACAGGGATGAATTTAGAAGCCACCAAACACTTCCATGTTTTCCCTATTTAAAGCCTAATTAATAATATATGTTTATGAAACTGTATGTCTTATAATGTTGTGCATCAAAATAGATCATGCATTTGTATAAATTATCATTATTGTGTATCATCCAAGTACAGTGCAACACATGGTCAAAGAACAGATGACAGAGAATAACATCAGTGTAGGTTGCAAAATTCTTATTAGGCCACTGATATGGTGGTGAATGTTATTTCATTCATTGCCAGAGGATGACCATTTTAAAACATAAAAGGTAACAGAAGAGTATACCGGTAACAATAAATAATTGAAACGGTTGTTGGTTCACATGTCTATATCTGCACTACTACTGGAAATCAGTGTAGACATAATCATCCAGGTGTTCTGGGATTCTTGGTTTCACTGTGCAAGGGAAACCTTACACCTTTACTTGTGATCATCTTAATTTATGTTTGTACAAATGTTTAAATATTATATATGGGAAACATTTTTTTCAGCAGTTAGTTTATAACCAAACAACACGGAGAATGTTTAACAGAGTAAGTTAAGACATGGATCATCACACCCTATACAAAAATATGTCCGCAGATACATTCATATAGGTTTATTTCATTTGTAGCAGGCATAATGTATTCAACAAATTACAACAATAATAAAAGACACCGTTTTAAAGGTTTGCGAGCAACAAATGAACAGCACAATGAACTGAAATCAATGTATACATTTATTTGATCCAAAATACAGCAAAAGCAGTAATATTGTTTTTTACTGTTTAAAATAACTGCTTTCTATTTGAATATGTTAAAATGTACTTTATTCCTGTGAAAACAGCAGAGTAGAATTTTTGTTCAGGTTTCTTTGATGAATAAAAAGTTCAAGAACGGCATTTATCAGAAATAGAAATCTTTTGTAACATTATAAATTGTCACAAATCCGGTCTACAAACTTCCGTTCACTCACCACCAGAGGTCACTCACTCACCACACATCACTCTCATACCATACATCACACTGGACTGCATTTCCCATCACCCATTGCACTGACGACACACACAGCTGATTGCACTAATCACATGCACACCTAATCCTACGCACACACTGATTACATGCCTTACATAAACCCTGGACTTCCTCTTCCTCCCTGCTGAGTATTGTATGTGCTTATTGCTCCCCTAGCTTTAGCTACTGTACAGCGTCCTTGTTAGTTTTCCTTGTCTTGCTTTGCCTGTTTTCCGGTGTTCTCATTCTAGCCCGTGTTCCCTGGATTAACCCTTGCCCTGCCGTTTGCATACTGTTTGCCCCAGCCCGGACCATTGCTTTGTTTAATGATTACCTCTTTTTTCTTAGCCCTCTGGATATTGTTAGCCCACGATCGAACACGCCTGTTTTGGATACTTCTCTTGCCTTGCCCTCTATATACCTGTTTGCCATTGTTTGACCCTGCCTGTTATTACCTCGTCTCTGTCTTTGAAATAAAGCTTGCACATGGATCCGCACGTCTCACATCTCGTCAGCCCCGTTACATAAATGTTTTTATCGTCACTTTTGTTCAATTTAATTTTGTCCTTGCTAAATTAAAGTATCAATTTATATAATCCCCCCCCCCCCCCCCCGACCCCAAAAAATAAATAAATAAATTATACTGACTCCAAGCTTTTAAATAGTGCATATTGTTACAAAAGCTATTTATTTTAGATAAATGATTATCTTTGGATCTTTCTATTCATCAAAGAATCCTGAAAAAAAATGTACTCATCTGTATTAAACATTGATAATATTAATAAAAAATGTTTCTTGAACAGCAAATCAGCATATTAGAATGATTTCTGAAGGATCATGTGACACAGAAGACTGGAGTAACGATGCTGAAAATTTAACTTTGATCACAGAAATAAATGACATTTAACATGTTCAAATAGAAAGTAGTTATTTTAAATAGTAAAAATATTTCACAATATTACTTATTTTGCTGTATTTTTGATCAAATAAATGCAGGCTTGGTGAGCAGAAGATCACTCTTTTTTTCTTTTTTTTTTTAAATTAGAAATCTTTCTGTTCAAAACTTTTGACTGGTATGTTCACTGATTAAATATGCTGGTAATTCTGTGTGATTGAAATTCAGCTATGAAATATAAAAGATGAATCATGACTAAAGCTGTTGGTGTGAAGCAATAACTTGTGTTATTGAATATATAACAAAATTAAAAATAAAATAAATAACAGTATAACTCTGTAATTCATTTTATAGTGTGCTTAAAACTACTGTTAGTTTTACAGCAATTTTACAGTGGTATGAAATACAGCAACTACTGGATAATTGTTGCCAATAAGTTACTTTTAATTTGACAAACATTTTACGGTTATACACTCTTTTGAAATCAAACTGTTAGATTATCATGTAGGCTATTTTACAAAAATAGCTCCTAGCATATAATTACATTTCTTAATTAAATAGTGTCACCTTTAACTTGTTCATATTACCTTTAGTAATAACTATTCCTTTAAGTGACAGTTTTGTCACATAGGGAACAGTAGTATTTTAAAATAAATGCCTTTTCTATGTTTGTTTTTTTTCTGTACTGTTTTTAGCTGAGGAGTCTGCACAGGCCCAGGACTATCATTTTATCCTGATCTATTCAAGTATGTTTGTCTATTTTTGTTTATTTTGTTTTACCCAATAAAAAATGTGATTTAGAGATTGAGTTGAAGTAATTTTCTTCACAGTTGAAATATTTTAGCATGTAATTTAAAATGAGCACCACATAAAATCAAATCAGGTACAGGTTTAAAAAAAATAAATAAAAATAATTTTAACTTAAGAGTTGGAGTGGTTTGAAAGATGATTTTGCATATTAGCACATTAACTTTATCCAGAGGAATTAATAAAGAAATATAAATGGGGCCAAGTTCCGACCCACTGTGGTCCCACAAAATCCCCATATATGGGACATTTGTGGGTTCAGAGTGGTCACCCATTTGGGCCCCATAAGGGTTCAGTATGTGGCCCACCTTGGCCCCAATTATTAAGAACCCATTTGGGCCCATATAATGAAAATCTACATGAGCCCCATTTAGAGCCCACTATGGACCCAACATGTGCCCCTATGGGCTAACACACATGGGGCCCAAGTGGAGCCGATGGACAAAATTGAATGGGTAGCATTTGGGTTGCCCATGCAGGGCCCAAGTGGCAGCCCATCATAAACCCACATGGGGCCCACATGGAAATGTTGGCTGGGAACGAGCTCAACCAGGACATCCGCTGGTGTGGGAGGATGGGGGAACCATGGGATTTACGGTCCTGGACCGGTCTTCTGTCACAAAACAAGGTCAGAGACAACAGGTAAGTGACAAACAGGAAGGTTTATTGAAGGGGAGTCGGGAAACTGGAACGGGAGAGGCAAGGGCAGGTGAGTGAGCAAAACAATGAAGGATTCAGAGTGCTTAGCTGTGATCTTGATGGCGTGTTTCTTTTTGCAGGTTGGTTGGGGATCTTGGAGTGGGAACAAAGGAGTCATTGGAGGATCGGCAGAGAGAGTTAAAGGGCAAGTTTTCCGGGTAAGTAGTTCTTTGGGAGTCCAGAGCAGTGCGTGTAGGTGAACAGTAGACCAGACAATGAGGGGTTGGGATGTGTGTGTGTTTATAGTGTGGCTTGATTGTTGACAGCAGGAGCGGGTGATCGGTACTCAGGTGATTGTGAGCGGGTGATTGTCCTGGATGGTGACTGGTGTGATTGTGACGAATCCTTGACAGGAGATTGTATCAAAACATAGCCCAGTAGCTTATTAGGCCTACATATAAGATACATAAATGTAGTTTCATTTGTCTGAGTACAAGGTATTATTTTTTTTCAATTTTGCACCCTGTTTTATCCCACTTCTCAAGAATCAGTAATTTAATTAGGTTGGTGTCTCTTTAAGACCGAATGAATATAATATACTGACACATATCCGGTTTTCACCCACCTGTTTACATTCACTTAAGCCATAACCGTCTGTATTTACGTGAGATACTCCCCATGATGGACATTTTGACAGCTGTGTGTGTATTTGACATTATTGCGGAAGGACAACTGATTGCAGAACAGGGGTCACGCAGGCGCGTGGCTGAGAGAGCGTTTCTGTGGGCCAGTTCTCATGAAAATGCGTGCTTCTGTTGTGTGTCATTCAATGTGATTTTCAACCTATCCCACCTTCACGTAGTGCATGTTAACTGATAACGAATTGTGATTGGATGGTAATTTTGTTCTACGACAAGCTTAGTTACCTTTGATTAGACTGTTCTTGCGTGACAGAACACTTCTACTACTCACTCTGATCACCCAGTCGTAAAGAAATGTTGAAATACGGGACAAAACGTGATTTTTTTCCGAATAAGTCGGGACACGAAAAATAGAGCTGAAATATGGGACTGTCCCGGGAAAAATGGGATGTCTGGTCACCCTAATTAGAAACGTTATCAACACTATCAAAAACAGTAGCATTTCCTACACAGATCTGTAGAAAAGGTTAATGAAATCCGCAAATACTAGCCATGAAGAAGTCTATGCTATTTCATTCAGTATAGTTGTTAAATTTTCACAAAGTCATGCTAAAACATTCATAAGAGCACTAGAAAAAGTTATCATCTAGCAATTGTTAATAATGAAAACTAAACAGTTGATAAAATTATCCATCCCTAAGTAGGCCTAAAGTATTAAAGGGGTCATATACAGGTACTGGTCATATAATTAGAATATCATCAAAAAGTTGATTTATTTCACTAATTCCATTCAAAAAGTGAAACTTGTATATTATATTCATTCATTACACACAGACTGACAACTAAGGAAAATCCCAAATTCAGTATCTCAGAAAATTAGAATATTACTTAAGACCAATACAAAGAAAGGATTTTTAGAAATCTTGGCCAACTGAAAAGTATGAAAATGAAAAGTATGAGCATGTACAGCACTCAATACTTAGTTGGGGCTACTTTTGCCTGAATTACTGCAGCAATGCGGCGTGGCATGGTGTAGATCAGTCTGTGGCACTGCTCAGGTGTTATGAGAGCCCAGGTTGCTCTGATAGTGGCCTTCGGCTCTTCTGCATTGTTGGGTCTGGTGTCTCTCATCTTCCTCTTGACAATACCCCATAGATTCTCTATGGGGTTCAGGTCAGGCGAGTTTTCTGGCCAATCAAGCACAGTAACACTATGGTCATTGAACCAGCTATTGGTACCTTTAGCAGCGTGGGCAGGTGCCAAGTCCTGCTGGAAAATGAAATCAGCATCTCCATAAAGCTTGTCAACAGAAGGAAGCATGAAGTGCTCTAAAATCTCCTGGTAGATGGCTGTGTTGACTGTGGACATCAGAAAACACAGTGGACCAACACCAGCAGATGACATGGCAGCCCAGATCATCACAGACTGTGGAAACTTCACACTGGACTTCAAGCAACATGGATTCTGTGCCTCTCCACTCTTCCTTCAGACTCTGGGACCTTGATTTACAAATGAAATGTAAAATTTACTTTCAACTGAAAAGAGGACTTTGGACCACTGAGCAACAGTCCAGTTTTTTTTCCACAGCCCAGTTAAGATGCTTCCGACGTTGTCTCTGGTTCAGAAGTGGCTTGGTAGCCCTTTTCCTGAAGACGTCTGAGCATGGTGACTCTTGATGCACTGACTCCAGCTTCAGTCCACTCCTTGTGAAGCTCCCCCAAGTGTTTGAATCGGCTTTGCTTGACTGTATTCTCAAGCTTGTGGTCATCCCTGTTGCTTGTGCAACTTTTCCTACCCAAATTCTTCCTTCCAGTCAACTTTGCATTTAATATGCTTTGATATAGCACTCTGTAAACAGCCACACCTTTCAGTAATGACCCTCTGTGACTTACCCTCTTTATGGAAGGCATCAATGTTTGTCTTCTGGATCATTGCCAAGTCAGCAGTCTTCCCCATTATTGTGGCTTCAAAGAACAAGAGATACCCAGAATTTATACTGTAGGGATGGTCATTTATTCAAACTCAAATGTAAATATTCTAATATTTTGAGATACTGATTTTTGACTTTCATGAGCTGTAAGCTCTAATCATCAAAATTAAAAGAAATAAACATTTCAAATATATCAGTCTGTGTGTAATGAATGAATATAATATACAAGTTTCACTTTTTGAATGGAATTAGTGAAATAAATCAACTTTTTGATGATATTCTAATTATATGACCAGCACATGTAATGCCCATTTTCCACAAGTTGATATTATACTTTAGAGTCTTAATGAAAAGTCTGTAACATAGTATGGTTAAAATTTTTCATTGGTAGTGTAAAAAAACACCTTTTTTACCCCGTCAAAAACAGCTCTTGTCAGAGCAAGCCGTATTGTGTCATTCTCCTTTAAATGTTAATGAGCTCTGCTGACCCCGCCCCTCTCTTCCAAGCTGCTCTTTGAGGAACTGTTTACTTTAGCCGCATTCATTGTGAAACTTGCTAATTTGCACATTATTAGGAAAAGTGATTTGCAAAGATTCATTTAAAAACCTTGTACTCACTTCCTTTGGAGGTGAAGCTGGATCACGAATAATTCACGCGAACATAGACGCATTTAGGTAGATCGAGGGCGCATTCCCTTCAGAACGAAACCTAATCTTTTTCAGTGTCTCAAATGACGGGAGTAAATGACGACTGCTATGTTCATTATTACATCCAACAACAAAACACCTCAATCGCTTAGGAGTCATTGTTGTCTACATCTACTCCGGCGGTGAAACTGATGACAGCTCATTCGGGTCTGAGGTAAGACACCAGTGCAGTCTGTGCTAAAATGCTAGTGTCAATCAAACTATCGTGAGAGCGGCCTTTGTCCATGTGACATCTCACAGACAGACGGCTCGATTTGAGAAAGGGGTAAAGATTTTAGTAGATTAAAAAAAAAAAACTGGGTGGATTTTTATCATTATAGGGTGGTTGTGTACACACACACTGCCAACACACATTTCAGTTCAAACAACTTGTAAAAGTGCATGTAGCATTATATGACCCCTTTAACAAATTTTGATGCATAATAAATAGCCTATGGTATAAATTTTACAGTGTTCATCCCTCCTAAACAGAGAAAACATCTTTCACAAACATCTACATCTCTGTCTCTTTTAAAGTGTTTAGTATAATGATGAGTAGGCCTATTTTAGCCTATAGCTTAACCCCACACAAGACCACACTAATTGTCAAACCCTGGCTACGGCCATGGATGCAGCAGTGTGAAGATATAGATTGTTTTATCATGAAAGTGAGCCTACACGACAAATAATCCGCAGGATTAATAAAATTGGCTTGCCTGCACATCTCTCCTGTTGAAAATGAATTGAGCTTGCGGTTGCCGAAAGCATAATTAAAGCGTAATCTAATTTTTTTACCCATGAACAAAAATACGAAAAATCCAGCTAAATGAAAAATTTTCCATTTCTTAAACAAAACGAAAAACAAATATTTCTCAATTTCTCACAGTTTCTCATTTCTCTTTATTTCTTTTTAAGTAGAAAATCAAATGACCAGAAGATACACAGACCTATGTGTTATAGCCCTTTGAGCAATATCTTTGGATTTCATTGATGGATTATGATGACTTTGGGCTCTTTTTTTCATTGGGAGAATTTTCTCAAAATAATGCTGTGCCATTTTTCAAGATCTGTGCATGTTTTGTGAATTTACAAGCTAATTAGTCTCTCGTAGCCAGACCTTCAGACTGATGGCTGAAGGTCTTGGAACTTTGGCCGCTTTGAATGGCCAAGGCCTGCCCAAGAGGCCATATGACTGAGAGGTAAAGCAACCAATGACGTTTCATTTTGTTTCCACGTCATGTTTAGGGCGTGGAAATGCCGCCACAATAACAGACCAGTGTGTAAAACTCTCGGACATATTTTAAAGATTCTATGCCGCGAACTTTAAATTTTTCACATTGAAAATTCAGCATTTAGTTGATCCTGACAAGCACTCGTCGTCAGTTGTAAACACGACAGCTTTCTACTTTCGTGAGGGGGTTTGGCGCCACGGCATCTTTGTTTCTAGGCGGAATGTTAAAGAACACAACACACGTCTCCCGGAAATCCTGTGTAATTCAACCAATCCAATGATGATTTTGAAACTCCTGAAGTCTTTCCAGCTAAGTGTGCCATATGCATCAGACATTTAGCCAACGTTCCTTGGGAGTGACGTCTGAGGCTGAGACTACGAGCTAATTAAGGCCACAGGACTGCAACCTCCGATTTTTTTTTTTTTTGGTAAGCTATATGCTCTTCTTTTTTATATGTTATAGCTCTATGAGGAATATCTTTAGATCTAAATTATGGATTATGGTGAGTTTGAGCTCTATTTAATCGGGAGAATTTTCTATAAATATTGTGCCATTTTCTATTAAATATGCATGTTTCATAAAGTTACAAGCGAAAACGCCACATGAAAGCTACATTAGATTTTTTTTTTTGATAAGTTACATCGCCTGTGCAGTTTTATGTGTGTTATAAATTCATGAGGAATATCTTTAGATATAAATGACAGATTATAGTGATTCTGGGCTTTTTTAATAAGGAGAATCTGCTTTAAATAATGGTGTCTATTTTCCATGATCTGAACATGCTTTATGAAGTTACAAGCAATAAGGTGACATAAATGCCGCATCAATATATTATTTGCATACGTCTGGGTTAGTGTTGTCAAAAGACCCGGTACTTCGGTACCAAGTCGGTACTAAAAAAATTAAAACGTCACGGTACCAGGTTTTTTTAAGTGCCGGTGGTACCGAGTACCCAGTCAACCCGGTTCTTGATGCGTACGGCCGTATGATTTCTGCGGTGCAGAAAACGCGGACGGAATCTCGGAATCCAGTTATAAAAACGGAAGTTACAGTTTGGCACAGAATGTCACGGAATTTGTTAAAGTTTGGATGAATTAATCAAAAGTAGGTCATTGCACTTAAATCAAATCGCGATACGGATTATTATCTGTAAATATTAAGCCGCAAAAGTCGATTCAGATATGAATCCCGCATGTTCTGCGAGTCTCTGTGTGAATGAATGAATGGCAGAGACGCGCGTCTTTTTTTACAAATAAGCGTGCGTGACGCATGCAGTGATTTCAGCATCTGCAGTCTCAATGAGGACATAAATACATAAACAACGTCTACAGAACTGCTCTGAGAGTCACTTCACGAGCATTTTACCGTTTCATTTGAGTAAAACCAGCATCATATCATATAGCTATACGCAGAAATTTAAAGGTATTCACGGCAACCCGTCAAAATAAAAGTTTATCTTAGAGACATTGTGCCAGAAATATATTACTATTATTTAGTAGAATGTATGTGATACTATTACTACGGTTTAAAAAAAATATATATTTTTAAAGAAATAATCACACAATATTTCTTCCATATTTTAATTTTAATCGTAAATCCCCTTTATTTAACAAAAAAAATTAAATGTTTAAATTTCATTATTTAAAAGACAAATTAAATTTGGGTGAAACTTGTTTACTGTTTTTCATACTTTTATTACTTGCGGAAAAACTTTAAACACAATTTAAATAAGTATAAAGAATGGCATTGATTTTTGTACATTTTATTTTTGTTTGATTTTATTATTAAAAATGTTTTTGGTCCCACTTTATATTAAGTGGCCTTAACTACTATGCACTTACATTTAAATTAATAATTTGGTACAATGCACTTATTGTGCACATACATGTTTTTACATTTTACTTATATTTTTAAAAATACCTATTTGTAATTACATCTGTAATTAATTTCTGTAATTTATATTTATAATTACACTGTTGACCCATCCCTTACACCTTAACCCACCATTAAACCTACCCAGACCACCAAACCTGTCCCTAACCTTACCCATATCCCACCTCAATAGCAGCAATAGTGTTTTGTAATACAATATGAACACAATGAGTACATTGTACTTGCATCAAAAAAAAAGTACATAGTAGTTAAGGGCACCTAATATAAAGTGGGACCATGTTTTTTAATTAGCATGTGGTACCGAAATTGGTACCGAGAACCGTGGATTTTCACTGGTATCGGTACCGAATACTGAAATTTTGGTACCGTGACAACACTAGTCTGGGTGTGACGTCTTGTACAAAAAATTTAGTCAAAGCCCCAAATAACTGTGGTTGTTTTATTCTACTCGATGAGTAGGCTACATGCTATGCATTGTAAAGCTCAGACTCTAAACTTTCAAATGATATCCATTTTTGTTGATCAAGGCAGTAGTTTGAAAAAATATGATTAGTAATACTTTTTTTTTGGGGGGGGGGGGGGGCATCCCAACTGCGGTACACTCCGGTTTAGGAGTACTCAGAACTCATCACGAGTTGATCTATTTATTAAAAATCTGAGTTTCTAAGTGGTTGCTTAGTAATTTGATTATGATTTTTTTTTTTTCACGGGTAGGCTTGGGTTTAAAGGGTTAAAGCACATAATGTGCTTGTAGTTTTGCAGAATTGGTCTAAAGATTATGTATATGAGTGAATGGTTTCACTGAATGGGCCTCAAGTACCACTTTTAGTGTCTAAGCAATTTTTAAAAACTGTAATTGCAAAATGATTACTATATACAATAAACTTTTTTTGTACATGCACTGGACACTGTGTTCTCCATTTTCTGAAGTAGGGTCTAATGAATGATCTGTAGTGTGCATATTATTGACTAATGTGTGTATGATTTTAAAGCAGTCAGAGACTTTGTGAAATTAGTTTGATCATTTGGATTTGTGTTTAAGATTTTGAGAAAATGAGAAGAGAAGAGAAGAGAAGAGAAGAGAAGAGAAGAGAAGAGAAGAGAAGAGAAGAGAAGAGAAGAGAATGATGAAGGGTGTAATCAAGACAAGGACAGGTAGATCAGGATAGTTTTACATTGTGCTATTGAGAGGATCATTTCTTGCTAACAGGGCAAAGTTTCATCTAACCATGCCCCTCTAGTCTAAACTGAGTTATAAGCACATTTAAGGACAGTGCTGTTACACTGAGGCCTAACAAATGTAAAGCAAAGCATTTTTGAAGGTTCTGATACTTTTGTTGTACACATATTAATCATGTAAAGATGTTTCTTTTATTTAAATCTATTATTCTACAAATACTTAAGCATTGAAATAAATAGATTGTAAATATGATTGTAATACTGACTTGACAATGAAACATGCACATTGGAAATGATTAACTTTGCTTCTGGACAAACAGAAGGGATTGCAGAGATGAGGCAGAAACTATTATAGCAGCAAGATAGAAATAATTGAGCACACTTATTTATGAGAAAAAGATGAACAAAGAAGATGTGTAGGTCAACAGAAAGATGTCAGGATTAATGATGCTAAGAAGACAGAGTGGAAACATTTTCACTGTGACTGCACACAGCACATTACTGTCCCCGCCTTTTCTGTGTGTGTCTGTTTTGACAAGGTGTCAGTCAAAGTCACTTCTCTTAGGAATAAGAACAAAAGCTCTCAATACAGCTAAAATATTTTTCTTCTTATGCAGTCCATTGATTTCGAAGATGACGTCACTTCTGGGATGCGTTGTTGGATTGTTGAGACATATTGGGCTATAAAGCTCAACAAATGCCACAGTCAGGACATGTGATTGCTGAGTTTGGGGATGATATGGTTGTGGCTGTGCACGTTGGTATCTGCGCTGATGTAGCGCCGTTCGGTGTTGGCTGCGCTGTAATTCGATCTGTTGGGCGCCCAGATCGCATGCAGAACGCATGCAGACTGCCGGTTGGCCGCTATTGTTTCCAGGATTCCAGTCTTGATGCCGCAACTTTTTAGAGTCCCCTTAAGATGGTCCTTGTAGCGACGCTTCTGACCCCCAGGTCTCCTGTTGGCTGCATATATCTGCCCATAGAGAACCCTTTACTGGTGTGCCACGGATATAGAATTCAGGGGGTGTGGGTGTGGGGTTGGGGACTGTGGTCTGTGCAATGATCTCTGTCTTTTGGATGTTAACTTGTAGGCCACAAGCTTGGTAGACTGCACATACAACATCCAGTGTATGCTGCATTGCAGTAGGACTGTGGGCTAGGAAGGCACAGTCATCAACCTATTGCAGTTCATGAATTGTGATGGCGGTGGCCTTGGTGATGGCTTGCAGGCGGTGGAGGTTAAAGAGATTCCCATCCAGACGAAACTGTAGGCAGACACCCTCGTCGGGGCACCCCAAACTTCTCCAGAATTACCCAAAGGACTTGGCGGTCAATGGTATCAAAAGCCTTTGCCAGGTCGATGAAAGCAATGAACAGGTCTTTGTTCTGTTCTCTGGCCTTCTCCTGCAATTGGCACAGGACAAAGATCATGTCGGAGGTGGACCGATCCTTCCTGAAGCCGCACTGTGACTCAAGAAGGATCCTTTCTGTCATGTTCTTGGTTAAACGGACCAGCATGACCCTCGCTAATACTTTTCCTGCCACAGAGAGTAGGGATATGCCACGACTTTTCCACAGATGGACTTGTCACCCTTTTTCTTATGAATGGTAACAATGTGTGAGTCTTTCCAGTCTTGTGAACAGTTTTCTGTGAGTTGGTGGAGGTTTTTGATGAGCAGGTACCCGCCATTCTTTAGACCCTTCCATCAGGACCAGCAGATTTACTGTCCTTAAGGCTTTGTACTGCTGCGAGGACTTCTGAGAACCTGGGTGGGTCATCAAGCTCATGCGCAGGTGGGAGCTTTGGGAGGCGCTGCAGGACAGTAGGGCAGTCAGGTTATTTTGATTGAGGAGGGTGTTAAAATGTTCAGCCCAACGCTCAAGTATTTGTTGTTTGTCCTTGTGCAGTATTGTACCATCTGTAGTTCTGATAGGAGTGATTCTGCGTTATTGGGGTCCATATAATGATTTTATTGCATCATAACAAGCTTGCGAATTGTTGGTGTCTGCATAACCTTGGATTTCAAGGGCTTTCCTAAGCCACCAGTCATTCTCCATTATGCGAAGCCGCCGTTGCACCTCAGCACAGATATTACTCCAGTGTGAGCGCAGAGAGGGAGAATGTGGATTGGAGAGGTGGGCAGTGAAGGCTTTACACTTCTCTGCCAGAAGGTTAAGTATTTCGGGGGAACTGTCGTCAAACCAGTCCTGGTGACGTTTGGAAGTGAATCCAATTGTGTCAGTCGCGGCTTGTTGTATAGCTGAGCTAAGATTAGCCCATGCGCTTTCCGCTGTGTTATGTAGGCGATGAATGAAAGCGAAGGAAATGTTATCAGCCAAGCAGCGACGGTACGATGCAGTGATGTCAGGGGATTTTAGGGCTCGGAAGTTGAGCCGTCTTGAGGGTTGGTGCCTAGTGTGTTGAGGTCGGATCGTTAGGTGTATCTTGAGTCTGATCAGCCGATGATCTGTCCAGCACTCCACACCACGCATTGCTCGGGTGATGGAGATTTCATGTAGATCTTGTTGCCGGGTTATAATGTAGTCCAGTAGGTGCCAGTGTTTGTATCTGGGGTGCATCCATGATGGTTTGTATTTATTTAGCATTTGTAAAGTTGTATTGGTTATGACCAGTTTATGCTCAGAGCAGAGGGAGAGGAGTCGCAGGCCGTTCCTGTTCATATTGCCTAATCCATGTTTCCCAATTACCCCAGACCAGAGCATGTTGCTGATGTCTACTCTGGCATTGAAGTCTCCCAGAAGCACAAGTTTATCAGTGTGAGGAACTTTGAGGAGAACTGTGTCAAGAGACTCATAAAAAGCGTCTTTAATGCTTTCTTCAGCATCCAGTGTTGGTGCATATGCACTTATCAAGGTTGCATAGCGACCTTTCGCAAGGGGAATGTGCCAGGTCATCCGCCACTCACTGATTCCCACAGGAGACTCTGGAATGTTCTGGAGCAGTCTGCTTTTAATGGCAAAGCCTACTCCATGTGGACAACTTCTTTTAGCGAGTCCTCTCCTGCGAGCCAGGTCTCACTCAAAACTGCGATGTCAAAGTTGTATTTATTAAGCTCGCTCGCAACCAGGGCAGTGTGCCTGCGGGGTCTGTCAGTTCCATTCTGCACATCAAGAAGTTTGCGTATGTTCCATGCAGCCAAGATTAATAGTTTACTTTAAACTTATATTTTCGACCATGTAATGGAACAGGCAATGTTTGGGTCACCTTTTTCCTCTCAGAAGATTTCCTCTTCATCATTGTCATTAGGATATGTCCCCAAAACCTTCAAATTGGCTGTTATTAAGCCTCTCATTAAAAAACCACAACTTGACCTCAAAGACCTAGTTAATTACAGACCGATCTCAAATCTCCCTTTTCTGTCAAAGATACTACAAAAGGTAGTATCCTCACAATTATATTCCTTCCTAGAGAAAAATGATATATGTGAGGAATTTAGACCGTGTCATAGTACTGAGACTGCTCTCATTAGAGTTACAAATGACCTGCTTTTATCATCTGACCGTGGTTGTATCTCTTTATTAGTTCTACTGAATCTTAGCACTGCGTTCGACACTATCGACCACAACATTCTTTTGAATAGACTACAAAATTTTGTTGGCATTAGTGGAAGCGCCTTAGCATGGTTCAAATCATACTTATCTGACCGCCATCAGTTCGTAGCAGTGAATGAAGAGGTATCATATCGATCACAAGTGCAGTATGGAGTACCTCAAGGCTCAGTCCTAGGGCCGTTACTTTTCACGCTTTACATGTTACCCTTGGGAGATATTATCAGGAGACATGGTGTTAGCTTTCACTGTTATGCTGATGATACTCAGCTCTATATTTCTTTGCGGCCCGGTGAAACACACCAAATTGAGAAACTAACGGAATGCATAGTCGATATAAAAAACTGGATGACGAGTAATTTTTTACTACTAAATTCTGAAAAAACAGAGGTGTTAATTATTGGACCTAAAAACCCCACATGTAACAACCTAGAACATGATCTAACACTTGATGGCTGCTCTGTCAATTCTTCTTCATCAGTCAGGAACCTAGGTGTGCTGTTCGATGGCAATCTTTCATTTGAAAGCCATGTTTCTAGCATCTGTAGAACTGCGTTTTTTCATCTCAAAAACATATCTAAATTGCGACCTATGCTCTCAATGTCAAATGCAGAAATGTTAGTTCATGCGTTTATGACCTCAAGGTTAGACTATTGTAATGCTTTATTGGGTGGTTGTTCTGCACGCTTGATCAGCAAACTACAGTTGGTCCAAAATGCAGCAGCTAGAGTCCTTACTAGAACCAGGAAATACGACCATATTAGCCCGGTTCTGTCAACACTGCACTGGCTCCCTATCAAACATCGGATAGATTTTAAAATCTTGTTAATTACTTATAAAGCCCTGAATGGTTTAGCTCCTCAGTATTTGAGTGAGCTCTTATCGCATTATAGGCCTCCACGTCCGCTGCGTTCTCAAAACTCTGGCCATTTGATAATACCTAGAATATCAAAATCGACTGCGGGCGGCAGATCCTTTTCCTATTTAGCACCCAAACTCTGGAATAATCTACCTAACACTGTTCAGGAGGCAGACACACTCTGTCAGTTTAAATCTAGATTAAAGACCCATCTCTTTATCCTGGCGTACACATAACACACTAATACGCTTCTATTATTCAAATCCGTTAAAGGATTGTTAGGCTGCATTAATTAGATCAACCGGAACCGGGAACACTTCCCATAACACACGATGTACTCGTTACATCGTAAGTAGAATGGCATCTATGCTAATATTTGTCTGTTTCTTTCCTATGATCAGATGGTGGATCAGCACCAAGAGATGATGTCTGCAGCCTTGATCGTCAGCGGAGACCAGGACACCCAGATGACCCCCAGAGACCTCGATTAAAATACAATAAAACTAAAAAAAAAAATAACTAAAAATATAATAAAATACCTAACTACATAATACTACTATTGTTAGAACTTGAAACTTTTGAACTGTGGGTTTCGTCTGGTGAAAGGAGAACTGGCCCCCCGACTGAGCCTGCTTTCTCCCAAGGTTTTTTTCTCCATTCTGTCACAGAGGGAGTTTTGGTTCCTTGCCGTCGTCGTCTCTGGCTTGCTCAGTTGGGGACACCTAATTTCTAGTGATTATCGCCGATTTGATTGCTCATATACTATTTAAACTAAACTGAGCTAGACAATGACATCTCTGAATTCAATAATGAAATGCCTTTAACTGAAAATTGAGTGTTTAATCTTATCATTATACATTACTGACACTCTGTCCTCCAATTTGATACTGTTAAGTGCTTTGACACAATCCGTATTGGTAAAAGCGCTATATAAATAAATAAATAAAGGTGACTAAAATGTGTGAAATTGAGTGCAACATTTTGAAATATGATAGGCAACCTTTCATTGCATTTAAATGTTGCACAACATGAGGATGGTTACATGTTCTATACACAATGATATAAAAGTAATGTTTAGATGATATAAAAATAATGTCTAAGAAAGTTTAGACCAATCTTTACTGTAAAATAGCCTAGTCTGTTTGCAAATACCTGCTCAAACGTGTTTATAATGAGCTTAACAATAATAATTTAGTTTCTCAGATATAAAATGTCGTTTTTGTATTGTATGATAATACACGCAAAGCATGTATGCATCTATGATATAAAATCATGTGGGCAATATTGGTGATTGCTAATGTAATAATATAGTTGCTCCTGATAAGCCTATCAACATGTTCACTAATTTATTTATTTAATTATTTATTTATTTTAGTGGGGAGGGGGGGTGCTTTATTTAGCAAGGATACTTTAAATTGATCAAAAGTGATGATAAAGACATGCGTAATGTTACAAAAGATTTCTATTTCAGATAAATGCTGTTCTTCTGAAAGTTCTATTCATCAAAGAAACCTGAAAAAAAATATTAAGCTGTTTTCAACAATAATAATAAGAATATTTTTGAGCAGCAAATCAGAATATTAGAATGATTTCTGAAGGACAATGTGACACTGTGAAGACTGGAGTAATGATGCTAAAAATTCAGCTTTGAAATCACATGAATAAATTACATTTTATAATATATTCAAATAGAAAACCATTATTTTGAATAGTAAGAATATTTATATATTATAATAAATATAATATACTGTTCTTGCTGTACTTTGGATCAAATAAATGCAGGCTTGGTGAGCTGAAGATACTTCTTTAAAAAAATCTTAATAAAAAAAAAAATCTTACTGTTTAAAAAATTTGACTGGTAGTGTACGTATTGTCACCATGTTTGCCTTGTCTTTGTCCGTTCATTGTGTTGCTCACGTCTGTTTTGTGTTTTCTCGTGCAGTTTCTGCTGTCTCCCATTTTCCTGGGTTCCAGTTTCCTGCCACTGTTTTGGAAATTGCACCCACGATGTCTTGACTCTTCTGTTGTTTTTTTGTTTCTAATAAACTGTTTTACTGCACTCACAAGTGAATCTCTATACATATATATATATTCTCAATAAACTACAAAAAAAAAAAAAAAAAAACATTCTTCCTCACATTCTTTTTTGTAGCAATTCTTTCTGTCACATACCTGATTGAGTGGCTCATTATGCAGCTCATTATGCGGGTCTTTGTCTTCTCAGGTGTGAATCACAGCATTATGCAGGATAGTTCATGCTCTCTCGCATAGACCCTTTCTACTCAAAAATTGACTTAGAAAATCTAAATCAATATATTGTTTTCTATGAATGAGTAAGATGATTTTCAGATCATTTTGAAGCAAAAATTCTAGGCTACAAGATCCAGTTCTCAAAAGTCTTGTGAGCAAATGTTCTGTATGTGTTTTATGGCCTTATTTCAGTTACTTTAAAATTTTAGTTTTTCACTAACCACGCATAAACATTGTTTTCTCAAAAACACAATCACGCACATACATGCTGCTCACATAACATTGTAGCTCAGTTTGTGCTGAATACAGTGTTTTTAGACTTTAGCCATTAAAATGTTTATAAGCAACTGAAAAAAGCACAAATGTCAGGGCATGTCAAAACTTTTCTGGGGCCCCAAAACACCCTCAGACCTCAGAGGGTTAAAGGGGATATCAGATGCATTTTCCACAAGTTGGTATGATTCTTTAGGGTCTTCGTGAAATATCTGCAACATACATTGGTTAAAATTCCTTAATAGTTGTGTAAAACAACACCCTTTTTACATTGTCAAAAACAGCTGTTCACAGCGACCTGTTTCAGTGCATGCCTCTTTAAATGATAATCAGCAGCTGCTCACTCCACCCCTCTCTTCCGTGGAAGAGCAAAGGCGATTTGCAAGTAATCATAAAAAAATATAAAGTGCGAGATTTAATTCTTCTGGAGGTGCAGCTGGATCACGAACAGTGGGTACTGATCCATCCTTGAGTTTTAACTTTTTAGCGAAGCTTGCCTTGAATTGTCTCTCATTCAGAAAGCAGTTTGGAGTAAAATGATTTGCGCAGACATAAACAAATTTAGGTGTATTCGGTGGTGCATTACCATCAAAAACCGAACTAATCCACTGCGTCTTCAGTGGCTCTAGTGTCAGGATGTTCTTCTATATCCAACTACAAAACTCCTGCATTGCTTATGAGACTTTGTTATCGTTACAGCTGCTCAAGCGCGGAGAAAATGACAGATGACATACAACTGGCTGGGGGTGGAGATATGGAAATACGGGACAGTCCATCAGCCGTCATGGGTGGGGCCTGAGCAGTATGATGTCATACTGCTCAGAAAATCAAAATGGCTTGATAACTGAGACTGTTTAGGTTTTTTGGGGATTAAAAAAGAAGTGAATGGATTTGTATCATTTTAGGGTGGTTATGTTTACACACTGCCATGACACATTTATATGCAAACACCATATAAAAGGAAATTTTGCATCCGATGTCCCCTTTAAAATTAAAGTATTATAATTTTAATTAAACTGATGAAAAGTCTGACAGTAATTAGTGTTGAGTACTACTGGGTTAACTCTGCCTGGTTTACATATTTGAAAATGATTAAAAGTTAAAAACTTTAGAAATTTAGAAAATAATTAAAAAGTAGCCAAATGTAATGTTACATAATATAGTAATTGAAAAATTACACTACTTTTTACATTTTAAATAGAGTAACTTGCAATCTGTATCCTATTACATTTCCAAAGTAACCTTCCCAACACGGGACTTTACATAAATTACTAAATGACATTGCAGTTCACATGGCGATGGAGAGATTTCCTTTTTCCTGGAATCTCTGCTGTTACGCATATGCTGATCAGCAGACTCAGTGCCACAAATGCAACATCACACACATTCCCTAAAAGTGGACAGCCAGCACTTTTTATAGTAGCACCTGGCCCAGCCCTTAGTTGGCAGAAATAATTTCCCACACAAAGTCGCACAATCTCTAGTTGAAATGTATATGTATGTATGTATGTATGTATATATATATATATATGTGTGTGTGTGTGTGTGTGTGTGTGTGTGTATATATATATACTGTATATACACATGTGGTCAGAACTGTTGGTACCCTTGGTAAATACGAAAGAAAGCTGTGAAAATATTATTATTATTATTATTATTATTATTATTATTATATAAATTATTAATCCTTTTGATGTTTTTTTTGTTTTTTTTAATCACAAAAATCTAACATTTCATTGAACTAAAACAATTGAAAATGGGGGGAATCTCATTATGAAATAAATATATTTCTCAAAAACATATTGGACACAATTATTGGTACCCCTAGAAATTATTATGAGTAAAATATCTGTGAAGTATATTCCCATTCATATTTACAATTTTGAGCACACCAGGGTGATTATGAACATGGCTCCCTGTTTCACAGGAATATAAATAGGAGAGAAAACAAAGGCTAAATTCCCTTAATCATCCATCACAATGTGAAAAACCAAAGAATACATTTCTGATGTGCAGAAAAAGATAATTGAGCTTCACAAATTAGAAAGTGACTTTAAGAAAAAAGCTAGATCAGTGAAAATTCCCATTTCCACCACCAGGGAAATTATTAAGAATTTCCAATCAACAGAAAATGTTACAAATCTGCCTGGAAGAGGATGTGTGTCTATATCGTCCTAATGCATGCTGAGGAGGAGAGTTTGAGTGGCTAAAGACTCTCCAAGGATCACAGCTGGAGAATTGCAGAAAATAGTTGCCTCAGGGTCAGAAAATCTTAAAAACAAAAAAATCAAACAGCACCTACACCACATGTTGTTTGGGAGGGTTACAAGAAAAAAAATAAAAATGAAAATGAAAATAAAAAGAAAAAGAAAAAAAGAAAAGAAAATGCTCTCATCCGAAATCAATCCTCAGCGTATTCAGTTGTCAGACACGACTGGAACTTCAAACAGGACTGGCTTCTATGGTCAGATGTAACTAAAAAATGAGCTTTTTAGCAGCAAACATTCAAGATGGGTTTGGTGAACACAGAGATAAAATGTACCCCGTGTGTACAATGGAATATACTGCTGTATTTTCAATGTTGTGGGCCTATATTTCTTCTGGAGGTCCTGGACATCTTGTTTAGACACATGGCGTCTTTGATTCTATCAAATACAAACAGATAAAAAATCAAAAACGGGCAGACTCTGTTAGAAATCTTATAATGGTCCATGTTTGGATCTTCCAACTGGACAATAATCCAAAAACAAACCCTTAAAACAACACAAAAATGGGTCACTGGGCACAAAATGAAGCTTCTTCTATGGCCATTACTGTCCTCTGACCTGAACCCTATAGAAAATTAGTGGGGTGAACTGAAGAGGAGAAGCATCATCATGGAGCTGGGAATCTTTTGGGTCTGGAGTGATTCTGGATGAAGTAATGGTCTCTGATCTGTTGTCAGGTTTTCTCTAACCTCATCAGGTATTATAGGAGAAAACTCAGATGACTGTTATTTCGGCAAATGGAGGTTTCAAAAAGTAATTAATAAAAGGGTACCGTTAATTGTGTCCAATATGTATTAGAGAAAAACATTTATTTTATAATGATATTTCCCCTCATTTTAAATGAGGAGGCAGTTTTTGATTTACAGTAGTCAACATTTGAAGTGGATCAAACACTTTCATCAAAGTTGTCCTAAAACCTAAAACCCAAAAGCGTTCTTGGCGTAGGACAACTTTGATTAACTTTTTTATCCACTTCAAATGTTGACTACTGTATATATATATATATATATATATATATATATATATATATATATATATATATAAAACACTGTTACACTAAGTGCAAATAGCTACAGATTCTATTTACACCTAGCAGGATTTTCTGCTATTTATACTACTTATTGCAAATAGTGGCAATTTTCTGCATCTTAGTATTGTAGTACATTATAAAACAGTATGCAGTAATAACATATTGAGTGTAAATTATAATTTTTATTCAAATTATTAAATGGATGTCACCTAATTGGGACACTAAATCCCTCCCTACACCTACCTTAACCCTACCTGATACTTTAAGTTCAACTTTTAAACTTTTAAACCTTTCTGAGGTGATATCTGATTTGAAAAGCTAGGGAAAAAAGTTAGGCAAAACGCATATTCGAACCCCAGTCAATCGCATCAAAAACAACTTCAACACGTACTTCACCACCTGTGCCACTAGAGCTGTTGTTGAAAGATAGTCTTCTGTAATGCTTTGTAATCACAATTTGGTGGGCGGGTTAATGTAACTTCTGCCAACAAGGCGGCTTATTTGCACTTGCAAACAGACACTCCTTTTTATTTGTGAACTGATGTTCTGCTATTCTTTTTAATAGTCAACTTATTTTCTGGTCATCGTCATAAAAGCCCTGTCACAAACATTGTCACAGGCACGAAGATACATTTTTCATTTCATCAAACTGAATGCTCACTAAAAACATTTTTAAGAAAAAGTCATCACGTTTTCAAGCCATTTCATGTTTCATTTTGAAGTGACACAAAGCGGTGATATCTAAGTGGGAGAGTTACTTACAATTAATAACGCCATCATTTTCTTCATACAGACTGAGAACTTGCAGAAAACAAGAGGCGGGATTTTTTGCAAGAACCAATGACATCCACCGATCATATCCAATTATAGCGAGATGAAAGTATTGCCTCTTCTCACGTGATTTCCCCCCATTAATTTCAATGAGACTCCAGAAAATTCACGGCACGCTAAGGGTCTCTGTAGAAAGTCAATGGACCGAAGGGAGGCAACCCTCCGCTGTTATTTTACCTGCGGGTGTCACTGTTGGACAGTGTTACTTTATAAAAACAAGTGACTTTTAGACTTTTAATACCATATTTAGTCATATTTGCGCTGTTTTATTTTTGTAATATCGATTACTTTCTAATCCGATTTTGAGGAGAGGATACTGCCTCCCTTGCGTCCTCAGAGGAAACGCCCCTGATATATAAGATTTGTGTGTGTGTGTGTATATATATATATATTCACACACACACACACACACACACACGTATATATATATATATATATATATATAAGAGGGGGGATTTATTGTTTTAAATATATCAATTATTTATTGATATATATATATATATATATATACATATATATATATATATATATATATATCACACACACACACACACACACACACACACACATATATATATATATATATATATATATATATATATATATACATACACACACATATATATATATCATATATATATATATATATACATATATATATATATATATATATATATATATATATATATATATCAGCTTACATCGATGTGGTATGTTTGCAGGATTTTTACTTGCTCAGCATCTGCACAGGAGGAGCAGACAGTCGCTGCCTGTATCTTGGCACACACTTTTAACGCTAATGTTCATCTTTTATATGATCCCCTCACTCAACACCAACTATATAACATTAGCCATGAGCCCTTCCTAACAGAACGGCCAAATGTACAGGAGCTTTCGCAGTTCGCCAAGCTTTTTAATTCCGGATACTGCATTGAACATCATATCAAGCTCCGTACACTTCCCGAACCAGATCCGCAGTCCACTTTTCCTGAAACAGCCCTAAAGCGCATTCACTCTCTCCCAGCATAATAATAAACACTTCCACGGTTTTAAGTTTCTTACCTTTATCTCCTTTATCCATGTCGTGCTGTGTTTTGGAGGAACCTCTTGATCTCTTGTGTTTGCCGTTGCGGGATGCGTCTATGCTTCTGGGAAAGGGCAGAGACAGATTGCTGAACCTTGCTGTAGTCTAGAAGCAGAGAGCAGCCGTTACACAGCGGACAGCGCTGTTGATGAATGAGTATGAGAGAGTTTGTATCCCGAACACACGGGAGGGAGAGAGAGAGAGAGAGAGAGAGAGAGAGAGAGAGAGAGAGAGAGAGAGAGAGAGAGAGAGAGAGAGAGAGAGAGAGAGAGAGAGAGAGAGAGAGAGAGAGAGAGAGAGAGAGAGAGAGAGAGAGAGAGAGAGAGAGAGAGTGAGAGTATTAAATTGCTTTCGACGGATAAGTTTAAGTGTGGTGCTGACTTGTCTTTGCTTGTGCGGTTTGAGAGAAGACTTCTGAATAATCACTGCACATGCTACAGCACAATCAATAATCCTGGTAATAGTTACCTTGTATGACTGGATTTAATCAAGCATAAGAATAAGTAAGATATTCAGAGTTAAGAATTTATGAATTGGCAATTCATATTTTGGTTGTTGAGTTGGCATTTGTATTCAGCTCAATCACATAACTAAATTTTGGCCACAAAATTAGTTTCCTGTAAATTTGACTAATGCTTATTTGTACTATAAAATAATACAACTGATATCAATAGATAACCACCTCAAATACCCAGGCATAAAGAAATATTGACAATTGAATCCATGGATTCCATTTTACTTCCTTACATTCAAATTACAACTCTACATCCTATTTTCAACTTCAATTCAACTTCAGAAATTTAATTTTAAAGACTTTCTCAGATCAATTCAGAATGGCACACAACCATGCACAATACTATAATGGCCTCATTGATCAAAACATGAAGAATTGCAGCATCAGCAGTGTACAGGGATGGGAATAACGGCTTATGTTACATCTGCTATTAAAAAAAGAACTAGATACTGCTGTAAGATTTTCAGTTCAATGTTCTATTCTGATACGAGAGGTGCAGAGTCATTTAAAATACAAAGGTCAATTTTAATGACCTCTCGAAGATTTTTTTTAGGATCTCTGGGTACGTATTACTTTAATAGTATATGTCAGCATTAAATAACATGAAAAGGGGTTAGAGTGGATGTGTCTATTTGTGTAGTAGATGAAATCATTTATTATCAGGAACTGGGGTGTTGTGGTTATGTGGAAAGGTGCAGGCTAGGATATTATGTCACAGAATACGCTGACTCAGCGTGTCTGTGGAGTCCACTATATCTGCGAACAGCAGAATGAAATGAGCTCAGTACAGTGCAAAGAATGTAGCAGTATCCCGTGGTGATAAATGCGAGGAAAAACTATCATTCATTTTTAAATCAGTCTGATTTTTGGAGATCTTTGTAGTCTTTGCACCCTGAATTCATTCCTCAAAAATAGTTGTTTTTGCTCTATTTTGAGTGTACAGAGTGAAATGGTGACTCCTCCCCAAACTGTTCTCCTCCCAAAGTTTTATTGATCCACCATTACTGTTAATCACGGCCATCAACCGCTGCTGCTTGTGGGTTTAGAAGAGAAGATATGCTTCTGCTGAATGGTAAAGTAAGTAAAGTTTCAAAGTCTTAATATTTATTTGAATAATGTTTGCCTCTGTTTTGTGCTCAGATCACTTTGCCACATTTTTTGAACATTACAGAGATCACTTCTCATGTTAGCTTGAGAACTAAGTTAGGCAAAGTTATCTTGAAAGCAAATAGCTAACATGTACATTATGAACATTATGAATGTATGAACTGACACCAGTGAAATTATCTAGCTGCCTATCAATGTCTGTCCACTAAACTATTGTGACGAGTGGCTTGATTTGTCCACCACATTTACTTGACTCGGTAAAGAGTTAAGTTAAAGGAAAACACCACCGTTTTTCCATATTACAATATGTTCTTCCCTCAACTTAGACGAATTGATACATACCTCTCCCATCTCAGTGCATGCACTCAATCGCTCTAGCGTGCGGCGCCACTATGCTAGCGTTTAGCTTAGCACCATTCATTCCTTAGGATCCAAACAGGGATGAATTTAGAAGCCACCAAACACTTCCATGTTTTCCCTATTTAAAGATGGTTACATGAGTAGTTACAGCAAGTATGGTGACACAAAATAAACAGTGGCGATTTTCTAAGTGGATAAAAATGATGACTATAATGTATGGCGGAAGAGCACTTCGCAGCACATCGACCTCGGCGCAGTAATATCATCACTCCTGAAAACTATTACAACTATTAGTCATCATTTTTATCCGCTTAGAAAATCGCTCCATGGAGGAGGAATGTCCGCCAACTCCAGGGGGACGATCAACAGTGGCGGAGCAGGTGGAGGAGAAGCCTGAGGTGGAGAGCCGAAGAGCAAGGGTGACGGGGAGGATCCAGGGGACCGAGGCGGAGACAGGGATCCAGATGGCCGTGGTGGAGTCGGAGCGGCAGAGGACTGAGGAGGAGCTGAGGGGATGAAGGAGCCCGGCAGAGCCAGTGGATAGATGGGCAGAGAGGAGGGAGCTAGGAGCCATGGTGGAGCCGGTGGGTCAACGGGCCGAGGTGGAGTCCGGGCCTTGGAGGTTGGAGGCGGAGTTGAGCAAAACTCCGACCACGGTGAGGCTGGAGGATGGCAGTCCCGCGGAGCTCGCACCACATAGATGGTGGGCTGAGGGTGAGCAGAGGGGCTGGAGCAGGAGCGGGTGGGAGGGCGGGCATTTGTGAACCTTCGGGCTTCCAGGGATGAACTCAGGAACGGGAGCTGACACTGGAGGGTGCTCTGGAGGCGTGGGCTCTGGAGGACACTTTTGGGGAGCGGGCACTGGAGCCCTCCATGGGCTAAACTCGGGAACTGGAGCCCTTCCTGGGCTTAACTGGGGATCAGGAGCCCTCGCTTCCTTGCTGTGGCACAGCCCACGCTCCATACTCAGCTCACCCTTAGCCGCTGGACTAAAGTGAAAATGTTCTTTGATAATGCAAACGTTCTTTGCTCTTTTTGTACAATGAAAGTGTTATGGGCTAATTAGTAACTTACAATGTTTTTATTAAATCCACATAGAATACAAAGTCAGTCGTATTATATGTTTATGGTATGACACTCATTTTATGGTATGACATCTGGCACTTAAGTAAAAAGACGGAATCTTATGCAAAGTTAATATTACGCTATTAGGCTACTTTGCCTATCGCCCATTATAGATCAACTAACATAATCCATAAAGGTGCAAAATGCATTTACTCACACATATTTGAGAATCGAGATATTTAATGATACACTCTCAGAAAGAAAGGTACAAAACTGTATCTTTTAAGGTACAAGTGGCCGTCACTGGGGTGGTACCCTGAAGGGTACAATTTTGTACCTCTATTCAGAGGTACAACATTGTACCTTCTAGCTTTGTACCATTTAAGGAGCAATTTTGTACCTCAAGGAACATTTGTACGCATTGCAATGAAGGCAAAAAAGTGTACCTTATTAAAAGCATCCTCAGGTTACTGTCCCAACCATTTTCATTCTTTTGGTGGCCTTGTGCATGCATGCATTAAAAAAAACAACAAAAAAAACAATAATAATACCTTGGCTTACAAATACAATTTTATTTAGAAATGTTCTTTTTAAAAGAAGTAATTCATTACATCTCATAACAGCAGGTGTGTCAAGAAAAAACTCTCTTCAATGAAAATTAAAAACTCATCAGATCATTTAACAATCACGTAAAAGCATAAAACGGCCATTTAAAACAGTACAACTTTTTAAAACTGTAATAGGTGTACAAGAAATTGTCCACTGTGCAGTCATTACAAATTCAACTGGACAAATACAAAAAAATCCTGTCTAACATTGATATACACCTTACATGCTACTGCACATTGTGAAGTTTACAGCAGTTTGTCTTCAGCAAGAATATGTAATGGTAATAAATAACTTGCAATAACAATGTATGTATCTAACGCCTGGTGATCAACCTCTTCACCTAACTGTAAAAGGTTTATTAGTCTGGTAACTGGGATAGGAAGCGGCTTGTCACCATCCACAGTAAGTTTCAAAACATACCGCTGAAGAAACATCAGGGTGTTCTTCAAATGAGATGGATATGTCAAATTGAAGACGAAATAAGCAAAAAATGCTGCAAGAACCCCTTCATCCACACCGATCGCCGGGCAGATCTCGATCCCATCAACTCTGATGACTGCAGTGACTCTTCTTGTAAACAGTTTTCCAGTCAGTGGTTTCCTGTACTTGAACAGTTGGATATGGTGAAGATGGTTCACTCTAAATGACAAAGCACAAAACAGAAACAGATTCTATATCAGTCAAATTTTCTCAGCAGATGACTAAGCTAATGTAAAAAAACTGATATGCATAAAGTCTAAGATAATTATTATTCACCCATTTATATGTGGCCACAATAAATACAGTTCAAAGAGTTAGTTCACCAAAAAACAAAAATTCTGTCATTAATTACTCACCCTCACATTGTTCCAAACCTTTAAGACCTTTGTTCATCTTCAGAACGCAAATTAAGATATTTTTGATGGAATCCGAGAGCTTTCTGATCCTGTATAGACGGCAAGGATATTACCATGGTCAACGCACAGAAACATAGCAAGGAGTTTGTTAAAATAGTCCATGTGACATCAGGGGTTCAACTGTAATTTTACGAAGCTACGAGAATACTTTTAGTGTGCAAAGAAAATTGCATTTAGTGTGCGATTCTTCTCCCCGAGTTACCGTCTTCTGCCATTTTGGAGAATACCCTAGAACGTAATCCGCGTTGTTTGCATTCAGCATGCGCGTGTTATCTACTGAACGTAAAGAACGCTAATTACGTTCTGGGGTATTCTCCAAAATGGCAGAAAAAGGTAACTTGGGGAAATTATGTTGTTGTTTCTTTGCACACTAAAAGTATTCTCGTAGCTTCGTAAAATTACGGTTGAACCCCTGATGTCACTATTTTACCGATGTCTTTGCTACGTTTCTGTGCGTTGACCATGGTAATATCCTTGCTGTCTATGGAGGGCCAGAGAGATCCGATTCCTTTAAAAATATCTTAATTTGTGTTGCGAAGATGAACGAAGGTCTTGCAGGTTTGGAATGACATGAGGGTGAGTAATTAATGACAGAATTTCCATTTTTGGGTAAACTGCCCCTTTAAAAATTGCACATACATATAAACAAAGTACTATATACACACCTCCCCAAGCACAATGAAGTGTTCTAGTTTCTCTCTGAACAAGGCTGGCAACATGAGAAGTGCTGCTTTAAAATCAAATCCTGGAACATAAGATGTGACACACAAACAAATATGTAGTAATCTATCCAAGGCAAGAATTAATTAAGAAGTCTTAATAAAGTGCTAAATAAAGTTTAGGAGTCAATTACCAAGATGGTCTTCACTAAGAGACTCTTCAAGAATGGATATTTGTTGATGGCATCTTCAACAGTCATACCACTGGTAATCTCCTTTCGCCTCCAGACTTTCACATGACCCTCTTTGATGTAGCATCCTTCCCAACAGCATCCACCTCCTTGTATATAGACAAAAACAAATCAGGTAGAATGTTATTTCTATGGATTCACTGAAATGTCGTCTGCTGAATATTATCAGCCAAAATAGCATTTGTCACTTGAAATAATTATAAATTCCAGAACAATACACTGGTAACAAGTGTAAAAAGATTATAAAAATATGCTCTCACCAAAGGCTTTGTAATTTGTTTGCAACTGTTTTCTTCAGGTTGCAGAGACTTTTTTGAATGACCAAACTTCTGTTTAAATCTTTTCACTTCAATGTCAGCCAGTGTCCGTTCAAATTTGCGTTTCAGAGACACATGCCAAGTGTGCTATTTAAAAAAAAAAAAGTAGTTACACAAAATAAACTGCATGAACCAAGATTCAAGAGTAGAACATTAAAGGTAAACCAGCTACTTACATATCCATTGTCCTTTGTCTTTTAAAAAGGGGTACCTCAGAGTCATGGCCTTAGCCACTTGAACGTACTCTTCATTAGTTGGATACCTAAAAAAATATTTTAAATGTGAGTGTAGAATTAAATGTTTAAAACTGAAAGTAAGCGATTAAAACCTTGGTAAAGGTAATGAGAAATACTTACATTTTGTACTGAGCCATGCTTTCATACAACATTCTAACAATTTTGATTCGTTCTGATGATGTTAGTTGGCATTCTTTTCGGTCCAACTTGGCCTGAACTTCGGTTTGGTTCGGAACTTCGAAAACTGCAGGAAAAGCTGTTGACGGGCTGATTTTACTATGGCAAAACAAGAAAGTAATAATCAGACATTGCAATGTTGCAGGTATACATAAAATAGTACAAATACTGTAAAGTACCAGTTTCAGTACTGAAAAGACAAATTAATACAACAACAAACATCACTAACTTCAGATTTTTACCGGACAAGTTTTATTTAAAATGTGTGCTCTACCCTTTACTTGATCATCTTAGTTATCAATTCATATACTGTGGTAACCTAATAAATAATTATACAGTAAACATAAATAATAGTGATGCACCAAAAATTCTGAGCACACTGGGCTGAGTCTGTGGACTGTTTTTTCTCCATGTCAAAGTTTCTGTTATCTTATCTGCTCAAGTAGTATTTTCTGTTGATATTTTTGACAAAGAAAATAGCTGAAATTTCAGAGCACCTCTAATACATTGTTACAGATCCAAGAAATTGACAAACTACGTACTAGTAGAAGTACAGTAAAGTAATAGGCTATGTAGGGAAACATGGGAAATGACCTCGTTATTTTTAAGATTTGCTTTTGGAATAGTTCTCTGAAACAAATTTTATTAACATTATTAACCAGCAATTACCTTGCTCCAGCTGATGACTGGCATTCTACAGGCACAGGTTCAAGAGTTAATGTCACTGTCTCCTTCATCTGCTGAACAAATCGATGGAATTTTGCTTGTTTTTTAAACGATCCCTGAAGGAATGAAATCATTGACTCAGTCGGTCCGATGTCAACAGTCTCTCCATCCACATCATTGTCTATAACATAAAAAATAAGAAAAGTATCATTTAGTTACCCATCAAACTGATGCATGTACTAAACCACTGTTTTTGAAGCTTTTCCTTTTAATTGGATAAGAAAACACTGCTAGATAATAACCAATAATTTATATTCTACATATTTTTACCTGTAATTTTAATAATAGAATAAGGCAAAAATATATTTTAGTTTTTAAACAGTAATACATTTTATATTAATTAGCATTGCAGTATGCATGTACTTTATTACCTGGAGATGGAAATACATATAGTGTTGCAAATATGTATTTATTGTCATGTAGCCTATTTATTATCATTTATTTCATGATATGTAAATTAATTGTATTATATATACATACATACATATACACACATACATTATTTCTTATATAAAAATAAGCAGGAAACTACAAAGACAAATTAAATATGAAATAAACTAGTTTTTATAATACAGCGTGTATTTGACAATTAAGTCGCAAGGAGAACTGAGCGCAGAACTGGGAGAGCGCTTCTGTTGCATCATTCAGCATGATTCCGCCCATACATATCTAATTCCGCCTATCTATCCCGCCTTCACTAACTGCATATTAATCGATAACGAATTGTGATTGGATGGTAACTTAATTTTGTTATATAAAAAGCGTAGTTACCTTTGATTAGGCTGTTCTAGCTTGACACAGCACTTCTACTACTTGCTCTGATCACCCAGTGGTAAATAAACTTTAAAATAATGGACAAAACATGATTTTTTTCAAAATAAGTCAGGACACTAAAAATAGAGCTGAAATACGGGACTGTCCCGGGAATAACAGGGAAAATAACTAATTAATTCAAACTGGCTCTTTAAAATCTCTTAAGAGAACACACCTAACAACGTTACCTGGAAAAAAATGCTGGAGACGAATTCGCATTTTATTAAAAGCAAGGAGAAATATTCCCCGCAAACAAACATCTACTCCCATGTTTGCAACAAATACATATTAATTTGGGTGCTGTCCTTTTACTTAATTAATCACTTGCTTTGCCGTCTCAACACAAAATGGCCGCATAAAACGAGTTCGTTGAGCAACTCCTGTGCCTATTACAAAATGTCGTCATACTCGCAAAGGCGGGAAAAATTGTAATCAAATGTAAAACTTTAATCACAAATTATTATACAGTTGTTAATAGTGCAAATATATTAAGTGGTGGCCATTATTATTATTTAAGCAAAAAGGTGAGACGCGGATAAAAAGATCACGGATAATTGGACGTCACTTTACACTAGAAAATCCTCAAGAAAACACTCAAAATGTTTTAAAAATGTATCAGAATACTCACCTTCAAATTTGTTCCTCTCCTCTTCAGTGACTTCAATGCCAAACTGTATTAACTCCTTTATTAAGTGTGCTGTAGACATCCTAGCCAGCTCCATCCTGCAGGCCAACGTAACGTTACACCAGCCAGTCTGACTCGAGCACTTTTAGCGGGCTGAGCAGGGGCGCACAAAGTTAGACAAAATGAACTGAACATGGAGTCAAACGTGTAAAAATAAGATTATATAACATTATTCCGAATTTACCTGAGAAATATTTTCTCCAAAGTTTTAAGTTTTAAATATAATTACTTTAGTGTAATTAAATGTTGCCATTCCACATGGTCCTTTCAATTTCATTCAGCATCTTAAAAAAATTATGCAAAGGTCAAAATTTTAAAGTAAAAAAAAATAAAAATGCATTAAATTAAAAAAAACCTTTCTGACGAAAGACTATAATATTACAACATTATAACAAAAAATATTTACAGTTATTCAAAATATTTAATTTTATTATTGTTTGTTAATTATATCGGTCTCATTTTACAGGTAACGTTAGGAGACAAGTGGTTGTAGGCTTTCGTACACGGTTTGAGAAGATATTTTAAAGTAATTTAATATAGTGTCTTGATGTTATCACGAGTTAGCACACATTAAATTAATAAACAAAAAAACAACAACAACAACACATAGTTAGGCCTACTCTAATTGGGTCTAAACTTTAAATAAATATATAAATAAAAATTAAAATAATTCCAAGGTACAAAAATGTACCTTTCACATCTGAATCTGAAAATTTGTACCTTTATTACTCATTTTGGGAACAAAATTGTACCCTAAGTACCTATTGTGGACCTTTAAAGGTACAATTATATTTTTTGTTCCCCTAGGAACAAAATTGTACCTCTGCGGTACCTTTTTTCTGACAGTGTATATATTTGGGAATATTTTGAATAAAAAATAATAATAATACATAAGTCTATATCAGCTATACAGTGGTATTGTGGTTGCTGTGTTTCATATGACAAGCATGAGAATTATGCCCCTGACATACAAAATTAATTGTCAAAATAAATGAAACATGATGAAATATTAATTTTAGTTGAAATTGTTATAGATTACTTTCGGTCGGGTCTTCTGTCACGTACGCTGCCGGAAGGAATCGCTGGAGACGTCGAATAGCAGAAACAGTCTTTATTATAATCCACAACACAAAGTAATCCACACTGGGGATGAGGAAGACACACGTAAGGATGATAGAGACCCGACCAAGATAGACAGCACAGACCTTGACTTAAATACATGGGGTAACAATGACTATGTTTACATGGACATCAATACTCCGATTTTAATACGATTAAGAAAATACTCTGATTAAGAGTCTACCATGTAAACAGAGATTTTTGATTACCTTAATCCGGCTAAAGTCATAATCGAAGTAAACACAAATCGAAATATAGCTGAAAGCAGCGATTACCGGGGTTCAAGCACTTTAAGGCCTAAGGTGGTATGCTTTTAGGGTCTAGGCCAACCTGGATGTATAGCTGAGAGTGAAACACATCAAAAATGGACAATAGGCTCACAGAAACACACACACAAATAGAAATAAAATAAACTATCATATTAATAATCATTAAGCTTGCTTACACACCCAGGTGAAAAAGACATAGTATTAAATGTATTAAAAATATACTTGAAATTCAAGTAGTATGTTTATAATACATTTGTATTCCCAACATGCTTATTTGAAGTGCATTAAAAATATATTGAATTGCATTTTAATATATTTCTAAAAAGTATACTAGAAGTACTTTTGTATTAAATATATGCTTAGTTATACTTCTAAGAAGTATGCTAAACACAAGCATATTTTTAATTTATTTATAAAAAAGTATACTAGAAATACGTTGGTAATAAATATATGCTTAATTACACTTTTAAGGAATATGCTAAACACAAGCACACTATTACTATACTTCTAAAAAGTATAGTAGAAATACTATGTTAATAAATATATTCTTAGTTACACTTTTAAGGAATATACTAAACACAAGCATACTTTTGTTGTATTTGACATTTTATTGTATTTACAGAAAACATAGGCTATGTTACCCTTACTTAAAGGTTTATTGCAATTTCACTTTTTTAACGTTAGTTAGTGTGTAATGTTGCTGTTTGAGCATAAACAACATCTGCAAAGTTGCAGCGCTGAAAGTTTAATGCAAACAGAGATATCTTTTAAAATTCTGGAAGTTTAATGCCTACAAAAAACGTCTGGTAAGGGACTACAACGAACTACTTCCCGGGTCTGATACGTCACAGCCCCAGATAAACCCCGCCCTCGGGAACATATAAGGAAGGGGGGCGAGGCCATGCTGTGCTGCTTTAGAGAAGAGGAAGAGAAAACGCTCTCGGTTACTAACGTAACCTCGGTTCCCCGAAATGAGGGAACGAGACATTGCTATGGGGAAATACCTTTTCCTCGAATATTACTGAAGCCTTATTGAATCACGCCAGTAAAACTGGCCAATGACGTTCAAGCGCGCGAAATATGAGCGGGATCCCACTCTATATAAGGCAGTGCTTGTACGTCATCCATTCAGAATCTTTGACTGAAGCAACTTGGCATTCTAAGATCCTGAGCTCGGTGACACGGCAATAACAGCAATGTCTCGTTCCCTCATTTCGGGGAACCGAGGTTACGTTAGTAACCGAGAGCGTTCCCCTTCAATTCGGTCACTCTACATTGCTATGGGAACGTATAAAATCCCGCCGTGTCACAGCGATGGAGCCTGGTTCGACAAGTATGTCAAGTTTTACATCCAGAGCCGTAATGAGAGCGGCAATGATATTGGCGCTCTTCGTAAACACAGCTTAGGTCTACAGGACCTAGTCGAAACCATGTAAAAGTCAGGGGGCGCGGCAGCAAGACGATGCCACGTCACACCAGGGGCGGAGTTAACTCCGGTGAAACAGAGAAGTGAAATGGCGGCGGCTTCGGCGCTTTCACATATAGATTGTTTAATTTTAATGAAATCATGTTATGATGCACTGCCGTATCGGTATGATGGTGGCCAAGTCATAAAGACGTGGTGAACTATACCATAACACTGTGATAACTGACGTGAACAGCATTGAATTAGTGGTGCATTAATACAGGGTGTATACGACCTAGTCGAAACCACTCTGATACACGTCTCAGATCATAGCTGAGGTTGAGTAGGCGCGTGCACTGACAGTACATGCGAGGCCAGCGACAACACATCTAGGTTATAAAACCTCGCGAAAGTGCTGGGTGACGACCAGCCTGCCGCCATACAAATGTCCTGGATAGACATGCCATTTGCCCAGGCCCAGGAGGACGCGAGTCCGCGGGTTGAGTGGGCCCGAACCCCTATTGGACATTCCACGCCCTTAGAGCTATAAGCCAAAGCAATTGCGTCGACGATCCAGTGTGACAGCCTTTGCTTGGACACAGGCAATCCTTTTGTACGTCCACCAAAACATACAAATAGCTGCTCAGAGAGTCTGAACTGTCTAGAGCGCTCAATATAAGTACGCACCGCGTGTACAGGGCACAGCAGGAGTGTATTAAGCGGCTCCGTCCCGGCCGGTGTTTCGGGGCGGAAAGCAGATAGTGTTATCACCTGCGCTTTAAATGGAGTCGAAAGCACTTTAGGCACATAACCTTTTCTAGGCTTCAAGGTGAGTCTGCAATCACCTGGTCCGAATTCAATACACGAGTCGTCAGTTGAAAGCGCCTGCAGGTCTCCAACTCGCTTAACAGAGGCCAGCGCGAGCAGGAGCGCTGTCTTGAGAGAGAGCGCTCGTAAGCTCGCTGATTGTATGGGCTCGAACGGGGGTCCCGTGAGAGCGTCAAGCACAAGCGCCAAGTCCCAAGTGGGTAGGGTAGAAGGGCGAGGAGGGTTCAGCCTTCTTGCTCCTTTTAAAAATTGTATGATCAGGTCATTTCTGCCGATCGGGCGATTTTTGATGTGCGCGTGAAAGGCTGTTATAGCGGCCACATACACTTTCAATGTGGATGGCATACGACCACTATCAAATCGTTCTTGAAGGAAGGCAAGGATTATTGGTATTGGACAGCTGATTGGGTCTTCGCCCCGCGATACGCACCAACTTGAAAAAACTCTCCATTTATGTGCGTAAAGACGTCTCGTGGAAGGAGCCCTCGCCTCAGAGATAGTGTTCAACACCCGCTGAGGAAGTGGCAAGCTCTGTCGAGCGGCCAGACATGAAGGCTCCATGACTCCGGATTCGGATGCCAAATCGTTCCTTGTGCTTGAGAGAGGAGGTCTCTCTTCAGTGGGATAATCCATGGGGGGGGCTACCAGCATCTCCACCAGTTCTGGGAACCACGGCTGATTGGGCCATTTCGGTGCCACTAACAGAACAGATTCCTTTTCCTCTCTGATTTTGCAAAGCACGCGAGGCAGAAGCTTCACTGGAGGAAAGGCATACTTGCGTACTTTCGGCCAGCTGTGAGCTAGTGCATCCACTCCCAGGGGAGAGTGTGTCAGTGAATAAAACAGCGGGCAGTGAGTGTTTTTCGCTGATGCGAAGAGATCCACCTCTGCCCTGCCGAATACACTCCAAATCATATTGACTGTCAGAGGGTGTAATCTCCACTCCCCGTGGATTATCCCGCCTCTCGACAGTAAATCCGCGCCGTAGTTCAGGCGTCCGGGGACATGTACTGCCCGGATGGAGAGGAGGTGTCGATCTGCCCACAGAAGGAGGTCTCTCGCCAGCTGCAGCAGCGGTCGCGAGTTCACACCGCCTTGGTGATTTATAAACGCCACCACTGTCATGCTGTCCGTCCTGATGAGAATGTGACGTTGAAGAATGTCTGGAAGAAAGCACTCGAGCGCTAGGTGAACAGCACGGAGCTCCAGACAGTTTATGTGCCATGACTTCTCCGTTTCTGACCACGTCCCGAAGGCTGGTCTGCCATCGCATACGGCTCCCCAGCCCGTACTCGACGCATCTGTCGTAACATTCTTTCTCCTGGTCACTTGACCAATACGAACACCCTGGCGATACAGAGCCATATCGCGCCAAGGGTTCAGTGTATGCAAACAGTTGCGCGTCACTTTGATGCGCAAGGTGCCCGTGCGCCATGCGTTCTGTGGCACCCGGCTCTTTAACCAGAGCTGAAGCGGACGCATATGTAGGAGCCCTAGATTGCACACTGTTGAGGCAGCAGCCATCTGGCCGAGGGTCCTCTGAAAGCATTTCAGCGGGGGAGAACGCCCTAATTTGAAGACTGCGAGAGAACTGATCAGTTTTTGTGAGCGCTCCTCTGACAGACGCGCTCGCATATTGATTGAGTCCAGCTCCGCTCCTAAAAAGGAAATTTTCTGGCTCGGTATCAGCATGCTCTTTTGCATATTTACAGTCAGCCCTAAGCTCTGAACATGAGCGAGGAGTCTGAGTCTGTCGCTGAGCAGCGCGCTCTCTGATTGGGCTAACACTAGCCAGTCGTCCAGATAGTTCAGGATGCGCATTCCGTTCTGCTTCAGAGGAGAGAGAGCAGCATCTATGCATTTCGTAAACGGACGAGGGGCCAGACATAAGCCGAAGGGCAGGACCGTGAATTGGTACGCTATCCCTTCGAATGCAAATCTCAGGAAGCGCCTGTGGCGGGGGGCTACCTGGATGTGAAAATAAGCATCCTTTAAATCCACCGAGATAAACCAATCTCCCGGTCTGATATGTGAGAGGATTTGTCTCAGCGTAATCATTTTGAATGAGCGCTTTGAAAGCGCGCGATTCAGAGGCCTCAGGTCCAAGATTGGGCGGAGTCCGCCGTCTTTCATTGGCACCAGAAAATATCGACTGTAGAAGCCGCTCTCGCGGTCTGTGAGAGGCACTGCCTCTACCGCGCGCTTTGCGAGAAGTTTGTGTATTTCCTCTCGCAGAACTGAGACATTCTGCTCCCGCACAGTGGACATTAACACACCGTTGAAACGGGGCGGTCTGCGAAAGAACTGAAGCGTGTAGCCATTCTTTATTGATTTCATAACCCACTCTGATACCCCTGGCAGTCCCTGCCACGCTTCTGTGAACTGTGACAGCGGGCGAGGCGGACTGCACACCGTGAGGGATAACTCGCCGTTGGGGGGCGGGGAGTTTAATACCACACGAGTGTGAGAGTGAGTGATGTGGGAGAGGGGAGTGAGAGGAGGAAAATTGCCCTGATATTGAGGTGATTTTTGTATTTTTTTTTACTTTATTGCACTGCACTGTGGAACAGTCAAAACACAAACATGACAATCGTTCTTGCCGCCCGCAACAGGCAGGGGGGCGTGGTGAACACACACAGCGGAGCGAGCAGACTTTCTCAGTGGCTCGTCTTCGGCGCTGAGTGCAGCTTTCCTCCTCCGAGAGACAGCATCAGGAACGCGGCTTTGATCCCGGAGCCGGTGGCCTGCTGTCTCTTTCAGGGCGGGGTTTCTGGCCCTTGGAGCCCTGGCGGCGCTTTGGCCATGGCTGTCTTGGTCTCACCGCCGGCTCATGCTCGCGCCGAACAGCAGTAGGAGGGGCGAACGGTCTTCCCGCGCGCTGCGCTGAGGAGGAGCGGGAACGCGCAGGAGGGTTCGCGCCGGCGCGCTTTGGTAAGAAGTGGCTAATGGCCTTCGACTGCTTCTGCGCTTCAACGAAGCGCTCCGTGAACGTCTCTACCGCCGCTCCAAAGAGACCTGAGGGATTCACGGGAGCGTCCAGAAGAGCCGTCTTCTCCGAGTCTTTCAACTCGGTCAGAGTCAGCCACAGGTGACGATCCAGCACCACCAGATTACCCATATTGCGGCCGATCGCTCGAGCTGTCACCTTCGTCGCTCTGAGGGCCAGATCTGTGGCGCGTCGGAGCTCTTTGAAGACTTCAGGGTCCGGGCCACCTTCATCCAGGGACTGAAGGAGCTTGGCCTGATACACCTGAAGTATCGCCATCACATGCAGCGTTGAAGCTGCCTGGCCCGCCGCTGAAAAAGCCTTGCCAGCGAAGTTTGCGGTGGCTCGGCAAGGTTTAGATGGGAGAGACGCGTTGTTTCGCACCCTCCAGTTGGCCGCGGCTGCAGGACAGACGTGGGCAGCGACAGCTTCCTCCACAGGGGGGAGATTAACATACCCCGCTCGGTCAGCGCCGTCCACAGACGACAGAAGGGAGGATCCCGGATTGTGCACTCGACTGGTCAGCGGCGCGTTCCACGACTTCGCTATCTCGTCGTGCACCTCCGGGAAAAAGGGGCCGGGCCTCCGCGGGGTGTCCTTTCGGCCGCGATCCGACTGGAGGAACCACTCGTCCAGACGGCTTCTGGCCGGCTCGATAGGAGGCGCCCACTCCAGACCGAGCTCATCAACTGCCTTGGTCAGGACGCGGAGGAGCTCAACATCACTGTGATGGAGGTCCCCAGCGTCACTGATGGGCGCAGTGTAATCCAGTGGGCTGTTGGACCACTCCTCTCTCGCAGACGCTGCCACCGAGATGGCATCATCCTCATCCTCCTCCGTGGCTCCGAAAGACACCACATCTTGCGCGCTGGGGGAGGGGCGGAGATTAGCGGCCATGAAGCACACTGGAAGGGGACCTGCAGCAGGGGAGTGAGGAGCGCGTGGGCACTGAGCCGGCGCGTTCTCGTCACCCGACCCGGACAGATCCGCATCAGTAACTCGCGGCAATTTACTCCTTGGCTCAAAAGAGGCTGCAGAGGAAGAGCGCGGCAGAGCTTGTTGGGCGAGTTCATCGCCTTGGACGATGGCCACACGGAGCCTGAGAGTCCGGAGACTCATATCTCCGCAGTGGGGGCAGTCCGACCCCCCAAGCGCCGCCTCTGCGTGGGCGCGACCCAGGCAGAAGACGCACGATTCGTGGCCATCAGAGGGTTCGATTGGCTCTACGCAGGAGAGGCAATCGCGAGAGGTCATCTTTATCCGTCCGAAGCTCACCGGAACACAGCAGGGGAAGAGAAGGCGTGTCCGCTGCAGAGTGTAGATCACGGTGAGTAGAAGATCGTTGATAGGCTTCTTGCTGAAGGAAAAAATTCTGAATGGATGACGTACAAGCACTGCCTTATATAGAGTGGGATCCCGCTCATATTTCGCGCGCTTGAATGTCATTGGCCAGTTTTACTGGCGTGATTCAATAAGGCTTCAGTAATATTCGAGGAAAAGGTATTTCCCCATAGCAATGTAGAGTGACCGAATTGAAGGGGAACTAGAGGTGCACGTAAAAATCTATTCATGTATGAATTGCGTTTCTTTCTTCTAACGATTCTAATGGATTCACAAGTTTCTTAAAGCCGTTCTTAATACTGTTCCCCGCGTCGCCTGCTCTGCATCTCTCTCTCTCTCTCATTCAGATCGTCAGATCAGCTCCAACAAACTGTTCCAATTATACATTTTCACATAGCAATGAGAAGCGTTATACATGGACGAGTGTGCGGTTGCCGAACTGTATTAAAGCTTTCATTAGAATAAAACCGTATATTAAAAGCTAACATAAGCAGTAGCATAATAACAGCGTATCTAAATGTATGAGACAACAAACATACAAACATACCATTGAGAGCCGTGCTTGCACAGGTTCTGTGCGATCCTCTTCACTAATATCCTCTGCGTCTCAATTGGGCTCAAATTGACAAGCAATATAGACGTTTCTATATTGTTATAAATCATCGCTGTTATAAATCATCGCTGAGCTGAGGGGCGGGACATTTAGACGCACGCTCGGCGGTTTAGTGAATCACAACACACTGAGCCAGCTAACCAATCAGAGCCCATCACGTATTTCTGAGGGAGGGGCTTTATAAAAACAGTAAGTAATCGAGGTGTTTGTCAGAGAAGGGACAGAGCGGTGTGGAATAAAGGTAAATTATATGAAAAATAATGCATTTTTTAAAAAAAAATGAAGCATGAACACGTTAGACTGCACCCCATAAACACAATCAAGCCTAGAAAAAAAAACAGTAAACCACCCCTTTAAAGTATATTTTATGTGTATTTTGTGTAAGAACATAACAAAATGATTACACTTTTAGTAGGTTTTTAAATGTACTTTATATTGCAGTAGGACATGGTTATATTTTAAATGTTTATGTATTTATAATTTTAATATTTGGAAAAGTACAATATTTTGAAAAACATTTTTAACATTTACAATGTACAAACCTTTGTCAAATATTATTAACCATTGCAATATTTAAAATATGTTGTTTAATATGGGTTATGCTACTTTGGTTGATTAGGGTGTTGTTCAGTATGATACATTAATTGTTATAAGCTAGGTGTTTATAAATTTGTTCAAGCTAAGTGCCTTTATTTTCTAATATATATTTCTGAAATTCCCACAAGGATTTCAACATCATATCTGAGAAAAACAAACAAACAAATAAACAAACAAAAAACTTTTATTTGTGTTTAAATTCAAACAACACAGACTAAATCTGATTGGTTCCAGAGCCATTGAACGGCTCTGATTGGTTCGTATGATAATGAGCTCGCAGCAGAGAGCTTAGTAAATCAGATATGATGTGCATGCAAATGTCTCTTGAATGTGCATATAAGTCTAAATTTAAACAGTATTATATAGAGCGATCGTGTCTCTTTAGGGCGCTTGGAGGAAACCACGCAATTCATATGGATTACTTTGGCGATGTTTTTTTTGCGATTAACTTTTTGAAATGTGAACATCTTTGATTAATCTTTTCATCAGAGGAACATAAATCTCTCAGATTTCATTAAAATCTCCGAAATATGAACGAAAGTCTTAGATGGTGTGGAGCATGTTGAGGGTGAGTGATGACATAATTCAAATTGTTTTGGGGGAACTATGAAATTAATTAGAAAATATAGCGGTATGTTCTTATTTTTACCAGCTTCTGCAAGCGTGTATGGCATCAGACTGTTGAAACCTCACTGTGACTTCAGGTAAGATCTGTATTTAATTAACGTTATTTGTCTGTTCCAGTCATGTTTTTGACAAATGCATTGTCAGAAAAAAATAAATTAAATAAAAATTATTCATTATAACATGTACAACATTAACAGTTTTTATTTGCAACATGAAGTGTATGTATTTCTGATTTCCTGAACAATTTGGCTTCATTGTAATGATGATTATGAACATACAGTTACTTTGTCTTGAGCTGATCACCCAAATGTGGTAGTGTTGGTTGTTTGTTGTTTATATTTGTTCAACCTTGACAACCTTATCGACTTTATTTTCTAATATATATTTTTCATCACAGATAAGAACAAAGATTAAATTGTAAGAAGGGCTGCTTGTAAGAGCATACAGTACATCTGAAACTGCTGAGGCTGGGAAGGTTTTTGACTATATTTCCGACCAGGTACATTGTTCTGTCATTCTTAAATAGAAAACAAATCACCAATCATAATTTGCCTTTTTTTGTGCGTGTGAGAAATATTAACATTTGTTGTTTTTCAGATCAGCTGCTATAGAAGACTGAAACTGAAACTGAAATCTGAGTGCTGAGACAAGCAAAGGAATAGTAAGTATATTTTAATACCGTATCACCTCTGTTTGAATCTGAAGAGATTTTTGAATCAGGCCTAATGGAGGATGATTCGGTCAATCTTGGAAGAAAAATGTTAGCAGTGTGTCCATTCCAGGTGGCTAATTTGTGCTTCATTTCAGTCATTTATGTAAAAATCCATTATCTAATTTTGTTTCTGTTTTGTTTTTTTCTAAAGCTGCAAGGCACTTGTGAATAATATTGTATGCCAGGACGACTAGGATGTGCCCAGGTCTCCGGACCCTGCGACGACGCTCAGCTCCATCGGCCCTCCGTCTGCGCCTTCGGATCCACCAGCTCTGTCTCCATCAGTCGGCCACCAGATGTCGGCAGCCACACCATCTACACCTTGGCTCCTCCCTCCCTCGACTCTGCCATGTATTGTCAGCACTGGGATGCTCTGGGCATAGACATAATATACGTAGACGCCTCATAGACTGGCGCTGCCAGTACAGTGGCGTACGTTGCGGCCGCCATCTTGGATGGGTCTCCAATGCGCTCCCCCTGCATTAATTTCTACTGAGGAATGTGTATCCCCAACTACAATAATCATAACTCCCCGAATTTTTACCGGATTTTCACACGGTTTGGTTTGTTACAAACTGCAGAGATTTAGTTATGATACAGGACGCTGTCACACATTGAAAAATACGTGCTTTCATGCTAAAAGACTTTGTATTATGCTCTTTAACAAAGACATATGGTAGGCTATGGCATATTGATAAATGAATGAATTTTATATTTTAATAAAGAAACAAGTTTGATTGTTCATTTGAATTTATTTCTCTCTCTCTCTCTCTCTCTCACACGCACACACTCACACACACACACACACACACACACACACACACACGTGAAAAGAACTTAAAATAATAGCGGAAACAACTTAAAATAATAGCGGAAACAACTTAAAATACGCCATAATGTTTGCTCATAAAGTTAAGAGTAATACATCATTCAGAACTGAAAAGGGTCTACTTTTATTTGTGTGCATTCACAATATAAAAAAACGTTGTGCTTTTATTAAAATAAATAGGAAAACAGAGGATAGGCTTGCCATCTCGTCTTGAATAGGACCACTTCACAATGATGAACTGAAACTCAACGAATTGAGTCACAAATATGATAAATATATCTATAGAAAGCTTTAAATTACTACTTTAAAACGAAATAATTCAAATCGAAAACAAAATTCTTTCATTATGTAATCCGTAAAGATGCCTTTCTCTCTAAAAGCACGTTCAATGAGGAGATGGCAAGTCATTTTTCATCACCATCTAAAATATAAAAATAAGGAAAAGCCTAAAACAGGCCCGATTATATTTTTTCAGATTTTTACGTCGCTCTGCTCTGAATTCCTTAACATTTAAAGGGTTTTCTGCAACGTAATTTTGTCTGCATGATATGTGAATTATTTATTAGCCTATTTTTTAATCCATGCAGCAAAATGCTTTAAAAACAGCTGTAAAAATTACTTTATTGTATTCCAGATGATTTTAAAGAACTTTCCACTATACATTTTATGGGTAGCTTGAATGTAAAACATTGTCATGACTTTGGTTGTATTCCCATTTGTAAAATAGGCTACAGATTAATTGTGGTAGTCTAACCTGACCTGTTTATAAGCAGAAATGGACTTTGGCATGCAAAAGACTGATACGTTCATTATTAATGGCGTAGTCGATAGAAATACGGCTATAATTTACTGTTGAAATGTTTGCGGGGCAAATCACAGGTCAGTCTGAGCGCTCATGGTACGCACAGTGCATCCAGCTGTACACCTGCAAGCGCCACTGACCACAAATGACACAAGCATGAAATGATGTGCTCCCCGAGTAAGAACACATCCTCTGAATGTTGAAGAACAGAAAAAAAACAGCAAGAGATAATGAGAGAGAGTGTACCAGTTCTTGTTGTAATAATGTTACACGTAAGTAACGTTAGTTACGATGACATAATATTATAAATGGTAAAATAAGCAAAATTATTGGTCAATCTTACCTGTGTAAGGTAATCCCACACGATCTGGTATCTGTGCGGGTTATTGCAACAGTAAACTGCACAAAATACGGGCATAAATTGCTCGCTCTCCGTTGACTCCGGTGCTAGCGTAGAGTGAGGAGACCCAACCAATATGGCGGGGACACTGGATTACGTTCCAGCATGTCATGAGGCGTCTACGTATATTATGTCTATGGCTCTGGGTCTGTGCCATGTGCCAAACTCCATCTAAGCCGCCAGGGCATCATCGTCATCCTCCCATCACCATCCCTTCACCACATCCTGCCATCATCCCTCACCTTTGCCTCTCACCATTCCTACACCATCTCCTCATCCACCTCCAAAACCCCCTCCATCCCTCCCTATTCTGTTGCTTGAATTTTATCATCTTCAGTCTTTACACACGCATCTATTCACTTCTGCACTTAGTTTTTCTGTAAATTTTAGGTTTTTTTCTTCAGAAAATTGCATTGTGATTTTTATTTATTCACTGATGTAAAATTCTTAACTTTTCAGTAATACAGGTATAACTGAAATGTTCTACAAATGGATAAGATAGCTTTTCCATAGCATTTAGTCTTTTTTTTTTCATTTATTATAATGTTTTTTGTATAATGTTTTAAAATGTACTTGAGTATGTTTGTAGTAATACAAATATACTATACACATTTCAAGTACATTTTTAATACATTTAATAGTATGTTTTTTTGTTTTTCACCAAAGTATATATGCTGCTGTACTTTTTTAAATGTACTTATGAATGTATGAATATTTGCAATGTACACTATGTAATACATTAAAGTTTTCTAGATATCAAAGTGAAAAAGAAAAAAATATATATTTAAATTGTGCTTTTTCAGACACACTTAATATATTAAAACTATACTATATTAAGTGCATATTAAATGTATTATTTTGAAACAACTTTAAGTATATTAAGTGTATTTCAATATATGTTTAAGTTCAATTTTAATCTATTTGCAAAATATTTAATATTGAAATTGTGTTAAAATGGAACCACTTTAAGTATGCTTAGTGCAATTTAAGTGTATTTCTTAAAATACATTTAAAATGTACTTTTAATACTTCATGAACTACAGTTAGAGTGCATTTGAAGTATTGTTTTAATGTTCTTCAAGTACATTTCAATTGTATTTCAGCTCATTAGAAATGTATTAGCATTACACTACTAGTATATTATAAAGCTGCTTTTTTCAGTATATACACATGTACACACTTTGATATCTTGAAAACGTTAAGGTATTATGTATTGTTGTGTACATTACAAATATTCATAAAGTACATAAAAATAGTACAGCAGCATATATACCTTCATGAAAAAAAACTACTATAAATATATTAAAAATGCATTTGAAATACAAGTATGTTTATAGTATATTTGTATTACTACACTCAAGTACATTTTAAAACATTATAATAAATGAAAAAAGACTGAAATGCTATGGCAGAGCTATCTTATCAATTTGTAGAACATTTCAGTTATACCTGTATTACTGAAAAGTACAGAATTTTATATCAATGAATAAATAAATATTACAATGCAATTTTCTGAAGAAAAAAAAATTATTTACTGAAAAACAAAGTGCAGAAGTGAATAGATGTGTGTGCAAAGACTGAAGATGATAAAGTACAAGCAACAGAACAGGGAGGGATGGAGGGGGTTTTGGAGGTGGACGAGGAGATGGCGTAGGGATGGTGAGAGGCAAAAGTGGGGGATGATGGCAGGATGTGGTGACGGGATGGTGATGGGAGGATGACGATGATGCCCTGGCGGCTTAGATGGTGTTTGGCACATGGCACAGACCCAGAGCACCCCAGTGCTGACGACACACAGCGGAATCGAGGGACCGAGGAGCCAAGATATAGATGGTGTGGCTGCCGACATCTGGGGTCCGACCGATGGAGACAGAGTTGGTGGACCCGAAGGCGCAGACGGAGGGCCAATGGAGGTTCTGGAGACCTGGGCACAGCCGCAGAGATGAGCATCATTGGTGGAGAGTACCCGAAGACTGGAGTGATGCCGGTGTGACCGAGAATCACGGTGTACCCGACGGGAAAAACCCACTACAGCCAAAGAGGTGGAGGGTTGGAGCGCAGCAGACGGCCTGCAAGTCTGTGGCAGAAGTAGAGTGACGACTGACCAAGGGGGAGCCGTTGGGACGAGGTCACTTCTTTGAGTACGACTTGCATGTTCTGCAACTAAGGGCTTGCAATTCAGACACTGTAGTATTTGAAGACTGCTTTATCACAGGATCTGTGAAAGGGGAAAAGAATTTATATAAAATTAGCCAATAGCAGATTTGCATCCATGATGTATAATAATTTCCATTGATATTCATTAGAATTTAGTTTACCTTTTGACAATATCCTCATCAAGCTTGACATATGACTGTCCATTCTTATCCTCTTGTCTGTCGTCACTGTGCAGCACTCTATGAGTTACATTGAACATATGATTAGAAGCCCAACAACAGCACTAACAGTGAGCAGAGTTCAAGTACCAACTCACTGATATTATTTGATAACAAATTATTTCAATAAAGCAACCTGTGAATCACGCTCCATTAGGCCTGATTCAAAAATCTCTATAATAGAGGAGATACGATATTAAAATATACTTACTATTCCCGTCTCTGCACTCAGATTTCAGTTTGTCTTCTATAGCAGCTGATCAGAAAAACAACAAATGTTAATATTCCACACACACACACACACACACAAAAAGCAAATGATGATTGATAATTTGTTTTCTTTTTAAGAATGACAGTACGCTGAGCACAATGTACCTGGTCGGTAATACAGTCAAAAACCTTCCCAGCCTCAGCAGTTTCAGATGTACTGTATGCTCTTATAAGCAACCCTTCTTACAATTGATCTTTGTTCTTATACGTAAGGAGAAATATATATTAGAAAATAAAGGCGAAAAGATTGTCAAGCTTGGACAAATATAAACACCAATCAATGAACATTACCACAGTTGGGTGATCAGCTCAAGACAAAGTAACTGTATGTTCATAATCATGTTTTTTCAAAGATCATTAACCTCATTACAATTAAGCCAAATTGTTCAGGAAATCAGAAATAAATACACAACTTCATTTTGCAAATAAAAAATGTTAATGTTGTACATGTTATAAAGACTTTTTTTTTTCCTGCCAATGCATGTGTCAAAAACATTGGTACAGACAAATAACGTTAATTAAATACAAATCTTACCTGAAGTCACAGTGAGGTTCCAAAGCCAGACGTCATACACGCTTGCAGAAGCTGGTAAAAATAAGAACATACTGCTATAGTTTCTAATTAATTTCATAATTCCCCCAAAACAATTTGAATTCTGTCATCAGTCACCCTTAAGATGCTCCAAACCATCTAAGACTTTCGTTCATCTTCGGAAGAAAAGGGAGATGTTTTAATTAAATATGTATGTCTATGAAGGTAAAATGACGTCAAAAAGATTTGCATGCGCAGGGTAAGATTTGTGAAAGTGTACATAAGATAGCAAGCGTAAATTAATTTTGCATTCGCAAGAAAAGAGTTGTAAAAGTGCAAATTGCATTTCAAGCGTAAGAAAAAAAGATTTGCAGCCTTTTACTGTTTTTTGTAAGTGTATATCATGTATTGTGAAACTGCAACTTCATGCTAAGGCAAAATAAATATGATCTGTATTCTTCTGACTTTCATTTTTCCGCGCTTACTCTTTTGGCACTGTTGTTTCGCCCAAATACAGCCAAGTATTGCAAGCCTGTGCCCAGTGTTTTGCAAGTGAAAACAACCTTATCAAGAACTGCAAAACGGATTGACTGCGTAAAACCAATATGTGTGTGTAGAAAAAAAATCGTTGCAACTGTCTAAATGACTTCTTGCGTGCATAAAGCAAAATGTTCGCCAAATAACGCACTATGTACGTCTGCGTCTTTGCGCTTGCAGATTTGGCACGATTCTTTCACTGATTTCAGATTTGTAAGCGCGTGTGAAAGGCGGGACCTTCTTCTTTCAGCCAATCAAATGAGGCTCTTGCTGACTCTCGATTTACACTTATCTGATTGGTTCAATAAAAACTCCAGACGTGAGAACACATCTTTATTTTAATTTGACTCAGCGTCATTCTTGAGATGGTATTTTTAATGCACAGATACATATATAAAAAAAATCAATAAATAATTAATAATACAATAAAATAAAATAATAAAACAAAAAAAGCATGATCCTTTATAAACTGTGTAGGCTACCATTAGGCTGACTACCAGTGGTGGAGGTAACGAATTACAACTACTCACGTTACTGTAATTGACCTTATGCACAGTTACTTCCTGGTTGTAGATAAGCCAGCTCAGTCATTTCCGGTCAAGTGTACTGTGCCGTAAGAGGAGCCTCCTTTACTCGGTTTCTCTACATAATCCATTCACAATTTGGAGAAAAGTTTTATTTGTCTAAGAGGACCAAATGTTCACCTATACTGTTTCAGGAATGACAAACGCGAATGTTTAATTTATGCGAGTGAATCCATTAAATTATGCGGCGAGTCATTGCTATGATTGACAGCGGCAACGGAATGAATCATCTGACGAGCCGATGTCAGAATAGAACTGTGCATTAAGTGATTTAGATTAAATTCAGACTAACAAAACTACATGTCTCTGTTGGATAAAACTTAAACGATGTATTAGGTATTTAAATAATTCACCATTATAGGCTGTCGACTGGCCTTATTTATTTCTTTAAATGACTTTGTGACTTCCTGCACTTGCTTCATACTTCAGTGCGATAAAGTACTAAATTTGTTATAATAATTATTCTATAATAAATCAGAAGACTTGAAAAAACTAGGTAGTTGAAATGGCAGCTGCAGCTAATGATTGATTCTATACTGCCATCTCCTGGTTATATCGGTAATTTCATATAAAGTCTTTATTTTTCGCCGAGACACGTTTTTGGCACATTTCTTCATGTCGTCTTCATGAATGAAAAGTGAACCTTTAATAATGTGAATTTTACTGCACAGAGTTGAGAAATAATAAAGGCTTTAAAATTGTATAATATTTTAAAAATGTGTTTATAGCTATGAAGGTAAGATATTGATTATTGAGAATACCATTAAGACCGTCTAACCGCCTGACTATAGTGTTTATTTGTCTCTATATAGCACATATAAAATGAGCTTCACCGGAAGATTAAGAGCTGGCTTATCTTTATCCGGAAGTTCTAAAAAGCGCTCCGTGCATATGGTCAATTGAGTAGTTTTTTGGGGTACTTGTACTTTTATATTTTTAAAGCTGTACTTTTACTTGTACTTAAGTACAAATTAAGCAAAATAATCTACTTCATTACTTTTAAAATCATAGTTCGTTACTGAGTACGCCCACAATTTGAATTGATATTCAAACCTTTCACGAAACTTCAGTAGCCAATAAAGACATCCGAACGTAAACGGACCAATAAAATCCTGGATATCTGAACCGCGGGAAAAGCCGCGGCCGCTGCAGGTGAAGAGCAGCTGATCGGACAGTGAGGGAGCTCAGCGTGATTTATGGACTCAACGCTACCATGTAGTTTGTTTCTCCAAACTTTATCATACATTTCTAGATTTTGGTATCGATATTTAACTATCTGGGTTGCTGACACGGTTCCATTACTCATTCTCCACAGTATCTACCGCATATACACCGATACACATCCTCTCAGACAGCGAGTTTGACACGCATCGCTCCTGTCAGTTACCCAGCAAACAGGGGACGTCCCCCGGACGTTCCGAACGTCCGTTTAGGTCCGCAGTACGTCCGCTTTGTAACGTTCGCGGGCGGACGTTTTGAGGACGTTCACTAACGTCCGCATTTGGTCCTCTTTTTAACGTTCGCTGGCGGACGTTCTGAGGACGTCCGGTTTTGGTCCGCTGTGTAACGTTCGCTGGCGGACGTTTTGAGGACGTCCGCATTTGGTCCTCTTTTTGACGTTCGGAGGACATTAGTCCGAGTTTGCGAACGTCCCTGTTTCGCCCCTCATCTGCCATTACCACAACACTTGAAAAATCCTGTCGCCCATGCGTGGGCTTTTATCAGACCTGACACCTTGCAACTCAAAGAGAGTTGACAAATTTGAACTAAACTCATGTTGGATTTTAAAGGGTAGGGTGAAGTCAGCTAAAATGGGCTATCAGGTAAAATGGGTCAAATATTGTAGTCATATCTCTTAATTTTTATAGCCAGTCATAATAACTGATTTGTATTGTTTCTTCAACTTGTAGACATGTAACAATAATTTAGATTGGTCTGAGTTTAGTCTTAAAAAAAAAATACATACACATAAACTACCAGTCAAAAGTTTTTGAACAGCGAGATTTGTAATGTTTTTAAAGAAATCCTATTAGACCAGTAGCATCGCGTTCAAAAACGATCAAAGAGTTTCGATATTTGTCCTATTTAAAACTTGACTCTTCTGCAGTGATATTACGCAGCGCCTGAAAGTAGTCCCCAGCTACCGGGCACTACTTTCAGGCGCTGCATAATATCACTACGCCTGCTGCGGCCATGTTACGGCAGCAAAGTTCCTTGATTATTACGCCGGAATGAGAGTAGTTCCTAATCATATCAGCCTAGAAAATCGCAACTTTTCATTTTCCGCCGATCTTAGTACACGATATAACTACAGAAGAGTCAAGTTTTAAATAGGACAAATATCGAAACTGTTTGATCGTTTTTGAACGCGATGCTACTGGTCTAATAGGATTCAATGATCTATGCTAAGCTATGCTAAAAGTGCTATCGCCAGATCCGGACATCGGCTGAATGGATTCAAAAACGGTAAAACTCAACTTATTAACTCTGGGGGAGTTGGAGAATGAGCCTATTTCCAAAAAAAGTTTGTTATAGAATGTTATAGAGTGATGAATGCAGCCAAGGAAAACATGAAGAAAAGAAAGAGGAAAATAACACGTAAGACAAATGCTTTCCATTTATATATTAAACTGTTGGTAAGCCGACAAGGAAAGTTATTTAGGAAAATTATTATTTTAGTTATTGCATTTAAGACTGCTATACCACCTGCAGCTCAAAAAGAAAAAGAAAAACAAATTGTGTAATATAGCCGCATTAGGAGACAGGCTACAAGCAAGTGTCGATCAAATGAGCACATGATCGAATGACGTCACTTTAGGGCAAGTGCAGCATGTATCCATGGCAACGCTCAGCTGCGTAGTGACCGTTAACGGTTCTCCTGGTGATTTCCTCAGACACGGCCTTGAGTTTTAGCTTTCATCGGTCGAAAAGGTATTTATACTTTTATATTCGTGGACATTAGCTACTGTAACCAATGTGTATCTCGTAATGCTTACATTTTATGAAACGTTTACCTTTTTAAACGTTTGCTGAAGTTGTCTGACGTGTACGGCTGCTCGTTAGGCTGTGAACACTTTCGAAGCTAACATTAGCATGTAAAGCTGAAATGATTAAACGTATGTAATATTGACAGATATTGAACTTAAATATTGAATTTCCATATGGTAAAAATACACACTGAAATGCCTATATGAGCAAAAAAGCCCATTTGGGATGGCCTATCTTCATATGTGCGCTAAATTTCGGACTGCTTGGTCTAAATCCAAATTGTCAACGTTACAGATCTTTTTTCAATGGATAAATGGTAGTCCTAGACATATTAACTCAATCTTAACACCAATGAATGTGTTTATTTTGTTGTTTTAGGTTATAAAACAACAGGAAGAATTGCCATCGGACTAAACCCACAGCTGACAACCAGAGACGCAGACGCACACACACACACACACACACACACACACACACACACACACACACACACGGAAAGAGCACCGCAACTTTACAATTGTTCAATTAAAATAAATGTATTTTGCTCCATACAACGTGTCTGTCGTCTTTGATTAGCCTAAAAGTAAAATAAAATGACATTCAGAGTACTTAAAGCAAAAGTCCCCTAAACGTCCCGAATGGCCGCTGAACGTCCTGTGAACGTCCTCGTGAACGTCCGGAGGACGTCTTCGCGAACGTCCGCTCGACGTCAAGGGGACCCTACACGCTGACGTCCGGGGGACGTTCGCAGAGGCCGTTTAGGGGACGTCCTGGGGACCTTTTTTTGTTAGCTGGGAGAGACCGCAAAACACTGGCTCGTCGAGCCTGGAAAAAGCGAAACAAGGATGCGGCAAAGGTATCGGACGTGAGGCGGCAGAGACCGCAAAACACTGGCTCGTCGAGCCTGGAAAATGCGTAACAAGGATGCGGCAAAGTTATCGGACGAGAACCTGTAGAAGGATCAACCAATGCAATGATGCGGCAAAGGTATCGGATCTGACACGTTCCCATCGGCGCCTTCCTCCGATTAGGCGCCGCCCTGGGCGGGTACTCTGAATGGCCTGGCAACCCTGCAGGGACCGTGGGTTTGAAAACCGTTTTTGGGTCCGGCCTTGTCCCGACACTGCTGTAATGATCCTTCCGCAGGTTCACCTACGGAAACCTTGTTACGACATTTACTTCCTCCCGATAGTCAAGTTTGATCGTCTTCTCGGCGCTCCGCCAGGGCGCGCGAGCAGCCCCAGCGGGGCCGATCCGAGGACCTCACTAAACCATCCAATCGGTAGTAGCGATGGGCAGTGTGTACAAAGGGCAACTTTCAAGTGTTAAGAAAACAATTGCTTAATTGACCAATCCCCATGATTCTGTTAGTAGTCTGACATTAGTTCTGGAATGTGTGGTTGTCAAGCTAGCTGTCAGGATTCCAACATGTGTTGTTATTGTAGTTTCAGAGTGGAAATAGTAAGTGGATCAGTTTACCCCCAGCTGGTTCACTTTACCCCCTTGATTTCTCTGGTCTGCCTCAGTTTACCCCAAAGCTGGGGTAAAGTGAGACACAAGACGACTTTTTAAAAAACACTCATATTTTCACTGACCTTCGTCCTGAATACATTCTGATAATTTCCATTGCTAGGAAACATCCTGAATTAATGGGAAATGTGTAAATTTTACTGATATATCATTTTAGCTCGCTTAGAGGGGAGCAAATGTAAAAAATGTCTCACTTTACCCCACTCTCCCCTATTATAGACCTGTCTATAATATTGATTTTAAATAAATCAATAAATAAAACCGTTTCTAATCATGTAAAGTAACTGTGTTTACTGTCTACTTTGTATGGGTTTACCACAGTAACTGTAGTTTTACTGTGGTATTTGCAGTTAAAGCACAATAACCACAACACGTACTATGAGTTACCCAAGGTAACCATAGTTTTACTGTGGTATTTGTAGATAAAGCGTAGTTTTACTGTGGTATTTGTAGTTGAAGCACAATAACCACAACACGTACTATGAGTTTACCACAGTAACTGTAGTTTTACTGTGGTATTTAAAGCACAATAACCACAACACGTACTATGAGTTTACCACAGTAACCGTAGTTTTACTTTGATATTTAAAGCACAATAACCACAACACGTATTATGAGTTTACCACAGTAACCGTAGTTTTACTGTGATATTTAAAGCACAATAACCACAACACGTATTATGAGTTTACCACAGTAACCGTAGTTTTACTGTGATATTTAAAGCACAATAACCACAACACGTATTATGAGTTTACCACAGTAACCGTAGTTTTACTGTGATATTTAAAGCACAATAACCACAACACGTATTATGAGTTTACCACAGTAACCGTAGTTTTACTGTGATATTTAAAGCACAATAACCACAACACGTATTATGAGTTTACCACAGTAACCGTAGTTTTACTGTGATATTTAAAGCACAATAACCACAACACGTACTATGAGTTTACCACAGTAACCGTAGTTTTACTTTGATATTTAAAGCACAATAACCACAACACGTACTATGAGTTTAAAAAAAGTGACGTGACATACAGCCAAGTATGGTGACCCATACTCAGAATTTGTGCTCTGCATTTAACCCATCCAAAGTGCACACACACAGCAGTGAACACACACACACCGTGAACACACACCCGGAGCAGTGGGCAGCCATTTATGCTGCGGCGCCCGGGGAGCAGTTGGGGGTTCGGTGCCTTGCTCAAGGGCACCTCAGTTGTGGTATTGAGGTGGAGAGAGAGCTGTACTTTCACTCCCCCACCTTCAATTCCTGCCGGCCCGAGACTCGAACTCGCAACCTTTGGATTACAAGTCCGACTCTCTAACCATTAGGCCACGACTTCCCTACTTACCACAGTAACCGTAGTTTTACTTTGATATTTAAAGCACAATAACCACAACACCTATTATGAGTTTACCACAGTAACCGTAGTTTTACTGTGGTATTTAAAGCACAATAACCACAACATGTATTATGAGTTTACCACAGTAAACGTAGTTTTACTGTGGTATTTGTAGATAAAGCATAGTTTTACTGTGGTATTTGTAGTTAAAGCACAATAACCACAACACCATGCTTTTACCACAGTGACTGTACTGTATACTATTTGTAAAGCAGTGCTTGCCATGCCTTTAATATGTTTTTGTGAAGTAATTCAATATTTTTTTTCTGTCTTGCAGTTAACGCCAGATCACATACTCCAGCAGCTCTTTTAAGAAGCCATCTCTCTGTCTCTCTCTCTCTCAATTCAATTTAATTCAATATGTGCTTTATTGGCATGACAATTGTTACAATGTATTGCCAAAGCGTAGTGTTTACATTGAATCTAGAACAGATATATATGCAACAAAAACATGCATGTAGATACATTTAAAAAGTAGAACAAATCAACATTTTAGAATTCCATGAACAATTTAAAATTCAATGTTTTGTGTGTGTGTGTGTGTGTGTGTGTGTGTGTGTGTGTGTGTGTGTCTCTCTCTTTCTCTCTCTCTCTCTCAGCTTTTCCGTTCCTATTTTGCTGATCTTGAAGAAGCTGCCAAGAAGGCTGAACAAGTTCTTCAAAGATTCAACCCTTCACAGGTAATGTTGAACACATTTAGCTATAGCTGATTTGCTTTAATGAACACATCCTTAGTAATATCTTTCTTTACAGTCCTTCCTCTCAAATATTTTGGTCACTTTGGTCATTTTTAACACACTGTCTCAACATGTATATATTTCTCTTAATTTATGCTGAAAGGGAAGACCAAAGGAAGGCCTATCATGGGATTTGAATTTGGCCATCTTGTGTGTTACGGAGAAGACCAAAAGCTGCAAAGACAAATACTTCCAATGGTACGTCTGTGTTGGTCTGAGCCCTTTGACTAAATTTGCACAGCATTTGATGTTTCTTTAACTTTGGTTTACGTAGCCCATCAGGAAGAACCCTCAACAAAGTGTCATGTAGAAGTAGTAATAATGCATACAATTTACCAAGTCAGCAAATTCATATGATATTGTACAAGCGTACTCATGCAAAATTCTACCACTTTTACTCCTGCTGCTGTCATTGGCCATTGCCTCAACTCTCCTGCAGAGTCAAGTCAAGTCAAGTCACTATTATTTGTACAGTGCTTTTAACAATGCAAATTGTGTCAAAGCAGCTTTACATCAGCTTTACAGCATTTATATGCAGATTGTGCCCGTTGTAAGTAGTCAGAGTGTTTGTATCATGAAGTTTATTTTAAGTCCATTGGAATCTTTATTAATCTTTACAAATTGGTGCGGTCTCTTCCCGTTCTAACAGTACATGATATCTGTCCACACCTCAGAGTCTGCCTTTCTTTCCGTGTTGATTTTTATTGAACATATCTGTCTGAGAAGCAAGAGTCTGGAAATGCTGTTTTAACTTGTTAAGTGACAAATCAGATCTTCAGTTAATTTGGCCAAATCAGATCACTTAAAGCTGTTCACTGCAAGAACAAGAACTATAATGATAACTATTTTAGCATCCACACCAACAGACAATAATGTTCTGTTTACTGTTATACATGCTGCAATTATGTTGTTGTCTACCATTTGTTGTTGTCAATGTATTTATTATTCATCATGTGTTCAATTCTGTCTCTTCCTGTCTTGCAGGATTTTTCACAGATTACTCCATCAGTTTTCCACAATATCACCCCTTCCAAAAGCTTCCACATCTCTCTCTCTCTCGTGTGGCAGATCTGCTCTCAGTCCTAGGTTAGAGAGTCGGACTCATAATCCAAAGGTTGCGAGTTCGAGTCTCGGGCAGGCAGGGATTGTAGGTGGGGGGAGTGACTGTCCAGCGCTCTCTCCACCCTCAATACCACGACTGAGGTGCCCTTGAGCAAGGCACTGAACCCCCAACTGCTCCCCGGACGCCACAGCATAAATGGCTGCCCACTGCTCCGCGTGTGTGCGTGTGCGTGTGCGTGTGCGTGTGCGTGTACGTGTGCGTGTACGTGTACGTGTACGTTGGATGGGTTAAATGCAGAGCACAAATTCCGAGTATGGGTCACCATACTTGGCCGTATGTTACTTCACTTTTTAATTTCTCCTGTACAGTTAACACTCCCGTCTCTACTGTGAGCACTGCACTCCTGTCACTATCACTATATATATATATATATATATTCTTGCTCAAAATGGTTGACTTTTATCATTTTAAAATTATAATTAATATTAACCATTAATTTGTCTTGCATTTAGTCACAATAGTAGCAAACAATGATTACAGGAGATATATTTTTAAAGGTAATAATTGTAAAATATTTAAATATTGTTTTTAATTATTTTTGCCTTTTTTATTTGTTTTGTTAAAGAGAAGAAAATATGCACTTTTCAAATGGAGCCTTGCATATTATTTGACATCTTATAACATTTTCTGTAAACAAATTCTCTTTTTATTTTTGAATATAGACAATGTTTTTTAAAGGGGTTTTCTGTTGCATATTTCTTAGTTACCTCTATGCAAATACATTTTTATAATCAACTGCTTTTTTGTTTTCATTTTTTTCTCCATAGTGGCACAAACTGGAGAGAGAACTATATGGGAAAAGTTTGAGATATCAATAAACGTTGTAAAATGACTACAAAATGTGTGATTCATGATTTTTTTATTTTATTATATATATATATATATATATATATTTTTTTTTTTTTTTTTTTTTTTTTGCATAGTTCAACTGGCAGATCTAAGAATGGCAAGTTTGTAGGGTCCATTTCCAGGAAACAAGTGATTGATTGTTTTCCTTTAATACACTATAAATACACTGTAAATGTTACAGAAGCAAAATTGAATAGTAGAAAAATATAGCATGTTTGAATAATTATCAGAGGGGTTTTTTGTAAGCAAATTAAACATTTTGACTTATTTGTTTTTCACACAGTGTATGCAAACTTTTGAGTTTAAATATTGTACATTAATATTAGTGTAAACAATGTGTACAATGGGAACTATTTCTTGTTTGAAAAAAAAAATCACTGTAATCAACAAATCTGTTGCTACATCAGGTTAACCACACGATGCAATCTGTTGTTGCAATTTTATAATGAGTGGAGACAAATAAACATTTAACTGATTATCTGTCCATTCACCCCAAGATCCTGGAAGATCCTGTTACAAATGACCATATATGGACAAGTAAGTGTGACGCCTCTGCTCAACTGGGTTGCCATTGGCTTTGAAGTGTCCTTGGCTCTCGCAGAACTCGCTGTGATTGGACTATCTTTTAACCCAAATTAAAAAAAAGCTTAATGTTGTAAATTACGTTTTGCTGTTATTATTACGTCAGTAATACCTTCAGTTAACAATGCAGTGTTGCTATGTCGTGAGAAATTACCAATTTACCGAGATCGTAACCCTAACCCTGAGCATAACTTTATTAAACTACAAATACCAGCGCCATGCTTTTCACGTTTGAATGGCAGAGGCTTATGGGTAATGTAGTTTAAAATGTTTAATAATAAAATGGGGGGAAAATTAACACTTACAACGGGCACAATCTGCATATAAATACTGTAAAGCTGATGAAAAGCTGCTTTGACACAATTTGCATTGTTAAAAGCACTGTACAAATAATAGTGACTTGACTTGACTTGACTCTGCAGGAGAGTTGAGGCAATGGCCAATGACAGCAGCAGGAGTAAAAGTGGTAGAATTTTGTATGAGTACGCTTGTACAATATCATATGAATTTGCTGACTTGGTAAATTGTATGCATTATTACTACTTCTACATGACACTTTGTTGAGGGTTCTTCCTGATGGGCTACGTAAACCAAAGTTAAAGAAACATCAAATGCTGTGCAAATTTAGTCAAAGTGCTCAGACCAACACAGACGTACCATTGGAAGTATTTGTCTTTGCAGCTTTTGGTCTTCTCCGTAACACACAAGATGGCCAAATTCAAATCCCATGATAGGCCTTCCTTTGGTCTTCCCTTTCAGCATAAATTAAGAGAAATATATACATGTTGAGACAGTGTGTTAAAAATGACCAAAGTGACCAAAATATTTGAGAGGAAGGACTGTAAAGAAAGATATTACTAAGGATGTGTTCATTAAAGCAAATCAGCTATAGCTAAATGTGTTCAACATTACTTGTGAAGGGTTGAATCTTTGAAGAACTTGTTCAGCCTTCTTGACAGCTTCTTCAAGATCAGCAAAATAGGAACGGAAAAGCTGAGAGAGAGAGAGAGAAAGAGAGAGACACACACACATACACACACACACACACACACACACACACACACACACACACACAAAACATTGAATTTTAAATTGTTCATGGAATTCTAAAATGTTGATTTGTTCTACTTTTTAAATGTATCTACATGCATGTTTTTGTTGCATATATATCTGTTCTAGATTCAATGTTAACACTACGCTTTGCCAATGCATTGTAACAATTGTCATGCCAATAAAGCACATATTGAATTAAATTGAATTGAGAGAGAGAGAGAGAGAGAGACAGAGAGATGGCTTCTTAAAAGAGCTGCTGGAGTATGTGATCTGGCGTTAACTGCAAGACAGAAAAAAAATATTGAATTACTTCACAAAAACATATTAAAGGCGTGGCAAGCACTGCTTTACAAATAGTATACAGTACAGTCACTGTGGTAAAAGCATGGTGTTGTGGTTATTGTGCTTTAACTACAAATACCACAGTAAAACTATGCTTTATCTACAAATACCACAGTAAAACTAAGGTTACTGTGGTAAACTCATAGTACGTGTTGTGGTTATTGTGCTTTAAATATCACAGTAAAACTACGGTTACTGTGGTAAACTCATAGTACGTGTTGTGGTTATTGTGCTTTAAATATCACAGTAAAACTACGGTTACTGTGGTAAACTCATAGTACGTGTTGTGTTTATTGTGCTTTAAATATCACAGTAAAACTACGGTTACTGTGGTAAACTCATAGTACGTGTTGTGGTTATTGTGCTTTAAATATCAAAGTAAAACTACGGTTACTGTGGTAAACTCATAATACGTGTTGTGGTTATTGTGCTTTAAATACAACAGTAAAACTACAGTTACTGCGGTAAACCCATACAAAGAGTAGACAGTAAACACAGTAAATCATGAAAAGGTGTTGTGGCTACCATACCTACAAAAAATACCACAGTAAAACTACAGTTACGGTGATGAGAGGCATGGTATATGTTGTAGTTACTGTGTATTGACTACACATGACATGGTCGAGCAACAGTTAATATGGTAAAAATATGGTAAATGTATGAACTTTTTACATGATCACAATTATCACAATTGTATCAATCATCATTTGTTTTTTGTGTGAGTGTGTGTGTGTGTGTGTGTGTGTGTGTGTGTGTGTGTGTGTGTGTGTGTGTGTGTGTGGAATATTAACATTTGTTGTTTTTTCTGATCAGCTGCTATAGAAGACAAACTGAAATCTGAGTGCAAAGACGGGAATAGTAAGTATATTTTAATATCGTATCTCCTCTGTTATAGAGATTTTTGAATAAAATTTTTATTTTTTTTCTTCAGAAAATTGCATTGTAATATGTATTTATTCATTGATATAAAATTCTGTACTTTTCAGTAATACAGGTATAACTGAAATGTTCTACAAATTGATAAGATAGCTCTGCCATAGCATTTCAGTCTTTTTTCATTTATTATAATGTTTTAAAATGTACTTGAGTGTAGTAATACAAATATACTATAAACATACTTGTATTTCAAGTGCATTTTTAATATATTTAATAGTAGTTTTTTTTTTCACCAAGGTATATATGCTACTGTACTATTTTTATGTACTTTATGAATATTTGTAATGTACACAACAATATATAATACATTAAAGTTTTCTAGATATCAAAGTGTGTACGTGTGTATATACTGAAAAAAGCAGCTTTATAATATACTAGTAGTGTAATGCTAATGCATTTCTAATGAGCTGAAATACAATTGAAATGTACTTGAAGAACATTAAAACGATACTTCAAATGCACTCTAACTGTAGTTCATGAAGTATTAATAGTACATTTTAAATGTATTTTAAGAAATACACTTAAACTTCACTAAGCATACTTAAAGTTGTTCCATTTTAACACAATTTCAATATATTAAATATATTGCAAATAGATTAAAATTGAACTTAAACATATCTTGAAATACACTTAATATACTGGCAGTAAGTCAGTGTTAATAAGTGAGACATTGCGATTGAACCAAATCATTTAAACGGTTGATTCATTCAGGAACTAATCACCTCCATGTTGCTCAGAGACGCAAATCAGCTCTGTGGCTGTGTTTGGAATTATTTTTGTTGGAGAAATAGAGCAAAAGCAGGAAATATGGTGTCTAAAACATAAGTCTCTTAATATTAACTTCTTGTTTATTGAACATATGCATAAAGTCAATATCACATTTGTAATCATGCTGATTTTTGGAGGAAAAAAATGGCACTCTTCGTGTGATATTAACTATATGAAATGGTATAAAAATATACATAGGCTGTACACTTTCTGCGCCCATATCTTAAATTATATGATCATTCTAAATGTATTTTAATATACTGAATCGTGCAGTGAAACTCGCACACTAGTTTAACCTGTTAACTAATTCATTCTCTGCCAGCAGCTGTCGCCTTTGGCTGAAATATAACGGTTTTCCCGGTAAAGACAGAACATGAAATGAAATCATAGCCTTTTGAAGCTTAATCGTCATATTCAGCCATATCGCAATTCTGGTCTTTCCGTCTCCAAATTTAAGACCTCTTGAAATCATAATTAAGACTTTCTTGTACAATTTAAGACTTTTTAAGGCCTTAATTTGATACAACTAAATTTAAGACTTTTTAAGACCCGGCGGAAACCCTGGTTAAACACATCCAAAATGGAAAATAGGCTCACAGACACACAACATACACACACACACACACACACACACACACACACACACACACACACACACACACACACACACACAGACATTAAATGATTTAACTAGTATATTAATACTCTATAAGCATATTTACACACACACATACACAGACATACATGCACACACATTTTGTTGCAGAGATATATATTTGAAATAAATTACAAGTGACAATACTTATTGCAAGTCTTCTCTTTTTAAGAGTTTATATGTCATTTTCAGGTTTAACTGTAATCATAATCTATAATCTGGCATAATTGTAAAAACTGATATGTCTCTATGAGCAAAATGGTAAACTTTGCCTAAAAATGTGATTTCAAATGTTATAACAGTGATTTTATAATGTCTAAGCATGAATCCATCAAACCTATGAACAGTTATTTCAGTGGTTCTCAAACCTCTCCATGAAGTATCCCCAGCACTGCACATTTTGTATGTCTCCCTGTATCTGATACGCTCACTTCAGGTCTTGCAGTCTGCGCTAATGAGCCGATAAGTTGAATCAGGTCTGAAAGATTAGGTAGACATACAAAATGTGCAGGGCTAGGGGTACTCCAGGACCGGTTTGAGAACCACTGAGTTAGTTTAATAAGCCCATTAGTGGTCTTCAACTGCCATCTAGTGGTTGTAAATTGCAATTTCTCATACAACACTGTGTTTTAACCTTTATAACTATTATAGTGTTATTTTTTGCCCAATCTCTCTAAAAATTTTGCATGCTTGTTTAGAATGAAATTAGGAATAATTTTACACAGTTTTGAGAATTTGAGGGCTTTCTTTTAGGATTGATAGGCCTTTGGGTACCCTATGTAAAGAAAATATAAAATGACCGGTTTATAGTTGTCCAAATTCATATGTTCAACATTTTTTGATAATTATTGATCTAGAGAGTCCAGAGAGTATTACTGCAGTGGTTTGATCGAGATTGAGCAAAAAACCTAGGACTAGTTCGCAAAAGTAGGGTTTTAACATAATTGAGAATATTTAAAGGTGCTGTATGTAGGATTGACACCTAGCGGTTGAACTAGGTATTGCAGTCCAAATTCAAAATATTGGAGACGTTTTTTTTTTTTCACCTGGCCCCTCCTCCTCAGATTTGACGCACACACAGGTTGCCAGATTAAGGACACCAACAGAAACGAGTGCACGTGACGATGAATGAAATTAAATACGCTGTGTTTTCCGCCAACTGGCAACCCGGAGTGCTGAAATACAATTGGGTAAGCTGACAGTGGCCGGGTTTCACAAACCATAACAAACACAGACATTCCGGGCCGGAATGCACATTTTCAAAGGACAATAACTGACTATAGCATTGTTTTTCAGATAAATAAGTATGCTAACTTAGCCTGTTTCTTAAATATCTGTAAACATATTATGGTATTTTTATGCTTTAGTAGAGTCAAAATCCTACATACAGCACATTTAATGAACGATTGGATTGACAACATTAGTCCCAGAGGCAAAGTTGCTGAGAATGAGGAGATCTATCAAATGATATGAAGGCCTAGTGTTTGTGTGAATATATGAACATTTTCTACAATTTGAGATCATTTTCTATAGAAATGTTGTGTTTTTGAGGCCTTTTTAGTTGTTATAGCGCCACCTATGGCCTGATCTCCATGAAACTTTGTATGGCTGTTAAGAGTCATACGACACATGTTTTCACCAATGTTTGTAAACTTTAAAGTTTTTGTTTAGGTTTTATAGGCTTATGGTTGTATTTGACCACTCCCCCTTTTTAAATGAGCTACTTAAAGCTAACCAAAGGACACAATTCAACATTTTTTTCGATAATTATTGATCTAGAGAGTCCTGAGATTATTACTGCAGTGGTTTGATCGAGATTGAGCAAAAAACCAGAGACTAGTTTGCAAAAGTAGGTTTTTAACATATTTGTGAATAATTAATGAACGACTTGATTGACAGCAATGGTTCTTGAGGCAAATTTGTTCATTGAGGAGATCTATCAAATGATTTCTGAAACGCCACATGATTACAGAGCCAAAAAATGTCGTTAGCGCCAAATAGTGGCCAATTTCTTTCAAAATTCTTACAGACCTTTAGGGCCATGAGTCGAAAATCCCCACCGAGTTTTGTTCCGATCAACCTCCGTTAATCTTGTTTAATAGGTGTTTAAATTTCATTGGCCGATGGCGGCCATGTTTTTTGAGATACGCAAATGACCTCATATACACTTGTGGCCCTTTGGACCAAGACGCTGCATACCAATTATCAAGTCGATGGGACCAATGGTTGCTTAGTTATCACTGTTTTTTATGTTTTTTCAGTCTTATAGCACCCCCGAGTGGCAGAGCTGCGCAATTTTTTTTTTTATTTGACCAAAGATTGAGCTCCTACACATTTGTACCGAGTTTGGTGAAGATATCTCATTGACGTACTGTTTTGCGCAAAAATCAAAAACTTTTTTTGATAATTATTGATATTCAGTGTCCAGGGAATATTTCTGAAGTGGTTTGATTCCGATCAGGTTAAAAACCTAGGACTAGTTCGCAAAAGTAGGTCTCAGATATAACTCAATTTTGCGGAGGAAAAAAAACATGCGTTTTGGAGAAAATCTTTGGGCTGACCCAAGGACGATGTTAAACGATGCAACGATGTTAAAATGTTGAGTCTACAACAAACTGTGTACGAGCTATGGCCAAAAATGTGCAAAATTTCTCTACACCTTATGGTTTGGGCTGCACAATCAGTTTTACTGGAGAAAAATAATATAATAAAAAAAATCCTTACAATTACAAGAGGGTTTCAGCACTTTGTGCTTGAACCCCTAATTAAGACATGTGGAGTATTCCTATTTTAGTCGCATTATTAAAGTGCAGTACAGACATGTAAACACCTTAATCAAATTATTACTGTCGTGTAAGACTTTTCTCCGCATTTTGCGGTCAACCATTTGACGGCAAATAAAAGAGCTTCAACACTGCCGTCATCTGTATGCACGTACAAATAATTAACTGCACTTGAAGCTTTCATAAAATTAAAAATGAAACACCCAAAACTGTATATGGCATCATCACGAAGACGAACTATGTTTATACGTGAAATTCTGGAAGGGACATTAGATGGCGTCGCGTGGTGATGTAATGACGCATGCGATTAATTGATCTATGTACTAAACATGTAAAATGGGAACATGAAAGAATTATTCTAAAAGCAACTCATGTAAACACCTTAATCATAATATTGTTTTATTCAGAATAAGGTAAATAATTATATTACTGTTGTCCATGTAAACGTAGCCATTGAAACACACCTGGATGACATAAAAACAACCAGACAAGGGAAGAAACTGGGTCACGGAGCACATGGGGAGGAAAAAACACAACAAACACAGTCCAGGGGCATGACAAATATAAAGCTGAATTAACTTATTTATATTATTAAATTTTAAAATGACATCCATCACTTTGAGATAAAAAAAATAATAATAATTTCAATTGCATGTCTGACTTCCTATTTTTAAACAGGAGATTTAAATAATCACATAAAAATAATATTGTAATATTTTCCTATTGTTAAATTAAATCTGAAATTATTCATATTTTTCCAAGCATAGCCTACTGTATGTACGGCAGACAATTGTCACGAATCCGGTCTATGAACTTCCGTTCACTCACCACCAGAGGTCACTCGCTCATCACACTGGACTGCATTTCCCATCATCCATTGCACTGATGACACATACACAGCTGATTACACTGATTGCACTTACACAGCTGATTGCTCTGATCACACAGCTATCACACAATCACACACCCTATATAAACCATGGACTTCCATTCACAGTTTTCTGAGTATTGTTCTGCGTGTAGCACTCTCCTAGAGTTAGCTGCCTTACCAAGCCATTCTGTGTTTATGTTTAGTTCTGCATATATCCCTCTCCTAGCGATAGCGGCTTTACCGAGCCTTTCTATGTTTGTTTAGTCTTGCCTTGCCTGTTTCCTCGTGTTCTGATTTCTGATTAACCCTTTGCCTGCTGTCTCGGACTCTGTTCGCCCCTGCCCAGATTATTACATACAACCACGTGAGCAGCGCGTTTCCAGGTTTGTAGGATCACAAAATTGCTTCTCCATGAATAAATTGAATCTGAATACATGAGTTTAATCACTGATGTGCCATGCAGATTTATGATTACTGACATCTACATGAGAAATCATTACTGTCCGAATAGAGCTATTGAGCACCATGCTTTAACAGAGCTACTGGATAGTTATTACAAATTAAGAACACATTAGTGAATAAAGATAACTCATGTTGTGTAGTGTACTAATGAATGTTCTTTTCATGTGACTGTTATTCATTCATTTAACTGTGAGAGTTATCGCCTTGTTTAACTTTGTCTTTTTGGTTCCTTCAGGCTGCAAACCAACAACATTTGTGTGAATGAAGTTCAAGGAAATATATTTTCTTCAAAACCTTTTACATTTGAAATATTTTTTGGAATGTGGTAAGAAACTTTAACATTGTTAATATCATTAACCCCCCCCCCCCCCCCCCCCTTTTTTCAACATGATTGTGTCTTATGTTGAATAAAAATAACTAACTTCCTTTGACATTGCTGGCCTTTGCCAGTTTGCCAATGGTCGGTCTTTCTTCAGTTGCCAAAAATTATCCTACAATGTATGTTAAAGTCTTTGAGTTAAAGAAAGAGGTTGATTAAGTATTCAACTACCTGCTGACATGACCAGACCTTGGTGTCCTAGAAATTGTCATCCCAGGCACAGCAAGTCTCAATGGTAAATAGTTTGACATACTTATCAAGTTTTGTTTTATTCTTAGCAATGTTCACTGATTTGCACAGGTTAAAGTGTGTATTGGATTAATTCTAAATAGTTGTATAGCATGCTTTCAAAGTAGTATGAACATATAATCAGACTATTGATATGGTTTATATTGAAGATTCTTTAAGCCCAAACTCATTAGGAGATACTGAGGGCATGTTAGAGTCTGACCCAGCAATGTTGATTAGAAATCCTCCTGAAAAAAAATCAAGTTGAGGAACGTTGTCTTGCCCAAGTAAGATTTACCAGTCTTGCCTCTGAATTACATCTATATAGACTGACTGTACTGTAGTTCCTAACATGGTGTAATATCTCACTTGTATTCCCTACCACTAGATGGCAGACATGTAGTAGTGAATGTGGTCTTAGTGTCTATAGAGGCTCTGCACCTTGTTGATGATCGGCCAGATTGTGTCTTTTTTCTAATCGCGTGCGCTCAAAGGGCCGCCGGCAGGCAGTACAGGTGCAGTCAGTGTAAGCCACAGGTAGGTCTGTGTGCTGTGCCATACAATGAGAGGCACCATACTCTCAAGAACTATAAACTGTCACCTAGATACCTGGGGTGTATTCCAGAAAGCAGGTTATGTGACATACCCGGGTATGTTTAAGGATAAGTGAGCGGATAACCTCAGCTTTCGGTTCCAAAATCGAAGGTTACTTTCAGGGTATGTAAATAACCATAGCAACTTGCTCTCTGAAGATAACCTGCTCCGGAGCAGGTTATGTTCCAGGGTTAGTTCACTTCAGCGCTATCAGAGCATGTATGGTCTACTGACGAGCCTTCAGTGGGTGTGACAGATAGCGCACAATATTATAACAATACAGTTGTGTATGTGTGTATATAATATATATATATATATTACATTTTTATATTATCATCTCACACATGGATCGGCATTTTCTATAATAAAAGTTCATATCTGATATGACTTAATATATAATTAGCATCAAACAAACAATGTAATTCTTATTCTCAAGAATTAATTATTAAATGGAAAAAACCAGGTGGCAATATGCACTAAGCATAAGGCCTACACGACCGTTGAACAGAAGAAAGAAGCAGCATGGCGCACTTATTCTTAGCGTCCATTTCCATAGTGACTCGTCGATTCATCGCTCTGTTGAGAATGTCTTCAGTCTTAACCAGGAACATACTCCGAGTTGAATGAACTTACACCCGGACGCGTTTTTGAAACCACATACCTCGAGTAAGCAAGGTTTGGGGTTAATCAACCGAAAGTTCAGGGTTTATCTGACGGTAAGTTAACCATGCTTTCTGGAATACACCCCTGATTGGGCAGATAGCTGGTCAACTGATAAAAAATAGGCACATGTATTTTACTATGGCACAGTGATACAGTAATAATTTATTACTTTCTCCTGTTTTACTGTTGATTTCCTCTTTTCCTGATCATTTGGAATGAGGATAAAAACACACAAAAAACATGCAAGTAAGTTCAAACATCAATTCAATATCTACTATTTCCTGAATATTATGAAATTTAAGAGAGCATGATGACATAATATGCAAATTAATTTACAGTTGATATCCATCTTTAAGCCCTTTCAAGCCACAGACTTTTGAAATCTTGATGTCAAAATCTTTTTTGTATTATTATGCAAGTAAAGAATGTGACAATGTTTACATGTACCAAAAACATAACCCCATGGACCAAACCTGCAAAAATAATAAATAAATAAATACACAAAATTATACATAAATGTGCAAAAAAATACATAAATTAATCAACATATTCCTGCATAAATAAATATAGAAATAATTAAATTAAACGAATGTTGGGGGAAATAAAAAAAAATGCTAAAGGAAATGCTAAACTGAAAGTTTTTTTTTTTCCCCTTTCAAACGTTTTATTCATTTTGAATGTAGTTCAGTATAGAGCTTGGCAAACTACGTCACGCCTCGTCGGATTCCGCCATGTTTTAGGTAACGCTCGGGAGCACACAGCGTGAACAAATGCAAATCGCCACAGAAAAAGCCGACCGTTTTACTTTCATATTTTTTGAAAAACATCTTGCATACGCTTAGAATAAAACGGACTAATATGTAGATCTCTTTAAATAATTAAAAAATCGCTCTGTTGTTTGTCTGAGAGGCTGCAAATATTCATTACTAATCAGTCTCCTTCACTACAGTGGTACTGATATATGCTAACTGCTAAAACACTTACGACAATTGACCATGGTTTTACTATAGTAAACGTGTAGCGACTGTTTTTGGTGTATGTATTACCATTCTTATAACCACAATTTTATTAAATACCATGGGTAAACTATGGTTAGAGTAGCAAAACCATGGCTAATTTTGTAAGGGGAGAATACACAACAGCTAGATCTCAAACAGTGGATCATTTTATATCATCATATTGCCGGTAAAACTGCTCAGTGTTAAGAGTTAAGCCATTATACAGGTAACAGAACTTACTAGAAGCTGCTTTGAAACGATGTGTATTGTGGATGCTATTGTAGCGGGAAAATTTCACTACAAGGTAGGGGTGAATTTAACTTCTTCTCCAATATATCTTGGACGACTAGGGATTGACAAGATCTAGGTCCCCTAGTACAATTAATTCCTGTACTTTTTATTTAAGTATGTTTTATCTGCCTTGTTAATAATGCACTTGTCTTTTGTAGCAGTGACTAATAAGGGTTGAGGCTCTGGAACCTAATAACATACACGGTAGCTACCCAGAGTATGATGGTGTTGCTTAACCCCTCTTCCTCTCTATCAGCCCACAAGACAGTAGGAATGCCCCTACTCCAAGATAACAGAAGTTGTACACTTATTTCCTAAAGACTTAGTAAAGAATAAACAAAATAAAGAAAACAATAGTCATGAAATACTGTTTCAATTTACTTATGGTTCTTTATGATTCCACCAAGAAATTATTAAACCGAAGTTTTGTTCAGATTCAAACTTTTGTTTGGTTTCTTTTCTTTCAACAATAATACTCAAACAAAAAATAGAAAATCAACAAGAGCTCTGACAAAAGGCTCAAATGGTACTCAGTTCACTCAAAAGTACATTACATAAGTTTCATTCCACATCAGATATTTTTCATGTCAGTTCACATGCCTGGGTGAAATTCTATGGAATGCCAAACCTGACATATTTAGAAATAAATAAATAAATATATAAATAAATGTACAAAGAAAAGTAAAAAAGCACAAATAAATAATTTATAATTTTATTTCCTTATTTATGTATTTCTTCATTTTTTTTTTTCCACAATTTATTCATTTATTTATACATTTATTTATTTCCACTTATTTATTTTCACATTTATGTATTTATTTACGTATTTATTTCTTTATTTCCACATTTATATATTTCCACATTTATTTATTTATTTATACATTTATTTATTTTCAAATTTATTTATACATTTCTTTGTCCGTAGGGTAATGAGGAGGGCGTGTTTTACGTCAGGAAAAGCAATCGAGCCAGAGTAGTCGAGGGGTAGGCTTGAGGCCACAGTGACACCTTGTGGTGCCCAAACGAAGTACAAGAAGTGTAGCCTACATGACGCGCCTGTTGATAGTGTGGGATGAATGACTTAGCTGGGCGATATGACCAAAATCTTATATCACCATTATTATTTCAGTTTCAGGTGGGGGGTTGTTTTGGCCGGGAAGCCTGCTATCTGTGATCGCGTGCATTTGCTGAAGCTCGCGAAAGCGTGCAATCGCTCTCTTATGCGCGCTGTTTTTTTAGGTTTCACTTTCAAAGCATACAAGGCATGTTTCCAATATTCGGAATAGGAGGTTACTGTAGAAGATCTCACAGCCGTCACCATGGTAACCCGGGACGGAACCACAATCGGGCGGCACTGTGCGTAGGGTACCGAGTGCTGAGGGGGCACCAAAAAATAGTCTAATGAAAAATCAATAAAAATATTTTAATTATTATATTAAATATATAGCTCACTGAATCTGATGGCCGCAAATAGTTTCTCCCGGAATCTAGAGCGAGTGAGTGAGTGCGCCCGCGAGACAGAGACTGTGCTCCAAACCGCGTAGCGCGTGCATGACAGAGGGGGAGAGAGGGAGAGAGAGCAAGAGACCGCGCGTGTGTGCCTCATGAAGCACATGTAAGACCAACTCTACTATCCATATAGATCCGCCACCAGTTTGTTCGGCGTGGGCGTGGGCGTGGGCGTGGGCGTGGGGGGGGGGGGTTGTCTTAGTATATTTTCCTGCTTTTTTGTCCTTAGCCAATCACATGCCTGATATATATAATTCCAATCGATAAATGCATTTACACTGCAATAAGCTTACAAATGCATAAAATGTTATGAAATTAATGTTTTAAATTTTAAAGGCAGAAATATGTCAATGTCAATCAATTAAACGACACGTTTAATATGAAACTAAAACAGACACTAGGTGGCGCCAAGTCACTGTCTTAAGAGTGAGTTCAATCCATTCAACTGATTCCTTCAAATAGGTTTCGCTGATTACGAAAACACCACTACTGCTGCGGTTCAGCTGTGTATTTGTTTCTGTGATCATTATATGTAGGCCTAAGGTCACGTGTTATTTAAAGAAAGAAAACATATTTTCATGATAAAATTATCAAAAAGATGGCAGGTAGGGTAGGGGACATGTTCGGCGAACACGACTTCTTATGTTGAGAGAACAACATTTATTTCTCGTGTCCATGCGTTTAATGCACGAACCTGCGTGACCATAGCAACCTGAATAAATTAATAAAATGTTTTGAATTTAATAAAGGGCAGAATTAAGAATTATTATATTAACCCATACTGCACATACCATGCAGACCAATATTCAAAACATTTTATTAATTTATTCAGGTTGCTATGGTCACGCAGGTTCGTGCATTAAACTGTAATGATCAATTACCACAGCCTTTATCATCAATGTCTGCAGGTAAAACCTCTGCTTTTTCGGCTTTCTAACGCGGAGAAAACACGTTTTTCACACCGGCTGTGCAAAGGGATATGACAGTTGATGATACAGTAAGCCTTAACCACTGCAACGCGATCTTAAGTAGAATAATATAAACATTAAATAATATAAAACGTCTACATTCACTACCACTCAGTCTCCGCTGTAGCTCCCATGACCTAAATTCCCAGAATGCATTCCCAGCTAACACACGACGTAACTGTTACGTAACCTATTGGTAATTTTTGGTAATTTCATGACTTACCAATAGGCAACGTAACCACGACGTCATATGCACGTAAATCCATTACCATCCCATTACCAACTCACAACGTCGTCAGTACGTCCTCCTAACGTAACAGGATAACCAAGAACGTCCCAGATAGGTACTCTAATCGTAATATATTGGTAACTTCATGACTTAATGGCAATGTCATTACCATAATTTTTGTAGGTTCTTTATGCTCTCTGATTACCATAATGCTATTTAAAAAGTGTAATTAAACTTCAGACACAAGATTGAACATACCTTGAAGATAAAATGTGTTTCTTTTCACCAAGTCAGAATATGGACGATTGCTTTTAATATGCCTTTATATAGCCCTATTAATAAATTCACATCAATTACACCCATACAGCACTGTTAAATATGTTGAAATATATTTTGAAAATATATTTTAAAAATACATAAAACAAAGTTAAAAAATTGTTCCTCATGATACCTGTGTAAATATGTGTACGAAAAAATATATTCCATGCCTTAGTTTTTAATGAATGTTTTTTTCAATGTTGTTTCTACACCACGTTTACCATTTCTAAAGCTATATTATATTATATTATATTATACTATTTATGTAAAATTCTGCGTGACTTCTACGTGCTTTAATGGGCGAGCGCTCGCTGAACTGGAGCTGAGGAAGTCACCATGGAAACGGGATGGCAGCTCAACCGTCAAGCAGCAACTTCGTCTCTCACTGTTGTTTCTACTAATTTCAGGTAAGTTTAGTCTCTAAAATTACACAAATAGTGCATACAAGCGTTCCTGACACTTTCTTTCACATAAATGACACACTTCCGTTGAATATTTACTTTATAGAAATGGTTTAGTGTCTTCGGAAAAAGTCCGTTAGCATCTCAACCGTAAGCTAACTATAGCTCAAGACTTGAGCTCTTGTTTATGAAAGTTTGGGCTTTTAATGTAATCTTATGTGTAAACGAGGGTTTTTTATATAAAGTTTTTGCTGGCAGTTTGTCAACGGATGAATGGAAGTAAGATAATTAAATTAATCTAAAAGTATGCACTGTACTGTTAATCGGATACGTCACTTATGCCGAGTTCACACTGCACGATTTTCAAACTCGTCGGATCGCTGTTGTTTTCACACTACGGGACTATCTGGGGTAGCATTCAGTCACTGCTGTGTTCACATTGCACGATGGATCGGCGACAGGGGCTTTCACATTGCACGATTTCACAATAGGAAGAATCGCCGACAACTCTGTCTGATCCGCAAACTACGTTTCACAAAAAACCCACGCGAGAAGTGATAAGGAAATAACGCGAGAACCTGTGTGCGTCAGACCGTTGTTCTTGAGCGAGACTGGAAGTATTTAAAAAATATAGCCTGCAAATTGTCTGTGTCCTGATTTCCAGCTACAAAAAGAAAAACTGTGTTGTGCAAAGAGTGGTAAATAATAATTTTGCAGTAACTGTTAAGCTGATGTTGCGGCTGGTCAAGCGTTTGTGCTCGTTTCTGTATTGTAATGATTATGATTCGATTGACGGTGCATGACGTCACTGCTATGGACAAACACGGAAGGAATTGTTTTTGAGCACACCTGTGGATAATGAACAATTTTCAGAGACTTTTAAAATGAGGGGAGGGGAAATGTGAGTTGCGCGAGTGCCGGATAATGAACTGTGAAAGAGACTGATAAACTGTGTTCTAAGCTGCTGGGTTCACGAAGGGGATCCGTGGCGTTCGTGGTTGGCTAGCACCACCGGCGTGAAGAAAACCAGGGTCCCATTTTTTGGCCTGGAGGTAGATAGTGGGGGGCGAAAACTAGGTAGATAGGGAAGAGAGTGTAGGTGGACCTGGCGGACTGGTTGAAAGAGACCTTCCTATCATTGCCGCAGAGGGGAAGGTTGAGTCCTCACAGTGACGGCAGGGTGTCATCGGACGTGGACAGGGAAGTCCGAAATTATTTTAATTACTTCATAAGATTTATGTATGTTGTGGTTGTGTTCAGCTATTAGTGATTATTGTCCTCCTGAATTGTATGTTGATTGCCTGTGCTAGTTATTATATATGGGGCATGCGATTTATGATTGGAGTTTCTAATTAAGTGTGTTTTGCAGGACATATCACACCACTTATAGTTTGCTGTGAATTTGGAATGAGTACTTGGGTTCTCTTTTAAATGTGTGTTCACGGTTTAATGAAATATGACCAGTGTATGTAATCGGGATATTTAAGTGAGACAATGCCATAAGGCTGCTATTGGTGCTAATAAAAAGTGTATTCCTCTGTAATTCTTGTTCTTGAGTGTGTTTTGTGTGCTCCTCCCGGACCAGACCGGGTTAGAATTAAAGGTGGTGGCAGCATAGGGGTTAATCCGCATTAAGGAAGTTCGCCAGTGGTCCCTAGTGGTGGCTGAATTCATTACAGTATGATATAATTGTACTAAAATACTGATATGGTCTATAACTCCTCACTGAACTTCCCTCTGCCCTGTATCTTTGTCTCTCATTGGCTGAAGGTCATCGCGATGTAGTTTTCACCCAGAAATCATTGCACACAGCAGGATTGTGAATCGCCGACAGCTTCAGATATTTAGCATGCCAAATATGCCAAATACACGGCGACGTGTCGGCGATTCCCTCATATCGCGTCTTTGATAATTCACACTGCGTGATTGTCATTCGCGTGAACGAGCTCCGATTTGCCTCCGATATAGGGCATTTGTCGGCGATTTATCAAAACCTGTCGGCGAGTGAAAAATCGGGCTAAAATCGTGCAGTGTGAACTCGGCATTACATGGAGCGTGAAAATGTGCTGAAACTTAAAACAGGTTTTGATCTTTCATGATAAACACATATTGATACCACTTGTTCTGTGATTTCAGAAGCGTCAGAAAAAAAACCTTTACTATGACACAGGAGAAGTTCCTGATTTTAAGATTTCTGAAGGGAGCTGCTGACAGAGAAATAGAAAACACAGGTGATCAGATATCGCCTATATCACCATGCATCTGTAATTTTCTTTTGCAAAATTATATATATACGTGTGTGTGTGTGTGCGTTTGTTTGTTTGTTTGCTAGTTATTTTAAAAGGACTTTGATGTCCAAACATAAGTAACACTGTAAGAGCATTACTAAATAAGTAAACCTAAAAATGTACATTCTGTTATTAAATTGTACATTCTGCAAGTTATTATTTTTCTTTTCTGCATTTCACCTCTGCTATAGTTTAAATAAACCTGGCATTGTGACAGATTGTTTATGTTCCTAGATTCTTCCATGCTGACGGCTGTGCACAAGAGTTTGAGCGTATCTCCTGTCGAAGAACATCTCTAGACATTATGAACCATGTCTAGTAATACCTCAAATATACACTACCTAAAGTTTAAGAGTCAGATTTGTCATGTATTAGTATTTTATGCTCACCACTGCTGCATTTATTTGATTAAAATGCAGTAAAACAGTAATATTGTGAAATTACAATTTTTTAATAACAATTTCCTATCTCAGTATGTTTTAAAAAGTGATCAAAGCTGAATCTACAGTCTTCAGTGTCACATGATCCTTCAGAAATCATGCTTTGCGAAAACAAGAATAAATTACATTTTACAATATATTCATATAGAAAACAGTTATTTTAAATAATAATATTTCGCAACATTACTGTTTTTATTTATGATCAAATAAAGGCAGTTTTCTTGGTGAACATAAGAGACTTATTTCAAAAACATAAACTGACCACAAACGTCAATAACACAAGTGATTTGAATATTAATTCATTTATTCTAATAAAATGCAAGAAGCTTTTAAAAATATTAACATAAATAGTCATTTTTTCCTCTGGTGATTTGTATTGTATACCCATAATGTAATGCACAGTGCCGTAGATTCCCATTCTCTATCTCCAATCTTCACGCTCTCACACCGTGTCTACGCTGGATGTGACAAAGTGACTGTTAAAAATCATTTGAACTTTTTGTCAGTACGTCATAAATAGAACGAGGCATCGGATTACTGTCAGGGATTTGTTGTGTCGTGCCGCACTGCATCCAGTGTAGACGACATCATATAATAATAGGTTATATTGTATTTTGTTGCGCCTTCCGGTGTAGACACGGTGTTAGAAATCTTATTAAATATCGTTACATATGATGTATGTATGATGCCATCCATAACTGATAGAACGTTTCTATTTCAGAGACTGAAAATCAGCAATAAACCAAAAGGTAATTATAACTTATTTTAAGAATAAGAATAACAAGAATAAATAAAAATGCATCTGTGACTTAATATTGCTTCTTATTTTTCAGTGAAAGTTGAAAGTTCTCATTAAACACATTGCTTTCTTCTCATCTTTGTGCATTTTCAGATGTTGTGCATATTTATGAATCAAAATTTTTAACTTTATCTTTCTTTAACTTTTTAACATCAAATTAACATATTAATTGGCTGTCTTCTTTCTCTTTTTTTTTTAGTTTGGTTTAGCTCCAACCCCAATTAAGCAGACCTGAGCAGCTGATCAAGGATCACCAGAAACTCTGCAGAACGTTGGTCCTCCATGCCCAGGACTGGACACCAGTATTTTAAGTCATCTATCTAGAAGTCATCCTGCCTCTCTGAATTGTCATGTTCAGAATAGATTGCAGGAGATCTCAACATTGTCTCTCAAGGTCCACTTACATGCCGAGTTTTGCTCCAACCTAGTGCAGTGCACCTGAACAAACTAATCAAGTTTTTCAGTTTTACTAACTATAAAGTCACAAACAGGTGAGTGTGATCAGGTGTGAACCTAAACTCTGGGTGTGAATCACTCAGGTCCCTTGCACAGTAGTCAGTGGTTAAGGGCTGTCTCAATCACAAAATTTAGTTTGCTCTCTAAAAAAAATGCAATATTTGACTCATATTCAACGATGCTATTATCTTTTTTCCCCTTTTGTTTGTGTGTCAATCACAGCTAAATAAAACCAAAGGCCATTCAGCCACAGGTCACTGCATCTTTTGCTGTGTAAGTTTTTTTTTATTTTTTTTTTTATTTTTTTTTAATGTCAAACACATTTTCAGTATTTTCAGTACGGTTCTTATGTACTATCCTTTTAACATTTCAGCAGCTGACTTTTTTTAGTACTTGCATTGTAATTTTAATTGTACCACATTTGCAATGCATACAGGTGCATCTCAATAAATTAGAATGTCATGGAAAAGTTGATTTATTTCAGTAATTCAACTCAAATTGTGAAACTCGTGTATTAAATAAATGCAATGCACACAGACTGAAGTAGTTTAAGTCTTTGGTTCTTTTAATTGTGATTTTGGCTCACATCTCAACAAATTAGAATACTTCATAAGACCAATAAAAAAACATTTTTAGTGAATTGTTGGCCTTCTGGAAAGTATGTTTATTTACTGTATATGTATTCAATACTTGGTTGGGGCTCCTTTGTTTTAATTACTGCCTCAATTCGGCGTGACATGGAGGTGATCAGTTTGTGGCACTGCTGAGGTGGTATGGAAGCCCAGGTTTTGACAGTGGCCTTCAGCTCATCTGCATTTTTTCTCTTGTTTTGTCTCTTGTTTCTCATTTTCCTCTTGACAATGCCCCATAGATTCTCTCTGGGGTTCAGGTCTGGTGAGTGTGCTGGCCAGTCAAGCACACCAACACCATGGTTATTTAACCAACTTTTGGTGCTTTTGGCAGTGTGGGCAGGTGCCAAATCCTGCTGGAAAATGAAATCAGCATCTTTAAAAAGCTGGTCAGCAGAAGGAAGCATGAAGTGCTCCAAAATTTCTTGGTAAACACGTGCAGTGACTTTGCTTTTCAAAAAACACAATGGACCAACACCAGCAGATGACATTGCACCCCAAATCATAAACTTAACACTGGACTTCAAGCAACTCGGGCTATGAGCTTCTCCACCCTTCCTCCAGACTCTAGGACCTTGGTTTCCAAATGAAATACAAAACTTGCTCTCATCTGAAAAGAGGACTTTGGACCACTGGGCAACAGTCCAGTTCTTCTTCTCAGTAGCCCAGGTAAGACGCCTCTGACGTTGTCTGTGGTTCAGGAGTGGCTTAACAAGAGGAATACGACAACTGTAGCCAAATTCCTCGACACGTCTGTGTGTGGTGGCTCTTGATGCCTTGACCCCAGCCTCAGTCCATTCCTTGTGAAGTTCACCCAAATTCTTGAATCGATTTTGCTTGACAATCCTCATAAGGCTGCGGTTCTCTCGGTTGGTTGTGCATCTTTTTCTTCCACACTTTTTCCTTCCACTCAACTTTCTTAACATGCTTGGATACAGAACTCTGTGAACAGCCAGCTTCTTTCAGCTTCTTCTGTGGCTTACCCTCCTTGTGAAGGGTGTCAATGATTGTCTTCTGGACAACTGTCAGTTCAGCAGTCTTCCCCATGATTGTGTAGTAGAGGTCTTCACGGGTCCAAAAATTCGTAATACCCGAACCCGAAGAGACCCGTAAATGTGCTGCACCGAACTGACCCGGACCGGTATTTTATTTGAAAGTGGGACCCGAACCAGTGCAGACCCGAGAAATGCCTTAAATGTACTACCCGGACCAAAAAAAACCTTACTACTGTTAGTAGCCTTCTCCCTGACTGAGATGCATACAATCTTCCTAAATTTCCATCCATGTTAGCTGTTCGTTCCTCTCTATTGCTGACTGAAAGAGCCTTCTTAATTCACTGATTATTGCTTTAAAAGTCTACTTGCTGTCACGGTCAGTGACGGATGACTAATGCAACTTCGCAGTTTTGTTTTGTTTTTTCTCCATCTCGAGACTGTTGCGTTTGTGCAAAAATAACGATACTTTTTGTTGGTTGTAATAAAGATTATTTTTTAGCAAAAACGAAATGCATGTTCAATAACAGGTGCGTCTCTTTGTCAGTTTTGTTTCAGCTTTTTTTTCCCCAAATCACTCATGAAGGAATCCATGATCACCGTCCGCGTGCAGTAGGCTACATTAACTCCGCCCGCGCTCTGCTTCTGGCAGCTCGAGGTAACGCGTGTTTTTGTTTTTTTTCTTTCACCTTATTTCCCGCTCACAATTTTCTCATCCTAATTTTACAAACTGCAAGTTACAAAACACACGCGTGCTGACTGACACTGATCACTATCGGGTGCGGTGTTCTCCGATCGACTCGGGTATTACACACAATGTTAAATAGACCCGGGACCCGAAGTAATAGATTGGGACCAGACCCGGACCCGGCTGACCATTTAAAATATAGACCCGAACCCGTACGGGTCCCGGGTCCTTGGGTCTCGGGTCCTCCGTGAAGAACTCCCCCGCTAGAAACTTTACGTTCCCAGAACGTCCTCAGAACATCCCCGCTGGTGTCAAGGACGTCATCTAGTAACGTCCCCAGAACGTTCTGAGAAGGTCACGATGTTGAGTTCTTTAAAGGGTTGGGGGACGTTATTTAGAGGACCTTTACGGAACATTCAGGACGTTCTCGGTACGTTTAGGGGACCATATTTTATTTTAAAATTTGACGTCCTCAGAACATCCCCGCTGGTGTCAAGGACGTCATCTAGTAACGTCCCCAGAACGTTCTGAGAAGGTCACGATGTTGAGTTCTTTAAAGGGTTGGGGGACGTTATTTGGAGGACGTTCTCAGGACGTTTAGGGCACCATATTTTATTTTAAAATTTAACGTTCCCAGAACGTCCCCCCTGGTGTCAAGGACGTCATCTAGTAACGTCCCCAGAACGTTCTGAGAAGGTCACGATGTCGAGTTCTTTAAAGGGTTGGGGGACGTTATTTGGAGGACCTTCACAGAACATTCAGGACGTTCTCGGGACGTTTAGGGCACCATATTTTATTTTAAAATTTAACGTTCCCCCCTGGTGTCAAGGACGTCATCTAGTAACGTCCCCAGAACGTTCTGAGACGGTCACGATGTCGAGTTCTTTAAAGGGTTGGGGGACGTTATTTGGAGGACCTTCACAGAACATTCAGGACGTTCTCGGGACGTTTAGGGCACCATATTTTATTTTAAAATTTAACGTTCCCAGAACGTCCCCCCTGGTGTCAAGGACGTCATCTAGTAACGTCCCCAGAACATGGATGTGGAGTACTTTAAAGGTTTGGGGGACATTATTTAGAGGACCTTCACAGAACATTCAGGACGTTTTGGGAATGTTAAGGGGACCATTACTATACTACATTCAACCTTTGCAGGACAAACCTACAATGTTTTTTTTGTTGTTTTGGTCTTATTTAGGTACTTCCATCACATGAATGTTTTCAGAAGATTTAGTAACACATTACAGGAAACTATAGGGGATCAGACCTTTCAAACCGGTTCTTGGTCTACAGAACCTTAATAAGGCACTGTGTTCACGCTTAACACATTCAAACATAAAATACAAAGCAGGAAAGCATCATTCATTTATTTTGTGAACAAAAACAGATTATAAATGAATATTAAATATGGTCATGCATAGGAAGGGTGGTAGAGATAGAGAGGGGGGAACTCGGTCAATTCAATTCAGTTCAGTTCAAATTGGCTTTATTGCCATGATAATTTCCACAGTAAAGCATCAAAATGTGTCCAAATAATGGAAACAGTAACAAGAACATAATTTATAGTAATTATATATTTAGTGTGTGTGCGTGTGTCAGTCACTGTCTCCATCTTCAGGAGGTGCCCCAAGTTGTTCTTCCGCTGCCTGAAAAAAGCAAATAACAATATTTAGCAATCACTTCAATTAATTTTTAATTGCTTTTAATTACACTTAGGTGTAAAAGTATAGAGGACCAAATTTGCAAAAACATAAATTATATATATGTATGTGTGTGTGTTTGTGTGTATACACATACAGTGGTGTTCATAAGTTTACATACCACTTGCAGAATATACAAAATGTTAATTAACAAAATACAAGTGATCATGAAAATTGCATGTTATTTTGTATTTAGTACTGTCCTGAATAAATTATTTCACATAACAGAAGTTTATACTCAAGACAAAATGACAACTGAATTTATAAAAATGACCACATACATACCCTTACATACCCTTGAATCTCAATACTGTGTCATTTCCTGAGTGATCTGCGACTGTTTTTATGTTTTGTGATAGTTGTTCATCAGTTCCTTTTTTGTCTTGAGCAGTTCAACTGCTTACTGTTCTTCAGAAAAATCCTCAAACTCCTGGTTTTCCAGCATCTTCTGCATATGTGAACTCTTTCCAACAGTGACTGTATGATTTTGAGATCCATTTTTTCACACTGAGGTCAACTGAGGGACTCATACACAACTATTACAAAAAGATGAAAACATTTTCTGATGCTTAAGAAGGAAACACAAAGCATTAAGAGCCGGGGCGTGGAAACTTTCTGAAATGGATGATCAGGGTAAATTGTACTTATTTCGTCTTTTGGGAAACATATACTTATTTATGTAGCTACTTAAGAGCAGTACTAAATGAAAAAAAAAGAAGATATTTAAATAAAATGTACACATCATCATCCAGTTCAAAAGTGCCCTTACAGAAAAACCACATGAATTTCACATGTGCAAAAGCACATGTGGTCACATGTGGCCACATATACATGTGATTTTGCACATGTGAAATTTCACTTGTGAAAACACGTGAAAATCACATGTGAAGCATGTGCTTTGCACATGGAAAACATGTGCTTTGTACATGGGAAATGTGTGTTTTTCTGCACATGTAAAATGTCACGTGTGAAAACGTGAAAATCACATGTGAAGTGTGTGCTTTGCACATGGGGAATGTGTGTTTTTGGAACATTTTCATGTGAATATCCATGTGAATTCCATGTGAAACCCATGTCAAACACATGAGATCACATGTGAAACACATGTGTATGCCCATGTGGAACACACGCATATTGCCATGTGAAACCCATGGTACTTTCCTATGTGAAACCCATGGGATCACATGTGAAACCCATGGGATCACATGTGAATCCCATGTGATCACATGTGAAACACGTATATTTCCATGTGAAACACACATATTCCCATGTGAAACCCATGGTACTTTCCTATGTGAAACCCATGGGATCACACGTGAATCCCATGTGAAACCCATGAGATCACATGTAAAATACATGTAAATTTCCATGTGAAACCCATGGTATATTCCCATGTGAAACACATAGGATCACATGTGAATCCCATGTTATCACATGTGAAACCCATGGTACTTTCCTATGTGAAACCCATGAGATCACATGTAAAATACATGTAAATTCCCATGTGAAACATATATTTTCCCATGTGAAACCCATGAGATAACATGTAAAATACATGTAAATTCCCATGTGAAAAATATATTTTCCCATGTGAAACCCATGAGATAACATGTGAAATACATGTAAATTCCCATGTGCAACTTGTGAATCCCATGTGAAATGTATATTATAAACCTGCTTGTGTTGCAATGTCATTGTGAAATCAATATTTAACTCATGCACAATATACACTCAAAAAATATTTAATTCTGTTAAAAACCTCAATTGTATAGTAAAATTCCATTACGTTTTATTAAGCAATCCTTACACACTATTCATATTATGAAGAATTTAAAAAGAATAACTACAGTCTAAAGCATTTATATAAATCTTAAAGGGATAGTTTGTCCAAAAATGAAAATTCTGTCATTAATTACTCACCCTCATGTTGTTCCAAATAGATCTTAGTAAGGTCTTCGTTCTTCTTCGGAACACAAATTGAGATATTTTTAAACATTTCAGTTGCATTGCTGTCTATGCAGGGTCAGAAAGCTCTCGGATTTCATCAAAAATATCTTATTTTGTGTTCCAAAGATGAATGAAGATCTTATGGGTTTTGAACGACATGAGGGTGAGTAATTAATTACAGAATTTTCATTTTGAGTGAACTATCTCTATAATAACTGGGAAAGTGCCATTTCAGATTTGTTCATAACTAAAATAAATAAAAAGTAACTCAATCACAGTTCAAAGAACCTGAAAGTACATCGAGAGTCACTATTAAGAACAATTAACATAATATTTATTAATCTCTTTTGTAACTGTGTTGTATTTAGAGCTATAACAACTTGAGTCATATTTCCATAATGACATGAGATTTTCACAGGTTGGTAATGAAATTTGTATCGTCTGTAAAGAGGGCCACAGCAACATCTCCACTCATCAGACTTGTCCTAAATGAATGAATGAAAGAGAGATACAAATCACAAACAAATCCATGGTGTCCAAAAATAGTAGTGTTCAATTTAATTATTTTTTAAACCATAATTTATTTTATAATTTTTTTTTTTTTTAATTTAAAATAGTTTTTGACAAATAATCTCACAAAGACTGATGCCAAGCTAAAGGTCACCCAAAATTGAAAATGCAGTCATTATTTACTCTTATGCCATATGGCCTTTCTTTTTGATACCACAAAAGGGGAAATTAAGAAATGGTGAAAAATCAAACAAATTTTTATTTGACAAAATTCTGTTGGTCTGGTGTGGAGGACTGCGTTTGTGAGAATACATTTGCTCAACATTTCACTTCAGCTCACCAAGGAAAGATGAACATTGTAAAAATTTCAAGGTTTAAAACACTGCAAAACATGACTCTCAGAAAACTCAAAAGTATTACTCTTGTATTGTCTTTTATGAGGTGAAGATCTCCAGACCAAAATAATGCAAGAACTTGATTTGTTGTTCTGATGGGCAGAAAACAACATATATTCACCTCAGAACATAAAGTATGTGCAAAATCTTCTAGGAGCCATGAGTCGCATGTGACTGAATTTAAGTTTTTGGGTGAGCAGTCCCTTTCAAATAAATGGCAAATTAGTTTGAACAAAACAACACAGATATAGTAACACAGATGTAGAAAAACCAATCAAATGTTGATGAACTGACTAAACAGCAATATGAGTAAAAACACTTTGGTATTTTGATGAAATACATAGAGTTGTCCTGTCAGTTAATCAAGGAGACTCACCGTGCAGGTTCTGAAAAAGCCAAACACACAGGAAGGACAGTGTGTAATGCCTATAAAACAAACAAAAACACTGAAGAGTATACTGTTGACAGTGAAGTTACCTCAACAAACATGATTTTAAATATTCCAATCAGAAATATTCCAATCACAAATAATGTGTTCACATCTTTAATGCAACCAGAATAGAAAAATAGCAAAAGACAAAATATCAAATAGCAAAAACAAAAACCAAGTGTACTACTTTCAGTGACCGAATGTGTAATTTTGAAAAAGTCTTTACCATTTGGTGATGTGGCTCTGTTGAAATGCTTATCCCTAAAAGTAAATAGAAAGACATCAAGAACACAGTACTGACTGTATTTCCAAAGTGGGTCATTTCATCTTTTAAACGATCTTGTCAATATTGCTTCAAAACAATTAGTTGCTAATTATGTATGTAGCCATGTCTCAACGACTTGAGCGAGCAAGAGCCTAAAAGAAAAACTGTAAGTTAAATGAATGAATAATCTGGTAAATTAATGTAGCATTATTGCATTGACTTGACAAATCTAGCCTATAATTTCCTGTTTCAACGATTTTATGTAGCTGTTTTCAAAACGTTGTATTTAAGACAATGTTTAAGTATTATGCAATTAAACTCAGCAAGTATAGATCACGTGCATAAATTCATCAGGCCTCTGTAACTATTTTAACACTTTAAATGTCATATATATAGTGTTAAAATAGTTACAGAGGCCTGATGAATTTATGCACGTGATCTAGACTTGCTGAGTTTACTCACATAGTTATAACTGCATAATACTTAAACTTTGTCTTAAATATATTAAATACAACGTTTTGAAAACAGCTACATAAAATCGTTGAAACAGGAAATTATACATTAAATAGTGTAAAACGGCCAGCATGTGGCGAGCGAGTAATATGATATCAAACAGCTGATTCATTCATTCATTCAACGGTAACGGACAGTGGTGGCTGATGGAGTGGCAGCTGCCTCTTGCAGTGCAAAGGTTTTACTACCTGTCCCAAACTGATTTCTCCCACGGTCAAAGTGGGACATTCGCGTGAAAATTGGCCGACCAACGGTGACTGTGACCGCGCTTAACCAGCTTATTTCCGGTCGAAATGACCGCACATACAATTGTCAAACAGGACGCTAAGTTTCAAACGTTTGATGCAGAAAAGTATGAAATGTTTTAAAATATAACACATTTCAGCTATAAAAACTGAAATTCAACATTAAATGTGTAAACACTACTAATTAAAGACATTTTTGCTTACCTTTCCCTCAGCGTATAGGGGTAGATGACCGTTATAGTTCGAATGATGAGCACGCGCAGAACTCCCACTTCTTCAGTCAAAATTTCAAAATGGAATAAGCGTTATTAAAGACTATTTGGCATTATGAATATGATTTCGACCAAATATTTACCATTTTTAAATACACAGTCTCGAATGGATGTTTTATTTCCGATCATTTCTTCCCCGGCATCATTGTGGCTGTCAGCAGCAGCCGTTGGATGAGAGGAAATTACGTCATCACCATGCTCGCAAATTCAAAATCCTCCTTTCTGTAATGAGCTTTTTTAATTTTATTTAATTTATTTATTTATTTATATTTATAAATATTTATATATATATATATATATGTTTTTAGGGGTTGTGAAAAATGTTAAAGGTACATCTATTGTAAAATATTATGTATCTATATTTTGCGTCTTGTGATTATTATTATTATTATTATTATTATTAATATTAAGAAGAAGAATTTATTAATAATATTATTGTAATGTTAATAATATTAATTTTATTAAAATTGTTTTGTAATGTTGTTCCTCAATAATAATAAAAAATTAGGTGAAGCTTATAATATATATAATACATATTATAATATATATATCGTGTGTGTGTGTGTGTGTGTGTGTGTGTGTGTGTGTATTAGTTATTATGCTACCTGATGATCAACAATTACAGGTACAAGCTAATAACAAGGTGTATCAAATGAGCACTTATTAATAATAAGTGGTATGTAATGTATAATTGATAAATCATATATCAGTATGAACTTTATTTTATTTTACTTTTATTTTACTAACTAGCTTATATAGCCAAAGTAACTTTGCAACTACAGTAGCCTACATTACAACAAATAAAGAAAGCTACAAGGGACTTCAATGGGAAGCAGGAAATAGGAACAAACTAAAAGTCAACATACAGTGTGAAGCTGAAAATGCACAGTATTTGTTACATGTAGCTAACATATGATCCACATGTGAAAACCTATTTTAACACATGGAAACATTTTCCACATGTGATCCACATGTGCCACATGTGCTCTTATGTTGCAACATGTGGTGACATGTTGTCTTCATGTGATCACATGTGAAAAATATATGTACACAAGTGATCACATGTGAAAAATATATGTACACAAGTGATCACATGTGGAAAATATATGGACACACGTGATCACACGTGAAAAAAATGTATGGACATGTGATAACATGTGGAAAATATATGGACACATGTGATCACATGTGGAAAACATGTGGACACATGTGATCACATGTGGAAAACATGTTAAATTCATGTGTTTTTTCTGTACATGTACGCCCTCTGGCTCTTAATGCATTGTGTGGCCTTCTCGAGCATCAGTAAATATTTTCACCTTTTGTAATAGTCGTGTATCATTCCTTCAGTTGTCCTCAGTATGAAAAGATTGTTCTAAAAATCATACAGTCACTGTTGGAAAGAGTTCAGAAGATGCTGGAAAACAAAGAATGTGCAGGAGCTGGAGGATTTTTCTTAAGAACAGCAGGCAGTTGAACTGCTCAAGACAAACAAGGGACTCATGAACAATTATCACAAAACAAAACAATCGTGGATCACTCAGGAAACAACACCACAGTATTAAGATTCAAGGGTATGTAAACTTTAAGGGCCTTAACCCTTAATAATCATATTTAGGCCATTTTGCAATTCCTGTTTTTTTCTGTCTCCAAATGTAAGACCTCTTGAAAACATAACTAAGGCTTTTCTCATTCCATTTAGGACTTTTAATGGATTTAAATTTGATCAAACTGAATTTCAGACCAAAGGACCCATGTGGAGACTTACCATGCACATCTTGAAGCCTGGTGTCTCTAAATGAGTTTTTTTGTTGTTGTTGTTCATGCTGATCTTTCGGTCTCCTACAGCCCAGTTCATCTGAGAAGGTTAGAGTACAGCCCATCATCCTAATATACGCCTCAACTGATGCTCCTCCAACAACAAAACAGCCAACCTATAAGTGTCAGGAACATATATTTGCACAAAACATGGATAGGTTACAAATAAATATCATGGGAATGTAGTTTCCGTGTTGAATGAAAAACATGCTTTTGTCAATAAATAAATAAATCAATCTTAATGTAAGTTACCATCACACATCTGTCATCTTCACTTTGAGGAATCCGCTCTAGTAGCTGTGTCTCATAAAGCCCCAGACCTCCAGACACTGGTTCAGGCAGTATTACAGTCACTTCAGAATAAACAATGGGAAAGCAGTTTGAGAAAAAAAAAACACAGTATATCAACAACTTCTATGATACACAGCCTTAATTTTTCATAACCGTTAGTGGAGAGTTTCTCAGCTCCAGTCCTCAGGTCCCCCTCCCAGAATGTTACAGCTGAACCAGGTGTTTTAATTAGTGAGACATCTAAAACACTCTGGGATGGGGCCTGAGAACGGGAGATGAGACTACGACTCTTTTACTATTTACTGCTGCAGCTTAAATAAACATCTTAAAATGCATTATTTCCCTTTACAAAATAAAAGATTGTATTAACATTAAGATGCTTTAAGACATGTATTTTATACATTTAATAATGACTTGCCTTTTATTATTAACCTTGATCCAGGAGATTCCATCCTCTAGATTTAAAAAGATAAAAGTAAAAGTTTAGAGTATGCAACACCTGTCACAGACACAAACAATCAACAGAAATTCATTCTTACCTGTTGTGAGCAAACCAAGGAGATGTCCCTCTGATGGGCTACAAAAAGGGAAAAATGAAGAATGAAAAACATAGCTTAAAACATTAGGTTAACCAAATATTGGTTGTAATTAGTTTTGTGTCTTCTTTACTGTTCTACTGCAGAAAAAAAAAAAGTCACCCACACCTTTGATGACCTGAGGGTGAGTAAATTAACAGCAAATTTTCATTTTGGGGAGAAATCCCTTTAAGGTGTGTCACTGTAGTAAAACAAAAGTAATATATAAAACTGTTCACATAACAACATAAAAATTACATAAAACCAAGGTTTTTCCTCCCACGAAATTCAAATAAGGTCGATGGCACGAATAAGTTTGTAGAAATATGTTTTACGTGTTTTTTTCAGGAAGAAAAGTCAAAATCGCGATCAGCCTGCATGTGCTGTCACACACAGTGTTCAAACACAAACATTACACTCTCACTATTGTGTCTGGTAGGGTTTGGTGGAAAAACAAAGTGAAATATATTTAATAAATCCTTACCTCGGCCGTTCGTTGGTCTGGACGGCGCGCGTTCATGTGACTCGCAGTTCACTCGGACTTGTCCAGAAAAACACATAAGTTATAACGGAAGATGAATAGTGAAATATAAGCGAAATGAAATCACTACTTCTTTTCTCTGAGGTGAATCCGTTGTGTTCGTAGCTAAGTGAAGGATCAACATCTGTCAGCTGTCGTCATACTCTCTGTAAAGAAAGTAAGTTAAGTTACAATGATTTTTTATATATATATAATTATTTCTATGCGTTATGTTTTATGTCAAGTTTCTTTTTTTTTTTTTTTTTATAGTAATCTTTTATTGCTTACCTCTAAAAAACAGTTTGCTGGTGTCCTTTAGGCCTTGTCTCCGTCCGTTTCGCATTTGAAATCTGTTATCCCGCGCTTTGATTTGATTGGCGTTTGGCAGCCAGCTTTAGCTGCATTACTGCCACCTAATGGACTGGATTGTGGCGCATGAAAAAACCCTCTGAATTCTCTCTATTCTCCTTAGATTCATTAAATGTATGTAAATTCCACATGATTTAAATATAATAATTATAATGAATATATAAATTATAAAAGATATAAATATAATTATAATTTAAATGTTTAATTATAATTTTAAAATAAAAATGTTTAATTTTAGTTAATGAACTGGATGACCACAAGAATTATAAGGACATTCATTGGAGCATTTAGTCATTATCAGTCTCTGGCTGAATGTACTCCTCTAGCTAGCCAAAAACAGGTAATGAACACATTAATTACTAATGTAAAAACATTACTACTGCTGCTGCTGCTAATAATAATAATAATAATATCCATCTGGTTTATCTGAGTTCTGTCTAATGCTCACAGTTCTTTGTTAATCCACACACCCAGCAGACAGCTTTATTTATTTAACGGTGCTGCTAGTGGTGACGAGTTTACAAAATTTGCAGAATTTGTTATTTGATGAGCATGTGCTCACTAGGAAAATGTACCATATTTAAGTGCTGAATGAGGGATTGACAGTCTAAAGTTTCACCGGTGAAATGCTGACCAAAAATCAACATTGATTCAATATTTGTCTTTTCAACACTGAAAAGCATTGAATTATCAACATTGATCCAATATTATTTAGCATTGAATTTTCAACCTCAACCAAAATGATGATTCTGGAATTTCAACATTGAATCAATGTCACCCTGCTATCTGGGAAAGGAGTGGGATGACTTTCTTTTAGCCTAATTTTTACAATGTTTTTGTAATGTATTAATTATCACGGGCTATAATAAAAAACAAGTTGTCATATCCTAATACTGAGTAAATACATTTGGTTCGAATAGTAAGGCAAGATGTATTAAAATGTATTTCTTTTTTTTCACATTATTAGATTACCTTTTGACTTTATGAATACACATAAATGAGAGCTTAATGATTTTTTTTCTTTTTTATAATATTTTTAATAATTTTATATAATATTTTCTTTTTTAATATAATATATTATCATTTAATATATAATTTAATATAATATTTTATATTTTTTGTATTATTTGGCTTTTTTAAATTTAATTTATTTGATAGTTATGTATACATTATTTTATTAACCAGAAGAAAAACCTGTTTTTGACCTCAGAATAAAGCACTTTCCCATTGTACATGGCTGTGGGGACAAGCAATTTTGTGGTGCTTGGAATTCTTTATAATTAATTAAAAACAAATACTGCCACATTGATGGCTCAAGAAGGTGTAATTGTTCAAAAAACACATTTCATTAAAAAAAAAAAAGTCATATTGGGAACGTTATTATATGACTAAAAGAGGACCATATGGGAACGTTCTGTTAACGTCTCAAATGTCCTCTTTGTAACGTTGCTATATGTGACCATAGAATAACCAATATAGAACGTCCTCCTAATGTCATATTGGGAACGTTATTATATAACTAAAAGAGGACCTTATGGGAACGTTCTGTTAACGTCCCAAATGTCCTCTTTGTAATGTTCTTATGTGACCAAAAAATAACCAAAATGGAACGTCCTCCTAAAGTCATATCTGGAACGTTATTATATGACTAAAACAGGACCTTATGGGAACGTTCTGTTAACGTCCCAAATGTCCTCTTTGTAACGTTCTTATGTGACCAAAAAATAACCAAAATGGAACGTCCTCCTAAAGTCATATCTGGAACGTTATTATTTGACTAATAGAGGACCATATGGGAACGTTCTGTTAACGTCCTCTTTGTAACGTTATTATGTGACCAGAAAATAACCAATATAGAACGTCCTCCTAATGTCATATTGGGAACGTTATTATATGACTAAAAGAGGACCATGTGAGAACGTTCTGTTAACGTCCCAAATGTCCTCTTTGTAACGTTCTTATGTGACCAAAAAATAACCAAAATAGAACGTCCCCCTTAAGTCACGTAAGTAACATTGAGCACCAGCACTTTCATAACCAAAAGAGGACGTTTTAGGAACATCCCTAATGTTCTGTAGAGGTTTAGGGAACTTTTAGGGAACGTTGCGCAAGGTTGCGAGAACGTCCCCTCCTACGTGGGTCTATTGTGTAGCCTAGTGAACCAAACTGAGACCATTTTGAAGGCTCGGGAAACCTTTGCAGGTGTTTTGAGTTGATTAGCTGATTGGCATGTCACCATATTCTAATTTGTTGAGAGTGAATTGGTGGGTTTTTGTTAAATGTGAGCCAAAATCATCACAATTAAAAGAACCAAAGACTTAAACTACTTCAGTCTATGTGCATTGAATTTATTTAATACACTAGTTTCACAATTTGAGTTGAATTACTGAAATAAATGAACTTTTCCACAACATTCTAATTTATTGAGATACACCTGTATATAGCAGGGCTCCAGACTAACTTTTGAGAGCAGTGGCACCAGCGCCACTGAGTTCTACAGATGGTGGTGCCAGAAGCAGATTTGGTAAAGCTGGGGGTGGTGTGTAAAGGAATTTTGGTCATTCCTTTAAAAATAACATTTTAATTGTATGCTTTTTAAAGTTTTAAAGTGCTGTAAATAGTTGTGTGAAATACTTAAATGTGCTTGAATTTCTCTCTCAAAAGGTTGTACAAACCCTAAAATGCATAATGTAATGAAATTCAACTATTTCTGCCACAACACCATGGTTATAGTTAGCATTACTAATTCTGGTTATATGTCAGCGTTGTTTGACCTGTTTATAACAGATTTCTGTGCAGAATTTGAATGCTTCTCACTGGATCTCGCAGCACTGTGCAGTAACAGTGTCACGAAATCAACACGGCTTCCTGAGTAAACCTGTTCTGAGCTCGGAGAAGTTTGTTTGCTCTGCGCTGATCCGAGCTGATAAATGGTCCGCGCTGCACAGCTCAAACGAGTAGTGTGGTTTCACTAGCTTTTGTTTCGCTTGATGTTTCTCATATGCAACAGAAATAGCAGCGCTTATGAGGTCGGGCAACGTAGTGGTCATGCTAGTGTGATTGCTCACAAAATTTAGTCGCACCGGCAGAAAAAACAGTCACAAAATGCAACAATTTGGTTGCAGTCTGGAGCCCTGTATATAGAAAGTGACCAAAAACTGTGTTGAAAATTCTAAAAAATTGTTCTTATCCTGCGAGTCCCCACTCTTTTGTGCCCTGAGGTGGAAATGCCCAAACAGTAGGGAAAACTCGTGTGTACTTTTACATTTTGGACAACCATTGTTTTTTTATTATTATTTTTACATTTACATTTTGGTTATTGTTTTCTTTCTCACTTTAGATGCTGGTGAAAAAAACGCCAGGCTAAAGCATTCAAAGTGGAAACTTCTGTCGTGGCTCAGTAATCCAGGATTGTGATGGTGGAAGGAGCAGAAGAACCAGAAGATCAGAGATCAGGTAGAGATCTACTGGTGCGCCTGAGGGAATGTCTTAGTTAAACCAAAAATTCTCATCACTCGCCTCCATGCCGTTCCAAACCTGTAAGACTTTTGTTCATCTTTGAAACATAAATGTATATCTTTTTAATGAAATCTGAGAAATTTCTGCCCCTCCATTTCACAGTTTATGCAACTACCACTTTCAAGCCTCAGAAAGGTAATAAATACATCATTAAAGTAAACCATGTGACTCCAGTTGTTTAACCTCAATTTATGAAGTGATGTGAATGTTTTGTGTGCACAAAAAACATTGCATATTTATGTACAAAATAACATGTTCACGAGAGCACCATGATGCATCACTGTTGCGTTGGCTTGAGAGCTGGCCATCTCATGGTGCTTTTGTGAAAATGCTTTGGAGATACATAATTTGTGAATAAAGACATACTATTTTTGTCATTGCTGTTTTTTTGCGGACACATGACATCTGTTAAAAATATCTTCATTTGTGTTCTGCACAAAAGGGTCGTATGGGTTTGGAGCGACATGAGGGTAAGTAATTAATGACAGAATTTACATTTTTGGGTGAAATATGTTCTAATGTGGCTATAATTGGTCATTGTCATGTTTTATAAACATTTTCAATATTTTAAAGGTTTATTGTTTTGAAAAATGATGTTCATACAGTCTACTTTAAGTACTTTTGTTGGTAACACAATAAGGTGTAATTTGTTAACATTAGTTAATGTGTTAACTAACATGAACAAACACTGAACAATGCATTTATTACACTATTTATTAATCTTTGTTAATGTTAGTTAATGAAAATGCAGTTGTTCATTGTTTATTCATGTTCACAGTGCATTAATATTAACAAACACAACTTGTGATTTTAATAATGCATTAGTAAATGCTGAAATTAACATTAACTAAGATTAATAAATGCTGTAGAAGTAATGTTCATTCTTAGTTCATGTTTACTAATGTTGTTAATGAACCTTGTTGTAAAGTGTTACCCTTTTGTTAATATCAATACCTCTGTGATTATGGTATATTTCCTTAATTATCAGAAATGTCTGCTAGCAAATATTATGCTAGCATATCTGTTTATGATGCTGAGCACAGAATGTCCTGAATGCTTTCATTCATATTTCGCTCTATATCCTATGTTTTTATTAATAATTTGGGTGTATTTTACTGTTCATATTTGTGTTTTTCAAAATAAATGAAATGAATTCATTTTGAGTCTATTCATCATTCACAGCTGTTGAAAAAGCCTTTAAATTAGTTTGGGCATATGAGGACATAAATTAGGTTAAACTACTGCATGTCCGCCCATAGAAAATAAATAATTATAAACAAATTACCAGCTGATTACCAGCACACAACTATTGATCCGCAACGTTGCCACGACGTCGCAGTTACGAACTGGCAACGTCACAAAGTTACGTTGTGGCGACGTATACGTACCTTTCACTTTTCCGGTTGCCACGCCGTAACTAGTTACGTCGCCACGACGTAACTTTGGTCACCAGATTACGTTGCGGTTACGTAACAGTTACGAATTTTTGTTAGCTGGGTTGCCGCTGTGACGACACATTCCCAGACTCTATTTATTTTTCCTCAGCTCAACATGAGAGGGTGTCTATCAAGCATCAGAGAAGGTGGTCTTTATGCCACCATTGGTTGATCGTTATAAAAATTCTGCGTTCGATTGTTTGCCTGCGCAATGTCCGTTAAAGTGCATATTGCAGGTTAAAAAAATGTTCAAATGAATGTATAACCTTGTATGAAAATATCATATGAACCGTTACTGCAGGGTTTGAAAATCTTTTACAAGGCCACACGTACGTCTGCAAGATGTCTGTTAAAGATCTCTTGATCTGGAAAGCATCTGCAGTCTACAAACGTCTGACAGACGTCTTTCAGATGTCAGTTTTACATACATTCTAAATCATAAACATCTTAAAGACATCTAATAGACGTCTATTTGACATCTGAAAGGAGACGTCCTATAGACGTATTGCAGATGAGCAAACACCCTAAAAAATACGTCTTGCAGATGTAAATGCAGACGTCAAATAGACGTCTCTGAGATGTACGTGTGCTATCAGGGGACGGTTTCCTTGACAGTTCTCAAAAAGCGCTTTTTTTCCCCAACATCACGAGCAACCTGATCTCACAGAATTCCGTGTAATGTTCACGGACTTAATTAACCTCCGAATCTGTGGTGGCATCACGGAATCGCCGAAAATTCCGTGATGGGCTCACAGAAGGCATCAGCCGTGGTTCATGCACGGATTCACTGGTTCAATGTAAAAAGAGTGACTCCGATGCAGTTATACTTTCACTTGAGTACCTGACAGCCCCTACCCTAAACCTACCCAGTTCTGAACAATAATGATGACGATAAATTTCCAGAGCCGGACAAAGTACACAACTTCCTTACTTGAGTGAAAGTACAGATACCACTGGTCAAATACTACTCCACTACAAGTGAAAGTTGTAAAGACAGATTTTCACTTAAGTGAAAGTACAGAAGTACATGTTTTTAAAAGTACTTAAGTATCAAAAGTAAAAAGTAAATGCATTGTCATATTGTTGTATATTTACAATACCATATGCCACTAATGCAACCTACTGAATACACTGATTAGCTTGTATTATCTTTGGAATTAAGAGGTTTTATGTTACAAAACATATTAAAAGGGAACAACTGAATGAAGATAATCATCTTTATTTTTATCTAACACTCCTACATTGAACTCATTTTAATACTTGTTTAAAAATTACAAAGTTCTTTTTCAAAGAGATATTGAAGTCTATGATATGGTTCATTTTAGGCAAACAAAGCAAACATTGAAATGAAAACAAACTATAGGTTACTATAGTGAGATAATAGTAAATTTGTGTGATTTTACTGCAAATACCATAGTTATGGTTACTATAGTAATAACATGGTTAATTTTCCAAAGGGCTTTAATGAGTTAACACATGCCATTTTAGAGCGCTTTTAGCTGTGCAGTAGCGCGGACGTTTACATTATGCCGAGTTCACACTGCACGATTTTAGCCCGATTTTTCACTCGCCGACAGGTTTTGATAAATCGCCGACAAATGCCCGACATCGGAGGCAAATCGGAGCTCGTTCACGTGAGTGACAATCGCGCAGTGTGAATTATCAAAGACGCGATATGAGGGAATCGCTGACACGTCGCCTACATTCGCGAAATATTTGGCATGCTAAATATCTGGAGCTGTTGGCGATTCACAATCCTGATGTGTGCAATGATTTCTGACTGAAAACTACATCGCGAAGACCTTCAGCCAATGAGAGACAAAGATACAGGGCAGAGGGAAGTTCAGTGAGGAGTTATGGACCATATCAGTATTTTAATATGTACAATTATATCACACAGAAACAAGCACAAACGCTTGACCAGCTGCACCATCAGCATAACAGTTGCTGCACAATTATTATTTACCACTCTTTGCAGAACACAATCCCTGTTCCCTGCATCTCTCTCCTGCATAATCTGTTTTTCTTTTTGTAGCTGGAAATCAGCGCACAGACCATTTGCTGGTTATATTTTTTTAATACTTCCAGTCTCGCTCGAGAATAACGGTCTGACGCACACAGGTTCTCGCGTTATTTCCTTATCACTTCTCGCGTGGGTTTTGTTCTGAAATGTAGTTTGCGGATCAGACAGAGTTGTCGGCGATTCTTCCTATTGTGAAATCGTGCAATGTGAAAGCCCCTGTCGCCGATCCATCATGCAATGTGAACAGAGCAGCGACTGAATGCTACCCCAGATAGTCACGCAGTGTGAAAACAACAGCGATCCGACGAGTTTGAAAATCATGCAGTGTGAACTCGGCATTAGAAAAGATGTGTTAAAGATGACACAACCTGTGTCAAATTTTAACACATTCATGGGTGAGTTCTGGGACAACGTTTTTTGTGTTAATTTTTACTCATTCATTGTGTTGATGGTTTTAACACAGTAAACGTGTCAGAAAGGTTATCACAAAGATGTGTAAATGTGTATAATTTAACACATTATGTGCTATCCTTCACTACATACATTGTTAAAAAAAAAAACATGCATAAAATTCTAAACAAAATGTTCGTATTTGACAAAATGAATGGAAAAATCATTGGTTGTTTAGCTTGTTGTCAAAATATTTATTATGATGAAATATCAACAATTACATGGAACTGCAGAATATATATATACATACAATTTTAAGCAGTCAAAAAGGAAATGTCCAACAAATGTCAAGAAAGTTATTTTCATCTCATTAGGTTACATGACACATAACCCCACCTTCATAGTCATTTCACTTTTTTCCAAACTTTGCTGGATTGATGTACACTGGTGGCCAAAAGTATTCTGAAAGATGCTCAAAAAAGATTTCTTATTAGCAATGTCTGTACTCCATATTTTCCATAGCATAGGCGTAAAAGTCATTATCAAAATAGCCTTTTAAAAGCCAACACAATGTTTTTGTCCACCTTTGGGAATAAATAAATTTCTCCGAAGACTGGATCCTGCTCAGAACTTTGCCAACATCAGAATGTTCCCTGGTCTGTATACGTGTCCACAAACACAAAAGTACTCAGTCCTTCAGTGGAGATCCCTAGTTCCAACACTATATTAAGACAGAGAGAGAGGAGACAATTCCACATTAGTATCAATTTATATTTAACCTACATTTTTAAACCTTTTTTACTCGAAGATGAGAATATATATATTTGTAAGTAACAGCTTGTCAATAACATATACAAACATTTCAGCTGAGCTGTAAACTAAATTGTCAGATTTAATTTTAATACTTACACATTCTAAATTCTGTCCAAAAATGCTGAGATCCATAGAGAGAAAGACTCCAATTGGGGATTTAGCCTTCAGCTTGTCTGCAGTGAAGGGGTAGCTGTTTGAGACAAAAACGCACTGACACATGCAAGCAATCACTATGTGCAATCTTTGTTTATATTTCAGTTATTATTATTAGACACGTTGACAAGCAGCCTTGGCGTGGCTGGTCATTCAGTAAATTTGGTTCGAGAGATACTGTACTGATTAAGTTGAAATTATTACTTTAATCATTATTACTTTTCCACGTTTCGTTTGCAATGGTGAGCTGCACGCTGTGTGATTCACCTATGGAATTAGAGGACGGTCATGATCGTTGTATATTTTGTTTGGGACCTGAGCACCTTAAACAGGCCCTTTCAGATCCTTGTCCTAGCTGTAGTTTTTTGCCATTAGCAATACGTGAAAGCCGCCTTGCACAGTGGAATGCTCAATCAGATTACTCCTTGTTCCCTACAGACACAACCCCTTCAGAATGCGGCGTTAAGAGGGCAGCAGTAGCTGTTGTTCCACCTCCTAAGAAAAAAAAGGTGAAAACTTCCTCTGCGTTGGAGCGCAGGGTGGATCAGCTGGCTGAAGGTATGGGCCAGATTCAAGCACTCTTGGCTTCTATGAAAAGGAATGAGGAGCAGCAGTTAGCAGAATCTAATACAGTTGATCCTAGTAGGGAGAGAGATTTTGATGTGGTCTCGGTGTCAGCATCTGACTCCTTTTTTGATGAACATCCTGCCAGGACAGAGACAGTTGTAAGTCCAGTATCAGTGTGTTCAGACAGTGCAGTTCAGGTCATGATGGTTCTTTGCGTGGTAAATTAAAGGTGGCTTTAGCAAAACTCAACATTGATGCTCCACCTATTGCAACTAGTCAGGCTCCTAACCTGTTTTGCCGCGCTTCTGGTCAGGCTAATGATTTGGTTGTGCCACAATGTGGTGACTTCATTAAAGAATTATCATTTGGTTTCAAGAGCGCATTGACCATGCGGCCTGACAAAGTAACTCGTATGCTATCTTGTATGGCAGATGCAGGGTCAGTGGGCTTGGATTCAATGCCACCAGTAGAAACTTTAGTGGCGTTACTTGCTGTGCAGGATGATGAGGCGTTCTGAGCCGCGCTGCCCACAGCCAGAATATAAACGGACTGACACACTTGTGCGTAAAACATACAGTGCTGTGGGGAATGTTGGATGTATTTCAAATACACTGGCACAGTTGCTGTTGGCACTCAATGCTTCACTACCTTCATTGGACAATTCAGGATGTACTGAGATACTACAAGCTTCTATCCAAGCAGTTGGAGCAGCTGCGTCAGAATGTGGCAGATCTCTTGGTCTGCTGACACAGTTAAGGAAACAGGTATGGCTGGCCCAGACTCCGTTGCCGGAAGCTGGTAAGAACATCTTGCGCCAACTTCCCCTAGTTCCGGGGCAGGTATTTGGTGCACAGGCTCAAGAAGTATTAGACAGACGTATCCTTGCATCTGAAATGCATTCGAAGCATTTAAGGCGATAGACTACCTTCAGGCGGCCTGCACAGTATGTTCAGTATTCTCACAGAGGTCATTATCCTCATCAACAACGTGGTGCTGTCTTCGTGCAGAACAGAATGCAGGAGGTGTTGGCACCACCACGTCAGCCCAGAGCAGTCTCACGATATAATGTTTCGTCCAGAAGCAATTTTGCATCCAGAGCACAGCCATCTACCAGCTCTGGGGCTTTTCAGCGGCGTACCTGAGGATACACAGTCGGCGGTGGGCTGTTTCCTTCCTCAACACTTTGAGTGTTGGAAGGCAATAACAGCAGATACTTGGCTGTTAAACACCCTATCAACGGGATACAAGTTGCAGTTTCACCGTCGACCACCTCCAAATACCGGGGTTCGCCCTACAATGATACGGAATCCAAAGCATCTGATCACATTGTCAGCAGAAATAGAGTTATTACTACAAAAACAGGCCATAGAAGTGATACATGGCCCAGACCAGTTAAACCGATTTTTCTCCAGGTACTTCCTGATTCCAAAAAAGGATGGGGGAATCAGACCTATTTTAGACTTAAGGGACCTCAATGTCTTTCTAAAGCGTCTACCTTTTCACATAGCAGATGTTATACGTGCAGTGAACAGAAACGATTGGTTTGTTACGATAGACCTAAGGGATGCCTACTACCACATTCCAATTGCGGCACATCACAGGAGGTTCCTTTGTTTTCATGTCAATGGAGTGACATACTAATTCAGAGTTCTTCCTTTCGGGTTAGCCCTGGCACCCAGAACTTTTACCAAATGTGTGCGAGTTGCACTAAAACCCTTACAGTGCCAAGGCATGCGTATTCTTCCTTACCTCGACGATTGGCTACTGTGCGGCCAGTCTCAACACCAAGTGCAAGAGCAGACAAGGTCATTGATACTGCACATAGAGGCACTAGGTCTGAAAATAAACTACAGGAAGAGCTGTCTAATTCCTACTCTGACAGTTCAGTTCATTGGCATGAGGCTCGATTCGTGCACCATGCAAGCCACTTTGACAGAAGCCAGATCTCAGGCAATTGCAAAGACAGTTGCAAAATTTCAAATAGGCAGGCGCCTACCATATGCAGACTTTCTCCATCTAGCTAGACTGTTGGTGGCTGCAACACCAGTGGTGCGGCTGGGAATGCTGCAACTCAGACCTTTTCAATGCTGGCTGAATTCGCAATGCCTATCAGCCATGACCCAAAAATATGTTTTGGTAACAGTGACTCTAGCATGTGTTCACACTCTGAAACACTGGTCCCGCAAAGATCATCTGCTCAGAGGTGTTCCCTTGGGAGTCCTTCCTGTAAGGAGAGAAGTTGTAACAACCGATGCATCTCTACAAGGCTGGGGAGCTGTGTGGAGACACCAGAAAGTGAGGGGTATGTGGTACAGCACATCAACATTCTCGAGATGAAGGCAGTATGGCTAGTGCTGCAACATTTTCAACATCAGTTAAAGGTCAAACATGTTCTAATAAGGACAGACAATACCACTGTGGTGTTTTATACCAATAACCAAGGGGGGACAAGGTCTCGGAGCCTGTTAAAATTGGCACAAAGGCTTTGGAAATGGGGGGATGCCCATCTCCTCTCCCTGAGAGCCATGTATCTTCCTGGTCATTACAATCAAATAGCAGATTCTCTATCTCGGGCCAATCCCACACCCTGGGACTGACAGATTCACAAAGAAGTGATTCAGTCAATTTGGGTCACCTATGGCAGTGCAGAGGTGGACTTATTTGCGGACAAGCAGACAACTCACTGTCCGATGTGGTTTTCAGTCAAGGACGAGCCAGAGGCTCTGGGCCAGGATGCATTGGCACACAGCTGGCCAAAATTCCGCTTGTATGCGTTTCCACCCGTACCATTACTATGGATGACGTTGTGACGGATCCAAGAGACAATGCAACCCGTTCTGCTAGTAGCCCCTGCTGCTTCTACTGAGGGGAAAGCCATGCCCCCTGCCAATTCGCCTTATTCACCTGGCGGCCATTTTGAAAACTCGAACGCTGTTGAGGGGTACACAAACCCGGAAGTTTGACTCCGACGCATAGAAGATTCAGCAGCATCAAGCAATGGAAACTCCAGTGTGGACCACCAATCTTTCCTGTCTGCCCGAATTAACTATACAAAATGTGGAGCAGTGGGCCAGTACCGACTGCAACATCCCCCGGGCTGTGTTAATTAAGGGATACAGTAACTGGATCGAAGGTTTTATCCACGACATTGAAGGTATGAATGGACGCTAATTTACCTCAGTTTCTGCTAGCTTTTTAGCAGCTAGGGGTAGTAAGCTTAGCTGTGATATGGAGTTGTTGACTCTGTGTACTATGTTAGATTTTATTTAACACTTAACATGTTTTTAATCTACAGTTAATAGGAGCCCATCACACATATTTGTGAGGGCTAGGTCTTTTCCCTCGGTGCGGAAAAATGAGGCACCTTACAACATACAGGTGCTAAGTGGACAAACTGCTCAGTTCTCAGAGCAGTGCCACAGTTAAACCAGCTTGCTATAAATGTTCATTATGAGTTTATATCAATGATGTACCTTTCCCTGTCTGACTGAAAATAACATGTTGATTTTATCTCATTAACATGTTATCTGTAGTTGATGTAATATCACATAAGCCTCATTGATATCTACTCAAATATTATCTTGTTTCAAATTAGCAAAGCCAGACAGGGCTAGGTGCATGTTGCTATTGTTTGTTGACAATGATAGTGTAGTGACAGTATAACTATCAGGTAAGTGATAAGGTAAGTATTAACATTCATGTTAAGATAAGAGTTGCTCAGTTCTTGGAGCAGTGTATCCAGGGTTGAGGAAGGTTCCTCAAAATGTAATTAGCTTACAAATCACTTGTCTGTTTAAAATCGACATAATATGGAATCCATACTGTTCAATCTTAATATGAGCTTTTCCACAACCCTGACTTTTTTGTACAATGAGTGTCCAAGATATTAGGTATCTTTCAAGTTGTGTTCGCAAGTATCACAGCTGTAAACAACCTACCACTACCAGCATGTAGCTGTAATATTTTCATGGCAGATCATTTAAATGCCAGATGTATCTAATTCACTGCACACTCAGTGTGTGTGTGTGTATATATATATGTGTGTATATATATATATATATATGTATGTGTGTGTGTGTGTGTGTGTGTGTGTGTGTGTGTATGTATGTATATTTGTTAATAGCAACTCTGAAGTGTCAAGTGTCTAAAGTTTGATTATCTTTTCAGGTGGAGCTGTCACTTGAGCAGCCATTTATAAGGGAGATGCAGTGCAACTGCAAAGCTGGCTTGGGACAGTGCAACCATCTCATTGGGCTGCTCTACACTCTCGCTCACTTTGCCAAGATGGGCTACACATCTGTCCCCCCAACAACGAGCAAGACGTCACTGCCTCAAGCCTGGCACGTTCCATCGAGGGCCCTGGGTGTCAGTCCAAGAACAGTGAGCTCTGTGAATGTCTCAAAGCTAAAACCACCGGTGACCAACGCACCTCCGCCAAAGAGGCAACGCTCGTCTGAAGGGGTGATGTCAAACCTGTACTGTCCTGTGCCACTCCCACTTCCAGAGAAGTAGAGCCTACACCGAAACCTGAGTCAAATAGAAAGCAAGAGTCAGATGTTCAAGCTGCTGGAGGAGAACAGAAAACAGCCTGCTGCTCTTGTCTCTACCGACTTTGGAGACCTTCCAAAAGGATCTGTGCTTACCTACCACGCAACAAAGTCTTCCAGGGCTAATGATGATCCCCTGTTTCCCTTACCATCACAGCCATGCTCATTTTACACTGTCCTGGATGACACTGAGTCATGCTACTATGGTGGCCTGGTGGTCACTCAGGCTGTTGCAATACAGCTGGAGATAGAGGCAAGGGAACAGAGCCATAGCAAGACCTGGCATAAAGTTCGAGCCAACCGTCTTACCTCCTCTTCCTTCAAGAGGATTTGTTCAAGGGTGGCAGACTACAACATATTAGCTGCCAATTTGAAAAAGAAAATAGTGCAGACTAAGGTGATGAAGAGAGGTTTGGAACTGGAGCCTGTTGCTGCGGCCGAATATCAAGACCTCACTGGCTATGAGATCTTCCCCTGTGGGTTCGTCATCAACCACCACGCCCCACACCTAGGTGCCTCACCTGACCGAAAAGTGATTGACCCCAGTGCCTCACCAACGCACGGCCTCCTGGAGATCAAGTGCCCCAACAAAGGGAGCGTGAGGGATTGCAAGTACTTGCGTTGCAAGGCTGATGGTAGCCTTAGCCTGAAGACCACACACGAATACTATTTTCAAGTGATGGGGCAGATGGGCATCACTGGGTTGAAGTGGTGTGACTTTTTTGTGAAGTGCAGTGATGACCATCACTTGGAGCGGGTGCACTTCCAACCAAAGGAGTGGGAGAACATGAAATGTAAATTGGACACATTCTTTTTCTCTCACTTTCTGCCTTCTTTGTGTAACAAAATCATGTAATACATCACGGATAATCTGTTTATGTATATAGTTATCTTTTATTAATGTTTTTAAATGGTTTGTTCCTAATGTAATTTCTAATGTTCTGACCTGCTCAGTTTCCTTTTCCATACTTATGTACATGGTTACCTTTACAAACCTAGACCAGTGTGCCTATCAGTGTTTTTTTTATGTTTTCTGATATTCCGACCTGTTGTGGTTCCGGTATATTAAATTATAAAGTTATGAAGGACATCATCCATGTGTAATACAATTGTACTTTATTCTTTAGATAGATACACATCCAGTAGCTTATACATACACACATACACGTAAAACAATCAAATCACTCACAGGTATGTAAAAGTAAAGAGCATGAGAAATGATTATAAGGTCTGACAGGGACTGATCCTGTGATACACCGACCATGATAAGGTGCTATGGTAACAATACAAGTTCACATATTTGTATAGATTCATAAAGAAGAACAATAATGATGGTTAAGGCTTTGTACAGATTCATAAAGATGTACAGATTCATAAAGATGAACAATAATGATGGTTAAGGCTTTGTACAGATTCGTAAAAGACGAACACTTTCTATTCAAGGTTTGAATACATTTGTGGATATTAAGATTTCAGTTGTAGAGATTTACATAACTTTGGTAGATATTTACATTAACATTACAATTTTAAAAGAGAGGACCTTTAAAATTAGTTAAAAGGGCACAGACGGCCCACAGTTGGTTAACGGAGCCCACCAGTGTCATGGGTAAGACTTTATCAAAAATATGGTACTCTTTAATCCGCCTAATAGCGCGCTCTACATGAATTCGCAGTCTTGCTATCGCTTGAGTCTTTCATACTTCGTCTGCAGTGAAGTGTCCACTTGGGCCTAAAAAAGGAGGGATTACAAGGGAGACCTGTCTTTCAGAGAGCAGGTCCTTGATGAGAAAGCCTTTATCGGCCATTACCATATCTCCTTCTTCGAGAACAGAAAGGATACCTGATTTTTTGGTAATGTCTTTGTCAGATATTGAACCTGTATATAAATCACTGACAAAAGTCACTTCACCTGAGGGGGCAATGCCTATTAAGCCCTTAAATGTGGTGTTACCTTTGTAGTGTGAATAAATCGCTGAGTTAAGGACCTTGGAGCTAGGTTTCTGTACATGAATTTCTGTACAATCCAATATAACTCTAGTAGCCGGGAACGTGCATTTAAAACAATCTGGCATAAGTTCATCCACAGTTTTCCTTGAAGGCCAGATTGGAAGTGATCCCAACATAAAATACAAAAAATTGACCCACCCAGACAGCAAGCCAACATTGAATAAACATTGTTTTTCCATCTGAATCATCATTATGGTTGATGTTGAAATTTCAATGCAAAATAAATGTTGAATCACTATTACCATATCGATGAAAACCTGATGTTATTAATGTTGATGGCAACAATATTGGAACAACATTGATCTATAGTTATCTTTATGATTGATTAAGCATTGATATTTGGTTTGCCGGGCGATCGCTGAATGTGTTGAAAAGTCATTGATTTATAGTTGACCGGGAAACGACGCTGTTGTTGAAGAGTCATCGGCATATAGTTGACCAGGAAATATGATTGAAAATCCATCGATTTTTGGTTGACCGGGACATCAACACCAACGGACACAGCTCATTTCTGGACCTTGGCACAAGCGTACAGGTAAGCTTGCTTAATGTTCGATATGAATGAATTGTACCAAATCAAATACTGTTAGGTTGATCGTTAACATGATGGTTAATGTAGTAACCGACGCAGTGCTGCAGTCACTGAAATAGATTTTTGTTTTACCAATGTGTCAAAATCTGCCAAAAGTACTTGATCTCTTCTAGATTATAAAGTTAGCAAAACCTCATTGGTCCAGTCTATTTTTGTGACAGCTAGCTCAAAATACATGTCTGTACCCATTGCTAGTGTCGTGAAATCTATTAAGCACCGCTATTTCTTCTGACCGCCGGAGAACCCGGCGGAACCAACGCTAGCATAGTGCTCTATCTAGCGCTACCCACAGCAGTGACCGCGGCGGGCCAGAATTACACAAAAGACATGGTTTACCTTTACTTTATTCAATGCAGAACTGTCTCGAGTTGTAACTTTAACTGGAAATGCCGATTAGACCATCTCGTAATAGCCTACAAATCCAAAATATGAATAATCCTCGAGCAGGGCTGCGATGTGCGATACAGTTTTGTAACTCCATTGTGTTTGTTTTCAGAAATGATAACAGTCGTTTTATACTAGTGCTTATGCGATATCACGATTTTTGATGATCTTCTGCACCTTTTCTGAGCGCGGGGAAGCGCTGTTATACAGCGCCTGACAACCAGGCCTGGCGTCTTAGCCCCACATACTTCATTTAGAAACAATTAAAATACCTCGTTAATTTTAAAGACATAGCCTTATTATTAGCCTTTTTTTGCGGTGAGATTTATGCATATTCCTCCATGCACCCAGTATTTAAGCAGAAATTAATGTGCAATTTAGTCAACCAGAAAAATCTTTTGTCTATGGTAACTCTAATCAATACATTTACTATTTAATTAGTTATAAGTATCCAGTTATTTATATTTAATTTGTTGAGTTAACAATTAGTTCTGATTTAATAAAATAATAAACATGATTTTTTTTTTTAGAGTCACTTGGCCTCATAAATTGTCCTTATGAAAGATGTCACGGCAAGCTAATCCTTTGCCTCCCTTTAATTCGAATACATCCATGAACATATTGGGCAGTTTTGAAAAGTGCTTTGAATGTAGTCCGTCTTATACAGCCTCAACAAAAATGCGTTTCTACCCAGAAATATAAAATGATTTACCTAACTATGAGATGGCAAGATGAGAGAGGGGGTAAAATCTTTGCGTGGCAGGTGGAGCTGCCACTCGACCAGTCACGGATATATGTTCCATTCAGACATTATAGCACATGTGACAGAAAATTACGTGATGTGACGTGATATAGGTATCTTGTACTTAAATATAGTGAACGGAGTCCATTATTCATGAATAAAAATTGTTCAGTCTTTAGAAAAACCTTTGCAAGCCCAGTTTAAAAGAACATGTTATCATCTGCTTTGTGGGGAAATACTCAGGGCAGTGGATTATTCTGAATTAAATTTCTGTTTACTGACACTGTGATGTACTTTTTGTCCTTTTTCAAGTAAGCAAGTCTTTAGTATAATAAGCCTCATCTGAAGTGGCTGCGCTACGCCCCAGACCGAGCGGGAGGAGCTGGAAGACAGACGCAGCAGGAGTTAGCACTTTAAAAGAAAAAAAAAATGAAATAATACAATAAAAATGATTGTTTAATTTTTAAAGAATGCGTGGGGTGTCATTTGTGCTAGTCTAGGTTATAGCCTAAAGGTATAGTTTCTATTTTCTATGTTTTGCTAGCCCATCCTGGCTGTCGATAAAGCAGGATTATAGCCTAATAATAATGTTTTTAATATTATATTAAAATTACAGACCTTCAGATTAAACCTGTGGTATACTAAAACACCATTGAAGTTTTGTTGATATGCTGGGATTTCAACATTGTTTCAATATCCATTGTAATCGAAATACCATTGAAATTCTGTTGATCTCTAGGTATGATTTAAACGTTGTTTCAATGATAATAGAGGGTGCAACATGATGAAGAATCAACATCAGAGTTCGACGTTGATTCAATGATTTTATCGTTGACAGCGGGATGTTGATTTAACATCGTTTCAATTACTATTTGCTATCTGGGCAGGTCACACAGATCCTGCTTACTGTTGACTGTGATACATGGAAACGGGTTGCAAGATCCTGCTCAGGAAATCCCTGCCTCAACCTACAAAGAAAAAGAAAAAACTGGTCCATAGTGGACAATTTAGAGGCGCTAAAGCCTTGACGAAGTACCTCCCCACTTGTATGTTTAAGTCGCTGAGCCTGACTCCATCCCACCATATTTTCTGCAGTAGGTTGCAGGGCCATAAACACAGCTTTAAATGTATCATAATCTGGGAACCCTGTATAAAATGAAATCTGTTTATCGTCACCTTGAAAATTTGAAATCAAAAACTGTTTTTGTTGAAGCTCTAAAATTAAAAGTTCTTGATCACAGATGGTCTTGCGGGCTTCTTCAAATTGATCTTGAAGTGAGGGAGGCAGTGCAGCATATTCATGGTCTGGGTGCAGAGGGGGTGTCTCTTCACTGGAAGAATAAGAGAAACATATTGATGAACACATTAGGTGTTTTACAATGATACTCCTGCTCAAATTCTTGTAACCAATTACATCTTTTACGTACCTCAACACATTCACACCATGTCGATCATCGGGATCCGTGGAAATTATCAACAGAGAAATACTGTCACTATACAGTTAATAAATGCATTACAAACTGGTAACTTAATTCATCTAAATACTACCTTGCAGTTCTAACAACACTCCTCCTCTCTGGTCTGACAGAACTCCATGCAAACACAGTTGGCACAGCTCCCTGTTTCAACTTAGTGATACCAGTCTTGCTTTTCACAAGGCAGTCTGGGAGGAAATGCTCCGAGCACACTTTTGTGTATGTGTTTATCTGCATCAGCAAATAAAATGTAATCATATAAACATTTTTACATGTATAATTTTATTGATCAGACTCAATCTGACTCCTGTACATCCTCCTCCTAGCTAGGAAAACTGATGTGATGTGTTCCCTAGGTTAGCTTGTGACTAGAAGTTAATGCAAACAAGGTCACTCAGAATATGCTTATACTAGTGAATCTGTGGTGGTAGATTTTAATAACATACGACTAACTTTGGACTAGGCTGTATATTTCAACAACCTGGCTCTCTGCCTTAATCTATCTACTAAAACTTGCTAGTTCTAGCATAGCCAAGCTAGCAATACAAGCTAGTTACGGAGACGGCTCAGCCTCACAGCACCAGACATATAATAAATCTTACCTTAAAATTACGACCAGGATCCCTTCTGATGTTTATTATCCATTGTCGATGTAGTCCCTGTTCTTTGGGGAAACGGTGAAACGTTTGTCCTCTGTTAGATTTTTTCCTGTGTGATGAAGTGCATTGGGGAACACAGCAGTGAGGCGCCATTGCACTGAGAGAAATCGCGGTGTGAGAACTCCCGGAAGTGGTAAGTGTACCCCTCAGGCTTGGTGGAACGTTCGAGGTGAATAAGGCGAATAAGACCAGATTTGTTATCTTAGGCAAAGGGATGTGGTGGCATCAAAGGCCCCACACCCTGAAGTTATGGGTGTGGCCCCTAGGGGCAACCCAGTCATATTGGAATGCTCACAAGCAGTCGAGCACACACTACTGAATGCACAGACACCTTCTACACGTCGTGCGTATGCAGACAAATGGAGAGCTTTTTCTCAGTGGTGTGAAAAAAAGGAAATCGTCCCTCAGGATTGCACTTTAAGTAACCTCTTGGACTTTCTGCAGAGCCTCTTGGAGAATGGTTTGTCTTGCTCCACAATTAAAGTGTATATGGCAGCATTGTCTGCATACAAACGACCGGTGGAAGGTATGTCCTTAGGTAGGCGTAATTTAATTAAAATGTTTCTTAAAGGTGTTAGCCGACTGCGACCCAGTCGCAAAGTAATGATTCCCCAATGGGATCTGAATTTGGTTTTGAGCAGCCTCTCCGGTGCACCATTTGAGCACCATTAACAAATGCAGCTATTAAGTGGCTTTCCCTCAAGTCAGCTTTTTTGTTGGCCATAGCTACGGCACAATGTATTAGTGAGTTGCATGCACTGTCAGTCAGCCCACAGTGTTTACGATGGGGACCTGAGTGTAAACAGGTTACACTGTGGCCAAACCCAGCATTCCTTCCAAAGGTAGTGTCACCACAATACATGAACAAGCCAATAATTATATCTGCTTTTACAGACGACGCCAGATCAGTCCTGTGTCCAGTCAGGGCTCTTCAGCAGTATGTGGAAGTGACTGCAGCCTGAAGGGCCACTGATCAGTTGTTTGTGTGTTATAGTGATCACCGAAATGGTACAGCTGTGTCTAAGGATAGACTATCTCACTGCGTGACAGAGGTAATTGGACATGCTTATTCTAATGCAGGTCATGAAGTTCCAGCCTCTGTGAGATGCCATTCGGTGCGTGCAGTTGCCACCTCCTGGGCAGCTCTACGTGGTGTGTAGCTATCTGACATCTGTGATGCAGCAACATGGAAGACCCCATCTACTTTTGCCAGATTTTACAGGCTTAATGGGGCTGCAATGCCTCCAGTGTGTTTTGTGATGCTTACAAAGGATTCTTAATTTGAATAAAGATCAATTCAGCATTGACAAAGTGTCTGTTGCATATATTACGCTGACACATTGGGGTATAAATTGCAGACAATTGTTATTGTTATACTTGGCAAAGAGACGAGCACCAGAGAAAGACTCCACTAGGCAATTTAGGACACCGCTTTGGCGGTCCTCCACTTGGTTCGTAGAACTACGGTTACCTACCTCTTTTCTACACATTTTTATTCAATATTGACACAAAAATGTGTAAATTAGAGTGTTACACATAAAATGTGTATTTTTTTAACACATCTTTTCTAAGGTTTCCTAACAAGAACGGTGTCTTCCGGGCCTCTGTGCGTTTGTGCAGCTGAAGAAACGGGACTACACTAATGCATCTGCTTCAAACAACGAGGTGGTGCAATCACTTTATACCAGAAGATTATCATCCCGGCGATATGATGCAGTTCAACATGGGATGCCGAAGCAAGAGCCTAGTGAGACTCGGTCCGCACAGCAGCTTCATCGGGTCCCGGTCCGCCTGTGGTTCGGCCGCCGGTGGGAGACATGATGCTCATGGATCCAAGCCAGCCGCCACTCCGAAATGCATGGTCAATCTAGCAGCCACGCTGTTTTGTTGTGCGCGCATATACAGTGCATTACGAAGATCTTCCGCTGGTCTTTCGCCTGCGTTCACTCAGCCAATTTATTTTATTTTTTTATTTTTTACTGCTTAACTTCTACATACAAACAAGAACAGGGAAATAAGAGTAAGGGTAATATATATATTAAGAATATGAACTATACTAATTAATAAAGTAATATCAGATGAACTGTCTTTAATATTATTATAATAATCTCTAAAAAATGTATTTTAAATAAACCTTATAAAATTTAATTGTCTAAAATTGTTAAGTAACAGCCTAATAATTATGGTTCAAACAAAATTATATCAAAATAACTGATGTTGAATTACAAAATAAAAGCCCTCCAAAATCTCATATAAGGGTTATTTTCCTGGGCATTTCAGATAGCTCTAAAAAGGAATGTCCCTGTTATCACAGACTAGTTTCACTTCAGATTGATAATAGACCTTCTCAGATTATCACTCACCCACAATCAGGTAAGACTGATGTTGCATTGCAAAATAAAAGTATTTTGTACTTGCATCTGATGTTGCATCCAAAAACTCATATATGACCAGTATTGTCTTAGATTTTGGATGGCTCTAAAAAATAAACTCTCTGGTTTCACAGACCATTTTCAATTCAGGTTAACAGTTCACTGCCCCAGGGTGTCTTTCAAGACGATCTGATGTTGCATTACAAAATAAAAGCCCTCCAAAAACTCATATATGACCAGTTTTGTCTTTGATTTTGGATAGCTCTAAAAAACAAACTCGCTGGTTTCACTGACCAGTTTAAATTCAGTTTCAAGCAGCGAGGGCAGGCACAAGCCGTCAGTGCAAACGCCACCCCAGTGGCATCAGGAAAACTGTGCCCAGCAGGCACATGCATTACAGTAACCCTCTGGCAGTCTGGTTTTGAGGGATACAGCAATGAAAGGGTTAATCCAAACTATCAAGACTGTGAAAGACACACACAAACACATACACACAACAATATATAAAATTTTGGTAACACTTTCAATAAGGTTTCAGTTATTAACATTAACTGTATTAATTAATATGAACAATAATTATATAGCTTTTATTAATGTTAGTCTCTCTCTATCCTCTATCTCTCACACACACACACACACACACACACAACACAACACACACACACACACACACACACACAAAGAACAATCTGTAAATCTTTTGTAACACTTTTCAACAAGTTTTTAGTTTTTAACATTATATAAGTTAACACGAAGTTAACATGAACAATAGTTTTATAGCATTTGTGACCCTGGATGACAAAACCAGTCTTAAGTGTCAATTTTTCGAAATTGAGATTTATACATCATCTGAAAGCTGAATAAATAAGTTTCCATTGATGTATGGTGTGTTAGAATATGACAATATTTGGCTGAGATACAACTATTTGAAAATCTGGAATCTGGGGGTGCAAAAAAAAAATCTAAATATTGAAAAAAATTGCCTTTAAAGTTGTCCAAATGAAGTTCTTAGCGATGCATATTACTAATCAAAAATTACGTTTTGATACATTTACTGTAAAACGTTTACAAAATATCTTCATGGAACATGATCTTTATTTAATATCCTAATGATTTTTGGCATAAAAGAAAAATCTAGAATTTTGACCCACAATGTAGTTTTGGCTATTGCTACAATATACCCCTGCGACTTAAGACTGGTTTTGTGGTCCAGGGTCCCATTTATAAATCTTGGTTAATGATATGTTCAAAATTGATTACTACATTATTAATTACAATTTCTGGTTAATGTACATCAGTTACAGTACCATGAACTAACATAAAGATTTTTTCAATAACACAAATAAATATAGTAAAACATATGTTGTTCATACTTAGTTTTTAACATTAGTTCATTCAAAACTAACAAACTATGTTCTTGAGCTATACTAGTTAACATGAACAATAGTTATATAATATTTATTAATGTTCAGTAAAAAATGTATTAATACATTATTAAAATTTAAAGTTGTATCTTAACATTAGTTTATGTTCTGTGAACTAACATAAAATTAATATTTTTGTGTTAGTATTAACTAACATTAAATAAGATTAATAAATGATTTTAAAAAATATTGTTCCTTTTTTAGTTCATGTTAATTAATGTAATAACTTATGTTAACCAAACAGACCTTAATGTAAATTGTTACCAATACTTTTTATATTGTATAACTATTACAGACAGTACAGAACATTTCAGCTGATTCTATGCATTATTTTTCATTCTGATAGACAGAGGCAGATCAGGCAGCTCGTGAAAATTAAGGTTATGCTTCCATCTAGTGGTCATCCTTGGTATTACACTCTTCACCTTTAAATTAATTTCAGTGATAGTTTTAATTGTTTTGTGGCCCCTGAACATGATACATTTTTTAAACTAAGCAGGTTTCCTCATAATGGCTTGTTATATTTATGTAAAAAAGTTTTGAAGTGTTTGGAAACTGCACTTTAAAGACATAAGAAAATGACTGCTATTTTTTTTTTTTTTTTACTGTTACTTTAATAAATCACCATTACCACACCGTTCGAGATATCCTAAATCCGTCCGCAATTTAAAATCGTCAGTATATTGGCATCATGTTGACAAAGTTTGATGTGAACTACTTGTTTCTGCTTGGAGTCCAATGTGTGTGCTAATTTTCAAAAGTTTTTGAGTATGTTAAGGCCCCCAAAAAGGTAAAAAATAAATAAATAAATAAATAAAATAATCCTGAAGGAATCAATAGGGCCCTGCGCCTAACTGGCTTGGGCCCTAATTAACAGTTCACTGCCCCAGGGTGTCTCTCAACCAGTTTCAAAACCTGATGATCTGATGTTGCATTACAAAATAAAAGCCCTCCAAAAACTCATATATGACCAGTATTGACTTTGATTTTGGATAGCTCTAAAAAATAAACTCTCTGGTTTCACAAACCATTTTCAATTCAGATTAACAGTTCACTGCCCCAGGGTATCTCTCAACCAGTTTGAAGACGAGCTGATGTTGCATTACAAAATAAAAGCCCTACAAAATCTCATATAAAGGTTATTTTGCTGGGCATTTCAGTTAGATCTAAAAAGGAAAGTCCCTGTTACCACAGACTAGTTTCACTTCAGATTGATGGGAGACCTTCTCAGGTTATCACTCACCCAAAATCAGGTAAGTCTGATATTGCATTACAAAATAAAAGCCCTCCAAAATCTCATATAAAGGGTGTTTTACTTGGTATTTCAGATAGCTCTAAAAAGGAAAGTCCCTGTTACCACAGACTAGTTTCATTTTTAGAGATTTTGTAGGGCTTTTATTTTGCAATGTAATGATTTTGGGTGAGTGACAACCTGAGAAGGTCTACTATCAATCTGAAATGAAACTAGTCTGTGGTATCAGGGACTTTTCTTTTTAGAGCTAGACAGTCCTGAAACTGGTTGAGAGACACCCTGGGGCAGTGAACTGTTAATCTGAATTCAAAATGGTCTGTGAAACCAGCGAGTTTATTTTTTAGAGCCATCCAAAATTAAAGACAATACTGGTCATATATGAGTTTTTGTAGGGCTTTTATTTTGTAATGCAACATCAGATCGTCTTTAAACTGGTTGAGAGACACCCTGGGGCAGTGGACTGTTAATCTGAATTCAAAATGGTCTGTGAAACCAGAGAGTTTATTTTTTAGAGCTATCCAAAATCAAAGACAAAACTGGTCATATATGAGTTTTTGGAGGGCTTTTATTTTGTAATGCAACATGAGACTTACCTGATTTTGGGTGAGTAACAACCTGAGAAGGTCTCCTATCAATCTGAAGTGAATCCAGTCTGTGGTAAAAGGGATATTCCTTTTTTAGAGCTATCTGAAATGCCAAGCAAAACACGTTGGATATGATCATTTTGGAGGACATTTATTTTGTAATGCAACATCAGTCTTACCTGATTGTGGGTGAGTGAGAAGGTCTACTATCAATCTGAAGTGAAACTAGTCTGTGATAACAGGGACATTCCTTTTTAGAGCTATCTGAAATGCCCAGGAAAATAACCGTTATATGAGATTTTGGGGGGCTTTTATTTTGTAATTCAACATCAGTTATTTTGATATAATTTTGTTTGAACCATAATTATTAGGCTGTTACTTAACACTTTTAGACAATTTAATTTTATAAGGCTTATTTAAAATACATTTTTTTATAGGGAATTATAATAATATTACAGACAGTTAATCGTATTACTTTATTAATTTGTATAGTTCATTTTCTTAATATATATTACCCTTACTCTTATTTCCCTGTTCTTGTTTGTATGTAGAAGTTAAGCAGTAAAAAAAAAAAAAAGAAAAAAAAAATTGGCTGAGTGAACGAAGGCGAAAGACCAGCGGAAGATCGCCGTAATGCACCGTATATGCGTGCATGACAAAACAGCGCGGCGGCTAGATTGACCATGCATTTCGGAGTGTTGGCTGTCTTGACCGCAGTGATCTGTCAGAGATGCTGCTCCGCGAAAATGTCAACCGTGCACCGTAAGACTTGTTTTTTGTTTTAACATTTGCTAACTACCATATCAGTGAACATAATTATTTAAATAATGAGACACAAGATGTATATAAGTTGTTGTAAAGCACCGCAGCTAGCTTGTAAGCATTAGCAATATCATTATATTTTTAAAAACAGTGTAAAAACGTTACCATATAAGAAGGCATAGCTGGTAAATTAATCTCAGTTTGCTAATATTTTAACCATCAAGTCTAGTGACATTGTTTGCACAGCTAATTGGTCATTTTTTTGTCATGTGGTGTGTTTATAAGGCTTTGGAAGACGGGAGTGTCAAGATCTGAAGCAGGGGAGGCCAGCTGTTAGGAACCACCTCTACTGGACTGCAGCTTCCACTCCTAACGGAGATGCAGATGTGATGGAGGCCAAGTGGAAAAGCATGGTCAGCAGTGAATGTGATCTAAACTTTTGCTTGCTTTTCCCAGTGTAACCAGTTGGGAAGATAAATATTAATTTTATTGTATTCTTTGTGATGAACTTCCCAAAACTTATTTTCTGTGGAGTCAAAAGACAGTTATGTATTAAACACCTACACAGATCTTTCTGTGTTATTGTGTGTAGGAACTTTAATTATGGTATTTTGTGCAAATGGGACTCTTATCTGTGTTGCGCGCTATGCCTTTGGGGAGTGCGGGAGTTGCGTCAGCCTCAGACCGCAAATGGACGCTGGCGAGGCAAGATGCAAAAAAAGTTTCTCCTAATCTCCTGGTTTTTCTTGGTGCGTTTAACAATGTTCATTTGACTAAAGTTCATCAAATTCCAAGTTGAATGTGTTTTGAATCGATTTTGAGTATGTATAATTGTGTATTATTAGATTTATGTGAGTTTTAAGTGAATTTTATCTGACGCACGTGGAACTAATCAATCGGTGGTTTGTGCAGTGTGAGACGCGGAAAGAGGATAGCGTGGAGAAGAATTTTTCTGATTAAGTGTCCCAATGTGTTCCAGGTATGTTCAGTCCTTTAATTCAAACAGTTAAAAAAAAGTGATTTGAATGATAATGTATGTGAACTGGTTTCGAATATTGTTTTATTATTCTCTCTTTCCCCTTATTCTGAAAAACATTCTATTACTTCACATTTGGATTATGCACTGAATTCGTGTCTCTATATCGTTGTGAATGTGCATGAAATTTTGGGGAATGTTGTATGCTGCTTCACGTGAACATTAATTTGTATACATCATTAACTTTTGATAATACATGTGAAAAGAACAACATACAACCAGTAATTGTATTTCAACTTCTTTATTTCTTATGTTTTAGTGTGTTTCACAATGTTAACAGAAAATTGTTGTAATTGTCAGCCTCAGACCGCAAATGGACGCTGGCGAGGCAAGATGCAAAAAAAGTTTCTCCTAATCTCCTGGTTTTTCTTGTGTGAGACGCGGAAAGAGGATAGCGTGGAGAAGAATTTTTCTGATTAAGTGTCCCAATGTGTTCCAGGCTTAATAAATGGAAGTGATGTGAATCTGTCCCTGCCGTCTCCCGTGTGGAATTTCTTATGAGCAGATCTGGAACTGCTACATAAAACTGGTGCCGTGACCTCCTAGGATACAACCGATCAGCCGCCGCCGATCACCGGGGTTTGACCGTCTACGTGGGATTTTCACTGTGACTTCCTGGATTCAGCAAGCCGGCCACAGTCATCTGCCTGGTGTCAAGCCGAGTATCGCCTCCTGCCTTCCAGTGTCAGATAATGAACTTCTCATCTTAGTTACATTCAATTTTCTTGTTTCCTGACATTCTAAGACATTGACTTTTGAATCGGACCCTGAATCATTAAGATATTGAATCAATTTATCGCGTTTATACAAGTTTATACAGTAAGATGTATAACATGTCTACACCAGTCTTGGGGAGGGGTAGAGGGTTAATTAGTGCAGATGGTGTTGTGAGACGTAAAGAAAATGATCGAACTTGTAGTGGTAATCTGCGCTACTCACAAGAGGGGGAAAACAATTCTGGTGCTCCTTTTACACCTGCTCCTATCATTGATGATTCTCGGCTGCAGTTAACAGAGCTCATTGAAGAGCTGGGTAGCCAAATTGGTGACAGTATTTTGGATAGGCTTCTAGCCGATCGTAGTCCTACTCTGGGGCATCAGACTAGCCCCTTGACAGTTAAAAGTGAGCATGCTAGTACTACTCTTGACTTATCTAGGTTGAATCTGATTGTCCGATCTGACAATAGAGAACCTCCCATTTTCCGTGGTGATGGTACAGACAAACACTCTGTTCATGAATGGATAGAGTTAATGGAGGTATACTTACAAAAGTGTGACCGTCCAAAAGCAGAACATTCCAGTGAGGTTCTGAACCACCTTTTGGGTAGAGCGAGAAACATAGTCAAAGTGGGGCTGAAAAGTAACCCTTCACCTGACATGGCTGTTACCCCTGAAGTTATTTACAAAATTCTTCTACGCTATTTTAGTGAGAGCCCAGAGTCTTGTCTTCCACTAGCAGATTTCTATTCTACACTGCCATATGCCAAGGAAAGCCCCGTCGACTACTGGGTCCGTCTCAATAATGCAGCTGAAATAGCTGATAATCACCTGAAGAAACAGGGTAGTCAAATGAAGAACATCTCACAGGAAGTCGCGATGATGTTTATTAGAAATTGCCCTGATGATGGACTTTCTAATGTGTTTAGATACAAGCCTGTTACCAAGTGGTCATCAGCAGAGGTGCAAGAAGCCATTGATGAGCATCAAAGGGAGTCGAGAACAAAGAAATTGCGCTCTCACTCTCTTCCTGACCGCTCGTTTCAAGTAGCAACTGCCACTGTCAGCCATGCAGAAGCGAATACCGTGGAAAACACTGCAGTGAATGCGGCAGCATGCATTCCCAGTACCCAGACCACAAAGCCTGAGAATACCACAACGCCTACACACACGGCATTGACTGACACTGGCACGTTAGAGCGAGTGCTCAACATGCTGGAAAGGGTTCTTGAGCGCACTAATATACAGGCTGCCCCTGATAGATCACAGTTGCCCTCTTGGTCTCGTCCATCCAGATGTCGTGTCTGTGGTGAGAGAACCCATTCAACACGGTCACATTGTATGTCAGAGAAAAGATGTTTGATTTGTTTGGAAGTTGGTCACCAGCGCAGTACCTGTCCTAGAAGGAGTGCAGAGTCCGGGAGCCATGCCCAGATTCAGGGAAACTGACACACCCGCACTGGGGAGGGGGTAGTGCGGGTGCAGAAATTCAGACCCTCCAAGAAGATGCATCAAGCATATATGAATCAACCTGCAGGTCAGTGACAAGTGATAATTTAGTTCTGTTTCAGAACGTGGCTCAGCTGGCACGAGCAGACAGCCTTTTCTACACTGATGCTTTAGTCAATGATGCCGTTCCTCTAAGAGCTTTGTTAGACAGTGGCTCTATGGCCTGCACCATCAGTGACGTTGCGGTGTCCCGACTGCTTGATGCAGGATTGACTCTAGATCAGTGTGAGATGCAAGCCAATGTTATGTTGGTTGGATGTGGCGGAGTTCAGGTTGTGCCGAAGTGCACGTACCAGCTGAAGATGAGATTGTATGAGTATGAAGTCAGTGTACCTACGCTGGTTGTTACGGGACAACGAGACGACTTGATACTAGGCACCAACGTTCTTAAATTTATCTTGAGTCAGTTTAAGCAGAACCCCACGTACTGGCGTGTTGTAAATAGACCTGAATCGACAGAAGAAGCAGAAGTTGAGCAGTTCCTTAACATGCTTTCTGGCCTTAATAGATGGAGAGGTGATGAGATGCCTGATGTCATTGGACCCGCCAAGCTGGTTCAAGCCATCACGTTGCTGCCAAAGCAGGAGTACCTGGTGTGGGCCAAGCTGCCTCCTACGGCACCTATTTCTGAAGGTAGTGCTGTGTTAATTGAACCTACCAAGTCGCCGACCCATAAGAAGGATATCATAGTAGGACGTGTGGTGGTTTCCATGACTGCTGACAGGTGGGTGCCAGTTCGAATGCTGAATCCATTCGACAAGCCCATCACTCTGAAGAAAAACTCCAAGGTAGCCAACGTTTCACCCTGTGTGGCATTGGAGGATTTGGAAACAGATGTGGAGCGACCCATCGAGACTGTACAAGTCCAAAGTCAAGCTGTGCATGATGAAACGCATGATCCAGATTTCCATAACATCCTGCTGAAGATGGGATTGAGCGACTTGGACATTGACTCTTGTGAAGTGTCATCTCAGTGGAAAGGTCAGCTGCTGCGCTTGGTCCAGAAGTATGAACATGTATTCTCAAAGCACAAGCTAGACTGCGGGAGAGCTAAAGACTTTGTGCATCGCATCCATCTCTCTGACAATCGGCCTTTCCGTTTGCCTTATCGGCGTGTGCCTCCAGGGCACTATCAGAAGCTACGGCAGGTATTATCAGAGATGGAAGAGAGGGACATCATTCGCAAATCCAGCAGCGAGTGGGCCTCTCCTTTGGTTCTCGTGTGGAAGAAGAGTGGAGATCTCAGAGTTTGCGTTGATTACCGTTGGTTAAATTCACGCACTATTAAGGACGCACACCCTCTTCCTCATCAAGCCGATTGTCTCGCTTCTTTAGGAGGGAATACGTTGTTCAGTGCGATGGATCTCACATCTGGCTTCTACAACATCCCCATGTGTGAGGACGACAAAAAGCTGACAGCCTTTACCACTCCTCTAGGGCTTTACGAATTCAATCGTCTTCCGCAGGGACTGTGCAACAGCCCAGCGAGTTTCATGCGGCTTATGATGGGTATATTTGGTGACCAAAACTTCCTTACCCTGCTGTGTTATTTGGACGATCTCCTCGTGATGGCTCCCTGTGAAGAAAAGGCCCTGGAAAGGCTGGAAATGGTCTTCGAGAGATTAAGTGCTCACGGGTTGAAGTTGGCACCCAAGAAATGCTATTTCCTTAGACAGAGTGTCAGGTTTCTCGGCCATGTTGTGGACGAGCACGGTGTTGCAACTGATCCCGACAAAATTGCAGCAATTACCGCTGTCACTGAAAAGGACCTCATGATGGATGACGGAGTATCACCTTCCCCTAGGAAGATCAAATCCTTTTTGGGTATGGTCATGTATTACCAACGGTTCATCCCCAATTGTTCTAGTATAGCAAAACCGCTTTTCACGTTGACTGCAGCAACCAAAGGAAAAAAAGGTTATTCAAGGGGTGGTGCTGTTTTCAGGAAACTCAGCTCAGCAGACTGGACTAAAGAATGTGCCCTGTCCTTTGAACGACTTAAGTCAGCTCTTCTGAACTCTGTAGTGTTGGCACACCCTGATTTCACCCAGCCATTTATCCTCTCTACAGACGCCTCACTGGATGGAATAGGGGCAGTATTGTCACAAGTCCCTGTAGGGGAATCCAAGGCGCGGCCAATCGCCTTTGCAAGTAAGGCGCTTACTCGAGCTCAGTCCAACTACCCGGCGCACCGTCTTGAATTTCTTGCATTAAAATGGTCTGTCTGTGACAAATTTAGCCATTGGCTAAAGGGGCACTCTTTCACAGTCTGGACAGACAATAATCCATTGACTTATATTTTAACAAAGCCGAAACTAGACGCGTGCGAACAGAGGTGGGTGGCTAAGTTGGCCCCGTACACATTTGACATCCAGTATATACCTGGCACCAAGAATGTGGTTGCTGACGCACTGAGCCGTCAACCGTTTGTCCCTGGTCATGTGAGCCATAGACTTGTGGCTGAACCTTACGATCGCTTACTGGGCCAGTCTGAGTTGTTAAATGAAGAAACGGTACAGGATTCGTTTAGGCTCCGTGTGAACAGCCAGTATGCTGGACATCCATTAGAGCAATGTTCATTGTCTTCCGATCAAGTTTCTGCTGTCTTCGAAGTTCATACGAAGTGGGAAATGGGAGCTGAGGGTAGAGTAATTTCCTGGCTCACTCAAGGAGCCCAACAGATGATGCCTGCTGGTCAGAACCCCTTACCTGTCTACTCTTTGGATGATCTTCGAGAGAAGCAAGAAGGTGACCATGTGCTCTCGAGAGTTCTCCTTTATGTGTGTCGTGGTAAAAGGCCGTCTCGGAGAGAAAGAGCCAAGGAACCTTACAAGGCACTGAAACTGTTGAAGCAATGGGACAGATTGAAGCTGTTGGATGGCATACTATACCGTGTCCGCAAAGATCCAGTGACTAAGTTCACACGTTACCAGTTCATAGTTCCTGATTCTCTGGTCAGTGAAGTCTTGCGTGGCATCCATGACGAGGCAGGCCATCAAGGCCAAGGAAGAACATTGTCCTTAGCCAGACAAAGATTTTCATGGGTTGGGCTGGAGAATGATACCCGAGACTATGTGAAACGCTGCCAACGCTGTGTGGTCAGCAAAACACCTGAACCAGAGGGAAGAGCCCCTCTAGAAAGTATCCGAACTGTCACTCCATTGGAACTAGTCTGTATAGACTTTTGGTCTGCCGAGGATTCTTCTGGTAAGAGTGTAGACGTCCTTGTGGTAACAGACCACTTTACAAAAATGGCGAATGCTTTCCTGTGCAAGAACCAATCAGCATCTCAAGTCGCTCGTCACTTGTGGGATAAGTTCTTTTGTGTTTATGGATTCCCACAAAGAATTCATTCAGACCAAGGAGCAAACTTTGAAAGCAGGTTGATCAAGGAACTGTTGCAGATTGCTGGCATACAGAAGTCTCGAACCACGGCATACCACCCAATGGGCAACGGCCAAGTCGAGAGATTTAATCGTACTTTGGGTAATATGATCAGGGCGTTACCCCCAAGAGCCAAACAGGACTGGCCGCAAATGCTGCAAACCCTGACGTTCGCTTATAACAGTACTGCTCACGAATCGACTGGCTTTGCTCCGTTTTTCCTCATGTTTGGTCGTATTCCCAGATTGCCCGTCGATTTGATGTTCCAGAGTGTGGATCGCGATAATAACTTCACAGACTATGATCAGTACGTGAGGAAACTGAAAGATGATCTCAAGGAAGCTATGTTAGTTGCTCAGGCCAACAACACTGCGAGTCAACAACGGCAAACTGACTATTATAACAAAAACGTCAAAGGCCGAGACATTGAGGAAGGCGATTTTGTGCTGCTCGCCAACAAAGGAGAGCGTGGACGGCGCAAGCTAGCCGACAGGTGGGACTCAACGTTGCATCTTGTGGTATCTGTGGATACAAGATGTCATACCTACCGTGTCAGGAACACTCGGACCAATCACGAGAAGGTGGTTCACAGGAATCTGCTCTTACGAGCTAACTTCTTACCCATTGAAGTGAGGGAAGGCTGTTTAGAACCGACCTCTGATGAACCAAATTCAGATTATGAAACTGATGAGTCTGTGACTGATACTACTTTTAATGGATCAGAGGACGCAGTTAATGAAATTGATGGACCAGTTCACACCCCAGCTTGTCCGGTCAGTTCATCAGTGGAAGGGGGAACCAGAGATCCAAGTTCTAGTGCAGGATTCGAGCATGTCCTTGATGGTTCGGTTCTCGGAAGTGAGAATCGGGAAACTGTTCGGTGTCCTGAGCCTGACACTTCTGATATGGATGTGGAGGAATTTGAACATGAGACTGAGTCAGTACCTTGTGACCGAGTCCCTGAAGGGATCGTTCAGCCTCCTCATGAATCAGGTCACCCAGTAAGAACGAGGGCTGGCAGATTAGTCAAACCAGTTAATAGACTTATTCAAATTATGACTCAGAAAACCCTTCTGCGTAGCCCCTCGCTCAGCATTCTGAGGTCAAAAGCTTCTTAAGTCATTGTTACATATTCCCTGTTGGTGTTATTCATCTGGGGTATTGTTAGAGTGTGATCATTTTAAGTATCTGTGAAGTAGTGTTTATGGCACTTCTTTTTTTTTGCGGGCAGACACTTGAGAGTCTGGCCAACTTTCTTTTGTCGCTCTCCCAGTTAGTTGGGTAACACACATGTTGCATGTAGATACTGTGTTTTTGACAGAGTGTGATCACGTCCCCAGTGTCCATTAGTCTCTAGTACTGGACTAGTTTTGTGAAGTTCAGGGGGGTGAATGTAACCAGTTGGGAAGATAAATATTAATTTTATTGTATTCTTTGTGATGAACTTCCCAAAACTTATTTTCTGTGGAGTCAAAAGACAGTTATGTATTAAACACCTACACAGATCTTTCTGTGTTATTGTGTGTAGGAACTTTAATTATGGTATTTTGTGCAAATGGGACTCTTATCTGTGTTGCGCGCTATGCCTTTGGGGAGTGCGGGAGTTGCGTCAGCCTCAGACCGCAAATGGACGCTGGCGAGGCAAGATGCAAAAAAAGTTTCTCCTAATCTCCTGGTTTTTCTTGGTGCGTTTAACAATGTTCATTTGACTAAAGTTCATCAAATTCCAAGTTGAATGTGTTTTGAATCGATTTTGAGTATGTATAATTGTGTATTATTAGATTTATGTGAGTTTTAAGTGAATTTTATCTGACGCACGTGGAACTAATCAATCGGTGGTTTGTGCAGTGTGAGACGCGGAAAGAGGATAGCGTGGAGAAGAATTTTTCTGATTAAGTGTCCCAATGTGTTCCAGGTATGTTCAGTCCTTTAATTCAAACAGTTAAAAAAAAGTGATTTGAATGATAATGTATGTGAACTGGTTTCGAATATTGTTTTATTATTCTCTCTTTCCCCTTATTCTGAAAAACATTCTATTACTTCACATTTGGATTATGCACTGAATTCGTGTCTCTATATCGTTGTGAATGTGCATGAAATTTTGGGGAATGTTGTATGCTGCTTCACGTGAACATTAATTTGTATACATCATTAACTTTTGATAATACATGTGAAAAGAACAACATACAACCAGTAATTGTATTTCAACTTCTTTATTTCTTATGTTTTAGTGTGTTTCACAATGTTAACAGAAAATTGTTGTAATTGTCAGCCTCAGACCGCAAATGGACGCTGGCGAGGCAAGATGCAAAAAAAGTTTCTCCTAATCTCCTGGTTTTTCTTGTGTGAGACGCGGAAAGAGGATAGCGTGGAGAAGAATTTTTCTGATTAAGTGTCCCAATGTGTTCCAGGCTTAATAAATGGAAGTGATGTGAATCTGTCCCTGCCGTCTCCCGTGTGGAATTTCTTATGAGCAGATCTGGAACTGCTACACCAGCATATGCCATCTGAGAGAGTAATACTGCAGGTCACCACAGGCTCCACGAGAACACAGCACTGTCATGTCTTCCACTACACCTGCTCCTCTTTCCAGATCCCTTCAGAAGATCAACAAGTTCAGGCTGTTGGCGTGTTTCTAGCACAGCATTCACAATTTAACACACTTTAACACAGTGTGATATCCAGATTGTTAAATGGGTCAGATGGTATATTTTTCTGTGCATCTGTTACGATCTTTAAACGGCCCAGGGAATATATCGTAACATCAACATATTAAAATGCTGCTATGATGTGAAGTAGGTTGGAAGAACATGACAATCTTTGCAAGAGAAAATACTGGGTTTATTCACATGAAAGCCGAAACTACTAATTCCAGTAATATATTGATGAGCTATGTACAATGCAAAAAAAAAATTGGGAAGACAAACAACAAAAGTGGCGCCAAAGAAAAAAACATAATATAACAAAAATAATCCTTAAACTAACCCTAATCCTACTCAAAACAAAATGTGAAAAAGAAACCGAAATCGTCACGCACGCAGCGCTGACTAACCTAACTAAATATCAAAAGTACAAAGGGTGGCGCTCACCCCTAACCTAGTGTGCTTAACAGAAACAGACCTACGGGCAGTGTATACCGCGGCATACTGACCTACCGTTCATCTTCCCATGATGTAGAACTAACACATAGCACACCACACAGTTCGCTACACAGAGCAAACGAATGAACGCGCCATCCTCTTAAAACCAGCTGAACGGCCTCCGATTGGTTCTGGAACGTCGCCTCCATGATGACTGACGTCCGGCTCAGCCAATCACAGCAATCCTGCGAGCAGAGATAATGAGCTAGGGACGAAAAAGAAGCAAATGAACATAATGGCCAACACGTGCAAATTACCCCACGTATACAGATAGTGAAAACAGAACAAAACACACGTGGAACGTAACAGCATCTATATCTGTGTATGTATGTATATATGTATATGTATATATATATATATATATTTTTTTTTTTTTTTTTTTTTTTTTGTTAATTAACAGCTGCAATGTTGTTTTTAGTTGGATATTAACAGTGCTATGAAATAACATTTGTCATGATTTAGTGCTGTATAAATAAAACTGAATTGAATTAACCATAAATGCAGATCTGCTTGATATATATCTAATGTAAACTTCATAAACAAGTTTTTATACAGTAAGACAATTTGTGATTGTGATTATTTTTTATTGATGGTCAACAAAAAGGGGCCATTTAAAACCTCCTTCCTCTGTAAACTATCTTCTAATGTCTGACACAACACATGCAGGTAAGGGCTGCTCAGAACACCACAGGCCCAGCGGACAACTTGTCTGTATGCTGTCAATATTGATTGTCTTGTACCAATGGCATCAAAAAGTGACTTACAGGTAGTTGTGACCTACCTAAATATAGGCAACTTGAAATTGAAGAAAACAAAATTATTCAGATGGTTTTCAAATCTTTAACATACTATGTATTTATACATACAAGTATTTGGCTCAGAGTAATTAATGATGTCTGCCCTAAACACACTCATGTATGCTGGCCTGGAGAGGTCTATATATTCGAATATTCGTCCCCCAATATTCGTTTAATTTATTTAATTATTTATTTTCTCGCACATTTAATTATTTATGTATTTATTTAAACAGGAATATGTGGATTTAGATATTTATTTATATATTTATTTGCACATTTATTTATTAATATATTTATTTATGTATTATTTTGTGGATTTATTTGCGTATTTATTTATTTATTTATGTATTTATTGTTTTTTGCAGGTTTGGTCCTCCATAATATAACACATAAGAGAGAAGAAAAAAAAAACACTAAGTTTAGAAGGTGACAATATTTACATGTGCCAAAATGTAGAAACACTAGGACCAACAAACATACTGATGGCCAACATTACAAGTCCCTTCTGATTAACTCCTGTATTTGTATTCATATGTCTGTGAGTATGCCTGCGTGCGTGCGTGCGTCATTGTGTCTAGGGTTGAGGATGGAAGCATACAACTGAAATAGATTCCCACCGTGGCTACGACATCAGATCTTAACTCCCCAGTCCATGTCACGCCCCAACAGTGGTGCCAGGGAAGGATGTTGCTAGGAAGCATAGGTTCATAACAGGTGTGCATGTACTTCAGCTGATATGTGGTGCATTTAAAAAAGTGAGGCATGCAAGTCAGAACCAGCTAGGGCAAGTGGAAGTGGAAGCGATAGCTCAGACAGACGGTGGGGAGACACAAGCCCCACCCTATATCCACCCTCCCGTATTACAACTCCACCACACCAGATACAGACCTGGATGTCACAGCCTACTGGGGACCGGAGGCCAAACAAAAAAGATGATGAAGAGGAGAAAGAAAGAAAGAGGAAAATAAATGAATACATACATACATACACACACACACACACACATACATACATACATATATATATATCAGTGGGGATTTCTTTAAGACTGCAAGGGAAGCTCAGCTTCCCCTATCATGTCAAAAAATTAATGGTCAAATATGTACTATTGTGTTAACATTTTATTGACTAAAAATGCGTTAGAACACGTTCATCTCGAAGACGAGTTCGTTCAGAATCAGCTACATACAGCAGGTCGGACTCGATTTCCTTCTTATATATTCCCGTAGCGTCAGTGTATTTCTCTGTTGAAGCCGAGCGTCCATGGACTTCAGTGGGGCTGCTTTGAACAGTTTTTTTCAGAGCTTCGTAACTAGACGGTCATTGGGTAAATGCTGCGATTATGTCCCGCCCCCGGACACTCAGCGTCTCTGGGGGTGAATCATAGCCTGCGTCCCAATGTGCATACTCCTAAATTCTATGTGATAATAATTTTCAATACTATTTAGGGCAGATAGTGTGGATAGTATGCACAATGGGACGCAGGGCGAGACTGTAAAAAAAAAAATGGACGTAGTGTCCATGACGTCACCCGTAGGTTTCTGTAAAGCGTTTTTGAAGCCTAAAGTGGGTGGAGCCGAACGCCGCCATCTTGGAAGCGCGTCACCGCGCGTCACTCCCGGATAGTCGAAAATGGGCAAAAAGGCGGGACGTGGGTGAAGCTGAGCTGAAACCACGCCCCTCTATAGTGACAGCAGTGCTGCCGTGCAAAGACAAAACACCATAACTTCGTTTTTGGTCGAAAATGAGTTATTGATCATTTTGGGACATTAATGACCTCTTTATCATGTGTTTAAGTATCATGGAGAAAAGCCCCGGAGAAACCAATGCAGAACACAGTGTAACATCAGTTACTGCTCTTTGATTTTGTTTTGGAAAGCTCAAAATAAGTTACGGTGCTCTGCATTTGTTTGCATTCGTTCGTCAATACTGGCCTGGAGTTATAAGGTATTCTGCCTTTGTTTTACGTTCATTAAAGTCTACCGCGTTTACTTCTGTATCTGTCGGCACTTCATTAGATAAACAAATGAGAGAGATCGCGATCTAACAAACTGCTCCATATAAGCACCAATAATTTTTTCTGTACAAATACAAATCTTTAAAGCCAGTTTTCTGTTTCACACTCTGGAGCAGAGTGGCAATCCACCTGTCACTCAAGTGGCCACGCCCTTAATTATGCAGAACTTTAAGGCTTAATATAATTTAAACGGATGAGTTATAAAAAAAATTCACCCCCATCACAGTTGTCAGGAAGGGCAAAATTAGCTATGTAGACCAAAATAATTTTTTGTACCAGGCTGTAAACGTTTTTTTCTGCTGTAAAGTTGGGCATTTTAACATGGGGAGTATATGGGATTGACTCCCTTTTGGAGCCAGCCTCCAGCGGCCAGTCGATGAATTGCAGTTTTAGTCACTTCCGTGTTGGTTTCACGAGAGGGAGCGGGACATAGACATCATATTAGATAGACGCCCTATCGACCGCTACTGCCTATTGGCGCTGACGAGCGGTGGGGCCGCCATCTTAAACCGGTCACCCGCTCCATTCACTGTAATGTGTTTGGCTGGTGCAATGAGCTGTCAGCGCATTTAATTAATCATACCTCACTTAAAACCGAACTGATTTTTTACGCGGGTTTTTTTCTGCAAAGGTCATATATGTAGCTATGATACAGGACACATGGTTCGGCATATTTTAATATTCATAGCAGGAATTAATATTCATTTAATATACTTAACAGTAATATAACATTCTGATATGAGATATAAAGTGACCAGACGTCCAAAATCAAAATATGTGATGTAGGATATAAGGTATTTTATAAATCACACACTATAAATATGATAAAGAAGCAAAACAGATAGTTACAGTAAAGTAAGGTATTTTAATAAGTTTAAGAAACAATTTATTATGATTTGTCTCACACACACAAACACACTATCTCTGCCTCACACATTCTCTCTCTCACACTCTCTCTCTCTCTCTCTCTCTCACACACACACACACACTCTCTCTCTCTCACACACACACACACACTCGCTCTCTCACACACACACACACACACACACACACTCGCTCTCACACACACACACACACACACACACTCGCGCTCTCTCTCTCTCTCACACACACACACACACACACACACTCGCTCTCTCACACACACACACACACACGCTCTCACACACACACACACACACACACACACACGACAAAAATTGTGTAAAATTAACTGGCCAATGTTAATATACCAATAATAATTTAAAAAAAATCTACATAGAAATATTGTGTCGATTTTAATCTAAAACCCTATTCGGACGGGATTAACTTTACAAGGGTAGATGGAGTAATAATGTAATTTTACCACAGGACCTCTGTAATATTAATGGCCAATTCACACAGGATAAGATATCTCAATAAAACTAGCAGAAGTGGGAGGGGTAACTCGATTTGCGTATCGTCCTCATGTGTGTATTACATTGCTTCCTGAAATCACGTACACAAACACAAATGAAATTACCAATATATATTTATACTAACGTGGCCGTTGAATGCTTGTATCTGATAACCGAGACGTTCTTGTAATTATTACTTTACCCGACCTCTCCATGCCGGTGCAGTAAACATAGCCTAGCTAACGTTAGCTGACTACAATTCCAGTAGTAATGTCAAAAGATCCTTGCTCCTTCTCATTTATCTGGTAGTATTCTATTCACAAAATACAACCAATAGTGCGGTAAATGTTGAAACTCACTTGTGAAAAGTAATTCCCTTGACCCTATTTGCGATGGTTCGCCGATTAGAACAAGAAAATGCTCCACAGTGCTCTGGCATCTTAACTGCTGCTACGCAACGAAACTAGGAGTACGACCGGTTCAAGATGGCGGCCGTATTTCTCGGCGCCCAGCGGCCAATAGTGTATCTAGTCTCTATATGATATCTATGGAGCGGGAGGTTGCCGCTTGGGGTAAATGGAGGAGTGGGCTGGCCTGGACTACGGGCTTCTGCGTGATTGGACGGTCTGCATCTCCTTTTGATTGACAGCGATTTTGTCCTATAAAAAGTCGCTGACGCTGAAGTTATTCGAGCTCAGTCCCATCGCGGCTTTGCACTTGGTTCTTATCAATCATTATATATATTTTTTAATTTATTTATAATTTTAATATACATGCTGCTATCTCGGAAATTTCAAGATATGCGAGCAAAAAATGCTCCTTTTGTTTCGTTTGTGCTCGAATCCAAATCCGCGTTGATTTGGGAGAATCACTGATTCACTAAGAAGCCATTCATAAAAACAGTCATTTGATTCGCTCCTGAAGGATTCAGCCGTTTTGAAAGAATCGTTTGAATGATTCAGTGATTCAATCACGAACTTCTGCCACCTGCTGGCCGTTTTTAAGTTTCCCGTCTAAAAGTAGGCATATATTACATTATTTTCCAACATATTTCTATATTCAGAATTTAGTATTTAAAACATTAATCTCATAACATTATTTATGCAATTATAAATACAGTCTAAATGAATAAATGCCACATCTAAATGTCACTTCATGCAGCTTCTGTGCAGTGCTAAGATGAGTTTTGTTTAGATCATTTCATGGATAACAATAGCCAGCCATTCATTCACATTAATTAAGTATTCAGAGAATAATATTGTCTGTTTTCACTTACATCTATTTATTTATAAAATTTTGATTCATTTTGTAGAATTGAATTATAAATTAAGCTGGTATTGTATCGTAAGACATTTTTATGGTATCATGACAACCCTATTATACACCACATTCCTTGTTTCAGTTTAACCTAATTCCCACATTTCATCCGTCGAGTTTAATATCTTTTTTTTTTAGATTGTTTGTTTATTCATTCATTCATACAGTAGTCTAGGCTAATTCCCTGGGTCACAGAGCATTTTCTTGAAAAGGAACGTAGGGTAGGATTTACGTATAAATAAATGGACAATTTTTATGATGTAGGCCGAAAATGAGCTTCCCCTCTTTGAAAGACCAGCAGCCACCACTGAGATATATATATATATATATATATATATATATATACACACACACACACACACACACACACACACACAGGTGCATCTCAATTAATTAGAATGTCGTGGAAAAGTTAATTTATTTCAGTAATTCAACTCAAATTGTGAAACTCGTGTATTAAATAAATTCAATGCACACAAACTGAAGTAGTTTAAGTCTTTGGTTCTTTTAATTGTGATGATTTTGGCTCACATTTAACAAAAACCCACCAATTCATCTCAACAAATTAGTGACATGCCAATCAACTAATCAACTCAAAACACCTGCAAAGGTTTCCTGAGCCTTCAAAATGGTCTCTCAGTTTGGTTCACTAGGCTACGCAATCATGGGGAAGACTGCTGATCTGACAGTTGTCCAGAAGACAATCATTGATACCCTTCACAAGGAGGGTAAGCCACAAACATTCATTGCCAAAGAAGCTGGCTGTTCACAGAGTGCTGTATCCAAGCATGTTAACAGAAAGTTGGGTGGAAGGAAAAAGAGTGGAAGAAAAAGATGCACAACCAACCGAGAGAACCGCAGCCTTATGAGGATTTTCAAGTAAAATCGATTCAAGAATTTGGGTGAACTTCACAAGGAATGGACTGAGGCTGGGGCATCAACAGCCACCACACATAGTCGGCAGCCATGTCACCCTGTAGCCCAAGACTGGTTAGTCACTGAAGCTAAGCAGGGTTGAGCCTGGTCAGTACATGGATGAGAGACCTCCTGGGAAAACTAGGTTGCTGCTTGATAAGGTGGTAGTGAGACCAGTAGGGAGTGATCACCCTGTGGTCTGTGTGGGTCCTAGCGCCTCAGTATAGTGATGGGGACACTATGCTGTAAAAAGCACCGTCCTTCGGATGAGACGTTAAACCGATGTCCTGACTCTCTGTGGTCATTAAAAATCCCAGGATGTCTTTTGAAAAGAGTAGAGGTGTGACCTCGGCATCCTGGCCAAATTTGCCCATTGGCCTCTGACCATCATGGCCTCCTAACAATCCCCACATCTGCTGATTGGCTTCATCACTCTGTCTCCTCTCCACCAATAAGCTGGTGTGTGGTGGGCGTTCTGGCGCACTATGGCTGCCGTCGCATCATCCAGGTGGATGCTGCACACTGGTGGTGGATGAGGAGACCCCCCCCCCTCACAATGTAAAGCGCTTTGAGTGCCTAGAAAAGCACTATATAAATGTAAGGAATTATTATTATTATTATTATTATTATAGACGTGTCAAGGAATTTGGCTACAGTTGTCGTATTCCTCTTGTTAAGCCACTCCTGAACCACAGACTATGTCAGAGGCGTCTTACCTGGGCTAAGGAGAAGAAGAACTGAACTGTTGCCCAGTGGTCCAAAGTCCTCTTTTCAGATGAGAGCAAGTTTTGTATTTCATTTGAAAACCAAGGTCCTAGAGTCTGGAGGAAGGGTGGAGAAGCTCATAGCCCAAGTTGCTTGAAGTCCAGTGTTAAGTTTCCACAGTCTTTGATGATTTGGGGCGCAATGTCATCTGCTGGTATTGGTCCATTTTGTTTTTTGAAAACCAAAGTCACTGCACCCGTTTACCAAGAAATTTTGGAGCACTTCATGCTTCCTTCTGCTGGCCAACTTTTTAAAGATGCTGATTTCATTTTCCAGCAGGATTTATCACCTGCCCACACTGCCAAAAGTTGGTTAAATGGTGTTGGTGTGCTTGACTGGCCAGCAAACTCACCAGACCTGAACCCCATAGAGAATCTATGGGGTATTGTCAAGAGGAAAATGAGAAACAAGAGACCAAAAAATGCAGATGAGCTGAAGGCCACTGTCAAAGAAACCTGGGCTTCCATACCACCTCAGCAGTGCCACAAATTGATCACCTCCATGCCACGCCGAATTGAGGCAGTAATTAAAGCAAAAGGAGCCCCTACCAAGTATTGAGTACATATACAGTAAATGAACATACTTTCCAGAAGGCCAACAATTCACTACATTTTTTTTTATTGATCTTATGAAGTATTCTACTTTGTTGAGATAGTGAATTGTTGGGTTTTTGTTAAATGTGAGCCAAAATCATCCCAATTAAAAGAACCAAAGACTTAAACTACTTCAGTCTGTGTGCATTGAATTCATTTAATAGATGAGTTTCACAATTTGAGTTGAATTACTGAAATAAATGAACATTTCCACGACATTCTAATCTATTGAGATGCACCTGTGTGTGTGTGTGTGTGTGTATATATATATATATACATATATATATATAAAACATATATAAAAAATATATATCATATACATGCAAGTAGGTTAACCTTTTCTTAAACCCTTTCTCAATAGTGTTTTCTTATCGATGTTGTCCTCCACCCCTTCCCAAAACTCAAAGATTAATATTCAAATTAAGTTCAAAATAGTAGTTTAGGTGGAGATGTGTTGTTGTGATTGGTCTCAGACAAAGAAGGTCAACAGATTTATGACTACTGGAGGGTAATGAGAGATGACCAGAAGGAGTGTAATTCTACTGTACTGTATTATGAGCAATGTTGGGCACGTTACTTTAAAAAAGTAATTAGTTATAGTTACTAGTTACTTCTCACAAATAGTAACTGAGTTAGTAACTGAGTTACATCATTATAAAAGTAACTAATTACCAGGGAAAGTAACTATTGCGTTACTTTAAAAAAAAAATGTTCAAATGTCAAATAACTTTGGATGCCCCCTTAAATATGTTAAATTAATGAAATGGACACTAAAAAGAATAAATTATTATTATAAAACATTGTACATTAATCTACACTATTTATCTACTGACAGTATCAGTCAGTCAAGCATTATAATATAATATTATGATAATTTAATATTATATGATGATAGAACTTTAGTAATTAGAATAACCAAGTATGAATGCATATTTGTCATCAATATAAAACGCCCTAAGGATTAATGAGCTGCTGGGTTCATGAATATTAATCACGTTGTCTGCGTTCGATCGAATTGATTTGCTGAAATCAAAACAGGTACGATAATAGGTGAGCGCCAGCCAATGAGATTGTGGTTTGCGCATTAGTTCCACCTACAACCAGAGAAACCTGTTCTTAAAAGCAGATGAATTCCAAAAGGTAGGCTACTCAGTTATTTTGACAGGAAAATACAACAAATAATATCGTTTACATGTAGCGCGTCAATTCTGCATGTTATGAAAGACTCTCTTGCTCTGCATCTTTCTTTGCGTGCGTGTATGTGAGAGAAAGCGACGGCGAGTCGTGCGCCTTCATATTGTTTATGGTACGTACGTCAAATACAGTTACACTGCGCATCCATTTCAGATGAACTGAAAATTTAAATACTAATAATATAGTAACACCACATTTTATTGTCAGTAACGGTAACGGCGTTGTAACGGGGGAAACAGTAATTCGTTTGATTACTCGTTACTGAGAAAAATAACGCCGTTAGTAACGCCGTTTATTTATAACGCCGTTATTCCCATCACTGATTATGAGATGAACTGGATAGATTTTCCAGGATGCAATATGTATGGATTTTCTTGATTTCCAGGCTATAGCTAGCGCCACCAGGGGCCTGTACCATTGTAAGGGTTTTATCCTTTATTTATAAATTTTAGCTTTAGGGAATCAAATCGTAGAAATCCGACTTTGATCGGATTAATTGATATTAATCACCAATGTATAGATTAATTGATATTAATCAAAAATGTACAATTCATACCTTATTAACGACTTGACCAGCGAGTATTAATACAGTAGATTTTAGCAATTCTTCTTATTATTGATAATAATACAGAATTGATTGGGAAATCTTTGAGCACAGGAAACACAATCTATGGCAAATAATTTAAGATTTGAAAATCATGGCACCAGACTAGTCATTAAAAATGAATCGAGAGTTTATTTACTATTCTAGGATACAATACAAAATAAAACACATACACACATACACACGTTATGGCCAGATGAAAGCAGTTTGAAGGAAGTTAAGCTATTCTCTTTTCCTAAGAATAAAGGCGACCTTGAAACGTCACAAACAGAAGACTCGACTTATGGTTATCTTTTACGATTCATTCAATTCAAACTTCAGCGAATTAGAGATTTGTTTGTTTTACTTGCTTTGAGTTGTTGAATTGAAGGCTGTACTTCTTGAGGGAATCCCCGACTTTCGCTGATGTGTGATCGCGTGACTTCACTCGGGATTCCTCCTTTTGGATTTGAGGGCTTCCTGGTAGCGCGTGACCGGCAGCTTTGAAGTTCTTACGCGGCAGATCTTCCAATGAAGTCAAGTTAAAATGAGCAGGAGGGTATGTTCAAATCCTTCTAACTAAAAACCTAAAAAAAAATGTTTATTTTATGTTCCTTGTATGCAGGTTGGGACAGGGACATGTCTTCCATTCTGGTGCTGGTTCACCTTTTGCCACCCTCAAGTCAATGCAGCAAAAGACTGGGAAATTTCTCAGCTAGACAAGCATGTGATTGTCTTGTGAAATTCATCAAGGTGAAGCTACCGATGAAGCAGATCAAATGACACTAGTTCATAATGTTGTATTAATGTGTGACATTGAACTTGCTTATTTCTCAGAAAGGTTCTTAAAGGGTTTGTTCACACACAAATGAAAAATATGTCATTAATTACTCACCCTCATGTTGTTTCAAACCTGTAAAACCTTCATTTGTCATCTTTGGAGCACAAATTAAGATATTTTTTGAGAGTACCAAGCCATTATTAAAGGAACACTCCACTTTTTTTGGAAATAGGCTCATTCTCCAACTCCCCCAGAGTTAATAAGTTGAGTTTTACCGTTTTTGAATCCATTCAGCCGATCTCCGTGTCTGGCGAGAGCATTTTTAGCATAGCTGAGCATAGATCATTGAATCCAATTAGACCAGTAGCATCACGTTCAAAAACGATCAAAGAGTTTCGATATTTGTCCTATTTAAAACCACCGGGGACTACTTTCAGGCACTGCGTAATATCACTACGCCTGCTGCGGCCATGTTACGGCAGCAAAGTTCCTTGATTATTACGCCGGAATGAGAGTAGTTCCTAATCATATCAGCCTAGAAAATCGCAACTTTTCATTTTCCGCCGATCTTAGTACACGATATAACTACAGAAGAGTCAAGTTTTAAATAGGACAAATATCGAAACTCTTTGATCGTTTTTTAACGCGATGCTACTGGTCTAATTGGATTCAATGATCTATGCTAAGCTATGCTAAAAGTGCTCTCGCCAGACCCGGAGATCGGCTGAATGGATTCAAAAACGGTAAAACTCAACTTATTAACTCTGGGGGAGTTGGAGAATGAGCCTATTTCCAAAAAAAGTGGAGTGTTCCTTTAAGAGTACCAAGATGCATGCTTGTGAAGCTGTGAAGCTGTTGACATCGAACATGCATGCACTGCACCTTGTTTACGAGCAGAGGAAAGCATGCGCATGCATCCTGACACTCTCATTAATGGTGGAGGACAGTGACTTGGGGGAGAAGAAATTGTTGAATAAAGTCGTTATATTGTTTTCTTTGTGCACAAAAAAGTCTTCTCGTAGTTTCATAAAATTACAGTTGAATCACTGATGTCACATGGACTATTTTAACAATGTCCTTACTACATTTCTGGGCCTTGAACGTGGTAGTATCCTTGCTGTCTATGCAGGGTCAGACAGATCTTTGATTTCTTGAAAAATATCTTAATTTGTGTTCTGTAGATTAATGAAGGTCTTACGGGTTTGGAACGACATGAGGATGAGTAATTAATGACAGAATTTTCATTTTTGGGAGAAATATGCCTTTAATGATCCCCTGTCCTCTAAATTGTTTTTCTTGTCCTATTGTTTTATACTTAGCACATTTAGTAACAATCTGTTGGAAGTATGTAAAACAGAAACTTTGGAAGACAGACATCACTGTATCTTTATTCATGCTGTATTTTGACTTTAACTGTTAAGTCACATTGGCACTAATGTGTTTTCATCCTTTCACAGACTGTTACCAGTATCCAAGGGCACTTGGATAGCATTGGAGACTCTCCAGCTGTATGTACTTGTTGTTGGGCTGAAGAGAAGTAGGGTCCAGTCTTGTTTTATTGTAATTGTCCAACATGCTGTATTGTCCATCTATCCTGTAAGTCCTCTAATTCACTGGCCTGTGTTGATGAGCTTTTCAAAGCTCACTTTGTCTTAAGAACTTCATACTATCAGGAACTGACCATTGTGTATAGCTTTCTGCAAAACACTGCCTATGATATAGATGCTGAAACCATCAAGTGATCACGATCACAAGTGAATTAAATGTAATATTGTTTAAATAGGAGCTTTAAAAATAAAATTGTGAGACATGAGCATACAATTTGTTATTGACTTTATTTTCAGATTGAAAAGTTTTTCATTTATTTTAGGGCTTTTTGAAGATAAAACATGAAGGGTGCCATTTAGAAGATTAACTCTGGATAGAGTTAGTTATTCTTTAAAGTTCACTCATGATTGATGATAAACAACTCTGGAGGGGAGGAAAATTGTGGTACAGTTGACTTTCCTCTGAACAGAGTTAAAAAGTAGCAGAGTCAATTTCTTTTACCTCTGAACTGAATAAAATAGTAGAAGAGTTCATTTCAAAAAACACTAAATAGAGTCAAATATAACAGGAAAGAGCAAAATATTAACACTAAATTAACTCGGGAAAAACAACTCTATCAAAAGAGTAACTTTTACTCTTTTCAGAGAGGGACCAAATGTTATCTGGCATACAGTAAAATTTTCTTCAATTTGAGTAAATTTTACTTGGGCAAATTTACTGTGTATTTATAACTGCATTATCAATAGACCCTTTTTCTGTTAGTAAACAATGTGACGTTTTTCTGTGGGCGGGGCTTAGCTGGAGGCAGAAAGATTCCACTGACCGCTTCACTAACACTAGCTTGTTTGTTTACCTTGTTTTTTTAACAATGGCTGGAGAAAATCCGATTCTACCTGCACATGTAAGGTCACTCACTGTGCAGGACCATTGTTGTTTTTTAAATAAGTTAACTTTAACAGACAAAGTCAGATTGGCCGACCCTATGCTCATGGATGGACGATCTGACAGGATTAACGTTACCGCCGATTGAGTGGCTTGTTAGAGAAACCTAACGAGTAGTAAAGAGAAACTCACCTGTGTCTATCTAGTCATGAAGACATATATTTCATACTTTTTACAGCTAACGTTATGTGAGAGTGAACTGGGCCAAAATACAAAAAGTTAAACATTCAATGTGATGATATATTATTTGAAGATGTATGTATCATGGCCAAATAGTTATTTTAAAGTATATACATCCTGTAAATTATGCAAGTTAAATTTACAATACTTTACATACAGTACATTTAAAGGAAGATCGATGTGAATAGTTTCTAGAAATAAAAATTCCAGAAATTAATTTTGAACTTTCTGTATTTGATTATTCTTTCTTACTAAGTTCTTAGAAAGTCCAGCCACTATCAATCACAACAATGTATATTACAAGGGCCTGTACCATGATGGTGGCTAAACAAACTCGGGGTTACAGGATTAGTTTTGAGTTGACAAAACCAAACCGATGCAATCAGGCTTAATTGGTACCATGAAGCAGCTCATCAACTTTCTCTGTCAGCTCGGGCTTTGATCCTTAAGCTATGATTACTCCACGGGCGCGTGCACATAAAAGAGTGACGTCGGCACCGAACAACCAATCGCGTTCAATATGGATAGAGCGAGAGCTGTATATTTTTCTGCGGAGGAGCAAGAAATAATTATTCATAAGTATGAAGAATATAAACATGTGTTCCAAGCACGCAGTAATACTGTATCTGCTGCCAAAGCAAGAGAAGAATGTTGGAAAAAGATCGCTGATTGCGTTAATGCGTAGGTTAAACAAATATACATTCAATATTAATTAAAAATGATGTATGTGTGTGCGCGCGTGAATATGATGCCTTTACAATAAGGTTGTATTTGTTTAGAGAACGTAATGCATTAGCTAACATGAATTGACAATGAATGATAGTTTTTCAGCATTTATTAATCTAATGTTAATTCCGTTAGTTCTTCAAGTTACTCATGTTACTTCATTGTGCATTAGACGTATGTTAACAGTTAGTTTTATTTTAAAAATGTATTAATGCTTAAATTAAAATGTGTGTGTGTATACGTATACTGTATGTATAAACATATTTGTGTATAAAAATGTGACTGTATATTAGGCCTACGTCATATAGATTAATAGGTTATTCATTGATTTTTAGATGCAACCCCAACTACAAACGTTCTTGGCAGCAGATAAAGACAAAATATAAAAATATCATTCAAAGTGGTGAGTATTTACCATAACCTTTTATTATTTTCGTGAATATTTTCACAAAAACTTTTTTGCAGCAAACAGAAAAAAGTGTGACATTCGGAAAACTGGGGGAGGGCCACCTCCCCCAGAATACACTGTAGCAGAGGAGCTGGCTCTGAGTAGCAATAAGGGGCGGCCGATTATGGATGGTATTACAGGTGCTGTACAATTTGACCCTGGTGCTGGCTCCTCTAAGCAAGTGACACTGGGTATGTGTGCAATGCATTACTACCTTTTAAAAGTTGTACATGTGGCTGACTGTATGTTCTGCAGTAGAGGAAAATACAGTGTCCCTGTTGAAGCCGGCACACGTTCACACAGTCTCCCACACAGAGGTGAGCTTGAAACAGACAGAACACTATGAATATGCTTTACAACAGTTACGCTTTAAATTAAAATGTGTGCCATTAAAAAAAAAAAAAAAATGCATTCACCTCAGCAATGGTTTCAGAACACACAGAGAGGGTGTCTTCGTCATTTGCTTCACCCTAATAAATAAAAGTAGGCAGTTATTGGCCTACTTTTATTTATTAGGGTGAAGCAAATGACGAAGACACCCTCTCTGTGTGTTCTGAAACCATTGCTGAGGTGAATGCATTTTTTTTTTTTTTAATGGCACACATTTTAATGTCACACAAATGTGACTAGCCCTTATCTTTTATTGTAGGATTTTTCACAACCTGCCCCACAAACTGACACCTCTACCTCAATGGGCTTCAGAAGGAATGTGAACAAGGTGCTGCTTTAAACCCTTGACATAAATTACAGCCAGTCCTGTGCCTGTATTAAGTCATGCCTTTTGTCATTTGATTTACCTTAATGATTGTTTGTGGTGGAATTATGTTTCAGGTGGAAACTGACTCTGTCAGGGCCCTTTACAAAAGGAGCCTAGAATTGGACTGCACTCTAAAGGAGCTGGACTGTGAGCTGAGGAGCCTCCAAATTAAAAAAATTAAATTGGAGATCAAACAGATGGAAAAACAGATCTCAGTATGTGAACTTACTAAAACAGGCAACACATTAGTATGAACACTTAATACTTATTAATGCATCTTTCCCTCTTTCTCCCTCCCTAGCCACATCAACAATAAAACCATTTGAGACCTATCTGCAGTTTCAATTTACTTTTATTAAGTAAAATATTGTATGGTGATTGCATCTCTGACAGCTGTGCCAGCTGGGTGGTCAAGTGTGATTGGGTCAATTTCATCGGGGAGAAGCTGGTTTAGTGGTGGTGCTTGCTCCTTTCTGATAGTGGCTATATTGTGCAGAATGGCACATGCAGCCACTATCTGTGATGCCCGCTCTGGTGACACCATTAACCGCCGAAGGCAGTTGAAACGTGCCTTTAGGATGCCAAAGGTCATCTCAATCTTGACCCTGGTTTTACTGAGGGCCACATTGAACCGGTTTTGTGGCCTTGTCTGAGGGTCAGGATAGGGGGTTAGTAAAAATCTCTGGCATGCATAACCCCTGTCTCCTACCAACAGGCCATCAAAAAGCCCTGTCACAGAACAGAAAAGGGGAAAATTGTATAAGTTTTGCTTTGTCAATTAAAAAGAACACTTTAAAGTGTTTTGTACTGTAACTTGCCTTCCTCAAAGTGCTGACACAACACAGACTCACGGAAAATTCGTGAGTCATGCACTGAGCCAGGCCATTTGGCATCCAAGCTTGTGATCATGCATTCATGATCACAAGTTATCTGCAGATGAAATGTACAGTAGATCATTGTCATGTGTTAATGATTCATCTCACAGAAAATAAGTCATCTTGAATCTATAGTACACCTACCTGAACATTGAGGCTGTGAAAGGACTTTCTATTCACATAATCTGCCTCATGTTCTCCAAGAGCTGTGGAGATTGCAACATGTGTGCAGTCTATTGCTCCTATGACTCTAGGGAATCCTATCATAAGATTAATATATTTGTTAAAAGATTTAGAATAAGAACATGTACTGTATTGTATAATTTAAGTGTTCTAAGTGAAATCTGCTTTCTGGGGAGAAAAAAAGTGAATGTCTAAAAGTAAATCTGTTCATGTAGTGTCACCCTATCAATCTTACCGGCAATTTTATAAAAGCCCTCTTTTATGGACATGGTCGATAAATGTCCAGGGAACACTATGAAGCTATTCATGTACCCCTGCAGTGCGAGGACTACCTTGCGAATGGTTCGACAAACCGTGTTTTTCCCAAGGTTCTCTGCATCACCGACCGCATACAAGTACGTACCGCTTGCAAAAAAACGCAACGCAATGCATACCATTTGCGGTACAGTAAGAGCATGACTTCGACATCACATTTGATATGTGCGGCTCAAGAAGTTCGCAAATATAAGAGATTCCTTCCGCGGAGAATCTGTATCTTTCATACAAGTAAGTATCAGGAAAAGCTAGGGGATTTTGTCTGTCCCTAAAAACTCTTTCTCTACGAAGTGCTCGTCTAACAATTTGTGCGGAGATGTCCACAGGATTTGGTAGAAAAGGTGAAGCCATTGCAACCGACACTGGGATATGTGACATCACCTATATGTTTCTTTGATCACAGCTGATTGGTCGAATTTCAGTCTGAAATCTCAAATCCAGAACATAACCTGCCCCGGAGCAGGTTAGCCGTGCAGCATAAGATACCATGGCGACAAACAACGCTTAAAGCCGAGCTACCTTCATGGTACCTAAAACCCAGAGTTGGGGCAAACTAAACTGAAACTTACCTGGCTAGCCAGCTAATCCGGCTTCATGGTACAGGCCCCAGGTGATTAAGCATATACATCGTCAGTTTGTTGTTTTACACACATGCACACAGACATTATTTCATAGTTGTGAGATGCATAAGAACTCATTAGACACGTAACACAAACCATAATCCATAACAACAAAAGACAATACTTTATTTAACCTTTTCTGATAAGAAGTGTGTGTTGCAAACGCGAGCATTTTTGACGATAGTTTCTGTCAAGTCCACTTGTTTTATCTCGTTTAACCACAGCTGTCGTCGTTTTTTTTGTCTGGGAGTGGCAGCAGGAATGCATTAAAATTTCAAATTGGAGCTTGTACTACATAGATTCTTGCATCCAACATCACAACAAGATGATATTTTGAGCTCCTTATGTAGCCGAATCTGCGCTGGTTTGAATGGGCCGCCTCCAGTTTTCCCTTTGTTTAGCCTCCAGCTAGCGCGGTGACGTAATCGTGACGTCAGCGCAAAAAGGGTCTATAGCCAAAGCCTAAAATTACATTTTGGAATTAGCATCGAAGCCTTGAGATGAAAGAGAAATTAGTCCTACATGTAAGAGTGTGTTAAGTACCAAAACCTAACAAGTGTTTTTGAATGTCTTACTTTATGTCTTGAGGTGTGGTTACCGTAATATAAGTGGAATAATTGACTTTGAGCCGGTGAAATATTAGAAAAATAATGCACACCTGGTATAACAGGTGTGCATTATTTTTCTAATAATTATTTCTCCTGCGCTAAAAAATTTAAAGGACTGATAGCACAAATCTAAAGGACTGATTTTGAGCAAACTAAGCAAAGTTCCAAACCGACACAACTTTCAAAACAATGTACTGTTCTTTAATTAGTGATGGAACGACACAGCCAAGCTAGATTTTTTTGAGGTACAGTACAGTACAAACTACATGACTGATGTCCTACTCTGTGTTTTTTGTTAGAGACCCCCTTAACATTGTTGATAGGTGGGCTTATATTGGATAGCTGCTTGTCACTTTCATTCATTAATTTTCCAAAAAATCAAAATCAAAACAACATCCTTTTAATATCCAATACCAGTGAAAATTTTGGGCTACAAGTCAAGCACCCCACACCCCTTTATATGATTCTGCATTCTTCTAACAACATTTTTTTGTCAATACAAGAACCTTTCATTCTAACTGAACATTTTTTTAATTGCACTTAGGGGAATATGATTTCAATCCCTTATATATAGAAAAGGTTTGGCTTTCTGACATAATCTTCTGTTATTTCCTCTAAATAAATAACAAGGCAAGTTAACTGCGCAGGTTTAAAAACGGCATTATATGGATATAACACAAACACAAAAAGGTGCCGGAAGTGTGTAGTCAGCACAGATGCAAAACACAAAAAAACAATGTCTGATCAATCATTACATCAGATTTTTGTTCAAAATAACATACCACAGGACATATACTATATTTTGTTCTACTATGTAAATCATTGCCCACTTGCCCTGACTTTTATTCTCAGAGTCACCGTGAAACCCACTATGCTTTAACCCTTTGCAGGTGCAAGTGGTTTGGATTTGCCTCTCAGTAAGGCAGGTCTTATAGAGCTGTTGCAGAACATTTCCCCCAGAAAAATCCTCTTCAGTCTGATGTAAACAGGCATAGGGACACAGCTCCAGTTTCTGGAAAGTGTCATGCATCAGGTTCCCATCAGGTTAAACCATTATAGCAGAGGAGAAGTGAAAATAGACCATAGTTTTCAGAAGAACTTGTCATCAATACGGAAGTGAGGTCGTGTGACATCATCAGGGTTGATGAACACAGAGATAGACTTCCCTGGATTCTCGGTTACTAACTGCTGTAGCTTCTTGGCCAGCCGGTCATCTGACTGCTGGTGATCAGCCAAGGTGGGATCTGCAAGCGGCGAGAGCAGTCCTGAGGAACTCCCACGACGCTGCATCTCCTGCGTCAGTCTGTTGGCTGCCTTGGCCTGCTCAATAATGGAGCGCAGGTGCTCGGCTGGATCCGAGCGTACTAGCGCTAGGTTACGAGCATGAAACATAGCAGTCTCATCACACAGGTGCTCCAACATGTTACACTGTGGGATGAAATAGTTAGGGCAGGTCTTGTTGACAAGGCAGTGCTGCAGGTCATCAATGAGACCTAGCAGGAAATGCACAACATAATCTTCCTGTGACAAATAGCTTGCAGGTAATCGGTCACATGCCCACAACATAATGCTACGTAAGTAATAGGGACTGATAGATGTAGGTTGGGCTAGTAGCTTAATAACTATTGCCTTACACGCCTGGTAAGCTTGCATGAGGCCTGGTGAGATACACTTTTTCAACTGAACCTCGCTACGGGCAAAAGAGAGACGCCACTCGTTCTTTCTGCAACCAGAGGCTGAGCAGGCAGGCAGCAGATAGAAGCCGCTGATAACCTCCTCCTCTGTGATTTTGCCATCCCAGAAGTGGTTCTCCATCAACCAGCCCTGAGCAACTGCCGGCCAGCCTTTAAAAGACACCACAGGAACAATGTCATAAAGCATGCGGCTGCTGCCCACACCTAAAACTATAGTTAGCAGCGTGTTGTGATGCTCAACTCGCTCCACCCTCGGGGTGCCCCTTTGTGGCTTGCGCTGTAACTCTGCCAGTACTAGTCCAACAGCTTCTTGGAACCAGTCGGCTACCAGTGTAGGTGAGAAGAAGTAGTTGGTGGTGCCATTCAGATGATCAGTAAGCGTGCAGCAGTCCCGCCAACGGTTAATGGTACCCTCGTCAAAAAGTCGCAAGCTGAGCCAAGAGTGACCAAGTGCTGAGTGGCGCATGTCCAGCGTGACAGGCTGGTTCCGGTCGTGCAGTTTAAGTGCAGGAACCAACAAGGTGAAGGCCATGTCATAGTTGGAGCCACGGTTGTAGATGCCAAGCTCATTGAGATCCATGTCCACCACACCTTCTCGCACACCACCAGACAACAACAGGTACTCATTTGCGACAGGCAGTTTTTGGTCCAGCTTTTGCACCATGCCTGAAACAGAGACAAAACAGAGTCTATTTAAGTAACCTTTATTTATATAGCGTTTTATACAATACAGATTATGTCAAAGCAGCTTAACAGTGTTAAACAGGAAAATAGTGTCAATAGTGGAAACAAAATTCTGCTATAGAGCAGCTCTAAAAAGAGGACAATAGTATACAGACAGTTTTTCAGTTAAAGTCAGTTTATGAAAGTGAAAGTGAAGTGACTCATACTTGGAATTTGTGCACTGCATTTAACCCATCCAACGTGCACACACACAGCAGTGAACACACACACCTGGAGGTGTGGGCAGCCATTTATGCTGCGGCACCCAGGGAGCAGTTGGGGGTTCGGTGCCTTGCTCAAGGGCACCTCAGTCGTGGTATTGATGTGGAGAGAGTGCTGGACAGTCACTCCCCCCCACCTACAATCCCTGCCAGCCTGAGACTCAAACTCGCAACCTTTGGATTACGAGTCTGACTCTCTAACCATTAGGCCACAACTTCCCATTTATTCAGTGACATCATAGACCAACTCAGTTTAGTTCTCTTCAAATAATGTATGTGGAATAAAGTTCACAATATTACCAAAAATTAAGTGCCCCCAACTAAGCAAATCAAAGGTGACAGTGGCAAGAAACCCTAAGTCCATCAGTGACAGAATGGAAAAAAACCAGGTCCAGTTCTCCTCTGGCCAGATGAACCAACATGATGTGGTTTAATTCCAAGCTTCAGCAAAAGTCAGACTGTGCAAAGCACTGAAACAAAGATTCTTACAGCTGATAATTGTATAAAATATTTATTTTCAATTATTTTTAACTTTGTAATAATAATAATAATAATAATACAATAATATACATATACATACACACACACACACACACACACATATATATATATATATATGTGTGCGGAAAGTATTCAGACCCCCTTAAATTTTTCACTCTTTGTTATATTGCAGCCATTTGCTAAAATCATTTAAGTTCATTTTTTTCCTCATTAATGTACACACAGCACCCCATATTGACAGAAAAACACAGAATTGTTGACATTTTTGCAGATTTATTAAAAAAGAAAAACTGAAATATCACGTGGTCCTCAGTATTTAGTAGAAGCACCCTTTTGATCTAATACAGCCATGAGTCTTTTTGGAGAAGAAATGGACAGCACCCGAGTTAAATATATGAGTGTCACAGCAAAGGGTCTGAATACTTAGGACCATGTGTTATTTCAGTTTTTCTTTTTTAATAAATCTGCAAAAATGTCAACAATTCTGTGTTTTTCTGTCAATATGGCGTGCTGTGTGTACATTAATGAGGAAAAAAATGAACTTAAATGATTTTAGCAAATGGCTGCAATATAACAAAGAGTGAAAAATTTAAGGGGGTCTGAATACTTTCCGCACCCACTGTATATATACACATTGTAGGATTTAATATGTAAATAATTTAATTTTGCTCAAAGGGAATCATTTATAATTTTATAGGGAATTTGAACAGAATCACTGTTTTGCGGCTGATCACCGAGTCAGCCGGCGATTCACTGAACGAGCCGTATAACATTAATTCTGCACTGGATATTAAAATCCAAAATATAGTGAAAACACTATTAATAAGCAAAGTAACAAGATCGGCAGATTAAGACATTAACTTGTAAGCACAAAACACAAGATACTTCTCTTTTCAATATAAATAAGACTTTATTTATATAAACCTAAGACATAAACTAATCTAACACATGAACACATGCATTCACACATTGCAGAAAGAGAGAAAGGATGAGTTTAGAGAATGAGCATGTGAAATCCCAAGTTTATAGCTATATGTGCTATTGCATAGACCTGAACAACCATCAATCACTTAATTAACCCTCGCATTGAGTTTCGTTGAAGTGATGTCTTGGGTGTTGGCTGGAGATGCGGAGTTGGTCTGGTTGAAGTTTTGACATCCCATCTGGTGTCTTGACCAATAGTGTTATGCCTAGCAATGTCCTTTTAGGATGATTTTATGTGCATATGAAAAAGAAAGTCTCTGTGTAGTCCAATGTAGGACATAGGGATATGTTCGGTGAAGACCAGAGAGAGGTTAAAATGTCTCCCAAAGAATTTCAGTCTCAGTCTTTGTCTTGTATGTGTGGGGGAAAAGTCAATCTAAAGAAGCTTGTGATTTCTCTCATGGAACACATGTGATGTCCATCTCTTTGACCATTAATCTTGATTATTTGCCCCAAATTTGACGATCTCCTTTTTGCGTTGGGCTTATCAATAAGTGTTCTTTTGTCTTAATGTTGCAAGCTGTTCTGGAAGAGGCTTGTTGGTTAGGCTTCCTTCAGAGGTCGGAGCTTGGAATCTGATTTACGACGTTGTCCTGTTTTCATGGGGCCTCTCTGGAATTTCGGCTGCTCATGTTTCGATGTTCTGATCGAATCTTAAATGTGTCTGACTCGTTCTGATCCTACAACATATATATGTGTGTATGTGTGTGTGTGTGTGTGTGTGTGTCTACGTCATTATTTATGTGACGTATATATACAGTCATGGCCAAAAATATTGCCACCCTTGGTAAATGTGATCAAAGAAGGCTGTGAAAATTAATTGTTGCATTGTTAATCCTTTTGATATTTTATTTTTAAAAATTCACAAAAATCTAACCTTTCATTGGATAATAAGAATTTAAAATGAGGGGAAATATCATTATGAAATAAATGTTTTTCACTAATACACATTGGCCACAATTAACGGCACCCTTTTATTCAATACTTTTTGAAACCTCCTACAGCGCTAAATTTTGTCCTATAATGCCTGATGAGGTTAGAGAACACCTGACAAGAGATCAGAGACCATTCCTTCCTCCAGAATCACTCCAGAGCCTTTAGATTCCCAGCTCCATGTTGGTGCTTCTTCTCTTTAGTTCACCACACTCATTTTCTATAGGGTTCAGGTCATAGGACTGGAATGGCCATAGCAGAAGCTTGGTTTTGTGCTCAGTGACCATTTTTGTGTTGTTTTTGAGGTTTGGATAATTGTACGGTTGGAAGATCCAAACATGCCCCATTATAAGATTTCTAACAGAGTCAGTCACTGTCTAAACAAGATGTCCAGGACCTCCAGCAGAAATATAGGCCCACAACATCAAAAATACAGCAGTATATTTCATTGTACACATGGGGTACTTTTTATCCCTGTGTTCACCAAACCCATCTTGAGTGTTTGCTTCTAAAAAGCTCATTTTTTAGTTTCATCTGACCATAGAAGCCAGTCCCATTTAAAGTTCCAGTCGTGTCTGATAACTGAATATGCTGGAGTTTGTTTTTGGATGAGCTAGGAGAATTTTTCTTGAAACCCTCCCAAACAACATGTGGTGATGTAGGTGCTGTTTGACAATTTTTTTTTTTTTTAAAGATTTTATGCCCCCGAGACTCAACTATTTTCTGCAATTCTCCAGCTGTGGTCCTTGGAGAGTCTTTAGCCACTCAAACTCTCCTCCTCACCATGCATTAGGACGATATAGACACACGTCCTCTTCCAGGCAGTTTCGTAACATTTTATGTTGATTGGAAATTCTTAATTATTGCCCTGATGGTGTAAATGGGAATTTTCACTGCTCTAGCTCTTTTCTTAAAGCCACTTCACTAATTTGTGAAGCTCAATTATCTTTTGCTGCACATCAGAAATATATTCTTTGGCTTTTCTCATTGTGATGGATGATTAAGAGAATTTGGGTTTTGTTTTCCCTCCTATTTATATTTCTGTGAAACAGGAAGCCATGGCTGGATAATTGCATATTCATAATCACCCTGGAGTGCTCAAAATTGTGAATATGAATGGGAGTATACTTCAGAGATATTTTACTCATAAGAATATCTAGAGGAGCCATTAATTGTGTCCAATGTGTATTTGAGAAAAACATTTATTTTATAATGATATTTCCCCCCATTTTAAATTCTCATTATACAATTATACAATGATTTTTGTTATTTTTTTAAATAAAAGATCAAAAGTATTAACAATGCAGATTAATTTTCACAGCCCCTTTGATCATATTTACCAAGGGTGCCAATATTTTTGGCCATGACTTTATATATATATATGTGTGTGTGTGTGTGTGTGTGTGTGTGTCCTTGTTTATGCTACATTGAGGGGACCAAATGTCCCCACAAGGATAGTAAAACCAGTAAACGTTGACCTTATGGGGACATTTTTTAGGTCCCCATGAGGAAACAAGTTAAAAATCATACAGAGTGAGTTTTTTTGAGAAAGTAAAAATGCAGAAAGTGTCCTGTAAGGGGTAGGTTTAGGTATAGGGTTAGTGTACGACAATAGCACATACAGTAAGTACAGTATAAAAACCATTACGCCTATGGAAAGTCCCCACAAGGATAGCAAACCAGACATGTGTGTGTGTGTGTATATACACACACATATGAAATGCATTAACTAATGTTTTCTTTACTGTAAATTGTTGCTTTGCACATCTTTCAAACTGAATAAAATTGCATTACGATTCTAACGGAATCATTCTAAATTTGCTAAAATTCTAACCAAACATTATAAAATAATGCTGCCCCACCATGTTTTCGAACCACTGTGCTACTGCACACTTCCTGTCATGTGACCAACGGTCTTCCACTTAACTGCAGACAGCAGAGCACTCTCCTTTGGCGTCTATTTCCAGTGGATCAATAAGAGGACATGAAAGTCAACACCAGCACTTGAAAAAAGTGGCAGATAAATAATGGTGGAATGTGACGTTCTTTAGAGTTGTTTACATTCTATTGTGTGTCTATACTGGCATTTAGAGCATAGAGGGTAGGGATGTGCCCGAAGCCGAATACCTTATTCGGAAAGGCACGGATAATGGCTTCAAAACGAATAACGAATTTATCCGAATAACATAAAAAATATTCAGCTGACACAATCACGTTTGCTGGAACAGCACTACATTAGGTTTGCGGTCGTTAAGATTTGTGCAATAACAATGGCTAGCACTGCTTTGATAGCATTTGACACAGTTTCTTACAGATAATATCATGGTGATCTTTGCGTTTGTCTAACGAACGTGGTCTCCTCAGCAATATACTATCCGCGCGCTCCTTTTTTAATTGCTGCCTGTCAGTGCGAAGCAGTGTTGCCAGATATTGCTACAACAAACAAACACAACCAATCTCCTGAAAATGAACCAAAATAAGTTTAAATCTTGCATTTTGCAAATAGGATACAGAATCTCTAATCTCAACCTTCATCTTCCCACTTTATTAATGTCCTAATTACTTTATTAACGCTGTTACATTAAGTATTAAAACAATTCCAGCGACGCTTATAATAAGTAGATCTGGCAACATGGCGGAGCGGAGTGGAGGCTGCACTTGCTCCTACACTCCTGCGTTTCGCAGCGAGTCAGCCACGTGAATTTATACAGCGACATGATTTTAAATAATTTTTCATATGTTTTCAAATTTTATTTTTGAACATGAAACTTTTACGGAGGTCTGAACCTCTATGGGCCTGGATGTGTAAAGTGAATGAATGTAAACTATAGCCTATGTGAATGAAATGAGCGCAAATCCATAGGTGGGGTCTATGCGCATCTCGACTCGACAAAAATATCCTAAAAACGGTCCTAACTTCAAAATAAGAAGAATAAAGATATTTTTCTTTTTTGATAAAGTTTTAAATAGAAGATATTTACAAAATTATAATTATAATAAAAAAGAATACTTTCTTTAGTTATACAAGGTATATTTGTTAAATGACGAACTTCCGGTTTAAGCCACGCCCACTTCCGGATCTATCCGAATACAGATACAGATACAAATAATTTTGAGATTGTCACAGATACAGATACAGATACAAATAATGGCTTCGCTGCACACCCCTAATAGAGGGAGACATACAATCAGTTACTGAGTATAGATTAGGGGTGTGCAGTGGAGCCATTATTTGTATCTGTATCTGTGACAATCTCAAAATTATTTGTATCTGTATCTGTATCTGTATTCAGATGGATCCGGAAGTGGGCATGGCTTAAACCGGAAGTTCGTCAAATTACATGAAAATACCATTTTAAATGCAAATCTATTTGATTCGTAGTTTTCATTTAACAATTATGCCTTGTATAACTAAAAGTATAATGTTTTATTAAAATTATAACTTTGTAAATATCTTCTATTTAAAACTTTATCAAAAAAGGAAAATAACTTTATTATTCTTATTTTCCGGTGAAACTTTGTGTACAAATTTGACAAGAGACAAGCATCCATAATCTTAATTAGAGCACTAGTAGAAAAAAAAGAAGCTGAAAAAAATAAAAATAAAAATAGAAATGGAAAGAAACTGCTCAGTAGCCTATCATAGCAGAATGACAATAAAGCTCGCTTGAACTTTAAGTAACTTAGATCATGGGTTGCGGGAGTCGTTTATGAGTTTTTTTTTTTTTTTTTAATCAACAGAGCGCAACAAATCATTTGGACCCTCCAAAAGCCTTGATCAAACATCGCTTTTCTTCATCTTGTATAATTAAATGTAATGCAATTCACGAAAAGGGCTAATGTAATGCGTTTTTTTTTTTTGGATTTCGAAAAGCTTTGAAGTTAGCACTGTTTTTAGGGTATTTTTGTCGAGTTGATATAACTCCAGACAAAGCTCTGATTTCTGAGAGACGCGGATTTGCGCTCACTTCATTCATATAGGCTAGTTTACACTCATTCACTTTACACATCCAGGCCCATAGCCAGCTATGACGTCCAGACCTCCGTAAATGTTTCATGGTCAAAAATAAAATTTGAAAACATATGAAAAATTATTTAAAATCATGTCGCTGAATAAATTCTTTTGGCTGACTCGCAGCAGCTTGGTCGCAAGTGCACCCTCCGCTCCGCCATGTTGCCAGATCTAGTTATTATAAGCGTCGCTGGACTTGTTTTAATACTTAATGTAATAGCGTTAATAACGTAACTGGGGCATTAATAAAGTGGGAAGATGAAGGTTAAGGTTAGAGATTCCGTATCCTATTCGCAAAATACAAGATTCAAACTTATTTTGGTGCATTTTTCAGGAGATTGGTTGTGTTTGTTTTTTTTGTAGCAATATCTGCCAACACTGCAGGCAGCAATCAAAAAAAGAAGCCCGTGGATAGTTTATTGCTGAGGAGACCACATTCGTTACACAAACGCAATGATCACCATGATACGAAACTGTGTCAAACGCTGTCAAATTATGAATAGCCATTATTATTGCACAAATCTTAACAACCGCAGACCTCACTAATGGAGTGCTGTTCCAGCAAACATGCGATTGTGGCTGCCGAATATTTTTTCTATTATTCGGATAAATCCGTTATTCGTTTTGAAGCCATTATCCGTGCCTTTCCGAATAAGGTATTCGGCTTCGGGCACATCCCTAGTATAGATGCAGCCGGCAGTTTAATGTTCTCATGCATGTGTAATTGTTTTTCAGCATCCAGGCCCATTCTAAGCTGAGATTTATCTGTCTTCTTTGAGGAATGGGATGCACTCAAATATGCGGATTGGTCTCAATAATAATTCACGCAAAAGACATGATGCATACGTAACCAAATCCAGATGCATGAAACCCAATTTAAAAAATAAATACTCACAAAAACCAATTCACGTGCACAAAATAAAAATATATATTCATAAAATACGTTTCACAAATGCAAAACACAATTCACTGATGTACAATTGTGTACAAATATTTTGAATGTTTAAAATTTACGAGTGTATCATGGATTGTGAACAGGGGCGGATGATGAATGTATTTTGATGATGAAAAATACAGTAAACAGTACTGTGAAATATCTAATGTTACAATTTAAAATAGCTGTCTTCTATGCGAATATATAGTAAAATATAATTTATTGCTGTGATCGACGCTGAATTTTCAGCATCATTACCCTAGCCTTCAGTGTCACACGATCCTTCAGAAATCATTCTAATATGCTGATTTTCTGCTCAAGAAACATTTCTGATTATTATAAATGTTGTGCTGCTTCATATTTTTGTGGAAAATGTGATACCATTCAGTCTTGGGTAAGATTAAAAAATATAAATTAAGATTTTTCTTCAACAAGGTTGTATTAAATTGATTTAAGTGACAGTAAAGATATTTACACTTTTTACGAAGTACTTATATTTCAAATAAATGCTGTTCTTTAACTGAGAACCATTATACCAATAATAAAAACCATTATTAATGACTGATCACGAATAACACCTGATAATAATTAAGCTGTAAATTAAGCAGCATTAGAATGATTTCTGAAGGGACACTGAAGACTGGAGTGATGATGCTGAAAATTCAGCTTTGAGCACAGAAATAAATTACATTTTAAAATATCCTAAATAGAAAACCACTATCATAAGTGTAATATTTCATAATATTATTGTTTTTACTGTATTTTTGATCAAATAAATTAAATCTTCTTTCAAACAAATAAATAAATAAATAAAAAGCCTTAATTATTTCAAACTGTTTAACCACCACCAGTGTGTATATAAAATAATGCATGTGCATTAATAAGTAAATTATATTTTTATTAGGCCTATAATATAAATCACTTTCAAATGCACAGAGCTCCAAAGCAAAAGTCTTTAGGTTTACAGTGTTCTAGAATCTAGAGTAAGATTGATAATGATTTTTTATAGATTTTTAAACATTTTCTTAGACACGTGAAATCATGGAAGAAAGCCTATATGTGACCCTGGACCACAAAACCAGTCTTAAGTTGCTGGGGTATATTTGTAGCAATAGCCCAAAATACACTGTATGGGTCAAAATTAGAGATTTTCCTTTTATGCCAAATATCATTAGTATATTAAGTAAAGATCATATTCCATGAAGACATTTTGTAAATTTACTACTGTAAATATATCAAAACGTTGTTTTTGATTAGTAATATGCATTGCTAAGAATTCATTTGGACAACTTTAAAGGCAATTTTCTCAATATTTCAATTTTTTTGAACCCTCAGATTCCAGATTTTCAAATAGTTGTATCTCGGCCACATATTGTCCTATCCTAACAAACCATACATCAATGGAAAGCTTTCAGATGATGTATAAGTCTGTTTACATTTAGTTGCCGATTTATGTGGTGGTGTTGGGAGCGACTCACCCAAGAGTCCCTCCACCATAGCTATCCTTGAAGTCTTCCTCTCCCAAGACATAACTCTGCAGTTCATGCAGGCATCCTCTGTGAGGCCTTGTTTCAGGTGTTCCAAGCCTAAACAGGAAGGGCAACAGTCGTGCCCATCATCCTTTTGCAGAGTGGCCATGCACAATGTGCAGGCATGAGATACTTTTTCCATCTTAGTCCAGATTAAATTTCTCTAAGTACGGGGTTAAATAGGGGAGGACCCCGAGTCATCCTGGTCACGAGGGACTTTGTTTGTATTAGACTCGACCTGTGCATCTGCGATGAGATAACATTCAATGTGAAGCACTGCCTCTGGAGGTCATCCAGAACTCATAGAACCGCAGTTACAGCCGTAACTCTCGTTGTTTAGACACACTCGTTAATGTGACCAATGTAAGCCAGCAGCTGCTATGAATACAGATAGTGTTGCCAAAAATGCAGCTGTCTTGTGTTAGCCACAATGTATTTTATACTGGGCAAAATGAAAAAGGAATTATGCTCATTGATCTAGTTTTGTTCAGCAATGCTGGGTGGCCAATGTCCAGCCTTGATCCTACTTAGCGCTGACCCTGCCCTCATCTGCATATATATTATTATGAATTCTTTATATAATGAATAGACCTCACAAAACCAGTGTCTGAATAACGGTATGTTTGTACTTACCATTTGTGCAACAGGATGCATTGTTTAATTAATACACACTAATTGTTTTCGTTGCATTTTTCAGGATTTAAACACTTTGGTACTACATCTGGATGAGTTACAATCCTTTTCCTTCACAATAATCATTGTCTTTTATGTACTTTACCTTTATGTGTTCATTTCTTAATGTAATCAATATTAATTTACTTATTTTTTTCATATTTTATTACTGTGATTAATTATTGTTAATGTTTAATCGTATGTTTGAGTTGTGATGTACAAATCTTTGAGATTACAATACGCAAGATGATGTTGGGAAGCAGCAATTTTATTTGCTTTGTAATAGTTGTGGAATTTATGCTGGTCAGACAGACAGACTGATCATAAAAAGGAATGCAGCAAAGATTATTAAGTAAACTTTATTCAGTTATTTTATCACTTTATCTCATGCTTCCTGCTCTTTCTGTATCTGCATCTCTTATAAAAGTAAAAGAGTTAACAAGCCAAGGTGTTAACTGCTTTGAATATCAGACTAAAATCTGGCACACCCTGACTTCTGACAGAGAGAGATAGTGTAGACTGGATCTAACACATTTGATTCATTAACTTTTAACATAATGTATTATACTGATACATGTATTTATCATTCGGCCATGAAATTTACTTTAAAATAATGCTAAAGACTCTATACCAGCCATTCAGTGTAATTGAGGTTTGAATACCCTTTTACTGAAGAACTTTTAGCACATTGTCAAACTGGTATCGAGCCAATCTCAGCTGTAGTTGTGCTATGTTTGTACTCCCTCATAACTGTCAATTCATATTTCATGATACAGGCACATTACAATGAATCATGGTCAGGTCATTTCATGGAGATTTTACTCTCAAAGTATTCAAAAAACTTTAACAAAATTTTAACTTCAATAAATTAATATTATACATCAACTGTAACAACTGACTTGTTTTGAATGTTTTAATTCTGACATAAAACCAGAACAATAACAAGAACATTTAATAATGCAAAACAAAGCTTTACGCCTTAACGTAGGGTACTATTCTAAAATAAATGGGTAACACTTTACAATAAGGTTCATTAGTTAACTTCATTAGCTAACATGTAATAATTAACTGCACTTATACAGCGTTTATTATTCTTTGTTAATGTTAATTTCAACATTTACTAATAAATTATTAAAATCTTGTTAACATTAGTTAATGCACTGTGAACTAACATGAACTAACAATGAACATCTGTATTTTTATTAACTAATGTTAGTGAAGATTAGTAAATACAGTAACAAACGTGTTGCACATGGTTAGTTCGTGTTAGTTAATATATTAACTAATGTTTAACTAATGAACCTTATTGTAAGGTGTTACCAATAAATGTAGTAATAATGCATGACTTGAAAAAATATGTCGAAACTGTCAAAATGGATAGGTTGCAACATGTTTTGAAAGAGTTATAGTTCCAAATGAAACTTCTAGATTCACATCACCTCATAACTCAAGGGCTCGCTGCAGTCCACAAGATCCAGGGGGTATGGGTTGGATCCACATCTAGGGGGTGGAGATTGGTAGGTTTAGGGGTGGGGATGGGGTGGGTTTAGGTATATGCAAGGTGGGAGGAGTTGGATCTGGATCCAACCACGCCCCCTGGATCTTGTGGGCTGCAGCGAGACGCTCCTCTCATAACTTGTGGTAGGTGTTGTGTATGCTAGCAGATGAATGATACACAGCAGACAATGGTGTCGTGTTAACGCATGTTGTCTTTACTGAACTGTTGTTAACTCTGATTAGTATGTCAATACATCACTATATATGTCACCACTAGAGGGCAGGCTTATCACAAAACGCTGATACCCAATAGCACATGCATTACACATTGAAAATTTCTGGTTGGTCTGTCCTTCATGTGCACAAATTGTTTGTTTTCCACATCACGTCGAACATCAGGTTTGATGAGATCCAAGCGAGATCTTAAATTTCTCTTGAGGAACATCATCGCTGGTGTTTGAGCAGTCGTGGAGTGTGTGGCATTTCTGTACATGAAAAGGAAGTTGTCTATTTTGTGTTGGAGCGAGATGTTGTCATTTTTGGGCATAGTTACGTTCTGCTCTCGTTAGTGATCTAGATGTGAAGGCTATCGGTTTTTCAGTGCCATCTGGGAACTTGTGTCACAGCACTGCACCAATTCAATATGGCGACGCATCACACGGCAGCCTGATGGGCATAGATGGGTTGAAGTGTGTCAGCACTACATCAGATGTTATGAGCCTTTTAGTCTTCTGGAAAGCTTGCTCACAGCTGTCTGACCATTTCCGCTGTGTCCTTGATTGCAACAGTGCATTCAAAGGATGTAGTACAGTGGAGAGGTTTGGAAGAAATTTGTGGTAATAGTTCACAAGTCCGAGATATGATCGGAGTTGAGACACGTTCTGTGGGTGTAGTGCATTTAACACAGCTTCAATTTTGTCCTGTGACTTGTGCAGACCATCTTTGTCTATCACATGACCACAGGAAGAAATCCGAGACTTAAAGAACTCACTTTTTTTTTTTGTTGGCTCTTAGTCCATACTCATACAATCTCATTAGCACCTGTTGCAAGTTTCGGAGGTGATCTGTATCATCCTTCCCCGTAACAATGATATCGTCCAGGTAACACTACGTCCCCAGGATACCCTGCAACACCTGGTCCATCGCTCTCTGCCACAAAGCAGGGGCTGAGGCAATTTCAAAAACAAGACGGTTGTACTGATAGAGCCCTTTATGTGTGTTGATGGTCAAGACTTTCTTGGATTGCTCATCCATCTCCATTTGGAGGTAAGCTTGGGCCAGGTCAATTTTTGAGAAGTGTTCTCCACCGGACAAGGAAGCAAAAATGTCTTCAATACGTGGCAGGGGATACTGTACTGCGTGAAGTGCTGGATTAATAGTCACTTTAAAATCCCCGCAAATAAGCACATCTCCTGCCTTCCCCTTTTTGATCACTGGGACTATAGGTGTTGCCCATTCACTCCATTCGACCTTTGTCAGAATTCCCATTTTTTTCAAAATTATCCAGCTCTGCTTCGACCTTGGGACGAATTGCATACGGAACTGTACGAGCTTTAAAGAATTTTGGAGAAGTTTCTTCTTTCAACTCCAGATTCGCTTTTATTCCCTTTAGTGTTCCTATTCCTTTCTGAAACACAGGTTCTGCATTTTCTATAATTTGCGATAGAGTTTTTTTGTGTCTCTTTGTTTGTGACTTGCTGGGACACATCCAGGCTTTTTATTGTGTGCCAGTCCAGAGGTATTTTCCTTAGCCACTCACGTCCGAACAATGCAGGCCCTCCGTGCATACAAGTTCAATTGTTGCTGATTTTCTTTGTACTTCACAGTTACTGGTAATTTCCCTTTCGGAGACACTTTTTCACCAGTATAGGTCTTTAATATCACTGATGTGCTTTGCAGTGGTATTTTTGAGAACAGTCGCTGGTAATCAGCTGCTGAGATGACCGATAAGGCCAATCCAGTATCTAACTCCATTTTGAGTTTGACTCCTGACCCTTCTGGTGTAAGCCAAATAACCCTTCGATCTGTCTCCTTAACTCTCTGGGGTCGGCTGTCTCGCCGGCGAGACCAACTCGTTTTTTTTAAGATCAGTGCAAAAGACACTAAAAATACTCTGTTGATTTTGGTCACACAAATAAGTGTTATACATCAATCGAAACTGTTAAGTGTTTTTGAGTACACTCACAATAACAACACAACTTTGTGCTTTTGGAGAAATAAGAAAATAAACAGGGTGTGCTCTCTGTCTTCTCCGTCTCCGCAAACTGTTTTGAGAAACGCGTCACTAAAATGAACTGTAACTCAGCGACTACTCAACACAGAGACATGGGAGTTATATCTATAGAAAGCCTGAAGTGTCTACTTTGAAATGAAGCAAGTCCTATCGAAAACAAACATTCTGTGATGAAGTAATCCGTATGAAACCAACACGATGTTCAATCTTTCCCGTCTGACTCATTATCTCTAATGAGTTCCCGCCCTCGCGCTGCTCGCACCGTTCATATGTAAATAGCCACGTGGTGCGTGCGCGCGTGTAAACGCCCAAAACAAACAAAGAGCGGAGGTCCTCATCGTGGCTACTGTTACTGTTCACGCTGAGTAAAGAAAGGATTTCCCTCAAAAGAAGAACACGATTTCATCCAGAAGAGGAGATCGATCTGATGAGTAAGTTATGTTTCTTTTTTGCATTAGTTACCGTGTTATTGTGTCATAAACTTGAACAGATTTAAACAGTTAGTTGGGTTTTTCCCAAACGACAACATGATGAATGCTACGCGTCTAAGAATGTTTAGACCAAGTTTATTATTAATACTCTGTTCACAAATATATTTTAATAGCGTGCTAAACAATAATAATTAGTTTCTCAGATATAAAATATATTTTTTTATAGTACAAAGTACATCCTTTTATTGTACAAAGCATGCTTGAGTCTGTGGCTTCAGAATCATATCATAGGCTACTATAAAATCATACATACTAGACTATATGACTACAAAATCATAGTTGGGTTTTTCCCAAACTATAATTCCTGACTACAATGTTTGAAATCGTGTAAAACATTTTGAATATGAGGGGCAATTCATTGTATTTAAATTTCTTACGGCACGATGATGTTTTCATGCTCTATATAAAACAATAAAAGTAATATGAGTGTACACTGTAACATGATGAATGCTACGAGTCTAAGTATGTTTAGTACATGTTTATTATTAATAGCCTACTCTGCTCAGAAATAGATTTTAATAGCGTGCTAAACAATAATAATTAGTTTCTCAGATATAAGATTTCTTTCTCTTTTTTATGATAGTACAAAGCATGTGTGAGTCGATGGCTACAAAACCTATATATATATATATATATATATACAGATGTTCCTGATATTAACATGCTCACAAATGTTTTTTTTTGTTTGTATTTTATTGAATCAGATACCAGCACCAGATGAATCCTGATGTCTCTTCAAACTGTTTTCCTCTGAGAGCGCTGAACCAACATCAGATGTTCAACTACACTGATATTCTATGTTAAAACAAGCTCCTTTTCTACTGATTATGTTTTTTTCTTCTTGAATCCATGGAAAGAAGTAGAAACACTTAAATAGCACACGTAAATATCAGGTATGATTTACTTGTTTCACTTGTTGAACAGAATCTGTTGTCAGTTCACATCTCTGTGGTTAGATCAGTGTGCACAATAATGTGTCTTTGACCTTCATTATGTATGTTTTGATTATACTGTGTTGTAAATAAAATACAAATAATTTAAAAAAAAAAAACCTTTTTTTCAATCTCCTCACATTCTCTCTTACCTGCCTCACAGTCACAGTCACACTGATGGGCCATTAGAGGCCCATAGGGGAGGGCCCTTTGTCTCTCAGGTGAGACTCACTTAATATTCATGGCCACTGCCACTCCCTCGCATATAGACCCTCGATCACAAAACATGTCTTGAAAATTTTAAATCAATATATTGTTTTCTGTGAATGAGTAAGCAGAATGATTTTCACATAATTTTGAAGTAAACATTCTAGCCTACAAGACTGATTACTCAAAAGTCTTATTCACAACTATTTAGTGTGGGTTTTAAGGCCTTATTTCAGCTACATTTTTTTCCCCAAAACGTACTAACCACGCATAATATTTTTTTTCTAAAAAATGCAAACATGTACATCCATCTTGGTCACATATTATTGTAGCACAGTTTGTGCTGAATACAAAAAAAAAAATACATTTTGGTCAATAGTATGTTTTAAGTAGCTGAAAAAAGCACAAATATCAGGGCATGTCAAAACATCTCAAGGGCCCCAAAATGACCTCGGACCCCAGAGGGTTAATATTGTAGGCTACAGTTCCAAACATGAAAGATCATCCGTACCTGAACTTGTGTTTGCTTCATTTTCAGTTACTTGATGTACAGTGGCAGATTTACGTTTTACTTTATGTGTTCTGTCTTTTTGTATCCTCTGTCTGTCCGTTTTACATACATGTTCGATGTGCCCCTTTTTATGGGATTTCCTGCATTCTTTATCCTTGAACCAGCAGTCATTCTCATCATGAGACATTTTTCCGCAGCGATAACATTTCTGTTTTCTTTCCGATTTCAGTGACAACGTATTTGTTGCACATTCCACTGATTTTTGTTGCAATTCCAATGCATATTTTGCTGCAGTCTCCATGGATATTGCTATGTTCAGTGCATGATCAAGTGTCAAGTCTTTTTCTGTCAACAATCTTTTTTGTGTGCTTTCATTGTGCATTCCACACACAAGCCTGTCTCTTAATGCATCTGCCAATCCAGCTCCAAATTGACAATGTTCTGACAATCGGCGTAGATCAGCTACATATTCGGAAATGCTTTCTCCTTTTGCTTGGTTACGCTTATGGAATCTGAATCTTTCCGCAATTACTAAGGGTTTGGGGTTCAAATGTTCATTTAAAATGTCCACTATTTGCTGGAACGTTTTATCCGCTGGCTTTTCAGGGGTTAACAAACTACGAAGCAGTCCATACATCTTTGCTCCCATCAGGCTCAGCAAAACAGCCACTTTATTATCATCAGCAACGGCATTAGCCTCACAGTATAACTCCACTCTTTCCACATAAGTTCTCCAATCCTCAACAGTACTATCAAATGTGGCGATCGTTCCAATCATTGCCATTTTTGCTCATTTGCAGTAGCTTTACACATTAATTGGCTTTCTCTCTTTCATGGAACTCACGAGCTCTTTTCGCGATCTTGTCATTTCCTGTTTTCGTGTCCATTCAGGTCTTGTTGACGCATCCGTGGTTATTGATCCAGACCTCGTCGCCAATTTTGTTGTGTATGCTAGCAGATGAATGATACACAGCAGACAATGGTGTCGTGTTAACACATGTTGTCTTAACTGAACTGTTGTTAACTCTGATTTGTATGTCAATACTTCACTATATGTATCACCATCTTGGCAAACCAAGATGGCGGCGCGCTCAGACGCAGTGGCTTCTCCGGGTCCCAAAGGCGGTGCTTTTATGTCTTTTAATGTCATCTGTTCGTCTCCAAACAATGTCAGTTTACCGCTAATTCATCGGGAGATCACCCCGGGATACATCTATGATCGCCAAAGCCTTTTGGATATCGACAAAATATACAAACACAAACTCTCGTTGGCGGCTACTGAGAAGCTACGAGGCCTTTGTTTACTGCTGGAGCCGGACCTCGAGACCGCGGCCTCGCCTACTGACGCTAGCCGCACAAGGCTGCGTCGCAAGCGGTGTGAGAGAGGACGGAAGCGCGGTAAGCGCGGAGGTATACGAGCCAGGCTAAGGGCTAACCCCACAAGACCGGCTCTTCCAACACTCATGCTCTCAAACGTTTGCTCTCTGGAAAACAAACTGGACTTAATTCAACTCAGTCAGTCTACACAGCACGAGGCAAGGGATTGTTGTGTGTCTGTTTTCACTGAAACATGGCTAAAGATTCATCACTGTCTGGTAAGACAAGCGGGGGTGGCTTGTGTGTGTACGTCAACAAAAAATGGTGTAACAATGCTGTGGAAGTGACAAAACACATCACCGGTGGAGTTTATGTTTGTGAAGTGTCGACCGTTCTACCTGCCGTGGGAGTTCACGGCCATTGTTATTGTCGCGGTTTACATTCCCCCGTGTGCAAACGCTAAGGATGCGCTTCGTGAACTGTACAGCGCCATCACCGAACAACAAACAAATAAGCCTGACGGCTTTTTCATCATAGCCAGTGACTTCAACCACACAAACTTAAAGACAGTCTTTCCAAAGATCTACACACATGTGAACTTTGCAACAAGGGGAAATAACACACTGGCCTTTTTTACACAACAGAAAAGAACGCTTACAAAGCCGAACCCCGCCCCCACCTCGGGTACTCTGACCACATCTCTGTTATGCTAATCCCAGCATACAGACCACTTCTGAAACTCACCAAACCGGTTCAAAAGCAGATCACGGTATGGCCAGAAAATGCTACCTCAGCACTGCAGGACTGCCTCCAGGACACAGACTGGAACATGTTTAAAGAGGCGGCCACCTACAACAACCACACAGACCTACAGGAGTACACTGAAACTGTGACTGCTTACATCAAAAAGTGCACTGATGATGTGACAGTCACCAAGACCATCACCACACGCACCAACCAGAAGCCATGGATGACAGCAGAGGTTCGTGGGCTGCTAAAGACCAGAGATGAAGCTTTCAGATCAGGAGATAAAGCAGCCCTCAAAACAGCAAGAGCCAGTCTGTCCCCCAGCATCAAAAACGCAAAACGGTCATATGCTCAAAAAATCAACAATCACTTCACAGACAGCAGAGACACACGGAGTCTGTGGCAAGCCATTCAGACCATCACAGACTACAAGCCCCCGCCACAGGCCTGTGATCATGACACATCCCTGCCAGATACACTCAACCACTTTTATTCACAGTTTGAAATGCAGAATGACACACCTGCACAAAAACTGCCCACACCTCCCAACGACCAGGCGCTCTGTCTGTCTCCAGCCGACGTAAGGAAGACCCTATCTATGATCAACCCACGCAAGGCTGCGGGTCCCGACAATATACCTGGCCGTGTACTGAAAGACTGTGCTGAACAGCTGACAGATGTCCTAACAGATATCTTCAACACCTCGCTGAGCCAGGCAGTCGTCCCCACATGTCTCAAATCCACAACAATCATACAGGTACCAAAGAAGCCACATGTGTCCTGTCTAAATGACTACCGTCCCATAGCACTGACTCCAATCATGATGAAGTGCTTTGAGAGGTTAGTCATGCACAACATCAAAACCAGCCTCCCCAACACACTTGATCTGCTCCAGTTTGCATACCGTCCAAACCGCTCTACAGACGATGCAATTTCCTCCACCCTCCACCTGGCTCTTACCCACTTAGAAAACAAAGACTCTTATGTTAGAATTCTGTTCATTGACTTCAGCTCAGCATTCAACACAATAATCCCACAACAGCTCATCAACAAACTAAACCTGCTGGGCCTTAACAATTCCCTCTGTAATTGGATTCTGGACTTTCTAACCGGAAGACCTCTGTCAGTCCGTGTCGGCCACAACACCTCGAGCACAGGCTGTGTGCTCAGCCCGCTGCTCTTCACGCTGCTGACCCACGACTGCACTGCCAAGTTCAGCTCCAACCACATCATCAAGTTCGCTGATGACACAACAGTGGTAGGTCTCATCAGCAACAACAATGAAATGCACTACAGAGAGGAAGTTGCACACCTGGCGAAATGGTGTGGTACTAACAACCTGTCCCTCAATGTGAGTAAGACAAAGGAGGTTGTGAACTTGTGATGGACTTCAGAAGAAACTCCGGTGATCACCCCCCACTGACCAACGACAGCTCGCCTGTGGAGAGAGTCAGCAGCACTAAATTCCTGGGGGTGCACATCACAGAGGATCTCACCTGGACCACCAACACCATGTCACTCTCCAAGAAGGCACAACAGCGCCTACACTTTCTCCGCAGGCTGAAAAGAGCAAGTCTCCCTCCACCCATCCTCACTACTTTCTACAGGGGCACCATTCAGGGTGTGCTGACCAGCTGCATCACTGTCTGGTATGGGAACTGTTCCGCAGCAGACCGCAAGATCCTCCAGCGGACAGTGAACACAGCTGCAAAGATCATCGGTGCCCCTCTCCCCTCCATCCTGGACATTTTCCTCACACGATGCTCCAGCAAAGCCAACAGTATCGTGAAAGGCTCCACACACCCCTCCCACAGTCTCTTCCAGCTTCTACCATCAGGAAGACAGTACCGGAGCATCAGAGCCCGCTCTGCCACACTGCTCAACAGCTTCTTCCCCCAGGCTGTGAGAGCCCTGAACTCAAATCACCCTGCCCCTCTCTGAACCCCCATACAAACCCCCTACCTCCTGAAACATGGACCATCTGAAACTTATGGAACTTTCTATTTTTTGTGCAATCGAAGTGTGCTACACGCAGGTGAGTGGGCCTGTACAAACCACCTGTAGTAGCACACTCTCCTCCTCTATGCGCACTAGTCACTTTCCACACACACTGTTGTGTGTATACAAATCCCACAAAATGACTCAGTAATATTTGTATGTTTACATGCTCATGCACTACAAATCATCCTGCACTGTTCCCCAGCCAGCTGCTGACTAACTATGTTTCTCTTCGCACATGTACAGTATTTATCTGAAGCACTCGTATAGTTTGTATTTTTGAGTTTATGTAAAGGTTAAAAAAAAAAAAAGATATATAGTATATTTATAGTCAAAATCTATCAGTAGGATAGTTGTGTATAGGTTTATATTGTTTTAATTCATTGTTGTATGTCTGTATTTATGTAGCACCGTGGTCCTCTGAGGCACGACATTTCGTTCCACTGTATGCCCCGCATGTAGCGGAATGACAATAAAGCTCAACTTGAACTTGAACTATATATGTCACCACTAGAGGGCAGGCTTATCACAAAATGCTGATACCCAACCCAATAGCACATACATTACAGTAGGGATAGTGAAGTAGGAATAGCAGGGTCATGGGTTGTCTCAGCAGCTACTTGTACATCATCAGCCTCACAATTCTGAAATAAATAGTATCTGCAGCACAAACAAACTTAAATGAAATGTACATGGTTTCCAATGTGTGCATGTTATTACATACATCATCATCAGCTGAATGCGTGCCATCGCAGGACTTTAGACGCAAGACAAGCTCTGCTGTGACGGCTCTCTCGTAACAAAAACACAGAGACTGCTTGAAAATGATCCAAAAACTGTATTTTCATAATCTTCTATTTAAGACATGTGCCATCAGTCAAAACCTTATTTTATGCATTGAGTCAATGAATCAAATAACTTAATGTGGTATATGGTATCCACGTGAATAATGATTTGTTATTAAATAAACATAAGAATCGATCAATATTAAATCATACCACACTCTGGACTAATCAAGCAGCTCTTAATGAGTGTCTAAACAACGGCTTTAACTTCTTAAACTTTGGTAAACATGCAAAAATAAAACAATACACCTTTACTTGGCTAGCTAACTGGAATGAAACGATCAACTGCACATACCTCTGCTGAGGCCCTGTCCCAAATGGCACCCTAAACCCTCACGGACTTTTGTGACGTAATGCCGCTTTGACTGTCGGGTAGAAGTCTGCTGCAGAACTCGCCCCAATGCGGGCTCGGCAGAAGTGCGGATCAAGGGTGCAAAGGGGGTGCTCGCGAGCACCCTTTTGAACGATAATATGACGAATGCGACACCCTATGGTCTCCTGGACTTAACGGACAAGCGCATGTGGCGGACATTGTAAGTCCGCAAGACCAAAAGTGCACATGGAGTGTTCCATTTGGGACAGGGCCTGAATTGTAACTCGAACTGTGGTCTCGCGCTGATGACGTAACATCCAGGTAGGCACGCCCACAGCGGGTTATGATTGGTCGACTGATAGGCTCAAATATGATTGGCTAAAGAGTACGAGTGTCCCGGGTGGGAGGAGTTTGCTGCCAGGAAAGTCTCAAAAATACACACACAAATACAAGGTGATACACAGATTCACAGTCCATGATACATTCGTGAATTTTAAACATTCACAATTTTTTTACACAGTTGTACATCTGTGAATTGTGTTTTGCATTTGTGAAATGTATTTTATGAATATAAGTATATTCTTATTTTGTGCATGCAAATTGGTTTTTGTGAGTATTTTTTTTTTCCGTGCATGTAAATTGGGTTTCATGCATGTGAATTTGGTTACGTATGTGTGCATCGTGTCTTTTGCATGAATTATTATTGAGACCAATCCGCTTCCATACTTCCCTGAATGAGACATCTTGACTCAGTGCCCTTGGAATCACTTACTATGGTAAAGTTCTTTGCCTTCTTTTGTCACTTAATGTATATTTTTAATCTCTCTTCAACACTTCTTATGCCAGCTTCCCCTAAAAAAAGTAGGACTGCACTTTTTTTCAAAAAACATGTTCACATAGACTACTAATGAGTGTCAAGCTCACTTGATCATACAAGCATAAATTGCTCTTTCAGGTCCTCCAACACCATCTTAAAGGGTTACTCCACCTCAAAATGAAAATTTTGTCATTAATCATTTACCCCCATGTCATTCCAAACCAGTAAAAGCTTTGTTCGTCTTCGCAACACAATTTAAGATATTTTGGATGAAAACCGTGAGGCTTTTGACTGTCCCATTAACTGCCAAGTAAATAGTCCTGTGGAGGACCAGAAAAGTGTGAAAGACATCACCAAAATAGTCCATCTGCCATCAGTGGTTCAATTTGGACTTTATGAAGCGACGAGAATACTTATTGCACACAAAGAAAATAAAAACGATGACTTTATTCAACAATTTGTCTCATCTGCATCACCGTAGCGCCATTTTGGAGAATATCTGCTGGACGAAAACTACGTGTGCTGTTCTGTGTCAGCCGCACCGCACGGATACATCTTCTGCGTTTAATTACGCTTTGATTCAAATGAAAACAGCGTATCCGAGCATGTTTTCAATATAGCCTATATATAAAAAGATCAGGATTAGTACTTTCAAGTTGAATCTTATGCTGTTCCCACACTCCTCCACCCCGTCATTCTTTACATCTAGACTAGACTAGGCTACAACTCTCAAAGACATTCAGTGTTACTTTTGTTCCATCTGTCTCATTTGCATACACAGACACTGCAGGCCAGTCAACCTCCTGCTATCTTAACTGAGCCTTTGGTGAATGGCAATGAATGAAAGTGTGAGAACAGAAAGAAACAAAGAGCTGTACATTACTTCTGCCTCAATGGATATGAGGTTCCCACAATTGCCTGAATGCAGCCTTACACCAACTTCTGCCTAGTTTGGAAATAAAAACCTAGCGCTAGACGGTCCTATTGATTTTCTGCTGAAAACAGTACAATACTAAATCTGTCTTAGACCACCCAGTGTCAGAAAAACATTTTTAGACAATCAGTGAAAAAAATAAATAATGTAATGCCCAATAACAAAAAGGCCTAAACACACATACAGGTGCATCTCAATAAATTACAATGTCATGGAAAAGTTCATTTATTTCAGTAATTCAACTCAAATTGTGAAACTCGTGTATTAAAGAAATTCAGTGCACGCAGACTGAAGTAGTTTAAGTCTTTGGTTCTTTTAATTGCGATGATTTTGGCTCATATTTTAAAAAAAAAACACCAATTCACTATCTCAACAAATTAAAATATGGTGACATGCTAATCAGCTAATCAACTCAAAACACCTGCAAAGGTCTCCTGAGCCTTCAAAATGGTCTCTCAGTTTGGTTCACTAGGCTACACAATCATGGGGAAGACTGCTGATCTGACAGTTGTCCAGAAGACAATCATTGACACCCTTCACAAGGAGGGTAAGCCACAAACATTCATTACCAAAGAAGCTGGGTGTTCACAGAGTGCTATGTCCAAGCATGTTAACAGAAAGTTGAGTGGAAGGAAAAAGTGTGGAAGAAAAAGATGCACAACCAACCGAGAGAACTGCAGTCTTATGAGGATTGTCAAGCAAAATCGATTCAAGAATTTGGGACTGAGGCTGGGGTCAAGGCATCAAGAGCCACCACACACTCAAGGAATTTGGCTACAGTTGTCGTATTCCTCTTGTTAAGCCACTCCTGAACCACAGACAACGTCAGAGGCGTCTTACCTGGGCTAAGGAGAAGAAGAACTGGACTGTTGCCCAGTGGTCCAAAGTCCTCTTTTCAGATGAGAGCAAGTTTTGTATTTCATTTGGAAACCAAGGTCCTAGAGTCTGGAGGAAGGGTGGAGAAGCTCATAGCCCAAGTTGCTTGAAGTCCAGTGTTAAGTTTCCACAGTCTGTGATGGTTTGGGGTGCAATGTCATCTGCTGGTGATGGCCCATTGTGTTTTTGAAACCAAAGTCGCTGCACCCGTTCACCAAGAAATTTTGGAGCACTTCATGCTTCCTTCTGCTGACCAGCTTTTTAAAGATGCTGATTTCATTTTCCAGCAGGATTTGGCACCTGCCCACACTGAGAATGAGAAAATGAGAAACAAGTGACCAAAAAATGCAGATGAGCTGAAGGCCACTGTCAAAGAAACCTGGGCTTCCATACCACCTCAGCAATGCCACAAACTGATCACCTCCATGCCACGCCAAATTGAAGCAGTAATTAAAGCAAAAGGAGCCCCTACCAAGTATTGAGTACATATACAGTAAATGAACATACTTTCCAGAAGGCCAACAATTCATTAAAAATGTTTTTATTTATTTTTTATTGGTCTTATGAAGTATTCTAATTTGTTGAAATTGAGAATTGGTGGGTTTTTGTTAAATGTGAACCAAAATCATCACAATTAAAAGAACCAAAGACTTAAACTACTTCAGTCTGTATGCACTGAATATATTTAATACACGCGTTTCACAATTTGAGTTGAATTACTGAAATAAATGAACTTTTCCACAACATTCTAATTTATTGAGATGCACCTGTATACTATGAACCAAAAGAGGGGTTCGATACTAAGTAAGGAATTAAGGTCTAGAAACAAAAGTTATTGATATTACAGACAGTTATACTGTAATTAGTTTTTTTGTTTTTCAAATTATTAGTGATAGATTTTGACCATGTTTAAATACTAACTGATCTAAAGTCATTTACTTTTTAAATAATTAATTAATTAATGTATTTATTTATTTAAATTAACCCTCTGGTTGTGTTCGGGTCAAATTGACCTGGAAAAGATTTTCTTTTTCCCAAAAATACTAGTTAACGTTATCGCATTGGACTCAAACTTACTGACTTTGTTCACATAGGGTATAAGTACTTCTCATTATTTATTTATTTTTTTTAATTTTCGTACTTTTTTGTGCCTTTTATTTCACCTAGTCACACTTGTGGTGTCGTTTTTTGAGTGGAAAAAAAAAATCATTTTTTATGAATAATTTTCACAATATTAAACAAAAAATTATAAAAATTTGCACTGTTTCTCACACTAGTGTGCTTTAATGTTTAATCAGGAAGTTTGCTTTTAAATGCTTTTATTTTGTACAAAATTGCAAAAAGTCACTTATGGTGTTCCCAGTCAAAAATGACCGGACTCCGATCAATTGCTTAGAAATCTGTCATTATACTATATTATCACCAAATATTGGACTCAATCTTTTTGTCAAATTGTTTTCTTTCATTTAGGACTGGTTTTGTGTTTCTATTTGCATCTGATTAATCGTAAGCCTCATTTATCCGAAAGAAGGCACCTCATTTTTTTTCAGTGAAAAAAGCATATTTTATGAATCATTTTCACAATATGAGATAAAAAAGTATGAAAATTTGCACTGTTTCTCACACTAGTGTACTTTAATGTTTAATCAGGAAGTTTGATTTTAACTGCTTTTATTTTGTACAAAATTGCAAAAAGACACACTTGTGGTGTTCCCGGTCAAAAATGACCGGACTCTGATCAATTGCTTATAAATCTGTCATTATGCTATATTATCACCAAATATTGGATTCAATCTTTTTGTCAACTTGTTTTCTTTCATTTAGGACTGGTTTTGTGTTTCTATTTGCATCTGATTAATTGTAAGCCTCAATATTTAATCAGGAAGTTTGCTTTTAAATGCTTTTATTTTTTTTTACAAAATTGCACAAAGTCACACTTGTCAAAAATGGCCGGCCATTGAAAGTGAATGGGGAAGAATGAAAGTAAGAGAAACAACCAGTATTCAGGAGTATGTTGTGCTTGCAAACATAAAGGCCTTGGACCTGTGCGTGTGCGGATGCATGTACTCATGCTATCACACATGCACGCACGCACACACGCACACCTATGCTACCTGGTCTCATGGCATTTACGTACCTGGGTGCACTTTTTAGCGTGACATGAAATATGTACCAATAAGTACATATCACTGCAGTTTCCAGAGTTTGCGATTAATAAAGAATAATTTTCACACAATTACTTGAAGAATATCATGCTATGACTTCAACACAATATTAATACGCTGGGACTGGGAGATTTGAAAACTGATGCTTTTGAATGTTAGTAGCTCAGTAGCTCACGGAGACGGACTTAGGAGATGAGAAGCACCGGTTCGAATCTCGTGTAACTACGGTTCGACAAAGCAGTTAAAATCTGCGTAACAGGAAGTTCAAATGGCACAGTGGCATCAGCTAGTACGTTTGTATATTGGTTTTGCATTTGTTAACACTATTGGGTAGGTTTAGGGCTGGATTTGGTGTAGGGCATATTTCCAACACGATAGAGCATTAACTTTTAGCGACAGTACCCGGATATTTGAATTCTGAACCGCCGCAATACGTATCTGAAGCAACGTAATAAAAAAACAGCAATATGTACCAATATCTACGTAATAAAAACGTGCCAGGGTTCACATATTGAACCTGTGTTTTAGCGCCACTCAGTGGACATTTCTATTTCAAACTGCGGCGAAACGTGCAGCAAGGTACGTAAAACGGTGTTGCACAAAAAGTGTGCAGAGATACGTATTTTTATGAGACCTGGTTGCATCTATGCATACAAACTATTGTATTACACCTATTTCATCCTAGCCTGAACTGCATGCAATACGCTTTCATGAATCTGATATTATAACTCTCTCTCTCTCTCTCTCTCTCTCTCTCTCTCTCTCTCACACACACACACACATGCTCAAACTGCCTTGTCTTTAGCCTGCATAAGAATCTTTTTTTTTGAGCACATATTCTAGACAAAACATTATGACAATAGGTTTTGAGGCTTTCGTGTTCTCACAGAGTAGACAAAAGTTTACAAATAAATGCTAGAGCATACAAATGCCTCACAGTGCCTTGCTTGTCATTCACACGAGGAAGGGACAACTGAAGATGAATCTTATAGTGAAGATGCATTGCAAGATATATTGGAAGAGGAAAACATCACTGAGCAAGCTGAAAACCTTGCAACAACTGAAGAGGAGCAATCTTCTGATTTTGAGGGACCAGCTGAAGTTGATGTAACATTCTGGTCGAAGGATGGAAAAAAAGATTATTTTGAAGTCAATGCAGGCCAAAAACAGTTTGAGCATGTGTGTGTGTGTGTGTGAGAGAGAGAGAGAGAGAGAGAGAGAGAGAGAGAGAGAGAGAGAGAGAGAGAGAGAGAGAGAATTATAATATTAGATTCATAAAAGCATATTGCATGCAGTTCAGGATAGGACGAAATAGGTATAATACTCACAATAGTTTGTATGAATAGTTTGTGTGTGTGTGTGTGTGTGTGTGTGTGTGTGTTAGCATGAGTATATATGCATCCACACACGCACAGGTCCAAGACCTTTATGTTTGCAAGCACAACATGCTCCTGAACACTAGTTGTTTCTCTTACTTTCATTCTTCCCCATTCACTTTCAATGGCCGGCCATTTTTGACAAATGTGACTTTTTGCAATATTGTAAAAAATAAAAGTATTTAAAAGCAAACTTCCTGATTAAATATTGAGGCTTACGATTAATCAGGTGCAAATAGAAACACAAAACCAGTCCTAAATGAAAGAAAACAAGTTGACAAAAAGAATGAATCCAATATTTGGTGATAATATAGCAAAATTAAGAGATTTATAAGCAATTGTTTGGAGTCCGGTCATTTTTGACCGGAAACACCACAAGTGTGACTTTTTGCAATTTTATAAAAAATAAAAGCATTTAAAACCAAACTTCCTGATTAAATATTAAAGTACACTAGTGTGAGAAACAGTGCAAAATTTCATAATTTTTTGTTTAATATTGTGAAAATTATTCATAAAAAATGATTTTTTCACTCAAAAAACAAAGTACCTACTCTCAGATAAATGAGGCTTACGATTAATCAGATGCAAACCGAAACACGAAACCAGTCCTAAATGAAAGAAAACAAGTTGACAAAAAGAATGAATTCAATATTTAGTGATAATACAGCATAATGACAGATTTATGAGCAGTTGTTTGGAGTCCAGTCATTTTTGACCGGGAACACCACAAGTGTGACAGGAGTCCGAACACAACCAGAGGTTTAACCCCAGTATGTCTGCAGGACTAGATCATTTAACAGTTTTTATGCACCTATGTGTATGTCTGCTCTGTTCCATGGTACTGATAATTTTTTTTTTTTTTTGTGGCCGGTTAGCAATTGTTCCTTACAACCTTCACTTTTTCATTTAGTGGTTAGGGGGTTTCAACGTGGACATAATTATTCTGATCCTCTCAAACAGCAGATCAGTAGCATGCATTCACCTAACTACGGCAGAATTATTATTCCACAAGAGGTCAAACATAAACCAGCTTAAGAGCAGACCAAACTGGATTCAGTGTTCGATAATGTAATATACTGAGATGTTGGCTAAAGTACAAAGCACACAGCAGGGATTGTAACTACTCACCTTAAGCATGCAATAATTATTTTATAACCCAGATTAATACATAAATCTTTTTTAAATTATATATCTAAAACCTCTGATAATACAAAATTACGGGTAAAAAAAACAAAAAAACATATATATATATATATATATATATATAAAAGAGTATATATATATATAGAGAGAGAGAGAGAGAGAGAGAGAGAGAGAGAGAGAGAGAGAGAGAGAGAGTAGCTATTAGTGCATATCTGACCATTTCTGACTGTCTGTAATTCTAAACAGACTCTACCATTTTTTACGTAATAAAACTGGATGATAATGGATGAATTGTGAAAAATAGGTAAATAGCCTAATGAATAATAATAATGATTATTTAAAAAAAAAATATATATATATATATATATATATATATATATATATATATATATATATATATATATATATATATATATATATATATATATATATATCTTAAGAGTTATAAATAGAAGATGCTACCGAGCATGGAGAAGATAAAATCCTTGGCGGTGTGTATTTCCAGTGCCCTCTGGTCATCATATTCTCGTTGGTCTTGTTTACTGAATTCATGGATGAGTCGGTTGAGCTCTTCGATCTTCATTCCGGACCTGAAATCAAGCTCATGACAGCACCACAGCTTGTGGTTGTTGTTTAAGCCGCCCGGTGTTGCTGTTGGACTGTTTCCCAGACTGGTAACGGATCCGGTCCGGCTGCTTTGAGTTGGGACCGCCATCTTCACACCAGAGGAACCGTCAGGGATGCGACGTTTCTCTTGGTTTCCCCTCCTTTTTTAATACATCAGGCGGTCTTTATATGGAGCCGTGATGTCATGCAATCTAGTCCATACGTTCTTAGATTACAGAACAGCCCACTGCAAAATAAACTTAATAAATAGGTTGTGAGAAACCTTGTATATTTGCTCAGACAGTTGTAAATCACGCGGTTATGAAACACTGTGTGAAAAAGACCATGGGGGCGCTACAGTTTACTGGTAACAGATAATAAATGATATGTGTTCTGACAATAATAACAATAGCTAAATATTCTAATTTAAATTGCTATATTATATATACTATATAATAATGATAATTATAATAATAATAATTAATAATAATAATAATAATCAGAACGTGTGGAAAAAGCATGTTTACTGTGAAAAAAAACATTTGTAATAGTGACCATTTAAGATTGTCCACTGCTTACAGTCTAATAAGATAAGATAAGATAAGATAAGAAGATAATTGAAATCACTATAATTAAAAAAACAAACATTTATTTACATTATTTGCATTAAATTCCTCAAAAATACTGTAATGACAATTCTGCAGTTACAATCAAACAATCAATTAGCATCTGTTACAATATTTATTAGCCTAATCTTTGTTAACCTTAGTTAAGAAAAATATAACTGTTCATTGTTAGTTCGTGTTGGCTCAGGATCATTAAATCATATTTACAGATTAAAATTTTTATTTTAATAATGCATTACTAAATATTGAAATTACCATTAACTAAGATTAATAAATGTTTTCTTTTTCATTGCTAGCTCATATTGTTAACTGATGTTAACCTTATTGTAAAATGTTACCCAATTATTTCTCTAAATAGGTCTGTTAATAAAAGATCTTTACATGCAGAAATAACAGGGCATAGCCTATGTTTATTTATTTTCTCAATTCTACAAAGGGAAATCCTTACACGAGAACGCAGTCAAAACGAGTTTTTCCCTTGCGTTTTTAAAAAGTTTCACGTATACACGACGTTTTCAAAACGATTCGCGTTTACACATATCCGCGAAAACGCTGTATTACGTATGCCAGTAGTTGGTGCTGTCACCTTGTTAGTAAACAGCAGGGCTGTAAGATTCCGAAATTTTCGGAATCGAGTCCGATTTCGATTCCTGGTTCTGGTTCTTTTTCGATTCTTGTTTTTTTAGATCGAAGGAACCTAATCTCACCATGACTGCACAGGATATAAAGGTCGTAGAAAGTATCATTCTCGTAATATGAAGCTTTATTTGAAAAAAGAAAAAGAAAAAAATAAATTAGATACATTTCTATAACTCTGGTTGATTTTTAAGTTGTAATTTTGTCTGCTTTGCCCCTGAAATTATTGCTCACTGTTCAGCAGAGCAGGGACATGCATTTATCGCATGAATTGAACAAAACATGAAGTGTCTAACATAAATGTGCACATAGCTGAATGATGAAGTTTACTTTGACTGTATGCTTTGCACAGAATTAACAAACTGTACATTGAAACAAAATAACCAGGGGCCGGATTCACAAAAATCTTAAGAAATAAGATATAAATTGCAATTGAACTGAGTTTTATTAACCCGACTGCAGGAAAAACAACAATAACATAGTATACATTAGAACATTATAAACTGACTGAATAGGTCATCAAAATAAAACATATAACTTGTGTGGCATTCAATATCTGGCCCACACCTCTTTCAAGATCTCCACATGGAGATGGTACTGAAGCACACAGGCTCTGGTTTTCCACCAACATACAACACCCCTGTACAGTGCATCCGGAAAGTATTCACAGCGCTTCACTTTTTCATCATTTTGTTATGTTATAGCCTTATTCCAAAATGGATTCAATTCATGATTTTCCACAAAATTCTAAAAAAATAATACCTTATAATGACAATGTGAAAGAAGTTTGTTTGAAATCTTTGCTAATTTATTAAAAAAAAAAAAAAAAAATCACATGTACATAAATATTCACAGCCTTTGCCATGACACTCAAAATTGAGCTCAGGTGCATCCTGTTTCAACTGATCATCCTTGGGATGTTTCTACAGCTCGATTGGAGACCACCTGTGATAAACTGAGTTGATTGGACATGATTTGGAAAGGCAAACACATGACCCTGTGAAGAGATAACAACCCCTGCAAAAAACTCACGATCCCAACTCTGAATCAACATGCAAAACTATCCTTATATTGTACTCATTATAATCACAATATGTAAATAATTGCCTAAACATGTTTGTGCTTAACTGAATGATGTGAACTACCCAGATCCAGCACGTTTCCAGTCCAGATGGTGGATCAGCACCTAGAGAAGACCACAACAGCTCTGAATGTCAGTGGAGAGGTGGAGACCATGCCAACTAGATGTGCCCTACAGACAGATCCCCTGCAAAGATTTTGCCACCTAGACAGCCATCAGCACAACTGAACTGAGTTGGACAATCACAGCGTTGTATCAACGATGAACTGACTTTAACTGAGAAACTGACTGTTTACTCCTCATTTCAGAGCTACTTTACAGCTAAATTAAACTTTGTTTGCATTATTGACACACTATTTCAGTATTTAACACTGTGGAGCTCCTTTGACACAATCTGTATTCACCTCACTTGACTTGACAGACCTCTATTATAAAACTGTACATTTCTGCAATATGATCATTACATCGACAGTCATTTCTGACAGCAGATTTCTATTCATAGTAAAAAAAAAAAAAAAGAAAAGCTGCTTTGAAGCTATGTATTATTAAAAGTGTTTGTGTGTGTGATTTTGCTTCAACACCTAACTACAGTATATACGTTTGTTGAACATTCCCTATTCCGGATAATTCACTGCATTTTATCTGTCACTAATTCAAAATTATATGCCTAATGCAAAACTATAGCTTGTTTATCACTCATTTTTTAGCAATATATAAAAAAGAAAGAAAATGAAATGCTTGACATTCCTTTGACCACAGCAATATTGCTGCTCAAATTCATTTACACAAATTAAGTAATATTTTTGAACAGCCTACACACGCGTTGCAAAGAAACAAAGTAAACACCTTATTTAATGCATTTACAATTGTCATTAGGGAAAAAAAATCTATTGAAACGAATGTAGCCTAAACAAATTAATCTGGGCGTGGTCCCTTACAGATTCGAATGGTGTATTCCCAGATAGCAAAATTTGTCTGGCCCACCTCTGGACCACAACCTTGCATAGTCTCTCATCCAGTTCTGGCTGGGTCCCCGGCCCAAAACCCACACAATGAAATCCGACTTAAACTATTTCCTCTGGCCCAGATGCGGCCCACGCCCTGTAAAATGACTCTTATTTATTGACGTGGCCCAGATCTGGCCCGCATACTGTAGAGTGACTTATATTATTTTATGTGGCCCAGGTCTGGCCCAGACACTTTAAGCCAGATCTGGCTGAGACTCGGCTTGGTCCCCAGGCCAAATGTGGCCCAGAAACTGCTAAATGTCATTCAGCAGTGAAACACAAATACAACCATTTAAAAACATTAAAAAGGCTTTAATTATAAAATTACCAAATACTTTAATATAAATATGAACAATGAACAAATGCACTACTGATTTTAAACCAACCAACTCATGATCTTGCCTAGTGCTGAGTTGCTTTATTTAAGTTCATTTGACTTTCCAATATTTGCTGTTTCAACTTATTAAATTAAGTTTAAAAAGTTAACATTCATTTTCAAGTTATGATAATGGAAACTTATAAAACAGAATAAAAAAAAATAAAAAATACTATATTTGTTTGAAACAATATTTATTTTCTTGCAGTGTTTACAAACAGGTTTTTAATATTAAAACAACCTGCTTGTGCATGCTAATGTGTGAATGCCAGTATATGTACTGTATACAACAAGGGCACAAAAGTAGCAAAAAACTGCCAAGAAACTGTCAAACAAAGTTGAAAATATACTCATACCTAATTGGAAACAACCAGAGACAAGCTTGGAAAAAAACATGTCCATTACAGTCCTTTTTTTAAATCATTTAAAAGGAGAAAGGTGTCCTGCAGTGCGCCATCGTAGTCTTCATATTAGGAGGCCAGCTTGCATGCCCTTCTTGAGTGTATGAAGTATCTCACCATGAGCCTTTAAAATCAGAAAATAGGTAAAGTAAAAATTACTAACAGTTGGTTATTCTATATGCTCTATACACTGATAAACTTCAATATACACAAATACTTTGATTCAAAAACACATTCAATATTTTGAATAACAAAAAAGTGATGGTTTAAAGCAGGGGTGTCCAAACCTGCTCTGAGGGTCACTGTCCTGCACATCTGAATCAGTTAACTAAGGTCTTACTGGGCACCCAAGGCAGGTGAGTTGCAGCAAGTTGTAGCTAAACTCTGCAGGACACCAGCCCTCCAGGACCGAGTTTGGACATCTCTGGTTTAAAGTTTGTACTCTGCTGAAAACCGATGCAAATGTATGATGATTCAAGTCAATTGAGACGTTACACAAATCACGATACACATTTTAAACAGCAATGGCTGCTGAAGCGGCAGCGTAAATTGTTGTTGACCAGTCAAATCAGAGGTGTGGTAACGGTATGAATTTCTGACAACTATAAATGAAAGCGATGAGGTGGAAGCAGACAAAACAAAAACTGTGTGGAGTTACATGTACAATGTTATTAAATGGTTATTAGTTCAACCCAAAATTTAAATTCTGTTATCAATTACTTACCCTCATATAACTTCAAATTTCATATTTTTGATGAAATCTGAGAGTTTTCTGACCCTCCATTGGCAGCAACGTAACTTACACATTCAAGGTCCAGAACAGTATAAAGACATCATTAAAGTAATCCATGTGACTCCTGTGGTTTAACCTCAATTTTACGAAGCAACACAAGAGCTTTGTTTACGCAAAAAATAAATAAATAAATAAATAAATAAAATATTTACCACTTTATTTACAATATTATCTAAAGTTTGTTCACGCTACAATGTCAACTCTTGCGTGAACACGTATGCGCCGTGGTGAGTGTGTGTTGCAGATCAATATTTTTGTAAATAAATTGGTAAAGTATGTTTTTTGCTCAAACAAAACACTTAAGTTGCTTTATAAAACAGATTAAACCACTGGAGTCACATGGATTACTTTAATGATGTCTTTTCTACTGTTCTGGACCTTGAACGTGGTAGTTAAGTTGCTGCCAATGGGGGGACAGAAAGCCATCGGATTTCAACAAAAATATTTTCATTTGTGCTCTGAGAATCAATGAAGGTCTTACAGGTGTGGAGCGACATGAGTGAGTGAGTAATTAATTAATGACAGAATTTTCATTTTTGAATTCTGATCTCTATAGCAGGCCAAACCACACTGACCGGTGGATCTGCAGCTCCAATCACAGCGACAAATGCTTCCTCGTTTCCTCGCTCCTACATCTTCCAGCCCATGACCAGAGACCAATAGAACTCAGCCTTTTTATGATATATGAAATGTAGGGAAAAAAAACCTTTAAAGTCATTCAACATTGCCTCATCTTAATAAGATATAGTTTATACACTTTATTTATAGAAATGCAAAACTTACCCTTCATCAAGTCTTAGACTCCCAGTCAGACAATGTGTGCCTGTAAAAAGAGAAAAATAATTATGTAGAGCAAAATCCCTTTAAAGTGGTTCAAATTTTGACTTATCTTAAGATATAGTTGTAGCGCCCCTGCCCTCCTAGGTATGTCCTGACCTAAGTTCTACAAGGCGGAGCACCGGGTTCTTTAATTGGTGTCTCTCGACTATACGTTTACGCCCCAACTCTGATACCAAGTTTTAGAGAGATGTTAGTTTCCTAAATAACTAATATGAAAACATGTATCCAAACAAAGTGATTGATTTACTAGACAGAATAAAAAAAAATAAAATAACAAAAATAAAGTACAACATATATTTATATCTATATATATTTATTTAGGATGGTATAAGATCAGATATGAATATTCAGCGGATATATATTAGTAATAACCAAATGGTACTTGCAATATGAATAAATACAGATATTAATACTCAATACTGGTAAACCAAGGATACCCGGATTAGAATATTCAGAAAATCAATTAAGGAAAAATCCTAAATTTACAAGATTTACACGGTTATATTTCCCAGTTAGGAGGCACCAGGTGTACAGTCCCTGTATCACAATATATGAATTTCCACCGAAATATTACATCCACTTACTTCACTCACTGCTTAGTGCATTTATATAACACTAGTATCCAAATAACACGTTTCACTTTTTATGAACTGTAACTGTAAACTTAATATACTATTTCAATAAACCGCATATAAACAGTGGGCCCACTCACACTAGAAACACACTCAAATCCAACCCCGATGCAGGCCTGATTCGTTGCTTGGGAGCGTAGTGGCCTTTAAAATGCAAACTGGCCTCTTCACTCTTCCGTGAGCTAAAACAAAATCAATAAGCAGTACCTGTATTCCATCCGCGGTCTCGATCTTCACCCAGCCCGGCTCGCACAAGCCTCACCAACAGCCCTCGGTCCCTCGAGGCCGGAGGAACACCCAACACTCCCGGTGGCTGGGCGTGCTATCCGGTTGTTGCTCCTACTGTCCCTCGCTATCAGAGGACCTGTGAGTGCTTCCGGTGGCTCCACAGGGCTATCTGATCTCCTCTTACACTTCCCACGTTGAATGACGGTTTCACTTAAACAGTATGACGAACACTGACAAATCTACAACCTTTCAAACTGAAAATCGCTGTATCCACACACAGGCCTCAATGTCTTCCACCCGTGAACGAATCAAAATAACTAGTTAACACAGTTCTTGTGTATAATCTTACCTTAAACAAAACAAAAGAGCTTTCTGAAAATGAATATATCTAACTCGAGTTTCTTTTCGATTTTACACAGTAGTGTTCGATCGGAACCAACCTGTTTTTTTTTTTTTTTTTTACACCACGTCTCTTATCCTCTGTTTTTTCTCCGCTCTCCCTTTTTAGATTTTTTTTTTAGGATAAACCAATCACGTCAGACTTTCCTATATTGGAGGCTGGCATTAACTAATAAACATCCAATCAAATAGGAATCAATTGAACTTGATAGCGAAAACCACGTTTTAGTTCAATATCAACCACCTTTAGAGATTCAGGCAATCTCTTAAAGGGGACACGCGTTTTTACAAGCTCTTTGTACAAGATGCATAGTAAAACATTTAACAGTATGAATCTTAACAGAATATTGTTCTGTTAACTTATTTTCACTAATAACCTATATGGCTATTATAAATTGGGCATTATACATGAACACTTACTTTGCATCCAACTGTTTTATATTTATATAACCCTCCCTGCTAAAGGGGGTTACATAGTTTATACTCTTTAATTGGTACAGAAATGCAAAACTTACCCTTCATCGAGTCTCACTCGCAGACAAATGTGTGCTTGTAAAAACAGACAAACAATTATATATCTTAAATTTACTTGTAAACAACACACACAAGCAACGATATTTCCTACACAACAGCCTCATAACACATTAATGATCTGAGCTGCCTAAAAAAATGAAGATGGATGGTGATCCTCACTGTAAATTTTATTGACAAAATATGTTTAATTCATGCGTAACGTAATAGAAAACAGCTCTGGAGTTGTCTACCTCTAGCTAGCTCACTTATATTATCCTAGTTTGTATGCACGGTTGATAAAAATGTTAAAAACACGCTTACGCTTACTTTAACTTACTACATAACATAACGAATACCAACTCGCACGAGGCGAGGCCTGACTGACTAACGTTAACGTTAGAATAAACTTGCAGTGGGCGCTAAAATGCTGAGCCTGATCAGCAAAGCCAACTGATACGGACTTTAACAGTAAAATACACCTATAATCGCTCAAATCGTCAACTTTAACAATGTTTAAAGGGGTGGTTTACTGCGATTTCACTTTTTTCAGTTTAAATAGTGTGTAATGTTGCTGTTGGTGCATGAACAGTATCTGCAAAGTTGCTGCGCTGAAAGTTCTACGTAAGCGGAGATATCGTCTTTTAAAAATCAGGAAGTTTAATGCCTACAAAAACGACTCATACGGGACTACAACGAGATACTTCCCGGGTTGCATACGAAATAAACCCATCAACCCCTCCCTCCGGCCCTCCGGAACATGCAGAAAAGGGGGCAAGGCCATGTTCTGCGTCTTTGTCGAAGAGGAAGAGTTATAGTGGAGAGTTGTAGCCGTGCCGTCGAAACGGTGTTATTTTCGCCCAGCCGTCAGGTCTTCTGTGTTCGGGCTTCCTACGGATGCTGTAGTTCGTCAACAATGCTTAAAATTTATGTTTGATTCCTGACAATTACAATCCTAATTTAGCTCTCTGTGCTGCGCATTTTACGGAAGACAGCTTCCAGAATCTACACGAGTTCAATGCCGGATTCACACAGAAACTATTACTAAAACATGGAGCAGTTCCAGCTTTAAAACCAGAGGCAGCAGTTGTTGGGCCACAACCTGTAAGTAAGATTTCATAATTTTAAATGTATTTGCATGTATAATTTCAGACGTAATGTTTTAGCTTTATCAAGGTCGTAAACAAATGCCAACGCTGGCTTTAGTAGCCAGTTAGTTAAATGCTATTTCGTGTGTCTATGACAAATGCGTACAAACATTTTGGACCCGAATTTGTAATTATGTACTAATTTTGTAAATGGATTTTCCATGTATACTTTATGATGTAATTTTTCGATTTGATCAAGAACGTAAACACAAGCCAACGCAGTTTGGTTAGTAGCCAGTTAGTTCGATGCTATTTTGTGTGTATAAGACAAACGTGTAGAAACTTCAAAAAATGATATGTAATCACAACAGCAAACTTCCATTCAGAAACGTTTGTAAGAGCCGTGCTTGCAGAAGTTCTGCTTGACTCTCTTCATTACCGCTTTCTGGGTCTGATTCTGGCTCAAACTGATGCCAATATTGACACCATTATTTACATTTGACCAGAGCACGTGCAGCTGTCGCTCGTAAAGGTAATGGGCGTGACGTTTCCGGACAACGTGCAGTACGCAGTTTAGCCAATCACAACACACCGATCACAACTAACCAATCTGAGACCATCGCGTGTTTCTGAGGGAGTGGTTTCATAGAATCAGGAACTCAACCGGTCGTTCAAATGACAGAGGAGAGAGCGATTTACAATAAAGGTAATAAAAATAAGGCGTTTTTTAACAAACGAAACACGAAGACATGTTATATTGCACCCCATAAACACAATCAAGCAAAGAAAAAAAGCAGTAAATCACCCCTTTAACAACAAATGTTTCAAATGGGACTTGTTACATTACAACTGCAGCACTAATGCAGCACAGCAGCGCGGCCACCTTATTAAACGTACAACTTGAAAGGTAAACACACTTCGGAAAAATATGACAGAACATAACTAATACTCTGCCCTGCTAGAATGAACAATAATCTCTCCAAAATCATGTTACACAACACAAGCATTCACTCACCTCATCCACAACACGTCGATATGTTTGCTGCTTCTTCACGCCAGCCCAACAGACAGCTTAGAGTTCATGACTTGTTCATCGAAATCCCTCCGCGATTTAGTTAGTTCGCTGTTTATTCTGCCCGTGTCTCCTTGTTTGATGTTGCACTGCGATGTCTATATGTATTAAACATGAGTCTAATGTCTAGATTTGCTGAATAAGTTTTTTCTTGGTGGAAAGGACTCTGATATTGAATTTCATCTACAAATTTGTCTCTTGCGCATTAATCCATTAATCCAGAGATCTGGCCGGTTAGTGCCAATAAGTTAAAATGTTAAGTTCATTGAATTAAATTGGTCTCCTTGAATTTCAATAACATCAAACTGACTTAAATCAAGTTTAATCTAGTATAACTTATATAAAAAAAGTTTAAATTGCTTAAATTATTTTTACGAGTTAAAGTAACGTTAAAACCTAAGTTGTCATGACTTTTTCATCATATCATTACATTCACACTTTTTAAACCACAAAGTAACAAGTAAATTATATTTACTGTCTGTGTGTGTGTGTGTGTATATATATATATATATATATATATATATATATATATATATATATATAATGTATATGTGTGACCTTCTTGTTTTTTTTTATCTGACCCGGTTTGTCCCACCCTTCATCAGCACTCACACTCTGGATATGGATGATGTTAGAATTTATTTGATGCCTGCACACAGAGCAGTAGGAGACAAATGGAAGAGTTCAGTCACGTTATAGTTCCACCCACAGCAGTTCTCCATAACTCTGCTGCACTTAATATAACAGTAAACAGTATGGTGTTCTAAACAAAACAGACAAAAATAATACAGGAATCTGAAATAAGTAAATTTCTCCATGACAATGAAACAGACATTTTTTTCTAAACAATTCAATGTTGTCTTTTCCTTCTGTCTTTTTCTTATTAAACTTATTACGTTGTGATCGTATAAGACATTTTAAATCAAGCCGGAATAACATGAATAGAAAAACTAAATATAAAGTAATGGATAATATGAGGTACATAAATTACACAGCTTACAGCATCCATTTTATGGGAACTCTGTATGTACAAGAAGTTAATGAAACTATGAATTAAGTGCTTTACAAAACACAGTTAGCACAAAACACAATACAAAAAAAAAATGCACAACTGAATAAACAGAGTAAATCCGTAAACTTTATACGATAATGAAATAATTACCTGCACACAGAGCAGTAGGAGACAAATGGAAGAGTTCAGTCACGTTATAGTTCCACCTATTCAGAATACGTTTCACTTAATTAGCACATGGCAAAATGGCGCACGTGGAAAAGAGTACATCAAAACGGAAATAAAAGTACCAAAATAACGCACTTATAAAAAGAAAGCACACTCCATACTCCACACAAGCAGTTCTCCATAACTCTGCTGCAGACTCCTCGAACTCATTGGGCAATAGCGCCACCAGCGCAACCAATAGGAAGCGCGATCTCATTAATGCAGGATTTACTTAAAGAACCTAGGAACTGATATTTATATTTATATGACATTTATCTCGTTACATATGTATGAAGAGTTCATTTGCAGAAACAGATAACTTCGTTTTTAATTTTAAAAAAATCATATTTTTTCATTTTGCATTCCAGTTAATCTCAATCAAACTGCATTCGGGTTATTTTGATTAGGTAAAGAATAACTATTAAATACTAGCTAACTAACACAATAAAACAAAAACATGATAACAAAAAACATGATTTTTAAAAATATTTAAAAACGGAGTTATCTGTTTTTGCAAATAAACTCTTCATATATAAAACATTGTGTCATAATTCAGTTCAGTTCTTATCAAATGGTGTCAGTGCAGTCAAGTCAATAATATTGCTGAATATTAGGTGTCTTCAACCAAGCAAGACAAAAGGCAACAGTGACAAGGAACCCAAACCCAAACAAGACCTGGCTCAGTCAGGAAAGCAGTTCTCCTCTGGCCAAACGAATGAACGTGGTGTGATTATTCCAGGCTGCATCACAAGTCAGATTGTGGATTGATATCATTCAGAATATTTCATCCAACTTCCTCTGCATGAAGAAACATCACGCCAGCAGGTGAAGCTAGTAAAAAGGGTCTGTGCAGAGGGCTTGTCTAGTTCTCTTAGTCTTTGCTGAGGATCTGTGCTGGGGCCATCAATGAGGTCTTCACAGGGATCTGTCATCTAGCTGACATGGTCTCCGCTGACATTCAGGGATGTGTTGTGGTCGTTCCTGGGTTCAGGTCCACCGTCTGGTCTGGATACCGACTGGATCAGCTGATTACTGTAACCTAACAATATATAACTGACAGTATATAAGCAACTAATATAAGCATTGATGTCATTCTTCTTACAAATTAACAAGTACATTCGATATTATAGGAAGTGTTGCTGCTTACCCTAATTGGTGCAGCATAAAAATCCTATCCGTCCCTTGGGTCAAATTGACCCAAAACTGATTTTCAAAGATTTTTTAAAAATAGAGCACTGATCGTTATGATCCGAGACTTAAGGACTTTTGTCGCACTTGCACCGGGAACACACACACACAAAATTGGAACGGATTTGAAGATGTTAAGTGGGTGTAAATAAAAAAAGTGACAAAAGAGTCCCTCATGGGTCAATTTGAGCCAGAGCCAAAAAAGACTAGAATTCATGAAAAAACTGTTTGTTTTTTTTAATTGAGTTGTGTCACACTTGAGCACGGGGAGTCGATTCAATGATTTTATGTGGGTGTAATAAAAAAAATGTAACCCGACCATAGGAATTTGACCGCCCATGGGGGGGTGGGGGGGACAATCCAGTAAAGATGCACACCCAAATGAAGGGCTGAGACTGCAGAATGTCCCCAATGCAGAAAAAAACTCACATATCCATTCAAACAGGCACACACACACACACACACAAACACACGCATGGTACACACACTCCCATAGACATACATTATAATATAAATAATGTTTCTGCTGGGAAATTAATATAATTGACTTTTTTTTTTTTTTTTTGACCAAACACAGTTAAATTTGAATGATGATATGAAGACCAATCATTTGATACCATTTTTATATTTTTAAATTTATCTTTTATATTTATTTACATATTTATGAAAATTTATGGATATGCATGTGTTTGGATTAAAATACAGTATAAATATATATATTTTATAAAATATTGTTTTTACAATGCTTTTATATATATCTGAAAGCCTTGAGATACATCTGAAAGCTAAATGAAGCCTCAAAGTGGTATAGTTTTCAAGATTTAACTTTCTGAGCTCAGTTGAGAATCTCCATATGGTTCAATAGGCCCATCTGGTGGCTGAAGCTATAAATGCAGTTTTTTGTCATTTTTCCCAGCCAGATGGCCTCAGAGACACTCAGTGACCTAGTTTCTGATGGATAATGATGTTTAAAGTAGAAATTGTGTCTTTGTTTATTTTGGGAGTTTTTTTGGTGAAAAAAATGTATGCAAATATGCTAATTTTCATGAAAAAATCTGGAATTTATAGAAAATAAAATAAAAATCTCCACAAATTATAACAAAACCTACATGAATAATTAGAAGAAAAAAAAAAAAGTAAAACAATTTTGGACTGAAAAAAAGTGTAACGTTGAGGGTCTTCGGGTCAATTTGACCCAGGCGGGGACACTTTGGTTATAGGTTCGGGAGGGACGGATGAGGGTTTTAAGGGATTTGAATTACAGAAATGTGATAGTGTGTCGTGTATGGAAGGTTAAAGAGACAGAACTTTTAAACTCACAGAGTGTGTCTGCCTCCTGAAGTCCACCCTTTTGATCTGCCAGCTGGAGCCACCTCTTTAGTCCCCTTGACCTCCATTTCAGCAGCTTTAGCTTGAAAGTTTTTTTTTCCAAATTGCAGCCTTGAAATATGTATAAATATATATTGTAAGGTAATTATTAAATCTTAAGCATTACAATTTCTCACAATCATTAGGACCAGACCCAGAATTTGCACCTTATATGTTTGATGAATGTTCATGCATAAGTTCATGCAGCAGCTCAGAATTTCTGTAAAAAAAAAAAAAAAAAAAAAAAATTATATATATATATATATATATATATATAGTGTTCAGATTAAACTTAAGTTTGTTTGCTCATAATAATCCCCACCACAGTAAAATAAGTAAGATTTTAATCACATCATACGGCATATCTATGCTTCAAAAGTTTTCATTCACTCTAAAAACTGAACCTGCTCAAGTGCAGCAGCCAGATTAGGCCTCCATTCAAGAACAAAAGATGATACACTTACATTTTACGTCTCTCTCTTACGTATCTGTAATGTTTTTCTCTGTCGGAGCTTCCCACACGGCAGTGTTACCACAACATAAATACAGTGGGGCAAAAAAGTATTTAGTCAGCCACCAATTGTGCAATTTCTCCCACTTAAAAAGATGAGAGAGGCCTGTAATTTTCCATCATAGGTATACCTCAACTATGAGAGACAAAATGAGAAGAAAAAAAAATCCAGAAAATCACATTGTAGGATTTTTAAAAAAATTATTTGCAAATTATGGTGGAAAATAAGTATTTGGTCAATAACAAAATTCCATCTCAATACTTTGTTATATACCTTTTGTTGGCAATGACAGAGGTCAAACGTTTTCTGTAAGTCTTCACAAGGTTTTCACACACTGTTGCTGGTATTTTGGCCCATTCCTCCATGCAGATCTCCTCTAGAGCAGTAATGTTTTGGGGCTGTCACTGGGCAACTCCCTCCAAAGATTTTCGATGGGGTTGAGATCTGGAGACTGGCTAGGCCACTCCAGGACCTAGCAAGCTCGTAAGAAGCTTGAAATGCTTCTTACGAAGCCACTCCTTAGTTGCCCGGGTGGTGTGTTTGGGATCATTGTCATGCTGAAAGACCCATCCACGTTTCATCTTCAATGTCCTTGCTGATGGAAGGAGGTTTTCACTCAAAATCTCACGATACATGGCCCCATTCATTCTTTCATTTACACGGATCAGTCATCCTGGTCCCTTTGCAGAAAAAAAGCCCCAAAGCATGATGTTTCCACCCCCATGCTTCACAGTAGGTATGGTGTTCTTTGGATGCAACTCAGCATTCTTTCTCCTCCAAACACGACAAGTTGAGTTTTTACCAAAAAGTTCTATTTTGGTTTCATCTGACCATATGACATTCTCCCAGTCCTCTTCTGGATCATCCAATTGCTCTCTAGCAAACTTCACACGGGCCCGGACATGTACTGGCTTAAGCAGCGGGACACGTCTGGCACTGCAGAATTTGAGTCCCTGGCAGTGCAGTGTGTTACTGATGGTAGCCTTTGTTACTTTGGTCCCAGCTCTCTGCAGGTCATTCACTAGGTCCCCCTGTGTGGTTCTGGGATTTTTGCTCACAGTTCTTGTGATCATTTTGACCCCACGGGGTGAGATCTTGCGTGAAGCCCCAGATCGAGGGAGATTATCAATGGTCTTGTATGTCTTCCATTTTCTAATAATTGCTCCCACAGTTGATTTCTTCACATGAAGCTGCTTACCTATTGCAGATTCAGTCTTCCCAGCCTGGTGCAGGTCTACAATTTTGTTTCTGGTGTCCTTTGACAGCTCTTTGGTCTTGGCCATGGTGGAGTTTGGAGTTGGACTGTTTGAGGTTGTGGACAGGTGTCTTTTATACTGATAACGAGTTCAAACAGATGTCATTAATACAGGTAACGAGTGGAGGACAGAGGAGCCTCTTAAAGAAGTTACAGGTCTGTGAGAGCCAGAAATCTTGCTTGTTTGTAGGTGACCATACTGAATTGTCTTAGCAGCTGTAATGCTACAACAGCGTGCTCGGTTTGATTCACAAACAATTGACTCATTTGAATGGTTAAGTGAATTGAATCAGACAGTTACACTTATAGATGTTTATGGCACCACCAGCACAGTCCGATTCCTTTGATTCAATAGCAATCACTCATTGAAAAAGACGAATCGAATGAATTCTAGCCAACAAAATATAATTTAACTCATTAAAATTTAATTATCTAACATTATCGTGCACTGGATACAGCTCATCGTTTTTTTATATTAAAAAATTATATATTGTTTTCCTAAAGAGACCGCGCCTAACAGTTAGGCCTAGCGTTACTCATCAACACTCAATATATCCGGGACCGAATAATTTTTCTGACGCTATGTTATCATCGCAAACCTAACAGAAACCATCTAAAAACTATACTCTTCGTGGCATTTAAACATCAAATAACACTAGATTGAGCATTAAATAAATTAACTAACTTAACTTACATTTTTGCATCTGAAGTATTCCTCTTGAGAACTGTGCCCGCCGAAATCTCCTCAGGATTAACCACCAAATCTTTCTCTCAAGCGGCTGAGTTTCTTCGTTTTAGCAGCGGCTCGCTGGAGACAAAACCAACTGGGGCCGAAGGTAAATTCACGCAACTACACCGAGTGTGGACCTGCCGCACGTACAACAGCTTTCAGCCGAGATTGGCACAGAGAGAAAAAGCCATCTGTCAGCCAGAAGTGTTTTGTAGAGTCGGCGCGACTCTGACCCATTATTTTCTCACCGATGTCGTGACTGAGCCGACAGTGCCGCATTTCAGCCAGAATCAGCCTGAGTGTGCTTGCTATCTGGGTTGCTCTTATCTGTATGATCAAAAATTGCAGAGTAATTCAAGCTCATTTCGGCCTTATCAGGAAAATCTGCCTCAAAACGCGTATACGCGTTTGTCGACCCCAGAGGGTTAAATTTCATTGGCCAATGGCGGCCATGTTTTTTGAGATACGCAAATGACCTCATGAACACTTGTGCCCCTTTAGACCAAGATGCTGCATACCAATTTTCCAGTTGATCGATCTAACGGTCACATAGTTGTAGCTGTTTTTATATATTTTTTCCCTCTTACAGCGCCACCAAGTGGCAGAGCTGCACAATTTTTTTATTTGACCAAAGATTGAGCTCATACACATCTGTACCGAGATTGGTGATATCTCATTCCGTTCAAGAGTTATGCTTCAAATAACATTTGGCTAACGTTAGCATACACGCTAATTGACTCAACTTTTTTTTTTGATAATTATTGATATTCAGTGTCCAGAGAATATTTCTGCAGTGGTTTGGTTCTGATTGGGTGAAAAACCTAGGACTAGTTTGCAAAAGTAGGTCTCAGATTTAACTAAATTTTGTGAAAAAAAACGCGCATTTTAGAGAAAATCTGTCTTTGCTTCTGGCTGACCCAAGGATCGCAACGATGTTAAAATTTAGAGTCTACGACAAACGGTGTACGAGCTACGGCCAAAAATGTCTAAAATTTTAGATTTTTGCACTGTAGCGCCACCGTTAGGCCGATTGGGGCAAGGCTTTGTATCTGAGTAGCGAGCAATACTACTATGATCTGACCAAGTTTCAGCTCTCTATGGCTTACGGTTTGGGCTGCACCGATCAGTTTTACCAGAGAAAAACAATAATAAAAAAAATCCTTACAATTACAATATGGTTCCAATGGACTACATGCTTGAACCCCTAAAAAACAAAAACAAAAACAAAAAAACAGGAAGGGGGCACTGAAAAAAAAAAATATATATATATATATATATATATATATACAGTGAGGAAAATAAGTATTTGAACACCCTGCTATTTTGCAAGTTCTCCCACTTAGAAATCATGGAGGGGTCTGAAATTGTCATCGTAGGTGCATGTCCACTTTGAGAGACATAATCTAAAAAAAAAAATCCAGAAATCACAATGTATGATTTTTTAACTATTTATTTGTATGATACAGCTACAAATAAGTATTTGAACACCTGAGAAAACCAATGTTAATATTTGGTACAGTAGCCTTTGTTTGCAATTACAGAGGTCAAACGTTTCCTGTAGTTTTTCACCAGGTTTGCACACACTGCAGGAGGGATTTTGGCCCACTCCTCCACACAGATCTTCTCTAGATCAGTCAGGTTTCTGGCCTGTCGCTGAGAAACACGGAGTTTGAGCTCCCTCCAAATATTCTCTATTGGGTTTAGGTCTGGAGACTGGCTAGGCCACGCCAGAACTTTGATATGCTTCTTACAGAGCCACTCCTTGGTTATCCTGGCTGTGTGCTTCGGGTCATTGTCATGCTGGAAGACCAGCCTCGACCCATCTTCAATGCTCTAACTGAGGGAAGGAGGTTGTTCCCCAAAATCTCGCAGTACATGGCCCCGGTCATCCTCTCCTTAATACAGTGCAGTCGCCCTGTCACATGTGTAGAAAAACACCCCCAATGCATGATGCTACCACCCCCATGCTTCACAGTAGGGATGGTGTTCTTGGGATGGTACTCATCATTCTTCTTCCTCCAAACACGTTTAGTGGAATTAATACCAAAAAGTTCTATTTTGGTCTCATCTGACCACATGACTTTCTCCCATGACTCCTCTGGATCATCCAAATGGTCATTGGCAAACTTAAGTCGGGCCTGGACATGTGCTGGTTTAAGCAGGGGAACCTTCCGTGCCATGCATGATTTCAAACCATGACGTCTTAGTGTATTACCAACAGTAACCTTGGAAACGGTGGTCCCAGCTCTTTCAGGTCATTGACCAGCTCCTCGCGTGTAGTTCTGGGCTGATTTCTCACCTTTCTTAGGATCATTGAGACCCCACGAGGTGAGATCTTGCATGGAGTCCCAGTCCGAGGGAGATTGACAGTCATGTTTAGCTTCTTCCATTTTCTAATGATTGCTCCAACAGTGGACCTTTTTTCACCAAGCTGCTTGGCAATTTCCCCGTAGCCCTTTCCAGCCTTGTGGAGGTGTACAATTGTGTCTCTAGTGTCTTTGGACAGCTCTTTGGTCTTGGCCATGTTAGTAGTTGGATTCTTACTGATTGTATGGGGTGGACAGGTGTCTTTATGCAGCTAACAACCTCAAACAGGTACATCTAATTTAGGATAATAAATGGAGTGGAGGTGGACATTTTAAAGGCAGACTAACAGGTCTTTGAGGGTCAGAATTCTAGCTGATAGACAGGTGTTCAAATACTTATTTGCAGCTGTATCATACAAATAAATAGTTAAAAAATCATACATTGTGATTTCTGGATTTTTTTTTTTAGATTATGTCTCTCACAGTGGACATGCACCTACGATGACAATTTCAGACCCCTTCATGATTTCTAAGTGGGAGAACTTGCAAAATAGCAGGGTGTTCAAATACTTATTTTCCTCACTGTATATATCAATAAATTAGAATGCCTTGGAAAAGTTCATTTATTTCAGTAATTCAACTCAAATTGTGAAACTCGTGTATTAAATAAATTCAATGCACACAGACCGAAGTAGTATAAGTCTTTGGTTCTTTTAATTGTGATGATTTTGGCTCACATTTAGTAATAGAGCAAGCAAAGCAAGGCAAACGTACACCTTATGAGGTGCAAGTTGACGGAAAGAATATAAATAAATTAGAGAACAACTGCACACTCACTTAAGCATATTTATTAACCAACGTTTCAGCTAGTAGCCTTTTTCAAGGTACCTAGCCGAAACGTTGGTTAATAAATATGCTTAAGTGAGTGTGCAGTTGTTCTCTAATTTATTTGGCTCACATTTAACATTTAACATTTATCTCAACAAATTAGAATATGGTAACATGCCAATCAGCTAATCAACTCAAAACACCTGCAAAGGTTTCCTGCGCCTTCAAAATGGTCTCTCAGTTTGGTTCACTAGGCTACACAATCATGGGGAAGACTGCTGTTCTGACAGTTGTCCAGAAGACAATCATTGACACCCTTCACAAGGAGGGTAAGCCACAAACATTCACTGCCAAAAAAGCTGGCTGTTCACAGAGTGCTGTATCCAAGCATGTTAACAGAAAGTTGAGTGGAAGGAAAAAGTGTGAAAGAAAAAGATGCACAACCAACCGAGAGAACCACAGCCTTATGAGGATTGTCAAGCAAAATCGATTCAAGAATTTGGGTGAACTTCACAAGGAATGGACTGAGGCTGGGGTCAAGGCATCAAGAGCCACCACACACAGACATGTCAAGGAATTTGGCTACAGTTGCCGTATTCCTCTTGTTAAGCCACTCCTGAACCACAGACAACGTCAGAGACGTCTTACCTGGGCTAAGGAGAAGAAGAACTGAACTGTTGCCCAGTGGTCCAAAGTCCTCTTTTCAGATGAGAGCAAGTTTTGTATTTCATTTGGAAACCAAGGTCCTAGAGTCTGGAGGAAGGGTGGAGAAGCTCATAGCCCAAGTTGCTTGAAGTCCAGTGTTAAGTTTCCACAGTATGTGATGATTTGGGGTGAAATGTCATCTGCTGGTGTTGGTCCATTGTGTTTTTTGAAAACCAAAGTCACTGCACCTGTTTACCAAGAAATTTTGGAGCACTTCATGCTTCCTTCTGCTGACCAGCTTTTTAAAGATGCTGATTTTATTTTCCAGCAGGATTTGGCACCTGCACTGTAAAACTTTACTCTAAATTTACATATATTTTCTAACTGTATTATACTGTATTTTTATAAAACAGTAAAATGCTGTATATTTTACAGAATGTCTGTAAATATACAGCAGTTTTCTGTTTTCAGCGTACTAAATTTGTAATACAGTATCATACTGTAAATGCATTGCATTGTGGGATAGATTTATTTTACACGGTCAATTCAAATGTGATGTGATGTGAACAGTGTACTACAGGCAAACTAGATTCGTCAGCGGGATTTAATTGAACAGAATAATTATTCGCGTTATTAAGATAAGCCAGTGGCTTGTGAATCTGTGAGTAGTTTTTAATCTTTGTGAGCTTCGGTTCGCGTTTCAAGAGTTGTGCCTGTGACGCAGCAAACAATGGATGACCCTGCGTGAGCAGAAGCTGAGAAGATGGATTATTGTTCGTCTGAGTATCGATATGGTAAGATTTTTTCATTCACATTTCTACATTGTTTCCACAAATGGTTTGATTTTGGGAATGTTTAACTTTTGCTAATTTAAATCCCGAGTAAACAATTCTCACCTCTTTACCAAGTAACTTTGATACTTCAAATAATACGGCAACATTGACCATGTCATTCTGTTACAGCCCGTAACCAAGTTATATCTAGCTCGCTAAATTATATCTAAGTTAGCTCGTTAAGACACACAACACATTCACATGACCTGCAACTGTTTTTTCTTTTGTTTTGTTTTGTTTTGTTTTTCTCGTTTGTTTGTTTCAGCCTGAACAATGTGATGAAGATCCGGTGCTGATGTAAGTGCTTCACAAGTATTACATTTGTAGTCCATGTTAAAAAATGTCAGTTCTATGATCGTGCTTTTTAATTTGTTATAATTTTGCCAGCACATGAAAATCCATAGTCATGTTCCTAATGCTTATTTTAAATGCTTCCATGTCTTCCATGGTCCTACAGCTGCTCCCACACTTGCAGAAATTAGATGGTCTTACCCTTCAACCAGGTGTAAATAGAGTTTACTCAACAAATCACATTTATTTGCAACATGTTTTATGTGTTGGTTCTGTTAGTGATGGTTGTGCTGTCTTTTTAAAAATTGATTCAGGTATTCATCACTCCATCTGATGCCCAGCAGTCTCTACATTTGCCAGAGAACACAACTTATAATTCTTGGTATGTAAACAGTAAAGGTTTATTACACCCTAACATTAACATTAAGCCATCATTTACGCTATGGAAGGATATGGGTAGCAAAATTAAATTTCAAATAATTTCAAATTCAATTTGTGATATGCGAAATGGCAATGCATATAACATGGCAATGTATTTCTGTGTTTTAATGTACATTTTCCCATACATATGTGCAAAGTTTAGTGCAAAATGAAAATGAAAATTCAATTATATAATTTACATTTGCCATATTCTACAATAGTTTTAATATGCAAATTAAAAACATATTTTAATGCTTTATAAGTTGCAAAATGAAAATGAAAATTTATTACCCAAATTGATTAGATATGTTTTAACATGTCCAAGCAAAAACTGCATTTTCATCATAATACCGCATGATAATTGTAGCAAAATGCAGCGAGAATTTCAGAATGCATTCTGAGCCAAAGGTGCAGCAAAAGGGTAGCAAAATGGTGATTTAAATGTCTTTTATTTTTCTTAAATGTATTGACGCATATAAGACATTTCAATTGCATTTTCATTTAATACCCCATGATGAATATAAAGTCAATGTGGATTTGAAAATGCATTTAAAAATGCAACACACCCCCGACCTGTCAATCTTTAGGCTACATCAAGGCGGAGCTCGGCAACAGGATGCACAATAGGTCAATATTCATCGTTAACCAAACGCTTTCCACACTGACTGAAACTATATTCATCATCGAGTATTTAATGAAAATGCAATTGAAACGTCTTATATGTAAGTGTCAATGCATTTAAGAAAAATAAAAGACATTTAAATCACCATTTTGCTATCCTTCTGCTGCACCTCAGCATGCTCAGAATGCATACTGAAACTCTCACTGCATTGTGCTGCAATTATCATGCGGTATTATGATGAAAATGCAATCCCAAGTGTCTTACCCGGAAGTCTAAATGCATTTAGGAAAAACAGCATTTAAATGATAGTTTTGCTACAGTTTTTGCTTGGACATGTTAGACCTATCTAATCAATCTTGGTAATACATTTTCATTTTGCAACTTATAAAGCGTTAAAATATGCTTTTAATTTGAATATTAAAACTAGTGTAGGAAATGGCAAATGTAAATTACATAATGAAATTTTCATTTTGCACTAAATATTGCACACATGTATGGGAAAATGTAAATTTAAATACAGAAAAACATTGCCATTTTGCATATTACGTTTCAAACTGAATTTTGCTACCCATATGCTTCCATATTACACAACCTGGCGTTGTTCTAATGCCGTATGACCTTCTTTGTTTTTCGGAACCACTAAAGGAGAATAAATAAAAAATCAAAAAAGCCTGCTCACGCTTGTCCATATGATGGCAGTGATAGTGACCAGCATCAAGATTTACAAAAGATACAATAGTATCACAGAATGTTCCCATGTGACACATGTCATATATTCCAAGTGTTCTGGGGGAATACGATATGGTTTGGTGAAAAACAAACCGTAATTTTAATATATTGTTTAATGAAAGTTCTGACACTGACGTTGGTCTTTTGTGCTCAACTGTGCATTCATGAGATCCTATTATTATGCAGTTCATATTATCTATAGTTGTGGCCAAAAGTATTGGCAGTGACAAATTTTGTGTTTTGCAAAATTTGCTGCTTAAGCTGTTGTGGTGTTCATTCGCATAATTTCTACAACTATTGGCAGTAACATAATCTTGAAACAATGTGAATGAACACCACAACAGCTTAAGTAGCAAGCAGCAAATTTTGCAAAACACAAAATCTGTCACTGCCAATACTTTTGGCCACGACTGAACAAAAGCATGCAAGTTGTGAGCAATAAAGATTAATTAAAGAGACATTAAATACAATACAAGTACTTATTTTTCTGAGGTGATTTATATCTGTTGTGTTCATCTCAAGAAGTTATCACTCAAGGACTCAGTCTTACTGTAATCTGACAACCAAAGTTCCAGTCTGGATATACTCCATGAAGAAAGTACACAGATATTTTTGGGGGGATTTCAAGGAGATATATTACATGATGCAGTTTTATTAATCTTGATTTCTTCTGAGTGCTTTTTATGGGTGAATCGAAGTTAACTGTGGCACTAATAGAATGTCATGAACACAGTCGTGCACAAAAGACCAACAGCCAAGGTCAGGATTTTCATTAAATAATACGTTAAATTTCCATTTGTTTTCACCAAATCCTATCATATACCACCAGAAAACTTGGAATATATGACAGGTGTTGCATGGGATCATTCTGTGATAATTTTGCATAGTTTTTCAAAGCTTGATGCTGGTTGCTATTCACTGCTGTGGTATGGACGAGTGTGTGTGGTATATTTTTTAAAGTTTCTCCTCTTGTGGTCCGAAAAAGAAAGATGAACACTACCCAGAAAATGCTGCTTTGGCAAAATAAATGAAATGGTGAACCCTGTAAATGGGATTTCCCTGCACAAATTTCAGAGTTAGTTTAATAGTTATGTTGAACTATGTATAGACAACTAAACAGAACCACAATGGAACCCACAATAGTTTATTTGAAGTATATATACTTTTTTTTTTTTCAGGTCATTCTCTAAGCAACCAGCGGTAGATGTTGAGCAGCCCAACTTTGTCTCTGGCCTTGGCAGTGCTGTTTGTATTATTGTATGATTTCAACCTCCAGTATCAGGAAGAGGTGGCATGCACCCCTGCGATTGAGGTTAGACATTAGCATATTTGCCATTGATATATATGATAGTGAATTGTCACTAACTTGTCTTGACAGTATTTGTAAAGTACTTAAGTATTTTTTCACAAACATTTTATACAGTTGAATGATATATTGCCTATTTAACATTATCATGTAGCCATATAATCACATCGCAAGTGTTGCAATTCTCTGTGCTGTCTATATGTCTATATATATATTATACACACAGTAGGTACGGAAAGTATTCAGACCCCCTTAAATTTTTCACTCTTTTTTTATATTGCAGCCATTTGCTAAAATCATTTAAGTTAATTTTTTTTCCCCTCATTAATGTACACACAGCACCCCATATTGACAGAAAAACACAGAATTGTTGACATTTTTGCAGATTTATTAAAAAAGAAAAACTGAAATATCACGTGGTCCTAAGTATTCAGACCCTTTGCTCAGTATTTAGTAGAAGCACCCTTTTGATCTAATACAGCCATGAGTCTTTTTGGGAGAGATGCAAGTTTTTCACACCTGGATTTGGGGATCCTCTGCCATTCCTCCTTGCAGATCCTTTCCAGTTCTGTCAGGTTGGATCGTAAACGTTGGTGGACAGCCATTTTTAGGTCTCTCCAGAGATGCTCAATTGGGTTTAAGTCAGGGCTCTGGCTGGGCCATTCAAGAACAGTCACGGAGTTGTTGTGAAGCCACTCCTTCGTTATTTTAGGTGTGTGCTTAGGGTCACTGGCCATTTGTCAATATGCGTTCTTGTCTGTACTTGTGTTCTTGTGGACTTGTGAAATGTCATCAGTCGTCGCCCAAGTACTGTTCCAATTCAAAGTTCACATTGAGCCAAGTACAGTTCAAATCCCCGGATGTGTGCTTGCTCCGCCCTCTTTATCAAGGATGCATCCAGAGGTGACTTGTGCGAATTTGAGGCAGCCAGGTATCCCAGAATGCATTTCGCACCAATCAGCAAGCGTTAATGGCGGAGGGGAAAATGCAAAATTTTCAAAATATTACTGTTAATGTGTCATGAAATGCCGTTTTAAGAGTATTTCAGGCGAAAATGTAGTTGTTTAAAACTCAAATCTGCGGTTTATTTATGAAGATAGCGGCTATTTGAAAATTTGTTTCGCTGATTTCGGAGACATGAGCTCCGCGCGATCACCGGGCGCTCAGTGCTCATGTATCCGCCAAGAGCAGCCTCACAGCGGCTAGTCCTTCTGACATTTGCCTCTGGCTCTGATGTCTCTGTAGTGGTTATAACATGAGGTAAAATTTGTTTTGGGTAAATCTAACAGACAATCTTTAGTCTCACGAATCTATTATTTCTTCCAGGTCATATCATTTTGGCTGAGCACAAAGTTATGTTTCATAAATTATTTATTTATTAATTGTAATACAGCGATTACTTTGTTAACGTGACTGAATTGTTTGCTTTTGTCTTTATTTCCTATTACATAAGTCTCTTATACTTTATACTTTTATGACGGCTACATTAAAACTGACATTTAACAAAAAAGGCAGAGTTGTGCTTGTCATATTTCATTTTATTATAGTGAAAGTATATGTGCACATATTACCTAAACCACATATTAATGTTTTATATTTTGAAAACAATATTATTTCGTTCTATTGTAATGTGTGTATGCGTTTACATTTTTGTGGCTATTAATATTTTAACTGAAACAGAAAAGAGGCAATGCTGTTTGATATAATATTTCGTTTCACTGTAATATGTGCGTTCCCTGAACTACATTTTTGCGGCTATTAATATGATAACATGAAAACAAAAAGAGGCAGTGGTGTTTAATATCGTATTTCGTCGTATTGTAATACAGTGTAGATAACTTAGGCGAGCTGACTGACGTTATCAAGTACGCTGCTGTTCCATTTGCAGAATTACCGGACTTGTGTCCTCCTGTCCTCGGAAGTGTGAACTCCTGAATCGAACTTGCGAAGTCCGAACTACCGAGGACGCAAGTCCGAACTTTGCGTACTTGGTATTGAGAAATGGCCATTGTCTTGTTGGAAGGTAAACCTTTTTCTGAGGTCCTGAGCACTCTGGAGAAGGTTTTCGTCCAGGATATCCCTGTACTTGGCTGCATTCATCTTTCCCTCGATTGCAACCAGTCGTCCTGTCCCTGCAGCAGAAAAACACCCCCACAGCATGATGCTGCCACCATCATGCTTCACTGTTGGGACTGTATTGGACAGGTGATGAGCAGTGCCTGGTTTTCTCCACACATACCGCTTAGAATTAAGGCCAAAAAGTTATATCTTGGTCTCATCAGACCAGAGAATCTTATTTCTCACCATCTTGGAGTCCTTCAGGTGTTTTTTAGCAAACTCCATGCTGGCTTTCATGTGTCTTGCACTGAGGAGAGGCTTCCGTCGGGCCACTCTGCCATAAAGCTCGACTGGTGGAGGCCTGCAGTGATGGTTGACTTTCTACAACTTTCTCCCATCTCCCGACTGCATCTCTGGAGCTCAGCCACAGTGATCTTTGGGTTCTTCTTTACCTCTCTCACCAAGGCTCTTCTCCCCTGATAGCTCAGTTTGGCCGGACGGCCAGCTCTAGGAAGGGTTCTGGTCGTCCCAAACGTCTTCCATTTAAGGATTATGGAGGCCACTGTGCTCTTAAGAACCTTAAGTGCAGCAGAAATTTTTTTGTAACCTTGGCCAGATCTGTCCCAGATAGCAAAAATCATTTGGGCCAGACCCATCAGACGTTCTGGACCAGATCCGTGTAACGGACTCGGGCCGGTGTCTTTTGGCACAACGGGCTAATACCGGCATGGATATACAGTATATACAGGTGCTGGTCATATAATTAGAATATCATTAAAAAAGTTGATTTATTTCACTAATTCCATTCAAAAAGTGAAACTTATATATTATATTCATTCATTACACACAGACTGATATATTTCAAATGTTTCAGGTGCAGTGATATTACGTAGCGCCTGAAAGTAGTCCCCAGCTATATTATAACTAGTTACCTAGCTGGGGACTACTTTCAGGCGCTGCGTAATATCACTACGCCTGCTGCGGCCATGTTACGGCAGCAAAGTTCCTTGATTATTACACCGGAATGAGAGTATAGTTCCTAGCTAAATAGGACTAGAAAATCGCAACTTTTCATTTCCCGCCGGTCTTAGTACACGATATAACAACTGAAGAGTCAAGTTTTAAATAGGAAAACTATCGAAACTCTTTGATCGTTTTTGAACGCGATGCTACTGGTCTAATAGGATTCAATGATCTATGCTAAGCTATGCTAAAAGTGCTATCGCCAGATCCGGAGATCGGCTGAATGGATTCAAAAACGGTAAAACTCAACTTATTAACTCTGGGGGAGTTGGAGAATGAGCCTATTTCCAAAAAAAGTGGAGTGTTCCTTTAAAAAGAGTATTGCATTTAAAAGTTACAAATAAAAAGAGTAATGTCCATATGCCACAGTATTTGTGCAGTTCTCGGGTAATACAATCATACTGTCACGGATCCGCCCACAACTCCTTCCACACCAACCACCTGCACCCGCTCACAATCACCAGAGTACTGATTACCACCTGTCATCACTTACCAGCCACTATATCAGTCACTCACCACATTTCCTCGTTGGCTGGTCTCGAGGTCGCAAGCTGCTAACCTTCCACTCACCTCATGATATTCCAGGATCCTCTGTGCCGTAAGCCTTCTTACCGACCTGTTCCAAGGAAGAGGATAAGCCAGGGTGTTGGACTCTCAGTCTATGTTTACCGATCTCCTGGATCGATGTTTATGTTTTGTTTGAAATCCTTTGAGATTGATTTAAGTTTGTGGGAAGGAAATAAAATGAGAACAGTACTTCCACTAACCTTGTGTCTGCCTCTCCGTCCACACCTGACACATACAAGTAGATAATGACTATTTAAGTAGAAATGATAAATACCTTTAAAGCAATGATTTCAAGCATCTTACATAATACATAATTAAACATCTTTTTTTTCTTAAGGTATAATACAAAGGTCTTGGACAACAAAAAGTTTAAAGAACTGATTTAGATGCATAGACAATTACTGTCCTGAATACAATTAACACAGTATTCATATTAAAACAATTGAATTACTACACAAAACATATTTTACTACACTACATATTTTCTTTCCTTTTGATAATTTTTGCATCAAAAGCAAAATTAAAGTGTATTTAAAACACTACCCCAAGTAGCATAAGTCTCTACTTCTAGTGCTTACTGTACATAATATTCACCAAGCTTAAAACAGTGCTACACAATGAGAATGAGAAGAATCTGAATAATTACCACGGGGAAATTTTATATCACAGGGAAAGGTCTTACAAATGTTTGTCACCATTGTGAGCTTGAGTTGGTTCTAGTTGTTCGAGTCTTCTGCAATGCCGTTTTATGAGGTAAATGAGAGCCCTCCATCTAACTCCACAGCTTAAAGACAGTTCCCCCCTTTTCGTTGCCTCTAAAAAAAAAAGATTAAATATCTTTTTAATATTAAAATATTAATATATTAAATATATTATACACACATATCAAAGGTCAAAAGTTTACATACACCTTGCAGAATCTGCAAAAAGTTAATTATTTTACCAAAATAAGAGGGATAAAAGACATTTACATATTGTCCACAAGAGAAATTTTTTTTTTGAATTTATAAAAATGAACCCGTTGTTGGTAACACTTTATAATAACTGCACACTATGAATCATTAGTTAATCATTAGTAAATAGTCAATTCGTTATTTATAAAGCATTGTTACAAAATTAATAGGCATTAGTAAGCAGTTTATAAAAACAGCTATAAATGTTTTGTTCTTGAACATATCTATAATGTTTAATAATTGTATTTTCATACTTTATTAATGATCAATTTATAATTTCTAAATTATTACATTATTTACAAACCAGTTATTTAGGAGTTGTCAGTGGTTCATAAGATAATTTAGAAAGTGTAAGTAAATGATTAATAAACTATTTAAATGTACATTTATAAATCTTATTATTTAGACATGATAATAGTTGCTCAGTGTGTTAATAAATGCTTTATTAACACATATTACTGCTGTAATTCATGATTAAGTCAGGTGTCACGGTCTGGTGCGGGAGAGAAGCACGACGATGGAGGATAGTGAGAAACAGTCTTTAATAATCCACATAGGTAATCCAAAACACAAGGGAAGGCACCACAAGCATACATAGACGAGATCGGACAACGAAACACAAAACTGAATGCAACTTATAAGGGGAATGTAATTAAGGATAATGAGACACACCTGAACATAATGATACAATCAGACAAATGGCAGAAACTAGGACACACAGAGCACATGGGGAATGAAAACACAACAACACAGTCCAGGGGCGTGACATCAGGTAGTTATAAAACATTTAGTAGTTGCCAGCCATCTATTTTTGTGAGCTCATCTAAAGTGAGGACTATTCATACCTTGTAAAGCATTTACAAAGCAGATTTAAAGGCTCATTTATCTTCTAAACAGACAAGTTAAACAAACACAACACCGAGGGATACAGAACATTGAAATATTTTTTCAAGATGCAAAAATGAAACTGTACAACTAAAAAGAAAAATTAAAGTGTACAGTTGGACAGTTTCATTTTTTTTTTCATCTTGAAATAAATATTTTTGAGTTCTGTATCCCTCTGTGTTATTTTTTTTTCTGTTAAGAAGATAACAGCCGTTAAATCTCCTTTGTAATAGATATGCTTATAAATCAAGAACAAGGCATTTATAGCTGTATTTACAAACTGCTTACTAATGACTATTAATGTTGGGACAATGCTTTATAAGGGATGAATTGACTATTTACTGCTTACGTAATGATTCATAGTGTGCAGTTATTATAAAGTGTTACCCCGTTGTTTACATCCACTTGATTCTTAATACTGTGTTGTTCCCTGAATGATCCACAGCTGTGTGTTTTTGTTTAGTGATAGTTGCTCACGAGTCCCTTGTTTGTTCTGAACAGTTAAACTGCCTGCTGTTCTGCAGAAAAATCCTTCAGCTCCCACAAATTCTGTGCTTTTCCAACATTTGTGTGTATTTGAACACTTTCCAGCAGTGACTGTATGATTTTTAGATCCATCTTTTCACACTGAGGACAACTGAGGGACTCATATGCAACTATTACAGAAGGTTTAAATGCTCACGGATTCTCCAGAAGAAAAAAACAATGCATTAAGGGCGTGAAAACCCTTTGAATTTGAAGATAAACATTTAGGCAAAATAAGAAAAATGTACACCTTCATTCTGTTAAAAAGTTTTCACCCCCTTAATGTATTGTGTTTCCTTCTGGAGCATCAGTAAGCGTTTTTCAATTCCAGTTCTGGTTGATTATAAAATGATCATACACAAAATGAATAGTAGTTATTATGATTGATGTGGTTTGGAATTGGTAAAAGTGTTTAAAATATGATCATAATATTGAATCGCCTAATAATTATGCACACACTGTATATGCTTTTCCACATCATAAATGTTATCCATGGTTAGCATTATTTATTTTTCCTGTAATCGAGTAATTTTGTCCTGCTTTGTGTGTAACAAAGATAATGTTCATTCTGCTTACTGCCCATAGGTGTAAAGTATAATAACTGACAAAGAAAAGCATATAACAAAGAAAAGCAAGGGGAACCTGTGCCACCTGTTTTATATATTAAAAAATACACAACTAATCGCATATTACACAGATATGTTAGGAATGTATTTGTTTCATTTAGTATTACAAAGCAAGGAAGACAATGTTTAAGCCTTATATTTAAGAGTCACAGTTTATTAACATGCTCCACTGTGGAAATCAGTGCATGGGACAACAGTGTCATACACACTTCCTTTAATCGCCGACTTGAGATGAAAAAGGGTTTGTACCCAAATGAACCCAAAAAAAAAAAAAAAAAAAAGGGACTCACCTTACTATTTGACAGTCCCGGCTCTCAGGTGGAACCTGAAATTGAAACAGATCGTTATATAGTGTTGCTGGACAATTTCTCAGTTCATTTATCCAATTAACATGGAGCATATCGTTAACAGAAATAAAAGCATATTTTGGCAAAGCTTTTATAAATAAAAACCATACCAAACAATATAATGTAATACATGTCTGTCTCCTCAGTGCCCCTCTGTTTCTATCGTTCAGGATGTGCCTGATAGCGTTCTGCCTGCTTATTCAAGGAGACTGGGCTGGTCAAAAGTTTGGAAACATTACTGTTTTTAATGTTCTTGAAATAAGTCTCTTACGCTCATCAAGCCAGCATTTATTTGATCAAAAATACAGAAAAAAAACAACTAATATTGTGAAGTATTAAAAATAATGAAATGAAATAAAATAATGGTTTTCTATTTTTCTATTTTATTCTAAGTGTTGCTGCTCACCCTAACTGGTGCAGCATAAAGATCCTTTAAGGGATTTGAATTATAGAAATGTGATAGTGTGTCATGTGTATGCAAGGTTAAAGAGACGGGACTTCTAAACTCAAAGTGTGTCTGTCTCCTGAAGTCCACCCTTTTGATCAGCTGGAGCTACCTTTTCATAGTCCCCTTGACCTGCATTTCAGCAGCTTTAGCTTGAAAGTTTTTCCAAATTGCTGCCTTGAAATATACAGGTGCATCTCAATAAATTAGAATGTCATGGAAAAGTTCATTTATTTCAGTAATTTAACTCAAATTGTGAAACTCGTGCATTAAATAAATTCGATGCACACAGACTGAAGTAGCTTAAGTCTTTGGTTCTTTTAATTGTGATGATTTAGGCTCACATTTAACAAAAACCCACTAATTCACTCTCAACAAATTAGAATACTTCATAAGACCAATAAAAAAAACATTTGTGGTGAATTGTTGGCCTTCTGGAAAGTATGTTAATTTACTGTATATGTACTCAATACTTGGTAGGGGCTCCTTTTGCTTTAATTACTGCCTCAATTTGGCGTGGCATGGAGGTGATCAGTTTGTGGACTGCTGAGGTGGTATGGAAGCCCAGGTTTCTTTGACAGTGGCCTTCAGCTCATCTGCATTGTTGGGTCTGGTGTCTCTCATCTTCCTCTTGACAATACCCCATAGATTCTCTATGGGGTTCAGGTCAGGTGAGTTTGCTGGCCAGTCAAGCACACCAACACCATGGTCATTGAACCAGCTTTTGGTACCTTTGGCAGTGTGGGCAGGTGCCAAGTCCTGCTGGACAATGAAATCAGCATCTCCATAAAGCCTGTCAGCAGAAGGAAGCATGACGCTTCTGACGTTGTCTCTGCTTCAAAAGGATACATCTGGATACAGCTCATCTTTTTTTATATTTAAAAAATTAATTATTGTTATTCTATAGAGACCGCCTACTCATCATATTATCTTCGGAACCGAATGGTGTTTCTGACGTTATGTTATCATCGCAAACCTCCTAATAGGAACCATCTAAAAACTCTTCGTGACATTTAAAACATCAAACAACACTAGATTGAGCATTAAATAATTTAAATAACTTACCTTTTTGCAGCTGAAGTAGCCTATTCTTCTTGAGAACTGTGCCCGCCGAACGCTCCTCAGGATTTAAAGTTAACCGAGAAATCTTTTTCTCAGTCAGCTGAGTTCCTTCATTCTAGCAGCGGCCCATCTGTGATAAAAAGAACTCGGGCCAAACGCAGTTACGCTGCGCACAACTACACCGAGTGCAGATCTGCCACACATACAACAGCTTTCAGCCGAGATTGGCCCATAGAGAAAAAGCCAGAAGTGTTTTGTAGAGTCGGCGCAGCTCAGGCCCATTATCTTCTCACCTATGCCGAGACTGAGTCGACACTGCCGCATTTCGGCCAGAATCGGCCCGAGTCAAGTGTGCTTGCTACCTGCCTTCCATTTCCACTATAATATAATATATAATATATAATAATATATAATATATAATATAATATTATGTGTGTGAGAGTACAAATGTATGTATGTGTAAGGAGAATGTAATTGTGTGAGAGTAGAAATGTATGCATGTGTAAGGAGAATGTATGTGTGTGAGAGAATAGAGATGTATGTATGTGAAAAGAGAATGTAAGTGTGTGAGACTGCCATAATGAATTATGGCTTGTACGGCCCCTCATATATATACATATACATATACATATACATATACATATACATATACATATACATATACATATACATATACATATATATATTTTGTTCTAAATAAATGTTTTGAAAATCAGAGAATGTTGTTTGTGCCCACACTGCCAAAAGCACCAAAAGTTGGTTAAATGACCATGGTGTTGGTGTGCTTGACTGGCCAGCAAAATCACCAGACCTGATTGTCAAGAGGAAAATGAGAAAAAAGAGACCAAAAAATGCCACGCCGAATTGAGGCTGTAATTAAAGCAAAAGGAGCCCCTTCCAAGTATTGAGTACATATACAGTAAATTAACATACTTTCCAGAAGGCCAACAATTCACTAAAAATGTTTTTTTTAATTTTTTATTGGTCTTCTGAAGTATTCTAATTTGTTGAGATCGTCACAATTACAGTAAAATAACCAAAAACTTAAACTACTACAGTCTGTGTGCATTGAATTTTTTTAATACACGAGTTTCACAATTTGAGTTGAATTACTGAAATAAATGAACTTTTCCATGACATTATAATTCATTAAGATGAATTATGTCCTATGTAAATACTGGTACTTCTGAATGGGTTGATCATAATTTATTGGGTACTTTCAGTTGGTTGTAAGTTGGCTTTTTGATTATTTTAAAAATTCAAGTTAAAAAAATATTTATTTTATATATTCTTTGTAAATTATGAAACTTTATGTAAAAAAAATGTGCCCTGCATTTTTCATGTCACTACCGAAACAGTGTAATGTTTCTGTCCATCGGTCGAGACTGATTTTAACTACACCCCTAAATTTATGATCAGGAAATATTCCTTTGACCCCCTCTCTCATAACTATAAGGTGTGAGTAGGTAGGTCTTATCATTTTGAGGAAAAATTGTTTTCAAAAGTCTGAAAATCTATGTGTAACTTAAGGACATCCACCCACAATCTGAAATTATTTTACTTTCTTGATAATAGTTAACAACACATGTAATTACTGTCCCTCCTCCTGTTTGACACACTTTCCTATAGTTTCATAGACCTCATGCAACTGTAATTTTCAAACAGGTCTTACAGGTTCATTCCAGTGGATGTGAGGTATCTTGCCCAACGAGTTATGCTGTTCTTCGCACCTTTTTCATTTGCCATGTCTCAAGTTTTTCATTTAGTCCACCGGCACGTTTATAGGAGTAGACAACACAAAGACACCTACAGTCACTGAGACTGAGACTCTTCCTTTTCACATCAACATGAATTTCAGGAGTTGTTTTATTTGAAAAAGGAGAGTGGGAAAACCCTGGACACTTTTGGGTTTTGCCAAAGGAAGAAGGGTCCAGGGCTTGACCAGGGCTGGTATTCACAGAGACAGGAGAAGAAGAGGTTATGACCAGTGGTTTGATTAAGAGTCTGTTTCCTCTGCTTCTGTACTTTACCATTAACTGTAAGTACAACCTCTCAGCCACTGTGCATTACAATAGCGGGGTATGTGATACAATACTTCTTATCACAGCATTTCAGTCAGTCTTTTGACTTAACGTCATTTTTCTGACGTTTCATTTTTCATTAGTATTACCGATTACAACTACATAACACTGTATAAATGACATAATAAGTAAAAACACTAAGTTTTAAAGAGAAACCAATTGCATTTATTAGTCAGGGGTCTTGTTACCTTTTTAATGGAACAGAATCATGCTGTTCCATTTTGTGTAAAATTGAGTTTGGCATTCGAAAACTATCCTAATAATATGAGAACATGGGTATAGTACCATATCATTGTATTTGCATAGTTTTCTGATGCTTACATGGGAAAGCATTCACATAATACACAGTCATATCTTTGTAAATTACTATAAATGTTACTTATTTTGAAAAATTTATCTGAACATTAGCTTCTTTAGCTTTCATTGAAATTAACCTGGATGTTTATGTTGGCACTAATATGATGTTCCTGAAATATTGAACAGGTTTATGCAAAGAATTTGAGGTTTGACATTCTGAAACTACTTTTGAACATGCTAATCAGTATTTGTGTGTGTGCATGTGTGAGATTAGTTTTTTTAACAAATGTATGAAAAATGTTATTATTGGTCATGCATTTAAGATTCAAGTTCACTATCCACACCTCTGAACGCCTCAATGCATTCTGTAAACATGATGCACATCCTGAAATGGAGCCTCTTGAAAGCATCGTGTTCCACAGTCAACTACTCTGTGCAGTTTCAAGGGTAAGAAAAATACCTCCCTATTTTGACATCTGTCATTATTAAATATCAAGTCAGTTGGATGTGGATTAGATTCAGTTCAATAACAGTGTCATTAACTGCAAATTCTACACTTGACCCTCTAACACTAGCACTTTCTATTCTATTTCTATTTTATCTAGTTGTTTTCTTATTTATTTACTTATTAAATGACCCTGTGACACTTGGACTCTATTCTTTCGACTTGCTTTCTTTTATTTATTTAAAAAAATGACATTCTAACACTAGCATGTTCTATTCTATTTCTATTCTTTCTACTTGTTTTCTTTTTATTTATTAAAAAAAAACCTTGACAAATTGTACTGCATTAGACTAACCAAGACTTCTCACAGTATTTATATATTATTGCTCATTTGTTGGTTTTGATTGCTTCTATTGTCCTCATTTGTAAGTCGATTTGTATAAAAGTGCTAAATGGTTAAATGTACATTTTTGGCAGTTTATGTTCTACTTTAAAGACTGCAAGATACAGTTTTGAGCAAGATGATGCCTGCAATTTAATTTTATCAAAAAAAAAAAAAAAAAAAAAAGTCCTACAGGCAGAACATGTATTCTTAAGCGTTTAGTCTCCACCCATCACTTCAAGCAAACAGGTTTGTAGACGTGGCATCAAATAGTCATTTCAAAAACACGTTCTTATTTTGTCAGCTAACTAACTCAATAAATAAATGGATAGATATTGTAATCAAACTTTTTTTTTTTTTAATTACTGTGTTAATTGTGACTCGTAATATTACTCATCTCTGATTCTGAATGTAGGGAGTATGAGTTATACAATCTTAACGGAACATGGGTGGATGCTTATGACTGCCAAGAGATCAGTGAAAACAGGTGTGACCTCACCCATGACCTGGCCTCCAACTCTGATTACAGTATCCGCATAAAAACAAACTGTGATGGCCAGAAATTATGGACACAACTACCAGCGACCTTCAACAGGAGAGACAGTTGAGCATTATTTTTACTAAAACAAATGAGAGATGTCTGCAATAGCTCAACTGGGACACATCCTTTTTTTGTGTCTTGTATAGCAGTGTTACTGGTTCCAAAAATGACGATGAATGTGGAGGGGGATCCCATCCAGGTGGACTTTAGCACAACTCTTTCTGATATGACTGTAAACCTTAAAGTCTGGAAGGAGGGGGACGAGCAGAATGTGAGAATCTTTTCAAAATTTCATTTTGTAACCATTATGTAACCTAATGCTGGGTACACACTAAAAGATTTTTAAAATCTTATAAGATCTTCAAAATGTGAGAGACCACAAGCATGAGGACAAAAAAATCCTAGATTTAACCGTTTTGCTCCTATAGTGTGTGGTGTCCTCGGTGTTCCCCCCACTCATCAGGATTTCTGATAGTAAATATTCAACATGTTGAATTCAACATGTTGAATATTTACGATTTGTGATCGGGGCACCTCCAACATTCTTCCGAGCAGATTCAGTCACCCTTAACATACCTCACACCACAGGAAAATCTGATAAGATAATCTTTAGAACCACCAAGATAATCTTGTGTGGTGTCCTCGGTGTTCCCCCCACTCATCAGGATTTCTGATAGTAAATATTCAACATGTTGAATTCAACATGTTGAATATTTACGATTTGTGATCGGGGCACCTCCAACATTCTTCCGAGCAGATTCAGTCACCCTTAACATACCTCACACCACAGGAAAATCTGATAAGATAATCTTTAGAACCACCAAGATAATCGGGACATTACCGATTATCTTGTGGTGTGTACCCAGCATAACATGTCTGATGGCTCTGCTAACGAATGCCTGTGAACCTTGGTAAAGCAAGCATATTTCTTTTAGCACAATTTAAAAAACAAGGCTGTGAGTGACAGTTGTATAGTCTGTTCAGAGAATTGCACTTTTATACAACAGTAAGATTCAGTAAGAATAGTAAGAAAGATTATTTTATTAAGGGAGGACATTACAGCCTTGATGCCTGTAACACTGGAGAAAGTGTATGATAAAGTGATTCACTTTATAGGTTTTATAACAGTAAGCCTTTGTGGATTGTAGAGCCTTAATGTTTTCAACCAGTCACAAAATTATCTGTGACTTCTCTTATTAAACATAATTTTAATCCTAGTAAATGCACATTATTCGCTCCAAAAAGTTAACTTGTAAAACATGTCAATGATTAGCAGGCAAGCTGTCAATTTGTTATGTAAAAAGCTGTTTCCCCACAAAAGCATATTAAATATACTAAAGCATTTCTTCCATTCACATTCAAAAATGACCACTGCTTTGTTTTGGTGATTTTAGAAGCTCCCCCTATGCTCTCCAGTCTTTTAAATTTTATCGGCCAAGCAATTCCATGAGAGCTGACATCTAGTCCAACAGCACTGTGATTTTGTTTTTTTCACTGTTTTTATCACTCTGTTTATTGTGTTTTTGTTTTCTATTCTGTTCTATTCTGACTGTCAGTTTGTAGAGTAGTCATTCATTCATTTAACAGATTACTCAATATACAGTACTGTGCAAAAGTCTTAGGCCACAAGTATTTTCACCAACAAAAACTGGTTTTAAGTCAGTCATCAAGCTATCTTTTGCTGTAGTGTCTCAGTAGGAAATATCAGTTTTATTTCCAAACATACCTTTTGCCATTAATTGTAACTAGATACAAAACTTTAAGTTGGCATGAGAAAGCCTGACCAAAAAGTTTCAAAAGTTTGATGGTTTTCAGTCTGAAACAGTTTGAAGTTTAAAGTAGTTTTAAAGCTTAAAGGGGTCATATAATGCCCATTTTCCACAAGTTGATATTATTCTTTAGGGTCTTAATGAAAAATCTGTAACATAGTTTGGTTAAAATTTCTCATTGGTAGTGTAAAAAACACCTTTTTTACCCTGTCAAAAACAGCTCTTGTCAGAGCAAGCCGTATTGTGTCATTCTCCTTTAAATGTTAATGAGCTCTGCTGACCCCGCCCCTCTCTTCCGAGCCCTGAGGCACTGTTTACTTTAGCCACATTCATTGTGAAACTTGCTAATTAGCACATTATTAGGAAAGGCAATTTGCAAAGATTCATTAAAAAAAACCTTGTACTCACTTCTTCTTGAGGTGAAGCTGGATCACGAATGATTCGCACGAACATAGATGCATTTAGGTACATCGGGGGCGCACTTCCTTCAGAACAAAACGTAATCCTCTTCAGCCACCCAGATGACAGGAGTAAATGACTACTGCTATGTTCATTATTACATCCAACAACAAAACATCTCAATCGCTTAGGAGCCATTCTTGTCTACATCTGCTCCGGTGATGAACTGATGACAGCTCACTCAGGGCGGGTCTGAAGTAAGACACCAGTGCAGTCTGTGCTAAAACGCTACTGTCAATCTAGTCTCAGCCTCAGACGTCACGCCCACAGAATGTTGGCTGAACGTCTGATGCATATGGCACACTTATCTGGACACACTTCAGGAGTGTCGAAGTCGTCGTCGGATTGGTTGAATTATACAGGATTTCCGGGAGATGTGTGTGTCGCGTTCTTTAATGTTCCGCCTGGAAACAAAAATGCTGTGGCATCAAACCTCCTCACGAAAGAAGAAAGCCGTCGTGCTTACAACTGTGACGTCAAACGTTTATCAGGATCAAATAAACGCTGGATTTTTAAAAGTATGTGTAATATTTAAAGTTCACGGCATAGAATCTTTAAAATACATCTGAGAGTTTCACACACCGGTCTGTTATTGTGGCGACATTTCCACACCCTGAAACGTGACACTGAACGAAACGAACTGTGATTGGTTGTTTGACATGTCGGCCAAACGGCATCATGGGTGGGCCTTGGCCAATGAAAGCTGCCATCTATTCCAGACCTTCAGCGTGAGACTACTGTCTACTACGTGAGACTACTGTCAATCAAACTATAGTAGGAGCGGCCTTCGTCTGTATGATGTCACACAGACAGGCATCTAAGATCGGCTCGATTGAGAAAGGGGTAAAGATTTTAGTAGATTAAAAAAAAAACACTGCGTGGATTTTTATCATTATAGGGTGGTTGTGTACACACATTGCCAACACACATTTCAGTTAAAAAAACTTGTAAAAGTGCATGTAGCATTATAATGACTCCTGTAAAGCTTGAATATTTTGAAGGCAATATAGTCTGTCAGAAAAATGAGATCATATGGTTTAGAAATATTGCTCAGGTATTCTGGATTATTTTTCTAGGGTAATCAGGGTGGGTGCTAGGGTGTTGCTATGATGTTGCAAGGGTATCTTGGGTGGTTGCTAGGGCTGTTACTAGGGTACCCAGATTGGGTCTCTGGGGTGGTTACTAGGGTACTCGGGGTAGTTGCTAAGGTGTTTCTGTGCAGTTGCTAGGGTACATGGGGATGTTGCTATGCAGTTGCTTGGGTACTCAGGGTGGTTGCTAGGTTGTTGCTATGTGGTTGCTAGGGTATCTGGGGTGGTTGCTAGCATACTCTGTGTGGTTGCTAGGGTGTTGCTATGCAGTTTCTAGGCTACTTGGGGTGGTTGCTAGGGCGGTTACTAGGGTACCCTGGGTGGTTGGTAAGGGCTACAAATTGCTCCACATTGCTAAAACTACCCCGTCCTGCAGATTTGCTTTATTCAACATCAAGAAAACCGTGCCCTTTCTTTCGGAACATGCTTCACAACTCCTTTTTCAAGCTCTTGTTCTGTCCAGGCTGGACTAATGAAATGGTCTCTTGGCAGATCTTCCAGACAGTTCTATCAAAACTTTACAATTAATCCAGAACATGCAGCAAGATAAACTTTTAATGAACCGAAAAGAATGCACATCACACCTCTGTTTATCAATTTGCACTAGCTGCTCGTATAAAATTCAAGGCATTAATGTTTGCCTACAAGACCACCACTGGCTCTGCACTCCTTTACCTAAATTCATTACTTCAGACTTATGTGCCCTCTAGAAGCTTGCATTCTGCAAGTGAATGACACATTATTGTGCCATCCCAAAAAGGCACAAAATAACTTTCACAGACTTTTACATTAAATGTTCCCTCTTGGTGGAATGACCTGCCCAACTCAATCTGAGCAGTTGAGTCCTTAGCTATCTTCAAGAATCGGCTAAAAACGCATCTCTTCCATCTATATTTGACCCTCTAACTCTAGCTGTCTCTATTCTAATTCTATTCTTTAAAAAAAAACAAAAAAACTTGGCCTTTTAGATGTCACAGATCGGCCAGGCTCATCCACCACCCAATCACAGCGCACACCGTCACCCGAGTATTAACTGCACGCACCTGTTTGGAATCATCACTCTCATCAGGACTCTTTCATAAGCACACACCTCACTTCACTCAGTGTCTGGTCTTGTTTCTATGAAGTGGACTCACTCTTATGCCTTTCAAATGCTATTCAGAAATACTTGCCTTTTTTACTTACCCTTTGTGTCTCCTCCAGTGTGTGTCTCTGCTCCTTGCTCCAATGTTCCATTGCCCTTGACACTCACCTGCCATCACCATCTGCTACTGTTGCTGTAAATAAAGTTACCTGTGTATCTTCTAATCCTCTGTCTGAGTCTCCTTGCGTAAAAGAAGACCAGACCGTTAAAGGATTCAGCAACATGAGTGCAGCTGATCCGTTCCAGGAGATCGTGGATGCTCTAAAACGGATTCTCACTCCCGCACCAGTTTCACCACCACCACCTGTACTACCAGACATCAACACCGCCGCTCCTTCTCCGACTATCCTTATAAGTCCCATGCCCAAACTACTGCCCTTCTCTGGCTCGGTGGAGGAGTGCAATGGGTTTTTACTTCAATGCTCGCTTGCTTTACAAAATGCAACCGCATCTGTATCCAACGAAAAAAGCCAAGATTGCGTTTTATAAAGCTGTCCATCCGATGTGTCACCCATATGCAATCTTGTATTGAAGAACATCAACTGAGGGCCAGACGCCATCAGCCCTCCAGAACCAGGTCAAGAGCCTATACAGGCGGATAGTACTCGACTCTCTTCATCGGAACGGCAGAGGCGGCTGACCCAGGGTTTATGTTTGTACCGTGGAGCTGGAGGGCATGTGATCGCCGCATGCCCAATTCATCCACCAAGACCCGTGGTGAGTGTCATTGAACCATAAATCAGAATCAGAATCAGAATTAGCTTTATTCGCCAGGTGTGCGCAAACACACGAGGAATTTGTTGTGGTTTTAGGGTGCTCCTGGTACATACATACATACATACATACATACATACATACATACACATCTGACATGAGAACAGAAAAAACATTTAAATAGTAAGACTTAACAATGGATAATAATAATAATAATAATAATAATAATAATAATAAGTATGAATCTGGAACAGTAGATTTATGTACAGATTTGTGCATTATTTACTATATATACAGCTGTATAAATAAACAGATATGTATGTGTATTTACATAGTACTTGAGAAAGAGGCAATAATTAAAGATGGAGAATGAATTACAGAACACAGGTAATGATCCATGTGTTAGCTATTTAAGCTGGAGATGGCATGGGGGGAAAAACTGTTTTTATGCCTAGATGTTCTAGTGCACAGAGATCTGTAGCGTCTGCCTGAAGGGAGAAGTGCAAACAGGTTGTGTCCGGGGTGAGAGGGGTCTTTGATGATGCTACCTGCCCGTTTCTTCACTCTGGAGTTGTACAAGTCCTGAAGGCTGGGCAGGTGCACACCAATTATCTTTTCTGCTGTCCCAACAGTCCGTTGAAGTCTTCTTATATCTGATTTGCTGGCTGACCCAAACCAGACAGTTATGGAGGAGCACAGAACCGACTCAATAACAGCTGAATAAAACTGATTCAGCAGCTCCTGTGGCAGGTTGAACTTTTTCAGCTGACGAAGGAAGTACAACCTCTGCTGGGCCTTTTTCACAATGGAGTCAATGTGAGTGTCCCACTTCAGGTCCTGAGAGATGGTTGTGCCCAGGAACCTGAATGACTCCACTGCAGCCACAGTGCTGTTCATGATGGTGAGTGGGGGGAGAGGAAGGGGGTTTCTCCTGAAGTCCACTATCATCTCCACAGTTTTGAGCGTGTTCAGCTCCAGGTTGTTGTGACTGCACCAGACAGCCAGCTGCTCAACCTCCTGTCTGTAAGCAGACTCGTCGCCGTCCTTGATGAGGCCAATGACTGTAGTGTCGTCCGCAAACTTCAGGAGTTTGACAGAGGGGTCTTTAGAGGTGCAGTCGTTGGTGTAGAGGGAGAAGAGTAGTGGGGAGAGAACGCAGCCCTGAGGAGCTACAGTGCTGATGGTGCGGGTGTTGGATGTGAGTTTTCCCAGCATCACAAGCTGCTGCCTGTCTGTCAGGAAGCTGGTAATCCACTGACAGATGGAGGTGGGTACAGAGAGCTGAGTCAGTTTGTTCTGAAGGGTGTCCGGGATGATGGTGTTGAAAGCGGAGCTGAAGTCCACAAACAAGATCCTTGCATAAGTCCCTGGTTTGTCCAGATGCTGCAGGATGTAGTGCAGTCCCAGTCAGGAGGAATGTACACACTCACCAGAATAAACGAGGAGAACTCCCGCGGTGAATAAAAATAATCAATATGCAGCCCCTCACCTCTATTGTGAAGCTTACTGCCTCCGGTATCTCCCTTTCAGTACACGGCTCCTTGACTCCGGGTCAGCCGGGAACGTCATCTCCGGGAACCTCTGCCGCCAATTCAAGCTCCCGACTACTACCACCAAAACCACCTAGCAGGTCCAATCGGTAAGCAGTAGACCACTCAGCCGAAAACATGTACGCCACAGCGTTGGACCTCTTCACTTACAAGTGGGACAGTTACACGAGGAAACTCTGCATCTCCTGATTCTGAAGGACTCCACTGCTGATGTGATCCTAGGGCGCCCATGGTTTGTGCAACATAATTCCATCATCTCCTGGAAAACTTGGTGAGGTCCTGAAGTGGGGCAGTACCTGTTTCCCTGACTGTTTCCCTCACAATCCTCAGCCATAATCTTTTCAGCCTGAAACACTCACTGTCAACTCCACTTCCATCGAGAGTCCCGTAGAGAAAAAGTCAGTGGATATTCCCACCTGTTACGCCCCCTATAGTGATGTCTTCTGCCCGAAGAAAGCCTCCCAGTTACCTCCGCACCGGCCATGGGACTGTGTCATAGATCTGCTTCCGGGTGAGCCAGTGCCCCGTGGTAAGATTTATCCACTATCACTCCCAGAGCAGAAGGCCAGGGATGAGTACGTTGAGGAGGCTTTACATTAAGGCTATATCCACCCTTCTACGTCTCCTGCTGCTTCGAGCTTTTTCTTCGTGGCAAAGGAGGACGGAGGTTTGAGGCCTTGTATCGATTACCGGACGTTGAAGAAGTTGACAGTCAAATTCCGCTATCCACTTCCCCTCGTCCCAGCGGCATTGGAACATCTCTGCGGAGCCACAGTCTTTTCCAAGTTAGACCTCCGCAGCGCGTACAACCTCATCCGGATACGTGAGGGGGACGAGTGGAAGACTGCCTTCATTACCCCTACTGGTCACTATGAGTACCTCGTCATGCCGTATGGATGAGTAAACGCACCCTCTGTATTCCAGGATTTCATGCACAAGGTTCTCCGGGAGTATCTCCATCGGTTCATTCTCGTCTACATTGATGATATCCTTATCTACTTCCGGAGCATGGCCGAAAATCACCACCACGTTGCGGAGATCCTGCAACTCCTGAGAGAATTCCACCTGTTCCTCAAAACTGAAAAATGCTCCTTCCATCAGTCCTCAGTGCATTTCCTTGGCTACATCATAGACCAGAGTGGTTTCCAGATGGACGAGGGGAAGGTAGAGACCATCAGGAATTGGCCTGTTCCAACTACCATCAAGGAACTTCAGCGGTTCCTGAGATTCTCCAACTTTTATAGAAGATTCATCCACAACTACAGCTCCATAACCAGTCCACTAACGAGCCTGTTAAGAGACAAGCCCAAATCTCTGTCCTGGTCACCAGCAGCCACTGAAGCCTTTGAAGCCCTCAAGAAAGCCTTCACATGTGCACCGCTCCTCATCCATCCAGACCCCAACAAGCCCTTCATTGTAGAGGTGGATGCCTCCACCACAGGTGTAGGAGCGGTGCTTTCTCAGCAGCAGGGGACTCCAGCCAAACTCCATCCATGTGCCTTCTTCTCTCGCAAACTCAGCCCGGCGGAAAAAATTATGACATCGGCAACAGGGAACTCCTGGCTATTAAGATAGCCCTAGAGGAGTGGAGGCATTGGTTGGAAGGTGCACAACGTTCCTTCATTGTTCTCACTGACCACAAAAATCTACAGTATCTGTGAGACGCCAAGAGACCTAATCCTCGCCAGGCTCGATGGGCACTCTTTTTCACCAGATTCAATTTTACCATCTCCTATTGTCCAGGTCCCAAGAATGTTAAAGCAGACGCTCTCTTTCACCTTCATGCTCCTGAAGAAGTCAGTGAGGAACCAGAACCCATCATTTCCAAGAAAATCTTTGTAAGCCCCATCCAATGGACCTCCAATCCAGCTACCTCCGCCAACGCTTCCACAGCCACTCCCCCGGGCTGTCCACAGGAGTTGCAATATGTCACCAGAACACAACGCACTCCCCTGATTCACTCTGTTCACACTTCTCTGGGCACTGGCCACCCAGGAGCCAGTGCAGTACATATATAGAATTGTCATAGCACTTGCATATCATTGCTCTTTTGTTGATTTTCATTGTCCTCATTTGTAAGTCGCTTTGGATAAAAGTGTCTGCTAAATGACTAAATGACTAAATGTAAATGAAAATGTAAATATTAGATAAGTTTGAATGAGTTTTAATGGGTTAGAAATAGTACATAGAAGGGAAGCTTTATTGAGTCTCAGGGGATTCTGGGAGTTTAAGTTTGAATTTTGTCAGTTTGACTTTGAATAGTTTTGGCTCATTTGAACATTCTGTCAATGTAAATTCATGGGATTTTTATCATTTTTAATCTCCATATTTATGAAAACCATAAGTCTGATCAGTTAGAAAAGATATATCAACTCGAGTCCGATCAGTCTGAAGGTCTGGGCTGAGTTTGGAGTTTGTAGTGTTAAAGTGTATCTAGGAGGAGATACAGTCAGAAATTTTAGTCTCAGAAGAAGAAGAAGAAGTATTAGAAGCTAAAGTTCGTGAACAAACTTTAAATGTTGATCAAGCCAACATGGGCGGCCTTGAGGCAAAAGAGCCAGATTACTTGTGTGTTCAGTGTTCTTGAGCTGCCCCGCTGCAAAAAAGTACAACAGTTTTCAGTATTTTTCTATGAACGCTTGCTATTTTGTATTCTAATAAAAAGCCTATTAGACTGTGACAACAACTTGGATGGAGTAGGCTAGCTGGATGTGAAATAAGTCATGTCTTTTTTTTTTTTTCTCCATGTTTGTTATTTCAAACTCCTGTCACCGAAGTGTTGTGGGCAACGACACAGAATGTAACTGAAACAATGCCGTTTAACTTGATGCAGTCATCGGGTCCAAGCACAATGGCTTGTATAAATGTGTTATACAATGGACATATCTCTTTTCAAGTAAATTATGAGTCATTATGTGAGTATTATTATATACACAATGTTAAAATAGATAATATAGTGTCCCTTCTTCAGTTGGACATACATTCAACTTGACAAACATATTGTGAATACTACTAAAATTAATATAAAAAGTATTGATGAGATTACAGTTGTTGCATACTTCTTATATTGGACTTTATTAAAGTTTATTATTTATATGCTTTTTTTTTATTTAGTCACTTTATTTAACTATTTTCACAGTCTTTAAACTGAGATTGTCACGAGTACGGGAGGCACGGGAACCAGGAACGAGGAGACGAGAAATTAGCACTACATGAGTTTTATTCTCCAGACAGGAACACAGATCACAGGTAAGACATTCAAAGACCGACAAACACTAACTCAAAGGACTGGGGGTTTTAAAGACAGGACAATCAGAGAACTAAAGGAGACACACCTGGAATCAAATTAACACAATCAGACTGGGAAGAAACTGGGTCACAGGAAAACACATGAGGAGCAAAAACACAACAAAACAGTCCAGGGGCGTGACATTACCCCCCCCCCTCCCGGAAGGTGCGTCCTTGCACCGTGGAACAACAGAGGGGAGGGAAACGGGTGGGAACAAAAGGCGGAGGCTCAGGAGGAGGGGGAAGCCGGAAGGGGGCCGGCTGACAGAGACCAGGGAGGTGACGAAGGAGGGAGGAGCCAGGGAGGAGACAGGAGGGACCCGGAGTAGGAGGAGCCTGGCAGGACCCAGGCCACAGCCATGATGATGGCCCAAGGTGGAGCAGACGGCGGAGCAGGTGGTGGAGGAGCCCGAGGTGGAGACGGAGAGCCGACGAGCCAGGGGGATGCTGAGGATCCGGGGGGCCAAGGTGGAGCCGAGTGCTCTGGTGACTGAGGCGGAGCTCCGGAGATCCGCGGCGAAGCCGGAGCGACTGAGGACCAAGGTGGAGCTGGCGGGAGGAAGGAGCCCAACTGAGCTGGTGGGATGGAGCGACGAGGTGCAGCCGGAGGAGCGGAGTCCTGAGGCGATGGCGGGTCGACAACCGACCAAGGCGGAGCCGGAGGGACGAGGGAGCCCGGTGGAGCTGGAGGATCGATGGGTGACGGTGGAGGCGAGGGAGCTAGGAGCCGAGGTGGAGCCACTGGGTCAACGGACCGAGGCGGAGTCCAGGCCGAGGAGGCTGGAGGCGGAGGGGAGGGATACTCCAGCCCCGGCAACGCTGGAGAATGGCAGTCCCATGGGGCTCGCACCGTATTGATGGTGGGCTGAGGGCGAGCAAAGGGGCTGCCAGACGACAGCGGTGGAGGAGGCAGGAGCGGGTGGGAGGGCGAGCATTTGTGAGCCTCCGGGCCTTCAGGGTTAACCCTTGTAGGGCACTTCCGAGGGGCCGGCACTGGCGGGCACTTGCGAGGGGCCGGCACTCTTGCAGCGCGGATTCTGAGGGACGCTCTTGCAGCGCGGAGACAGGGAGGTACCTTCATGGCGCAGGCACTGGGTGGCGCTCTTGTGGCGCGGGCTCTGGTTTGCGCTCTTGCAGCGCGGGTTCTGATGGGCGCTTGGGAGGCTCTGAGCTGGACGGGACCAGCGGAGGTGAAGGTGGGCTGGACGGGACCAGCGGAGGCAAAGGTGGGCTGGACGGGACCAGCGGAGGCAAAGGTGGGCTGGACGGGACCAGCGCCTGATGAGGGGGAACGTCGACCTCCCGATCCGTTTCCCAGTCAAGGAGATCCCCTTCCATGTCTAGCAGCCCCAGATGAACCATCAACTCACCCTCAGCCATGGTGCAGTGGGCGGAGCTCCACTCCGCGCTCACATCGTCCATGGTTGGCTCCCTCGCGATGGGCACTGTCGCCGGCTCTCGCACCTGATCTGACGCGTTGGGCTCAACTTCCGGGGCGATCTTCCGCTCAGTCGCTCAGCTTCGCGCTGGCTCGCAGATCGCGGCAGGGAGTGGCTCTCCATCATCGGTGGGCTCAGGCTGATGCTCCGCACCGCTGGGAGTTGGTAGGCTGGGCTCTGGGTCTGGAGTGGATCTGGTGAGATCATCTTCGGGTGAGACGGTGAGGGGTGATCCGTTTCTCACCAGAATCCACTCCACGAAGGCGGCGAAATCCTCTCGAGGACCATCCGCGGACGACAGCGCTCTGCACGCGGTGTTCAAACTTGAATCCCATGAATCAACAAAATCCCATGAACTTCGCCCCAATCGGGAGCTGTATATGCACATGTGCACTCAGGGACTTTGTTTCAATGCAGCTAAGCTCGCGTTGCTTCATGTGATCTTCAGGTGATCCTCTAAATGATTGCTAGGGTGTGGCTTGACAGCTTCATAGTTATCCTGAGAGTCTGATTGGCTGCCTGAGTAAAATGAGCCCACCCCATGTCTCTATGACATTGTGATGCAGAGTTATGTTCAGTGAAAAATTCCTATGTAAATTACCATAGTAGGAAAAATGTGTGCTCAGATGCTGTTTCATGGGCCATCCCTCATCTTAGTATGTTCATGGGGCAACTTTGGGGCACATGCGTGCCCCAACTTTGAAGCACATGTTTCTGTGGGTCTCGGTGCTACGGCCCGTCAAAGTTAAGTCTATGGGATGTTTTCACCCACTTTTTTGCCTGTGGGGCAAAAATCATTAACCCGATCGCTTAGAAAAGATAAAGCACAACATTCCTCAAGTCGCATGATTTGACGCTTCATTCATGAGTCTGTGACAAATGGTAGAGGAGGAATAGTGCCCAAATTTTGTGTGGAAGAAGTATGCAAGATAATAGTGATACCTTGCCTTTGGCAAGCACCAGTAACTAGATAAGTAAAGTTTGCAGACAAACTTTGAAGTTGGCTTGAGAAAGCCTTGTGTGAAAGCTTAAAATTTGAATTTGTTGTTGAAGTTGTTGAAACTGAAGTATGATTAACATGATGATCAAGTTACTAGCATGTTGCTAGCATTATTAGTATGTTACTAACATGATTAGCAAGTTACTAGCATTTTGCTAACATGATTATTGCATGATTAGTATGTTATATGTTTGTTTCTAGCATGATTAACATGTTTGCTAGCATGATAACTCAATTAACATGATTTTAGCATGTTTGTTAGCACAATGCTATCTTAATTAGCATGATGCTATCTTGATTAGCATGTTGATAGTATATTGCTAGCATGAGTTTAACACGATTAGCATACATAGACATAGATTGACTGGGAAATTATATTTACATTTTACGTAGTCTGTTGTTATAATGATCTCACCGTTTTTTTGTTGTTGTTGTTGTTTGTTTGTTTGTTTGTTTGTTTTTTTTTTGTTTTTTTTGGCCATATAAAAAAACAACTCTGGACCAAATTGCATATTTGGTGCCAGTTTGGGCCAAACAGTTAATTTTTTTTTTTTTTTTTATAAAACACATAAAAACACATGCAATTTTTGTCTGGAGATTCAAATTGTTCCATTTAAAAAAAAAAAAAAAAAAAAAAAAACTGACTACTTCATGTCAGGCTTTACAGGGTTAACGTCTTGTTGTAATAAATTGTTGTATAAAATAAATTTAAAGGGGTGGATGATTACGATTTCACTTTTTTAACGTTAGTTAGTGTATAATGTTGCTGTTTGAGCATAAACAATATCTGCAAAGTTGCAGCGCTGAAAGTTTGATGAAAACGGAGATATCATCTTTTAAAATTCTGTCAGTTTAATGCTTACAAAAATGGCTCGTAGGGACTACAAGGAGTTACTTCCCGGGTCTGTTATATCACGAACCCAGATGAACCCCGCCCCCGGGAACAGGTAAGGAAAGGGAGCGAAGCCATGCTGCGCTGCTTAAGAGAAGAGGAAGAGAAAACTAGGGGTGCACGTAAAAATCTATTCATATATGAATCGCGATTCTGTCTTCTAACAATTCTAATGGACACACAACTTTCAAAATCAATGTTCTAATGCAGCGGTTCTTAATATCTCTCTCTCTCTCTCTCTCTCTCTCTCATTCAGATCATCAGCTCTGAATGATGTGGTTTACTGTATATTAAAAGCTAACAGAAGTAGTAGCATTTACAAATAACAACAGCATATCTAACAGTATGACAACAACAAACAAACATACGATTAAGAGCTGTACTTGCACAGGTTCTGGGCGATCCTCTTCACTAATGGCTCGTTTCCACTGAGCGGTACGGTTCGGTACAGTACGCAATTATTTCCGTTTCCACTGTCAGAAGTTGTGAATGGTACCAAAATAGCGAACCGTACCACTTTTTTGGTACCCTTCCATTGGGGTACCTAGTACAGCAAAGGGTACCAAAAGGGTGGAGCTAAACTCACTGCAGAAGTTGATTGGTTGAAAGAGATAAAGCTTCTCCTTCAGCTCCATGCAATCACCAGGCGCTCCGTTCTCATGTATCCGTATAGTGCAGCCTTACGCACGGCTAGTCCTACCGACATTTGCCGCTGGCTCTGTAGTGATTAATTCATTTTGGGTATATTTAACGGGCATTCGTGGTCTCATGAATCTGTTATTTGTTCCTGGTCATTTCGTTTTGGCTGAGCACAAAAGTTATGTTTAACTTTATTTATTTTGAACCGTAGTACAGCACTGACTTTGTAGCATATGTTTGACTGAACTGTTTGCTTTTGTCTTTATTTCCTCTTATATAAGCCTCTTATACTTTGTACATATACTTTTATAATGGCTATTAATGTTCATTAAAACTGACATTTAACAAAAAGAAGCAGAGTTGTGCTTATTGTCGCGCTTTATTGTCGATCGCTACTTTCCGGCATACACCAAATCTATCAAGTAAGGGTTCAGTTGGCAGTGGAAACGCAAGCTCGATCAGGGTGTTCCATCCCGAATCATACCATACCGTACTGTATTGACCTGTACCACTCAGTGGAAACGAGCCATAATATCCTCTGCGTCTCAATCAGGCTCAGATTGATAAGAAATATAGACAACGCCATTGTTTACAATACAACCAGAGCACATGGAGAAGGGACAGAGTGGTGTGGAATAAAGGTAAATTATGTGAAAAATATATATATATTTTTTTTTAAATGAAGCATTAACACATGTTAGAATGGACCCCATAAACACAATCAATCCTAGAAGAAAAACCAGTCAACCACCCCTTTAATAGTCACAGTCATGCTGTCATCTTAAATTTTAGCATCATTGCCTTTGGAATAATGGTTGTGCTGATATTTGGAACAACAGCACGATTGTGAATGTGATATTGCTGAAGTATATCATAGTGATGGAAACTGCACATTTGTCGAGGGGTATGCAAGATCAGTGCCGGTGCCCCCCTTTATTCTAGAAGCCTCTAACACTAACTTGCGCAGAAAACTTTCTGTAAGTCAGTGACCAAAAGCCCATTACTAGCTTGTGCATGGAAGGATACAGACTAGAGGCTGACGGGTCACGGGAATCCCGCAGGATGGGAAACAAAATCGCTACGAATCACGTGATTGGGACGGTACAGGAAAAAATGTCATCGGGAGTGGGCGGGACCGGGAATAGTAATGATACCCAACTTTATACACAAATATGCCTTTTATATAAATAAACTATAAACTGTATATTTTAATTCTGAACTCAGTTCTAGTTGCCCTGTCTCGCTCTCCTCCTGTTTGCTTTGGTGTGGCTGCGTGAATGGCGCAGTCCGTGACGGACAGATCGTTAACGGCTGGTCTATGTGCAGGGGCGGCGCCAGAGAATTTTGAACGCAGGTGCTGAGGGGGGGCTAGATCAATGACAGGGGGAGCTGGGCAATTAAGAGTAAATATGACCAAAACATGTTGTTATTATTATTTTTTATATGAATAATAAAATCGCTATATAGGCGAATTTCACAACAATGAACCAGTTCACAGACATAACAAATAAATTTGCAGAAATCTTGAAAACCTATTAAAAAAACACACAAACAAGCAAAAAACAAATCTTTTCTGATTATCTAGTATCGGTGCATTAGGCTTGCTGCAACGGTGCTGGCGGTGATACCGGTGTTAAAGGAACACTCCACTTTTTTTTGGAAATAGGCTCATTCTCCAACTCCCCCAGAGTTAATAAGTTGAGTTTTACCGTTTTTGAATCCATTCAGCCGATCTCCGGGTCTGGCGAGAGCACTTTTAGCATAGCTTAGCATAGATCATTGAATCCAATTAGACCAGTAGCATCGCGTTCAAAAACGATCAAAGAGTTTCGATATTTGTCCTATTTAAAACTTGACTCTTCTGTAGTTATATCGTGTACTAAGATCGGCGGAAAATGAAAAGTTGCGATTTTCTAGGCTGATATGATTAGGAACTACTCTCATTCCGGCGTTGGAGAATGAGCCTATTTCCAAAAAAAGTGGAGTGTTCCTTTAAGCACCGTCCCTCACCGTCATTTAGATTTTTTTATTACTATTAAAAAAAATACTTTAGTTCAGTTTAGAGAACAGACACAACAATTAGAACTAAACGCGGCTGCTCAATGCAGCACACCAAACGAACGACAGTCGGGCGCGTCACAGATCAGATTTAATTTATCACGTGAGGAGAGTGAGTCGAGCTGACTGTCGAGAAGAGTGAGGTGAGACAGATAAGACGATGGCAGAAGAGTTTCAAAATGAAATGTAAAAGCTCCCGTTTTAAAAATATTTTGGATTTAGGAAAACCTGTTGACCTGCCATTTAGCCTAATATTGGAAGTCTTTTAATTTATTTATTTTTTAACATTCGTTTCTCATTTATTTGGTTCCACAGTATTTGCTGATTTTTATTTTATTTAAACTGTGTGATCCCCCCCCCCCCCATTATTTTACATCAGTGTGTATGCAGTCCGTGCCTCCAAACTTTCTCTTTTTTTTTTTTTTTAAATCAACATTTTTATTTTTCATACATAACATCCAAAAAAAAATTAATTAAAAAATTAAATTAATTTAAAAAAAAACAACAACAACAGACACATACTCAATATCTCAAAGTCCAGTCAAAGGGAGGGAGAGAGGGAAGGACAAGAAAAACACAAAAGTCACTCCTTTATACAGTCACGTATATCAAAGAGAAAGCACTGCCAAGCATCAATGGTAGAAGGCTTGGCCCCATTGATTCTTGCTGTTGTACATTCACAAGTCACTTGTCATGGTGCGCTGGAAAATAGTCAAGGATTCAGATGCGAGTGAATAAGTATTTATTAATGTCAATTGAGAAGACAAGAGACTCAAGTAGACCGGCAGCAAACACAGGAGACGAGCTCAGATAGAGTAACCAAAACGGATCCTCAGGTGACTCGGTGAGATAAGGTAACGCAGGGACTCAGTGAGCAGACTAGCAGATCCAACGTGGAGAAGATCCTTGGTGCAGCGCCGAAAATCAGGACTAGAGCAGGGAAACAACAGCTCAGACCAGGAGAACCTCCAACAACCATCTGACAAGGACAAGACGAGTGAGCAACAATATATAGGACATCCTCATTCAGAACAGCTGGCGCTGATCGGCTCATCAGTGGAACGAGCCAGCTGATGAGCCGCGCCCATTCACTCAACACACACACATAGCGAGAGAGAGTCAATGAATCCATGAATCGTGACATCACTACGTGCCTCCAAACTTTCTTAATCGTTTTGCTAATTCTACATTTTATAATTATTTGTCGGGGGCAGGCCTACTTGGCACAATTGAACCGATCCATTTTTAAAATAAAATGCTGACATTACGTGCGACTACAAATCAAGTCACGTTGTAGCCTATTGCATTGCAGTAGTTATCCATGAGTCAAATGTTTTTATTTTATTTCATTTTTTTTATGGGGGTACTTTGGTTTTTCTTGGGGGTGCTGGAGCACCTGCTAGCCCCTCCCTAACGCTGCCCATGTCTATGTGGTAATACACACTATCATTCATTGACCTCAAATATGGCTTTTCATCCGATGTATGTAGTAGCAACTTTACATGGCCGCTCAATATGATGTTAACCTAGAGAAATGTGCACAATTGAAGTGTTTGTGTGGAGAGTGGAAGCTGAATAGAGCGCCGGTGCGCTCACTTGCTCTTAAAATCATACAGATAAAAGTAGCCTAATAAATCTTTCGAATCTGTAAAGACTCGTTTATTTGTGTACACTCAGAGTAACAATGAAACCTTACGCTTTAAAGCAATCAGGGTGCGCTTTAGGTCTCTGAGCGAGAAACTTCGAAACTCCGTCTTTGAAAAATATATCTATAGAGAGTGAAATGTCTACTTTCAAATGAAGAAAAAAAACAAACGGGACGGGATTTCTTTTTTTTTTTTGTGGGAGTGGGACGGGAGAAGTTTCAAAATGCACTCCCGTGTCACCCTCTAATACAGACTCATCAGTGAAAAAAGTGATAAAGGTTTGAACCCCTTTCCCTCTTTTTTTAATACCATAGGGAAAAAAGTAAAAACAAGAAAATAAAAGTGTCACATAACATTCCCTTTAACTCCTGATGGTAAACCCCAGACAGATTTTTTTTTTTTAATTCTTTTTTTTTTTTTTTTTTTAACCCGTAATATTGCTCACTTGTTATATAATATAATATTATTTATTTGCCTAAAAGTTATTCATATTCTTGCACATTTTTATATAGTAAAATTTATTTTAAAGAACATCTGCATTTTTTTTCTTTCATTTTTACTTGTAGATAATTCATAGAAAATTTGCCATGCTAAGTGGAAGATTTCTGCAAAGATTTCATCTGGTAGAAAAACAAATACTATTAAAAGGAATGTCCCACTATGGCCACTAAATGGCAGCAGAGGATCATGTATTGTCTCCTTTACAATTTCCACTCTGTAATATAGTTCTTTTCACATGTTTTGTTAATGGATTTATATTTAGACATTATAAAATCACTATAACATTTAAAAATCTCTTTTTTTTGTCAAAGTTCAGCATTGTTTTGTATTGAAGTATGAAGTAGCAAGAGTTTCAACTCATTGAATCTACTTGAATTATACAGATGGCCTACACTGTTAGACATTTCAAAGGGTTTTTACAGTGACTAAGTTACTGTAATTACAATTTACAGTAGCAAACTGTATTCGATTTATCAGTATACTACTGTAATTCATTCATTTTTAATATAGATTTCATTAGATTTTATAATTTTTATATAGAATTCAATTTATTTTTACTCTACATAGGTACTACTGGCATTCAATTAAAACAGACACAATAATTACAAAATATCAAATTCTTTATTTAAAACATTGCATGTATAACACTTAAAAATACAGTCTTCCGATGCTGGAACAGTGCATCTTCACCATTTCTCCTGTCTTAGGACGTTTTGCAGTGCATTTTGTTGTGATTTATCCTCACAAAGAATCTTTAGGCAACAGAAACAAAATGGGGGGGAAAAAGACAAACTGCCAAAGAATACATAGCCGTCTGCAAAACCCAGGTGCTGCTCCAAAACGTGGCCACCATCTTTGCTCACCCTCCACTTTGACAGAAATGTCTTCTCTGAAAAACAAGTAGAAGAAATGACACACTTTTAAAAGGCAAACCTCATATAGAATACACAAATCTCTCAAAACCATAGTTGTTCTCTTACCATGAATTATCAATCTCAGGGTATTCCTGCTCATGTCTTTCTTGATGCTTCATTGCAGTTGCCTTTAGAACACAAATACAAAAAAATGCAGTAAATCTTCAATTCCATTAAAAACTATAACAAACTAATTATAAAACTAGAAAGGCAGCTAGCCATAAAACTAGTTTAACCTAGCTAACATACGCTTTTATTTTCTCAGGCTACTGGCCAACATTAACTACTAATACCTGAACAAAATTTCCCATTAGTTAACCTAATGTTAATATAAGATAAGCGTTGCTCATTAAAAACAATTTTAATTCGGTAACTTAATTCAATAAGCTTACAAAAGTCGTTTGAAACGACAGCGCAGTTTACCATGGTAAAGTTCTGTAACTGCCATGTTGACGAGTAAATGTTACTAATGTTAGGTAAACTGGTGTGCAAAAATCTGACACAAAGACACAGACAAACGTACATATATTTTTACCTTGCTTGCCGGTCTTATTCTCTCGTAAGGTGCATCTACACACAGTGCAGATGTTCTCCGGAGCTCTTCCACTCTCGCGGGTTCATCCCCGGGCAAAACCCGCCGCGCTTCCCGCTGCTTCCGTGTCTTTCTCGGACGCGAGTGGCACGGCGAGGTGCGACTCGATTAAAAACAATATAGAACCCATCCCTGATAGCACACGTACATCTCGGAGACGTCTATTTGACGTCTGCATTTACATCTGCAAGACGTATTTTTTAGGGTGTTTGCTTATCTGCAATACGTCTATAGGACGTCTCCTTTTAGATGTCAAATAGACGTCTATTAGATGTCTTTAAGATGTTTATGATTTAGAATGTATGTAAAACTGACATCTGAAAGACATCTGTCAGACGTTTGTAGACTGCAGATGCTTTCCAGATCAAGAGATCTTTAACAGACATCTTGCAGACGTACGTATGCTATCTGGGATTATATATATTATCCACAGTGGATGCGGACAGTAATGTGATGCCCCGGTATATTTCTGATGTACTCCAAGCGCTCGTGCTGTTTCTGACACGAAGTACAAACGGATTTTCCAATCATTAGAAGCGATGTAACACATCCAGTAGTCAGTCCCAAGCTACTGCGGCTTTGTAGACACGGTGTAGGGCAAATTGTGTCAATCAAAATGTAAGAAATGAGGAAAATAAAACGACCTCAGTATAATGGCGCCAAAGAGACTGTTACAGTAGTATACAGCAATTTTAAAAAATACAGTAAGTCTCTGTATGTGGGGTCTGACGTCACAGAAAATTCCCAAGATGCAAAGGGTATTAGTTATTTACTGTAAAGGGAATTTGCAGTATTATACTGGGTGATATACAGTAAATAACTGGAAATTACAGAAATGTCTAACAGTGTATTTTAAATTTACAACAGCAATTTTCAGTGAAAAGTGGCTAGTTTGTATCCTTGTTTACAATCTTCTCAGTTTCTCTCAAATGAATAAATTCTCTTTCATAGGGGTGGCCAGGAATGGGGCAGCAACCAGTCTGGGGTGGCAAAGAAATCTTCATTATTTCAACATTGAAATGTATTTGACTATAAAGTACTAGACTGTTTTAGTGCCTAAAACACAACTGAATACAATTAATTTGTACTTAATTGTAACTGAGATAGTTGTGAATTACATTAAGTAATATTGAGTGAATGACCATTTTTGTATTATTTTTGTATTACCTAGGCTCCAGGTATTTTAATAAAAGGGCTCACTATAGCTTTATTGCTCAGTAAGCTTGGTTCTGGGTCTTAAAGGAAAACGCCACCGGTTTTCCATATTCTAATATGTTCTTCCCTCAACTTAGACTAGTTGATACGTACCTCTCCCGTCTCAGTTCGTGCACTTAATCGCTCTAGCGCACGGCGCAACTATGTTAGCGTTTAGCTTAGCCCCATTCATTCCTTAGGATCCAAACAGGGATGAATTTAGAAGCCACCAAACACTTCCATGTTTTCCCTATTTAAAGATGGTTACATGAGTAGTTACACGAGTAAGTATAGTGACACAAAATAAAACGTGGCGATTTTCTAAGCGGATAAAAAATGATAACTATAATGTATGGCGGAAGAGCACTTCGCAGCACTTCGACTTCGGCGCAGTAATATCATCGCTCAAGTGAGCACGTCACAGCACTTCGACCTCGGCGCATGATGATATTACTGCGCCGTGGTCGAAGTGCTGCGACGTGCTCTTCCGCCATACATTATAGTTATCATTTTTTATCTGCTTAGAAAATCACCACGTTTTATTTTGTGTCATCACACTTACTCGTGAAACTACTCATGTAACCATCTTTAAATAGGGAAAACATGGAAGTGTTTGGTGGCTTCTAAATTCATCCCTGTTTGGATCCTAAGGAATGAATGGGGCTAAGCTAAACGCTAACATAGTTGCGCCGTGCGCTAGAGCGATTAAGTGCACGCACTGAGACGGGAGAGGTACGTATCAACTAGTCTAAGTTGAGGGAAGAACATATTAGAATATGGAAAACCGGTGGCGTTTTCCTTTAACACCCCCAAAATCTTGTCCTCCATCATTGCATAGACCCACTCATGGATGAGACATGCAGATATAGTCAACCTTCACTGAATTTTACATAATCAATGAACTCTGAAAAACGTATCAGTCATTCTATTCTAACATTCTATTAGTTGTCAAAATTAATTCATTGCAGCACTTTTGTCGTACCTAAATCGAGCTCTGTACAAAGGAAAATAATGTAAGAATGTAAAATGAGTTATTTTATGCATTTTATGGTTTCATTTTCATACTTTACAAGTTAAGGGAAAATTAGTGCATATATTCTAGTACATTTAACTGCACTGTTCTCACATTTGGCCTACTTGTGCATTAAATTTAACAAAAAAAAAAAAAACATATCCTATCATCTTGCGCACTATTGTGATTTCGAATAGCTGAATATTTCAGTAGGCTGCATTTGAGAGACGTTCTTAAATGTAATGCACATACATGCATGCACAGCTTTGCAGCTTTAATCGCCATTTTGGTAATTTCGTGACTTGACTATGTATGTTCGCAGTTTCTAGTGCGTTTTTTTATGATGAAGTGATAGAGCGTGCGCCTCATATTCGTGTGCACAGTAAAACGGCTGACAGGACAGGAAAGTTTGTTTTACTGACATATAACAATATCCCATCAGACCGCAGTTCCCTATGTTCTACTGAAGCTCATTTGGCACCTGTAGCCTACCTTTTCCGCGCTTGTTTGACTTCAGCTTGCCCTCAGCGCGCGTCTGAAAAGTCTCCCGTTTGCTGTGGTCACAAAGACATACCGTTCCGCGTCTTAATAATTTTTTAATAAATATGTTTTTTAACTCATTAAAATGCTAAAAACTGTTAGATAAAAATGTTACATTAATTGTTTTTAATAACTAAGCTTTTGATTATTTATTACATTTTATTACTATAGAAGATTTTCACAGAATGATTTTGGCAAAATGGCGCCCCTATGCACTGCATACTGCATACCCCTTATTTGCGCCACTGGATGAAACTGACACACATTTTCAGTAGAAAAAAAAAGAGAGGAAAACATGGCTTATGAAAAGTGCAACCTATTGAACAGAGTGTGTATCTCTATCACTCACAGCCTTTTTATTTGTATAAGGTACAATTTGTTGTCCGTCCAAACTAAGGCCTATTGTGACATGATGGATGTCTTTTGCAGGCCTTAATTCATGTGATCAGAGCTTATCCATATCATTTTTCCATTGCTGCCCATCGAGGGAAAGAGAAGATGTGCTTCAAGGCAGAAGCACAATTAGAAGCCATTAACAAGAGCTGCAGCATTGACACACAGTGTGTCATCATACCTAGTGAGTGATCACTGCAGGGTGTGATCGTTTGATACATTCCATCTCTACAAAATAAGGCATTGGAAAGACAACTGTGAAGAGAATAGGCAAGATTATAAATACAGTAATATCTCATTCTGAGCTTGTTCACATTAACATGGGATTTCCTTCCTAGAGCAGACATCTGACTTTATGAGGCTGGTGATGGTGTGCATCGCTGTAGTGGTAGCAGTTACCGTGGCTTTTATTCTGGGATGGTTGGCAACACATCTTGGTCCACAGATCAAACAAACCTTTTGCTACAGGGAGACCATTCCCAATGTACTGGTAACTGTGTTTAACTTCATGATCCATTCTTGTCCAGACATCTGAATAAGCCCATCTTTTTTTCTGTAAGAAACTAATTTAATTAGCATAGCTGCAACCCAAGGTCATTGGAAATGCACGCCTGTGGCGACATTTCAGCAAAATGATGTAATGATGTAAAATTATTACATTGCTTCTTACACATTTTGTGTCTTATGGAAGTGATACCCAATCAAAAAGTAAATTGTTTTACTGCCTCTATTGTGAATTTCAGCTATAAACTGCAGTGAATTGTATATATTGATATGTTTGTGTAGTTTTGCAAAAATGTAGATACCGGTACAGTATGTTTTTCCAATGAGCACATGTTGTATCTATCTGACAAAGAAAACACCCCAAACCACCATTTCTAGATGTGATGACTTACATTATTTGGAAGAATGACCACTTGAACTTGATTTTTCCAGCTTGATGACTGGCCTACCAGAACACCCATCCTTTGTACTGATGTTTCACTGGAGCCCACAGACCCACTTTTGCTGCTCCTCTCAGCAGAGCATCAGTCCACAACAGTGCAGTTAGGAGGGAACAGGCTGAAGGAGGTGGAATGCAGAACATGAGCTGAAAAAATTATTTTAAAAATGACGGTGTTGTACATACCTCAGTTTTGAAGTCTCAATTTGGTACATTTTTTGTACAGCAGGGGCATAACTAAACATATAGACTTTTTTTAATTAAGTAGTGGTTTACTGAACTATTGCTCTGCATTTAAATAAATTCAATTATAATTAAAAGTGTGTGTGTGTGTGTGTGTGTGTGTGTGTGTGTGTGTGTGTGTGTGTGTGTGTGTGTGTGTATATATATGTATATATATATATATATATATATATACACACACACACACACACACACACACACACACACACAGGTGCTGGTCATATAATTAGAATATCATCAAAAAGTTGATTTATTTCACTAATTCCATTCAAAAAGTGAAACTTGTATATTATATTCATTCATTACACACAGACTGATATATTTCAAATGTTTATTTCTTTTCATTTTGATGATTAGAGCTTACAGCTCATGAAAGTCAAAAATCAGTATCTCAAAGTATTAGAATTATTACATTTGAGTTTGAATAAATGACCATCCCTACAGTATAAATTCTGGGTATCTCTTATTCTTTGAAACCACAATAATGGGAAAGACTGCTGACTTGGCAATGATCCAGAAGACAAACATTGACACCCTCCACAAAGAGGGTAAGTCACAGAGGGTCATTACTGAAAGGTGTGGCTGTTTACAGAGTGCTGTATCAAAGCATATTAAATGCAAAGTTGGCTGGAAGGAAGAATTTGGGTAGGAAAAGGTGCACAAGCAACAGGGATGACCGCAAGCTTGAGAATACAGTCAAGCAAAGCTGATTCAAACACTTGGGAGAGCTTCACAAGGAGTGGACTGAAGCTGGATTCAGTGCATCAAGAGTCACCACGCTCAGATGTCTTCAGGAAAAGGGCTACCAATCCACTTCTGAACCAGAGACAAAGTCAGAAGCATCTTACCTGGGCTGTGGAGAAAAAGAACTGGACTGTTGCTCAGTGGTCCAAAGTCCTCTTTTCAGATGAAAGTAAATTTTACATTTCATTTGGAAATCAAGGTCCCAGAGTCTGGAGGAAGAGTGGAGAGGCACAGAATCCATGTTGCTTGAAGTCCAGTGTGAAGTTTCCACAGTCAGTGATGATTTGGGCTGCCATGTCATCTGCTGGTGTTGGTCCACTGTGTTTTCTGAAGTCCACAGTCAACGCAGCCATCTACCAGGAAATTTTAGAGCACTTCATGCTTCCTTCTGTTGACAAGCTTTATGGAGATGCCGATTTCATTTTCCAGCAGGACTTGGCACCTGCCCACACTGCCAAAGGTACCAAAAGCTGGTTCAATGACCATAGTGTTACTGTGCTTGATTGGCCAGCAAACTCACCTGACCTGAACCCCATTGAGAATCTATAGGGTATTGACAAGAGGAAGATGAGAGACACCAGACCCAACAATGCAGATGAGCTGAAGGCCACTATCAGAGCAACCTGGGCTCTCATAACACCTGAGCAGTGCCACAGACTGATCGACTCCATGCCACACCGCATTGCTGCAGTAATGCAGGCAAAAGGAGCCCCAACTAAGTATTGAGTGCTGTACATGCTCATACTTTTCATGTTCATACTTTTCAGTTGGCCAAGATTTCTAAAAATCCTTTCTTTGTATTGGTCTTAAGTAATATTCTAATTTTCTGAGATACTGAATTTGGGATTTTCCTTAGTTGTCAGTTATAATCATCAAAATTAAAAGAAATAAACATTTGAAATATATCAGTCTGTGTGTAATGAATGAATATAATATATAAGTTTCACTTTTTGAATGGAATTAGTGAAATAAATCAACTTTTTTATGATATTCTAATTGTATGTGTGTATGTATGTATGTGTATGTATGGTACTATAATATTAAAGCTTACAATTAACAACAGAGCCCAAACTATTAAATACAATTTCTACTTCTTTTTAGATATAATAAACACTCCAAGAAATGCAAACAAGTAAATTTCACATAGTTCTAAATAGAATAATGAAATAAAACAAAATGTATGCAAACATGTAAATTGCACATAGGGCAGTTTTACATTAATGTCTAAATGTAATTATGAAGTTATGTGTCTATTCAATTTGCTGTAATATTTAGGCTACATGGTGTCTGCTTATAACTTGTTTTCATGACAGATTTATTTTATCATACATTAAATCAGGGTTTTTTAAAGTCGGGTCACACAGCCAGGGGTTCTACAAAATAATTTTAGGTCTGTGTGATTTCCCACAATTTTGTCTTCTCTGTTTTAATTTTAACAATAAACATCTGTTGTGCAGCATATTGTTTTTCAAAAAATGAAATTAATATTTAAATTTCCTTTGATTACATTAAAGTTAATGATTAATGCCTTCATTTTTGAACATATTGTAAAAAGTGTCAACAAACGATTTCAAAAGCTAAAACTGTTTTTGATAACACATGAACAACTGTGTGTGACCTAATTTGCCATCTACAAATTACAAATACACCTGTTGAATCACAAAACAATTATGCTTATGTCACATTATTACATTTACATGTCTAAATTTCTATGATCCCCAATTTTAAGTACTGCATTTTTCTGGTAACTAACTTTTATATTAAATGTTTCATGTTTTTAAAAACATGTGTTTTGTGTATGTTTAAGTATATTATCTAAGTATCAGTATGTTAAGTATACAAAAAAATAAAAAATAAAAAATCTTACCAAGTCATAGCTATTACAAGTTAGAGCTTTTTTTTTACAAGAATAAATTCTCGATAATATGAATGTGTAGGAAAAAGTGATGAGAACATTGAAGATTTTGATGAAGATGTTTATTGCTGCATAGCAGTGACAAAGTACATGTTGTATCTTGCGTGCAACGGAGTCGGAATGAACCCACGAACATCCTAAGCTCAAAGCTTTTATACACTTAGTTTACTACCCTTAATGTAAATGAAGTTTCTCCTGTTGTTACAGCTGTTGTCTGTATGTTAATTAACCCATTTGTGCCTAAATTTTTTTTCTGAATGGTTTCATGCATATAGATATAGTCGTTTTAATAGTGTCCTATGTGAACATGTTCTGCATTTATTTTCCACAGGTTTTTTTTTTTTTTCTTGAAAATCGTATTTGAATGTGCGGGTAACTATAGTTGCCGGTGGGAAAATATGTTGTATGTACCCCTTCGTTGTCATATTTGAATAGGAGGAGAACATTTGGCATCTACAGTCAGGTCCATAAATATTGGGACATCGACACAATTCTAACATTTTTGGCTCTATACACCACCACAATGGATTTCAAATGAAACTAACAAGATGTGCTTTAACTGCAGACTGTTAGCTTTAATTTGAGGGTATTTACATACAAATCAGGTGAACGGTGTAGGAATTACAACAGTTTGCATATGTGCCAACAGTTTGCATATCTGTTGCTGTCAAGATGAGATCCAAAGAGCTGTCACTATCAGTGAAGCAAGCATCATTAGGCTGAAAAATCAAAACAAACCCATCAAAGAGATAGCAAAAACATTAGGCGTGGCCAAAACAACTGTTTGGAACATTCTTAAAAAGGAACGCACCGGTGAGCTCAGCAACACCAAAAGACCCGGAAGACCACGGAAAACAACTGTGGTGGATGACCGAAGAATTCTTTCCCTGGTGAAGAAAACACCCTTCACAACAGTTGGCCAGATCAAGAACACTCTCCAGGAGGTAGGTGTATGTGTGTCAAAGTCAACAATCAAGAAAAGACTTCACCAGAGTGAATACAGAGGGTTCACCACAAGATGTAAACCATTGGTGAGGAAGGCCAGATTAGAGTTTGCCAAACGACATCTAAAAAAGCCTTCACAGTTCTGGAACATCATCCTATGGACAGATCAACTTGTACCAGAGTGATGGGAAGAGAAGAGTATGGAGAAGGAAAGGAACTGCTCATGATCCTAAGCATACCACCTCATCAGTGAAGATGGTGGTGGTAGTGTCATGGCGTGGGCATGTATGGCTGCCAGTGGAACTGGTTCTCTTGTATTTATTGATGATGTGACTGCTAACAAAAGCAGCAGGATGAATTCTGAAGTGTTTCGGGCAATATTATCTGCTCATATTCAGCCAAATGCTTCAGAACTCATTGGACGGCGCTTCACAGTGCAGATGGACAATGACCCAAAGCATACTGCAAAAGCAACCAAAGAGTTTTTGAAGGGAAAGAAGTGGACTGTTATGCAATGGCCAAGTCTATCACCTGACCTGAATCCGATTGAGCATGCATTTCACTTGCTGAAGACAAAACTGAAGGGAAAAAGCCCCAAGAACAAGCAGGAACTGAAGACTGTTGCAGTAGAGGCCTGGCAGAGCATCACCAGGGATGAAACCCAGCGTCTGGTGATGTCTATGCGTTCCAGACTTCAGGCTGTAATTGACTGCAAAGGATTTGCAACCAAGTATTAAAAAGTGAAAGTTTGATTATTATTCTGTCCCATTACTTTTGATCCCTTAACAAGTGGGAGGCACATATGCAAACTGTTGTAATTCCTACACAGTTCACCTGATTTGTATGTAAATACCCTCAAATTAAAGCTGACAGTCTGCAGTTAAAGCACATCTTGTTCGTTTCATTTGAAATCCATTGTGGTGGTGTATAGAGCCAAAAATGTTAGAATTGTGTCGATGTCCCAATATTTATGGACCTGACTGTAACTCAAAATAACTGCTTTCAACAGATTAATCTTTATTCATTAACAAATTTATTATATATAAAAGATGAAGAACATTCGATGCAAACCCAAAAAAGCTGCATCTATCTCATAATCTCTTGAATATGAATACACAACAAACAACAAATCCATTTGTTTTAAAATGGTGGAACATACAGGAGCTGGTCATATAATTAGAATATCATCAAAAAGTTGATTTATTTCACTAATTCCATTCAAAAAGTGAAACTTGTATATTATATTCATTCATTACACACAGACTGATATATTTCAAATGTTTATTTCTATTAATTTTGATGATTATAACTGACAAGTAAGGAAAATCCCAAATTCAGTATCTCAGAAAATTAGAATATTTACATTTGAGTTTCAATTAATGACCATCCCTACAGTATAAATTCCGGGTATCTCTTGTTCTTTGAAACCACATTAATGGAGAAGAGTGCTGACTTGGCAATGATCCAGAAAATGAACATTGACGCCCTCCACAAAGAGGGTAAGTCACAGAGGGTCATTACTGAAAGGTGTGGCTGTTTACATAGTGCTGTATCAAAGCATATTAAATGCAAAGTTGACTGGAAGGAAGAATTTGGGTAGGAAAAGGTTCACAAGCAACAGGGATGACTGCAAGCTTGAGAATACAGTTAAGCAAAGCTGATTCAAACACTTGTGAGAGCTTCACAAGGAGTGAACTGAAGCTGGAGTCAGTGCTTCAAGAGTCACCACGCTCAGACGTCTTCAGAAAAAGGGCTACCAAGCCACTTCTGAACCAGAGACAACGTCAGAAGCGACTTACCTGGGCTGTGGAGAAAAAGAACTGGACTGTTGCTCAGTGGTCCAAAGTCCTCTTTTCAGATGAAAGTAAATTTTGCATTTCATTTGGAAATCAAGGTCCCACAGTCTGGAGGAAGAGTGGAGAGGCACAGAATCCATGTTGCTTGAAGTCCAGTGTGAAGCCAGACCCAACAATGCAGAAGAGCTGAAGGCCACTATCAGAGCAACCTGGGCTCTCATAACACCTGAGCAGTGCCACAGACTGATCGACTCCATGCCACGCCGCATTGCTGCAGTAATTCAGGCAAAAGGAGCCCCAACTAAGTATTGAGTGCTGTACATGCTCATGCTTTTCAGTTGGCCAAAATTTCTAAAAATCCTTTCTTTGTATTGGTCTTAAGTAATATTCTAATTTTCTGAGATACTGAATTTGGGATTTTCCTTAGTTGTCAGTTATAATCATCAAAATTAAAAGAAATAAACATTTGAAATATATCAGTCTGTGTGTAATGAATGAATATAATATACAAGTTTCACTTTTTGAATGGAATTAGTGAAATAAATCAACTTTTTGATGATATTCTAATTATATGACCAGCACCTGTAGTGCAGAACAAAGTGCAGCCATTAAGTTGCCCCAACAGGGCATTGTGTATCAAAAAGTTAAATGAAAATATATAAATAAAAATAAATAAATATGTACAGTGCCCTCCAATAATATTGGCACCCTTGGTAAATATAAGCAAAAGCGGCTGTGGAAATAAATCTGCATTGTTTATCCTTTTGATCTTTCATTCAAAAAATTCACAAAATTCTAACCTATCACTGAAGTAAAACAACAGAAAGTGTGTGTGTGGGGTGGGGGGGGCAGGGGCAGGGGCGTCATGCACTCACTATTTTTAAGGGGGCATGAGTGTGTGTGGGGGTGGCTCATCATATGACTCACAGCAGCCACAATTATTCAACCTTTTTATTCGAAACATTCCCAAAAGCATTAACTGCATGAAATATGAATATACTTTTATAGATTATGTGTGTGTATATATATATATATACATACACACACACATTAGGTCAAAGTAGCCTAATAATGTAGTCTATTAACTATGCATAAAAATCTGTTCACTTAAGTGCCATAACACAGTTTTAATACAACTTTATATTTAATGTGAATTTAACGTGAATAAAAACATTGTAAGTTAGGCTACTTATAGAAACACTTTCATTGTACAGAAAGAGAGCAAAGAACATTTACATTATCAAAGAACATTTTCACTGACAGTTTAGAGTTCAAGCACTCTCAAAAGCTCCCATTAAAATCACTGAAGCTGTTTACACTGTGAAATGAATATCTTACTTACAGACACATCTGCACTTTGTTGTTTCTAACTAGAGAATTCGCCAGAAAGAGCTCAGTCAGCGAGGAAGTGAAGAAAACACTGGCATTTTAGTGGTGACTCATCTGAACATCTCTGATTGGTCATGGCATTCATAAACTCAACAGCATTGTGTGTGATTTGTTTAATGTGCAATGTTGTGAAAACGCATCTTCTCTTCAGTTTACCCCACTCATTTTCTATAGGGTTCAGGTCAGAGTACTTAGATTATACACAGGATTATAAATGCCAACTGAAAAAAAAAATAAAAATAAAAAAATAAAATCTAAACCTGACTGACCTCATATTTCTAGGGGTGCCAATAATTGTGGCCAACATGCATTGGAGAAAAAAACAAAACATTTATTTCATCATGAGATTTTCTCCCCACTTTCAATTGTTTTACTTAAAGTGTTTTTGTGAATTTTTTGAATGAAAGATCAAAAGCATAAAAGATGCAGATTTATTTTCACAGCTGCCTTTGCCTTTGCCCACGAAGCTAAGCAGGGCTGAGCCTGGTCAGTACCTGGATGGGAGACCTCCTGGGAAAAACTAGGTTGCTGTTGGAAGAGGTGTTAGTGAGGCCAGCAGGGGGTGCTCACTAGGGGTGTGCAGCGGAGCCATTGTTTGTATTTGTATCTGTATTGGGATAGATCCGGAAGTGGGCGTGGCTTAAACAGGAAGTTCGTCAAATTACATGAAAATACCATTTTAAATGCAAATCTGTTCGATTCATAGTTTTCATTTAACAAATATGCCTTGTATAACTAAAGAAAGTATTATTTTTTAATAAAATCTGCTTTTAATCTGCTTGCATCTCAGCATGTCTATCAGACATTTCTTGCTGGATGAAGGACCATCACCTTCAACTCAACCTTGCCAAAAAAGAACTGGATGTGGTTTCAACAAGCCCATCCCCTGATAGCACACGTACATCTCTGAGACGTCTATTTGACGTCTGCATTTACATCTGCAAGATGTATTTTTTAGGCTGTTTGCTCATCTGCAATACGTCTATAGGACGTCTCCTTTTAGATGTCAAATAGACGTCTATTAGATGTCTTTAAGATGTTTATGATTTAGAGTGTATGTAAAACTGACATCTTACAGACGTCTGTCAGACGTTTATAGACAGCAGATGCTTTCCAGATCAACAGATCTTTAACAGACATCTTGCAGACGTACGTGTGCTATCTGGGTCACTTCATTTAAATTTCACCATCCAGTTAGGTATCAACCATAAATCATTCAAAAACAGCCAGAAACCTTGGAGTTGTGATTGATAATCAACTGAATTTCTCCATATTGCTAAAGCTAACCAGTCCTGCAGATTTGCTTTATGCAACATTAGGAAGATCAGGCCCTTTCATTTAGAACATGCAACACAACTCCTTGTTCAAGCTCTTGTTCTGTCCAGACTGGACTATTGCAATGCTCTCTTGGCAGGTCTTCCAGCCCGTTTTATGAAACCACTACAATTAATCCAAAATGCTGCTGCAAGATTCATCATCCGAAAAGAATGCACATCACACCTCCATTCATAAATTTGCACTTACTACCAATAGCTGCTCGCATAAAATTCAAGGCATTAATGTTTGCCTACAAAACCACCACTGGCTCTGCACCCCTTTACCTTAATTCACTACTTCAGACTTATGTGCCCTCTAGAACAGCAGTTCCCAATCCCAGTCCTCACTCCCGCAAACTCATGCTTCACTTCAAATTACATCTAATTTCAGTGATAATTGCTCTTGTATTACTAATAGAATGTCTTCCCTGATACTATATATATTCCTGATAAACATGGCACCTAAATTGTCGAAAAATAAAGGAGGGAAAGTTTCCAAACCAGATCGGGATGAAGCGCCCTCCAGTCCCGAAGACCACGAGGAGGTGAAGTTAGTGGGAGTCACACAAAGCTCTGAGGCTGAGTCTTCAGATGCGGAAACATCACAACAATGTAAAGCCGCAAACTTGGATGATATCCTCCAAGCAGTAACCCAATTTTTCTGTGAAATTCGAATCGGTCTTATCTATGTTGACAGATGTTAAGAACCAAATAGGTGACTGCTCTGTTGTGCGAGCGTTAATGTGGTTGTAATAATTATTTGTATCATTTAATTGTTTTATTTAAATTTGTTAGTAAATGGAATATATAAAGACGTACATTATACTGTACAAAATAATACAAGAGTAATATATTTCTGTTACATGTTAAACCGCACTTTTATTTTGACAGGTTGCCGTGAAGTTTCTGTGTGTATACAGTATATGATGCTGGTTTTCTCAAATGAAACGGTAAAATTCTCATGAAGTGACTCTCACAGCCTGTAAGTTCATGTGTTCATGTAGTGCAGAGTCCAAAAATCACAGCGAGTTCACGTGTGCTTCAGTATTTGTGTAGTAAACAAAACCGCGTCTCCGCCATTCAAACATACCGAGGCTAACAGAACATGCAGGATTCATATTTAAACCGTCTTTTTGCGTTTTAATATTCACATACAGTAGTTCATATCGCGATATTCAAATTAAGCGACAGAGCTTTTATTCATCCAAAAATGCACTTTAGAGTAAATTCTGTTTTTATGAATGGACTCCGCCATCCTGTTCGCGTCTTCGCAGAAACCATATGACCCTAGAAATGTAAGCACACTTCAGAACATTTCAGTTTGCCCTGTGTGTTGTGTTTTAAAGAGTTGCAGGGTCTCTCTCTCTCTCTCTCGCATGCGCCCAAATGCGTTATCAGCTACCGAAATTTGGTACCGAATGATTTAATGTGAATCGATACTCGGTAGTACCGACGCAATTCGGTCCGTACCCTTAAAAGTACCGAGTTTGGTACCCAACCCTACTGCGTACGGTGACCAACTTTGCTCTCCAAGCGATGAAGATCACTGCGCAGTCCCTCGGTCAGGTGATGTCCACCATGGTGGCCCAGGATCGCCATTTCTGGCTGAACCTGGCACAGATGTGTGACGCCGACAAAGTTTGCTTTCTCAACGCACCCGTCTCCCAGGCCAGCCTCTGCGGCAACACTGTCGAGGACTTTGGGGCGCAGCCTTCTTATCAGGGCACCGCTAAGTGTTCTCAAAAGACAGCGAAGCGTCCCTGAGACGGGCGACCCAGAGATGACAGGAACTGTTCTTCGGGGGACACCAATATCTGCGCCCCCACCCCTGGGGGAGGGTCGGGGGCTTTCCCACTGCTGTCGAGGTCAGCGGTACCCACCTTCTCAATACAAGAGCAATTTTGTTCATCTCTGGGTCTATAGCGCTGGGTTCTGATTGTGCTATCTGCTTCCTCACACTCAGACTCAGGGCATGAATTCGCCTCTCAACACTATGGAGTTGCAGGACGCGCTGCTTCCTCGCACTCCACTGACTTCTCTGCAGGACCGGGAGGATCAGGTAAGTGCTGCTTCCAGCAGCTTGTCTCTACTTTGGGATGCTATGCTTCCCGGGTTGAACTACCATTCTTCTACAGATGCTGGGGGCGTGGTTAACGCTACCCAGCCCGTCTTGCTGGCTTATCCAGATGATCCGGCTCGGCTATGTGATTCAGTCCCTGCACAGGCTCCCGTTCAAGATGCTGATGCAGAAGTGCATTCTTTCTTGCGTTCGACACCAGGATTGGTTTGCAGCTACCGACCTGAAGGACGCATACTTTCTTGTCTCAATTCTGCCTCGACACAGACCGTTTCTTTGGTTTGCCTTTGAGGGTCAAGCATATCAGTACAAATAGGGATGTCCAGATCCGATCATGTGATCGGAAATAGGGCCCGATCACGTGGTTTCAGACTCGATCGGAATCGGACGTTACCTCCCGATCAGGACTCGGATGTATATATATTCTCATTATTTTTTAACACATCTATAGTTATGCAGTGGCACAGAGTTAGACCTCTTGACTCCACACAGAAACAGCAACACGTGCGGCATGACATCACTTTGTTGCAGAGACGCTATTGGTTAAATGCCGGCAAAGTAGAACACGGAAGCAGCTTGAAGCGGAAAGCACGAGTATGTCTGCGGTCTGGAGGTAGAGATGTTAGTTTTCAATAAGAAAAACATACATTTCCTTCTGTGAAACTTACTACTGTGATGACAGTAAGAGTTAGGAGTGCAGTTCCTAAAAGCACATTACTGGCTTTGCAAACACTGTGGCACTTTTGTTTTTTTATTTGTTTACATGCCTGCCGGGTATTTTAAGTTGAGGTGCTATTTGTTTTTATATTTACTGTTGCACTAAAGTCCAAAAGTGAAGAATTTATTTATTATTTGATTGTTCATGCTACCTCACAGAAGTGCTCTGTTTGTTAACAGAGTTGTTGAATGTTAAAATAAGGTGAATTAAATAAAAAATAAGGAACATCCTGGATCTGTTTCTTCGCTCTTCTTTATTCTTTTTTTATGTATTATAGAAGTATCGGATCGGGACTTGGTATCGGTAGATACTCAAAATCAAATGACTCGGACTCAGACTCGAGGGCAAAAAAACCTGATCAGGACATCCCTAAGTACAAAGTCCTCTCCTTCGGGCTGTCCCTGTCTCCCCGTGTTTTTACGAAACTAGCAGAGGGTGCCCTGTCCCCACTTTGGGAGAAAGGCATCCGGATCCTCAACTATCTCAACAGCTGGCTTATATTAGCTCACTCGCGAGATCTGTTGTGCGAGCACAGGGATCTGGTGCTTCAGCACCTCAGCCTTCTGGGGCTTTGGGTCACTTGGGAGAAGAGCAAGCTCTCCCCTGTGCAGAGCATCTCTTTTCTTGGTATGGAGCTGGATTCGGTCAACATGACAGCACGTCTCACAAACTAGCGTGGGCAGTCAGTGCTGAACTGCCTGAATTCATTCAGGGGCAAGACAGCGTTTCCTCTAAAACTATTTCAGCTCTGTTACATATGAGGCCGCTTCAGCACTGGTTGCACAGCCAGATCCCGAGATGGGCACTGCGCTGTGGCACTCTCCGGGTTGGCGTTACCCCGGATTGTCACTGCTTCTTCAGTCCTTGGTCAGACCCTGCGCTTCTATGGGTAGAAGTACCCTTAGAACAGGTGTCGAGGCATGTTGTTGTCACCACAGATGCTTCCAAGACAGGCTGGGGCGCGTATGCAATGGGCATGGAGCCTCGGGTTCCTGGACAGGACTTCGAATGCAGTGGCACATAAATTGCCTCGAGTTGCTAGCAGTGCTGCTTGCTCTTTGCTGGTTTCAACCATTGCTGCAGGGCAAGCATGTACTTGTCTGGATGGACAACACAGCGACAGTGGCATATATCAACCACCAGGGCAGTGTACGCTCCCGTTGCATGTCGCAACTCGCCCGCCATCTCCTCCTCTGGAGTCAGACGCGGCTCAAATCACTGCGTGCAGTTCATGTTCCGGGGGAGCTCAATCCACAATCTGGCTTCTGGATGGGACGCAGTAGACCTCTCTGGCCTTTCTCAGGCTGTAATAGATACTATCACTCAAGCTAGAGCCCCCTTCTATGAGGCAGGCCTATGCTTTGAAATGGGGTCTATTGATTGAGTGGGGTCCTGAGGAAGCATCACCTAATCGTCAGGTTCCTGAGAGGTGCGAGGAGACTAAATCCTCCTAGGTACCACCTCATCCCTTCTTGGGATCTCTCCGTGGTTCTCTTGGGATTACGGAGGGACCCCTTTGAGCCACTTTATTCAGTTGAGCTAAAACATCTGTCTCTCAAGACTTAGCTCCTGATCATGCTCACTTCCATCAAGAGGTTGGGGGACCTGCAGGCATTCTCAGTCAACGAATCATGTCTTGATTTTGGTCCGGCTGATTCTCATGTTACCTTGAGACCCCGGCCTGGCTATGTGCCCAAGGTTCCCATCACTCCCACTCACCAGGTGGTGAGCCTGCAAGCGCTGCCCTCGGAGGAGGCAGACCTGGCCCTTGCGTTGCTGTGCCCCATCCACGTCTTGCTAATTTATGTGGAACGCACCCGGAAATTCAGACGCTCCGAGTAGCTCTTTGTCTGCTTTGGAGGACAGCAGAAGGGGATGGCTGTCTCCAAACAGAGGTTGGCTCATTGGTTGCTGGATACCATCACCTTGGCATACCAGTCCCAAGGTGGTCTGTGACCCCTGGGAGTGAGAGCTCATTCCATTCGCAGTGTTGCTTCCTCCTGGGAGTTGGCGCATGGCGCCTCTCTTACAGACATCTATAGAGCTGCGGGCTGCGTGACACCTAATACCTTTGCAAGATTCTTTAATCTTCCAGTGGAGCCCGTGTCCTCCCGTGTGTTGGGTAATATCAGATGCGGGAGATGGGCTCGGTGTTCGGCTTGTGGCGCCATTCCTAGTTAGGATACATGTACTTTTTCCCAGTTGTTCCTCGCTGGTGTACTCTGGGTCCTCAGTTGCCCCGCAGTTGCAGACTTGGCAGAGAAGTTTGTTACTGCGTCTGGTAGAGAGTTGCCTTCTCTCCGGACCTGGCATTGATGTCTCAGTTTCTGCCACGGTTGGATTCCACTATGCTACCCTTGATTACCTTCATTTTCCAAGCTTTTCACGTGACTTTACATTCTGTTAATGTTCTGTTAAATAAGGTGTGTGATCAGTAAGAGCTGTGTGATCAGGTGTGCGTGTGATTTAGTGCAATGAGTGATTGGTGACAGCTGTGATCAGTAAGGGATGATGGGAATTGGAGTCCATTGTGATGTGTGGTGTGAAGTCCACGTGGTGAGCGAGTGACCTCTGGTGGAGGGTGAATGGAAGTGCAGACCAGATTCGTGACAGAGCCCCCCCCCCCAAAGAGCGGCTTCCAGACGCTCCACACAGTCTATAATCCAGGAGGGAGGTGGAGCGGAGGCGGAACAGGGGGAGGAATGGAGGGCCAGGTCCCTGTGGAAGCGGAGTGACCGGGGACCAAGGCAGAGCAGGAAGCCAGGGCAGAGTGGACGGGATTGGAGCCCACCAGGGCGGAACCGATGGGACTGGAGCCCACCAGGGCGAAGCAGACGAGACAGGAGCCCACCAGGGCGAAGCAGACGAGACAGGAGCCCACCAGGGCGGAGCCAACGGGACTGGAGCCCACCAGGGCGGAGCAGAAGACCACCAGAGCCAGACAGCAGACCACCACGGCAGCGCAGATAGAGCAGGAACCCACCAGGGCGGAGCAGACGGACCTGAAGACCACCACGGCGGAGCAGACGGAACAGGTGGAGCAGAAGATCACCAAGGCGGAGCAGACGGACCTGAAGACCACCACGGCGGATCAGATAGAACAGGAGCATACCATGACGGATCAGGAACCCACAGCAGAGACTGGGACCTAAGGGAAACTGAGACATAAGGAGGAGACAGAACATGCACAGACACAAGGACTGAGGTAGGGAACACAGGAAGTCTACGAATATTTTCCATGGTGGCAACTGAGCAGGCAGGCAGTTCACAGTCAGCCACCATGGCTGGGTCAGATCGGGGCAAGAGTTCAGAGATGGCCTTTTTAGCCATGACAGAGAGTTCAGGGACAGCCCTTCTGGCTGCGACAGGACAGGCAGAGAACCCACAGGCGGCCTCCATACCCGTGACAGGGCAGGACGAGAGTTCAGGGACAGCCCTTTTGGCTGCGACAGGACAGGACGAGAGTTCATTGACGGCCTCCATAGCCGTGACAGGACAGAACGAGAGTTCATTGACGGATACCGCTGACACATCTGGAGGTTCTGCGGCGATTCCCGCCACCTCTGGAGGTTCTACAGTGGTAAACACGGGACACAGGGAAAGTTCCGTAATGGTCTTTTTGACCGCAACACAACAGAATGAGAGTTCATTGACAAATACCGCTGACACCTCTGGAGGTTCTACAGTGGTAAACACAGGACACAGGGAGAGTTCAGTAATGGTCTCTTTGACCGCAACACAACAGAATGAGAGTTCATTGACAGATACCGCTGACACCTCTGGAGGTTCTACAGTGGTAAACACAGGACACAGGGAGAGTTCAGTAATGGTCTCTTTGACCGCAACACAACAGAATGAGAGTTCATTGACAGATACCGCTGACACCTCTGGAGGCTCTGCAGTGGTTGGCGCCACCTCTGGAGGTTCTACAGTGGTAAACTCGGGACACAGGGAGAGTTCATTGCTGGGTGCCACCACCATACAAGGGGTCAACGCGAGCCCCGCCGCTTCTGGAGGTTCTGCAGTGTGGACCGCCACCTCTGGAGAAGCTGCAGCGGGCGCCACCACCTCGGGCAGTTCTGCGGTGGTGTACGCAGCCCAAACACAACACAAAGCGATTCCCATCAGGGGAAGTGCCTCAGACAGGGGAATATGCAGAAGAACAGGAGGGTTAGAGTGAGTTGGTTTGGGGATACCAGCCGTGCGTGCAGACACCAGCAGTACATCCCTCAAACTAGACATCAAACTGGGATAGTGGAAGACTGACCTTGATTATCTGGGTGTGTCAGCCCGGACGTGACGTGACTCTGGGCGGTCAGCGGAGACGTGACGTGACCCTGGACGATAGCTGAGACGTGACTCGATTCATGACGACCAACTGCGACTTGGCTTGACTCTCTGACATAAACTGTGACTTGACTTGGCTCTTTAACATCAACTGAGACTTGACTTGGCTCATGAAGATCAGCTTTGACTTGGCTTGATTCATAACTGGCAGCAATGACATGACAGGGTGTTGTTGTGGTCGCCATTTTGTGAACGGGATCTGGTGCGTCCGCCATTACCGTATTAGACGCGGTGTCGCGTTCCTCTTCTGCAACACCCACAGTGAACAAAGAGCCAGCACACAGCAAAGCATAGTCCAACAAATCTGTTAAACTGCAGTTAAATTTCCCCTCAGGTAAACATGACTTGACTGGCTCGCTCAATCCAAAATAGAATATGTCTTTTAATACAACCTCATCAAAGGGAATCATATACGCTAACTCACAGAATTGAGTGACGTACTCTTCAATGGATGAACTCCCCTGTTGTAGATCGAGCAGCTGGTAGAATGGGTCCATACCTGACCAGGGTCCATTAGAAAAGCTGCTGGAATCTCGTTTGGCCGAGTATTCTGTAACAGGGCTGACGAGACGTGAGACATGCGGGTCCAAATGCAAGCTTTTATTAACAGGCATGGTCATAAATACAGGCAGGGTCGAGCAATGGCAAACAGGTATGGCAGGGACAAGACAAAGGGTAATCCTAGGGCAAGCGAAGGTCGACGATGGGCGAACAGTATCCAAAAGGGCAAGGCAGAGAGATAATCCAGGGAACACAGGCTATAATCCAGGCAAGGGGATAAACAGAGTCCAAACAGTGAGACAGGGGTAAATACAGGGAACACAGACTAGAAAATAACAAATGTTCCGTAAAGCAGCTGACACTAGGGGAGTGAAAAACGCAGGACAATACAGGAACTGAACAGAAACACGGAATGGCACGGAAAGGGTTAATCCAGGAAACACGGGCTCTGTAGAGTTGCTACAGCTAGGGGAGCGGTAAACACATACAATACTCGGCAGTGAGGGAAGGAAAGTCCAGGGTTTAAATAAGGTGTGTGATCAGTGAGAGCTGTGTGATCAGGTCTGCGTGTGATTAGTGCAATGAGTAATTGGTGACAGCTGTGATCAGTATGGGATGATGGGAATTGGAGTCCATTGTGATGTGTGGTGTGAAGTCCATGTGGTGAGCGAATGATCTCTGGTGGAGGGTGAATGGAAGTGCAGACCAGATTCGTGACACATCAATTACTTGTTTTATTTCTTTCTTTCATTTAACCAAAGCCAATTCTTTCAAAGCAAAGTCCCATTTCCTAAAAAAGGGAAAAATAATAAATGTCTAATTGTTAATATTTTTGGTCGCAAATGCGACCGTTTTAGTCGCAGTTTGGAGCCCTGATATTGGCCATAATAACACTGTGAATTGCATCTGAATGATTTTTCCCATTCTGTCTATAGGTTTTATTCATCTGGTGTAATCACACATATGGCTGTATGAATGAATCCGCTGTGGTTAAATTAAGTACCAAACGTAGGTTCATTCAGTCCAGTCATAGTAGCTAATTAGTTGCTATTTATACTTATAAATAGCAGCAGATACTATTTGCTCCTCAGTATTGTTGGACATTAACAGGATGCAATAATAACAATAACTAACCCTAACCCTAAATTATTAAATAGATGATGCCTTACTGGAACAACAAAGCCCTCCTGACTACCCCTAATTAATACATTATTATTAAACACTCGTTAAGCAATTGATTTCCACTTTTCCGATGTGATATGTGATGAGAAAAGGAAGAAAAGCAAGTTTGGCAAAAGTCAAAACCAAACCCAGTCAATCGTATAACACGCTACTCCCCAGTGCATTACTCTCCAACCCACCCCACTGCAGACGAGATGGTCCTCACTGCAGAACACAATATCCAGGAGGCGAGGTTGGATCCAGATCCAACTCCTCCCACCTTACATATACCTAAACCTACTTGTCTCCACCCCCTGATCCCTAAACCCACCCATCTCCACCCCTAAACCTACCATATCCACCCCCTAGATGTGGATCCAACCCAGCTCCCTGGATCTTTGTTCTGCAGTGTGGGGCTACTGCTGCTGATGCTGAATAACACTGTCCAATGAGATGAAATGAACATGACATGAGTGTTTATTCTTGACTTTTTTCTCGAAATTTAACAACTTTTTTCTCGTAATTTAATGAGTTTATTCTCAACATTTTATTTTGACTTTTTTCTTGAAATTTAACTACTTTTTTTTCCTCGAAACATAACGACTTTATTCTCACAATTTAATGAGTTTAATCTCAACATTTTATCTTGCCTTTTTTTCTTGAAATTTTACAACTTTTTCTTGTAATTTAACGAGTTTAATCTCAACATTTTAGCTCTACATTTTTCTTGAAATTTAACAACTTTTAATTTAACTTTAACGAGGGTGTTTCATTTTTTTATCATCGCTTGGCCCTAATTCTCTTTTGTAATAATGAGTTGTGATAACACTCTTAAAAAAAATCTGTAAAAATAGAGCACAATATACTGTATAATTTGAAGGAATTTATTTTTTTACAGGTGTTTATTAGTATTTTGAATTTTACACTTCATTGCATTGTGTTTTTGAGTTAACAGAAATGTCCATGAAATTAATGGATACTGTTATGTGTAATGAGCTGCCAGTACTTTTTCTGTTATTTTACAGATTTATTTTTTTACAGTGTAATCTCTGATATACAGACAAAGTGTAATCTCTGATATACACACAAAGAATAGAAAATGCAACAAAAATTAACCTCTTAACTGTCACCCCCCATTTTTTGAACATATACATGAAAGTGCACTATCCAAACTTAAACTCTCATAATTCATGAATGCTTTGGAATACAGACATAAGGTTGGACTCTTTTTAAAGAAGACAATCAGCAGATTACTGCAAAAGTGGAATTATTTTAAAATATGAAAGTAACAAAAAGTTATAGAAGTTTAAATTTACTGTAAAGAAAATACAAAATATATATATTTTTTATATTTTATATAAAATAAATGTTTTACATAACAGGTTTTACTCTAAATTTGGCATAAAATTAAAGCCTTATGTCTCAATAAGTTATGTTCCAAATTTGAAGTTGATATGAGAAAAATTGAGGTTCCTGTGAGATTTTATTTAGGGTGTCATACCACAAACAACCACCAGGTGCCATTCAACTCCATTGAATTTTTTTTCATGCATTTTTCTGTCACGAATGTCTAAATTTCTCTGTCAATGTTAGACCACCAAATATGGAATCCTGAGAGTCAGACCTTTCCGACAATATGTATTTTGTTAAGATTATAAAAAGTTTTGATTCTAAAAGACCGTAATACATTGTGTAATTAATATGGCACTTGACACCGCCCACTAAGGGGGAGGAGACCGCCAAAAGATTTTAAAGTACAATTTACATGGTAACGCAATGTCCAATTTCAAAATAGTTTTCACAGGATGAATTTTGAGGTTTTACGCTTTTAAATGATATATAATTTATGATGATTACTCAAATATTTGATAGGGAAAAAAAGACAACGAAAAAAAGAGCGCCAAGCGTCCCACAGGTGGGACGGTGACAGTTAAAACAAAAATACTCAGAGAGAATTACATCTGGTAGTATAGGATGAGAAGAGTATCTAAAGAACATGATATGACTGTATTGGGTAAACAAGTAGGTTTTGCGTTGTGATTCAAATACAGAGAGAGAGGTTATTGACCTTAGTGCCAGAGGTATAGAGTTCCATAGTTTATGTGCGATGACAGAAAATGATCTGCCACCCACTGAGGACAGACGAAATCTAGGTACAGTAAGAAGTTCACATCCTAACGATCGAAGTGATCGAGGCGGAACGTAAGGAGACAGTAGATCAGAGAGATAAGGGGGAGCAAGGCCATTGAGTGATTTAAAAGTAAGCAGAAGAATTTTGTAAGTAATGCGGGATGACACAGGTAGCCGATGGAGTTTAAATAAGATAGGGGTAATATGAGCAGATTGCTTAGTATGGGTTAATATTCTTGCAGCAGAATTTTGAATATATTGTAAGCGAGAGATAGAGTGCAATGGTAATCCGGCAAAAAGAGCATTACAGTAGTCAAGGCATGATGTAATAAAAGCATGCACTAATGATGCAGCATCATTTGGAGAAACATATGATCGAAGTTGGGCTAAGCGACGAAGCTGGAAAAATGTAGCTCTGGATAGTTTACTAATGTAAGCATCCATAGTCAATGCAGGATCAAGAGTAGTGCCTAAATTTCTGACAGTAACAGATGGAAAAACTGTTGTAGCATCAAGGTTGAAACTGGGAGCATTTACTATTGTCATGATGAAAACTCTCCGTACTTTAATCGGATAAGTAGGTATGGATACAGTACAAAGAGAAAACAGGAATAGTGGTACAGGGACTAAGATGGTCAGATGAGTGCCGTGATGGGAAGCGCTGATGGTTCGTGACAAATCCAGAGTGATAATCCACAGGAACAAGAAACAGGAACGACGAAGACACCAGGCTGGAACGAAGACGAGGCAACACAACCGGAGACTCACAAACAACGATCTGACAAAGGAGAGGAGAAAGTGGTGAGTATTTAAAGGTGTGGTGATGAGCTGCAGCTGGTGCTGCTGATTGATTCGTGATCAGCGCTGACGAGTCGGCACGCCCACACACTCTCACACACACACATAAACAACGAGCACAAGACGAGAAAGAGACATAGGATTTAAGAACCGTGACAGTACCCCTCCCCCTAGGAACGCCTCCTGGCGTTCCCAGGCTCCCTTACCTGTCGATTGTAATCATCAATAAGGGTGTGGTCCAGTATGTCTCTAGCCGGTACCCAACTTCTCTCCTCCGGACCGTAACCTTCCCAGTCCACCAAGTACTGAAATCCGCGTCCCCTCCGTCTTGAGTCCAGAATACGATTGACCGAATAAGTAGGTTCCCCATCTACGAGTCGCGGCGGAGGGGGAACCGGGGCCAGCGGATTAATACGTGAATGAAATGGTCGGCTTTGGCCTTGGTGCGTGATCCCACTTGGAGTAGAGTCTCACGGGCTCTAGTCCAAGTGCGGTGACACCTCTGGACGAAGGCGTGGGCAGAGGGGACCGCGACCTCGGATTCCAGATTAGGAAAAATTGGTGGCTGGTAACCTACGCTGCACTCAAACGGAGATAGGCCCGTGGATGACACTGGCAACGTATTGTGAGCGTACTCCACCATAGAAAGTTGTTGACTCCAAGAGGAAGGATTCTTGGATACCACACACCGCAGCGTTCTTTCTAAATCTTGGTTGGCTCGCTCGGTTTGACCATTGCTCTGGGGGTGGAACCCAGAGGACAGACTGACAGTCGCCCCCAGTAATTTACAAAACTCTCGCCAAAATTTTGACACAAATTGAGGTCCTCTGTCGGAAACCACGTCCATCGGGAGGCCATGTAACCGAAAGACGTGGTTAACAACAATCAACGCTGTCTCCTTGGCTGAGGGTAATTTGGGCAAGGGAATGAAATGGGCCGCCTTCGAGAACCGGTCCACCACGGTCAAAACTACCGTGTGACCCTGGGAGGGTGGGAGGGCGGTGACAAAATCTAGCGCAATGTGGGACCAGGGTCTCGAAGGAACCGGCAGCGGTTGGAGTAACCCATCTGGGGGTCGATTGGAAGACTTACCAGTGGCACAAACCGAGCAAGCCAAGACAAAACTGTGAACGTCACGGGCCATGAGAGGCCACCAGAATCGTTGCTTGACTAAAAACTTAGTACGACTGACTCCTGGATGACAAGCCACATTGGAACAATGTCCCCACTGAATAACGCTGGACCGTAACCCCTCAGGCACAAATAAACGGTTCGGTGGGCAGCGGACCGGAGGCGTTACCCCTTCTAAGGCCGCTTTGACCTTCGATTCGACCTCCCATGTGAGCGTAGAGATAAATAGAGTCTCAGGTAAAATGCGCTCGGGAGTAGACGGGCGTTCGGAACGGTCAAAAATACGCGACAAAGAATCGGGTTTGATGTTCTTGGAACCCGGGCGGTACGAGAGAGTAAAATCAAAACGACCGAAAAAAAGAGCCCACCGAGCCTGCCTGGAGTTTAATCTTTTAGCCGTTCTAATATATTCCAAGTTCTTATGATCGGTCCAGACGATAAAAGGTACCCCCGACCCTTCTAACCAGTGGCGCCATTCCTCCAATGCTAACTTAACTGCCAACAACTCTCTGTTACCAATGTCATAATTGCGTTCTGCTGGGGATAGACGATGAGACAAAAACGCGCAAGGGTGCATCTTGTCGTCTGAGAGAGAACGCTGGGATAGCACTGCACCTACCCCCACCTCTGACGCATCGACCTCCACCATGAACTGACGTGAAGGATCAGGGGTAATTAGGATGGGGGCTGAAACGAAGCAACCTTTCAGTTTGGCGAACGCAGCCTCGGCTGCGTCTGACCACCTGAACGTCGTTCTGGGGGAGGTCAAGGCGGTCAGAGGCGCGGCTAGTTGGCTGAAGTTGCGAATGAAACGCCGGTAGAAATTGGCGAATCCCAGAAACCTCTGTAGGGCCTTACGGGAATCTGGGCTTGGCCATTCCACCACAGCCTTAATCTTCTCAGGATCCATACGCACTCCCTCAACCGACACGATGTAACCTAAAAAAGGAACAGACTGTGCATGAAAATCGCATTTCTCCGCCTTGACAAAAAGCCCATTCTCTAGCAACCTCTGGAGCACTTGTCGGACGTGCTGCACGTGTTCCTGGAGAGACGCAGAAAAAATCAATATGTCATCCAGGTAGACATATATGAACTGATCAATCATGTCTCGCAGCACGTCGTTGACAAGTGCTTGGAAGACCGCTGGAGAGTTGGAAAGCCCGAAGGGCATAACCAAGTATTCAAAGTGCCCCCTGGGAGTGTTAAAGGCGGTCTTCCATTCATCCCCCTCCCTGATGCGAACCAAATGATATGCATTCCGTAAATCCAATTTAGTGAAGACAGAGGCTCCCTGCAACCTCTCGAAAGCTGAAGACATCAACGGCAAAGGATAAGTATTCTTTACCGTGATGTTGTTCAACCCCCGGTAGTCAATACAAGGTCGCAGAGACCCGTCCTTCTTCCCCACAAAAAAGAACCCCGCCCCCGCTGGAGAAGAGGAAGGGCGGATGAAGCCGGTTGCTAGAGAATCAGAAATATATTTCTCCATAGCCTCCCTCTCTGGAGCAGAGAGTGAATATAACTTGCCTTTAGGCGGAGACGTACCTGGCAGTAACTCTATGGCACAGTCATAGGGACGATGCGGGGGAAGAGAAGCAGCTCGAGACTTACTGAACACCTCCTTCAGGTCCAGGTACTCCATGGGCACGTTAGATAAATCCACTGTCTCCTCCTGAAACACAGGGACAGAAACAGACGGACAGGCAGACACTAGACAAGACTTATGACAATGACTGCTCCATGCCGACACAGACTTTAATTGCCAGTCCACTTTAGGATTGTGACGGGTGAGCCAGGGGTGACCAAGGACGATGGGTGCAAGGGGGGTGTCCAGTATGTAAAAGGAAATAGTCTCTGTGTGATTGCCTGATGTAATGAGGGTGATGTCTTCAGTGATGAATGAGATGGTGGGGAGTTCCTGGCCGTTAAGAGCGTGAACCGCAATCTTGTGTGTGAGGGGTCTGAGGGGAACTTGGAGTTTGAGTGCGAATGTCTGATCCATGAAGTTACCTTCTGCCCCCGAATCCAGAAGTGCTTGACAGTCGTGAAAGTGAGTTGACCATCTCAGTCTTACCGGAAGGAGAGTAGATGTAGATGAGGTCTTCTCGGCTGAGATCCCACCCGATAATAGCCTCATACTTACTATCGGGCTGGACCTTTTAACGGACAGTTATAGGCGAAATGACCCGCTCCTCCACAGTACATACAGAGGCCCTGGGATCTCCGCCTTTCCTTCTCCTCCCGGGAAAGCCGAGCTCGCCCCACCTGCATAGGCTCGTGATCGTAGATGGGACTGACCGCGTTCCCGCCTCCAAACCGTTGGCCCTCGATAGAACGACTGGGCAGTGAGCGGCGATCCATTCGTGACAACCGTGCGTCCACTCTTAATGCTAGAGCGATCAGGTCGTTGAGAGATGTGGGAAGGTCCATCGCATAGATCTCCTTTTGGATGCGGTCAGCCAGCCCATGCAGGAACATGTCCCACTGCGCCTCCTCGTTCCATCGACTCTCCGCCGCTAGGGTCCGAAACTCGATCGAAAACTCCGATACGGACCTCTCTCCCTGTCGTAGGTCGGCCAACATCCTAGCTGCCTCTCTACCAGCAACGGCCCGATCGAACACCCGTCTCATCTCTGCGGAGAGATCCTGGAACGAGGAACAGCACGGATCTTGATTCTCCCACACCGCCGTTCCCCAGAGAGCTGCTTTCCCAGTCAATAGTGTTAGCACAAAGGCGACCTTGGCTCGCTCATTATTAAATGTTCTGGGTTGGAGAGAAAAGTGCATTGAACATCGTGTTAGGAATGCTCGACAGTAGTTAGGTTCACCTGTATATGACTCTGGAACTGGTAGGCGGGGCTCCGCCTGATAGAGGTTCTCTGGTGGTGGTAAGGGAACCGGCGGATGCGGGGGGCGCAGTGGAACTTCGCAGATGTTGGAGCTGTTGGGTGAGCTCGGACACCTGTACCACTAGAGCCTGAACAGCGCGAGCTGTATCGTTGAGATTCTTCTCCTGGGAATCCATACGAAGTAGGCTGCTGTTCACGAATCCTTCCAGCGATCCGGTAGAGCTACTCGCTGCTTCCATCTGGTGGTCAGATCGTTCTGTCATGATGAAAACGCGGAAACAAGTGCAAGTAAACTCTCCGTACTTTAATCGGATAAGTAGGTATGGATACAGTACAAAGAGAAAACAGGAATAGTGGTACAGGGACTAAGATGGTCAGATGAGTGCCGTGATGGGAAGCGCTGATGGTTCGTGACAAATCCAGAGTGATAATCCACAGGAACAAGAAACAGGAACGACGAAGACACCAGGCTGGAACGAAGACGAGGCAACACAACCGGAGACTCACAAACAACGATCTGACAAAGGAGAGGAAAAAGTGGTGAGTATTTAAAGGTGTGGTGATGAGCTGCAGCTGGTGCTGCTGATTGATTCGTGATCAGCGCTGACGAGTCGGCACGCCCACACACTCTCACACACACACATAAACAACGAGCACAAGACGAGAAAGAGACATAGGATTTAAGAACCGTGACAACTATATTTTTTTGTTAGTGAAGGGGGGCCAGTAATTAAAATTTCTGTTTTGTTTAAATTCAAACTGAGAAAATTAGAACTGAGCCAGGCCTTTAGCTCATTAACACATGTAGATAGTGATGTGGTCTGGTGAATGGAGTCTGGTCTGCAGGCAGTATAAATCTGAATATCATCAGTATAACAGTGATAATGAAAACCATGACAACGGATAATATGTCCAAGGGGCATGATGTAAGTAATAAATAGTAATGGCCCGAGAACAGAGCCCTGACTGAGTAAAGTAATGGGAGATTTATTATTATGCATAGTGATGTAGTATTGTCTATCAGTGAGATAAGAAGAGAACCAAGATAAGCATCTTAGGAGCTGCACTATCTCAGAAAGGCGGGAAAGTAATAACTTGTGACAGACAGTATCAAATGCTGGGCTGAGCAGCAGGAGAATGGAGAGATTACCTGAGTCACCAGAGAGTAACAAATGATTGACAACCTTAACTAAAGCAGTTTCAGTGAACCAGATTGAAATACATTGGATCTAACTGACATGAAGAAGAATTAGAGTTCTGTATTATCTCAGTGATTAAGGTTGGAGTTGTCAAGGTAAAATTATTTAACCGTTGAATAGATTGAGCTTGCTCACAAGTAGAAGTGGTTGGTTCAGTGCCAAGAGACCCACATAGAGCATCCAGTTTTGTTTGACAGTGGCGCAGCAAAGAGCCACACAAATCATCACATCCATTTTGCCTGGGACTATGACTAGGTGGCTGGACTAATTTGTTAACCATGTTAAACTGTTTTTGACCTATTTTTAGCTTTATTGATGATGTCGGAGATATAGGAAGAGCGTGCTGCATTCAAAGCAGTTTTATAATGCCTAATATGTTCTGAAAATATTTGAGAATGGACAGTCAGGCCAGTTTTTCTAAAAAGGCATTCTAGCTGTCTGCCTTTCGCCTTCATAGCACGAAGCTCAGCATTATACCAGGGGAAAGTGTGAGACAAAGGAACAGACTTAGTCCTAATTGGGGCATGCTCATCTAAAACATCAACAATAATAGAATGATATAGGTCAGATATCACAGATGGACAGGTGAACTTGAAAACATCAGAGATAGTAGAGGAAGCAACTGAAGCAGCAAAAATATTTACATTGATAGCATTGAATTTACGATACGAAATGGAAGTATTACCAGCAAATTTAGTAGGATGTATTAGCATAAAGTCAAAAGTGATAAGCTTATGATCAGAAATAGGAGTAGCATGACTACTTATGGAGATGTTATTCACACCAGACGTACAAACTAAGTCAAGTGTATGGCCATGAGTGTGAGTTGAGAAATTAACATTCTGGATAAGATTAAAGCAGTCCAGGGCAGTCTTCAATTGAGTGCTGTTAGAGCAAACAGTGTCAACATGGATGTTAAAGTCACCAAGTAAGATGACCTGGGACGATGCAGCACAAGCTAAAGTTAATAGTTCACAAAGTTCCGAGAAAAATTCAGTATACTGCTTGAGTGGCCTATAAATAAGGATAATTTTAAGAGGACTGCTAGAGCCAATTTTCAGAACCATGTACTCAAAAGACTTAGGAATGTAAAAATCCAGCTGAGTGATAGATAAAGAGTAACTACTGTATTGTAAGTAGTGTAACAGTAAACCTGTACACCCCAACAAAGTTACAGCAAAGTTACATGCACATCCTCATTTTAATCAATCCAGAAAAAGCCTTGTGATGCCACTTTCTTGCTGTATATAAAACACAGTCTATAGAATGTCCCCATTTATATAGCAAAGTAATCAAGTGTGTTGCCCAATTGCCCCTCAAAACAATAGCTCAGACAGCTATTCTCTGTGCTATTAGTGCTTAAAAGAAAGTTTTTAGATTATTATATAAGACAATAAACACTTATGGAAATTACCAGAGTGCTCATTTACACCTAACTCTAATACACCACTAATACGGCTAATACTAATAGCCTTTCGTGAGGACATGAGTATACTAACATAAGATGAAAAGTTTATATGACAAAACAAAAATTGAAACTGTTATCTTTCAATAGATACTAAGTTTGAGAATGAAAAAATGGGTAGGGAATGAGAGAGAGAGAGAAACTCTGAAGTTGTCTGCTTATTGAGGGAGTTCGGACTTTGAGCTCTGATGATGTTAATCAACCATTAACTGGCAAGCCATAAAGCCATAAAGTCATATCTGTTGAAACCAGGTCACAGTGAAACCAAAGAATAAGTCATAATTTATAGTGTGCTTTATTGTCTGTTAGCAAAACCATCTGGAAAGCAGTCCATAAGGCAATATTTTTCAATATTGTCTATATTATCTGGACTGATGTGGTATCTATTTGATGGGATTATATAGCTATCCCATCCATTAAGTGTTCTCTCAGTTTCATGAGTCATTCGCAAGGACATTTCAGTTTCTCTTGTGAACTTTAATCACTGTTTTATCAACGATAATGCAATTATAATTCACAATAATAATGTAATACAATACTGTTGACACCAGTATTATACTCATTTGAGATTCATCTGAAAAACATTTACAGATTTATATTAAACACATATTGGTACATTTGTGCTGTTAGTCAGTGCACCTTTCAATAATTGTCCACTAATTTGGTGACTGAGTGTGTAAATCTGTTAGTGTGTTATCCCTGCAATAGACTAACCATACATCCAGTGTGTTTCCCTATGGCCCAAGACACTGGTATAAGCATCAGGTTTCCCCATGACCCTATAGGACAAGCAGTTTGGAAAATAAATGCATGGACGGTTGATTTGGTGAGACAGCAATCACACTCTCAGGTTTTGTGAGTCCTATTTTCAATGCAATATTACATTTAGTTTCAATATAATCACTTAATGAGACTCTCAGAAACCAATCATATAATAACCAAACATGGTAATGGTGTTATCAGAGTAAATGTGCTTCACTAGATGATCACGCCCATCATCAACAGCATCGTCATAACCTGAGTGGGTTCTTGGGTGCGGCGATGGCTTTATGACCCTCTGCAAAGGTTGAAGTCCTGCTGCTCAACGGAAAAACAATTCAAACTCCGGTATCAGGAGCAGGGACAGTGTGCTTTCTAGCACATTATTTTAGCATATAACATTTTGTATTTCTTGTATTTTCACTCATTTTGTATGAGAAGTTGGATGTAAAAATGTCAACAGCATTAGAAGTGACTGGATTCTTCATGTGTTTGGTGGGCTGGATTGTTACTGGCCTTGCTGTGGCTAATGACTACTGGAAGATATCTAGCTTGCAAGGCACAGTGATCGTTTCGAACCGCCTTTATGAGAACTTGTGGCATGCTTGTGGCGAGGACAGTTCTGGAAAGGCCAACTGCCAAGATTTTCAATCCATGTTGGCTTTGCCAGGTAGGAAGCAAATTAAAATAAAATTTTGTTATTATTATATTATTGTATTTATGAAGAACTATACTTGGACCTGGAACTTGGTAAAACTCATTCACTGTGATCTCTATCTCTGGCAGCTATTTTGCATTGTAACAATATGGAGAACAGCCTACACCACTTATTTCTCTTGATTTTATGTTTCGAGAATTACTGGCTTTTCATAAATGATAAACATATCAACCAGTGATGAGAGAAATGGAGCTTTTCGGAACTCTAAATAAACTGAACCAATTGCTTTGCAAAATGTTTTTTCTTTTTACTCTTAAAAATAAAGGTTCTTTATTGGCATCTATGGTTCCATGAAAAACCTTTCCATTCCAGGTTCTTTATATTTAAAGTTCTTTAGATTTTTCTACTAGATTTTTACACTAAGAAAAAAATAAGTTATTTTAAAAACTTTTGGATGAAAGGTTTGTCATTATGCATCATTAAAAATTAATCTAAATTATAAAACTAACCCAAGATCAATTAAAACAAAATTAGACACTAATTCAATGGATCACCACATCAATGCCCACATCAATGCACTCTATAAAAAAATGTAAAACATGTTGAAACAGTATATCATGTAACAAAAAATGTCTTGTTAGCTGTAATCATGTCCTTTTTATGCAAGGACATATCTAAAGCAATGATTTGAAACAAACATTTTTAAGCATTTTGAAGCTTCAATTAGCAGTATTTTGAAAGCACCCATCACTAATATGAACCATAGACAATTAATGCCGGTCATTACAAAGGCTACTATAATGATTTATGATAAATAATCTCTGATATGCAGATAGTGGGTTAATGAAACTTTTTATTTGCTGCTGAAAAAAAAAAGAGACTGTTGTTGATACAATGAAAGTATTGTATGGTAACATTAAACCTGTACACCCCAACAAAGTTACATGCACATCCTCATTTTAATCGATCCAGATAAAGCAAAAACTAAACTCAGTTGTTGTTTTTAGTTCATATTCAGGCATGTCGAGCATTGACGATCATCGCCCTGATCCTTGGGCTGGTTGGTATCATTTTATCTACCATGGGGCTGAAGTGCATTAAGTTTGGGTCAAAAACAGATGAGTCAAAAGGAAAGACTATGGTCATTGGTGGCATTATCTTCATCTCTGCAGGTAAGCAGAATTACAGTATGTGTGCATATGAACTTAAACAGTTTCTATTGTTTAACTGTCTACATGTTTCCCCCTTTTATTTAGCATCTATATAAAGATACAGTTACTGAGAGAAATATTTTTATTCCCCATAGGTCTTTGCACTATGGTGGGCGTATCTTGGTATGCTGCGCGGATTGTTGCAGAATTCAATGACCCATTTTATGGTGGTGTCAAGTGAGATGTCCCACATTCACACACACTCAAATGCACACACTTTTACTTATCTAAACAGGGATATTATACAAACTTCTGCTGTTTTCATATAGGCTACAGCTAATTATAATCCTGTAACCTAACACTAACCAACATTCTTGTCCTAAAACTTACAGAAAACATTCTACATTTATAAACTTTATCCCAGAGAGGGGTGTCAAATGGGTATAGCAGGGTGTGGAGGGTAGATACTAAAGAATTCATTATAAATAACTCAATAATTCAGGATAAATCAAAATAGTTTTTTTTTTTTTTTTTTTTTAACTATCATATTAATACAATACATTGAGGTGTGTGTGTGTGTGTGTGTGTGTGTGTGTGTGTGTGTGTGTGTGTGTGTGTGTGTGTGTGTGTGTGTGTGTGTGTGTGTGTGTGTGTGTGTGTGTGTGTGTGTGTGTGTGTGTGTGTGTGTGTGTGTCCTTGTTTATGCTACATTGAGGGGACCAAATGTGCCAAGGATAGTAAAACCAGTAAACATTGACCTTATGGGGACATTTTTTAGGTCCCCATGAGGAAACAAGCTTAAAAATCATACAGAGTGAGTTTTTTTGAGAAAGTAAAAATGCAGAAAGTGTCCTGTAAGGGGTAGGTTTAGGTGTAGGGTTGGTGTAGGACAATAGCACATACAGTAAGTACAGTATAAAAATCATTACGCCTATGGAAAGTCCCCACAAGGATAGCAAACCAGACGTGTGTGTGTGTGTGTGTGTGTGTGTGTGTGTGTGTGTGTATATATACAGGTTTATATACCCTAGTGGGGACCTGAATACACACAGACTCATGGGGACTCGTGTCACGGTGGGGACCTAAATCGAGGTCCCCATGGGTACAAAAGAATGAGTACATACAGAATGAGTTTGTTTTTTTTGTTTTTTTTGAGAAAGTAAAAGTGCACAAAATTTCAGGGTAGGTTTAGGTGTAGGGTTGGTGTGGGGCGATAAAAAACACGGTTTGTACAGTATAAAAACCATTACGCCTATGGAGAGTCCCTACAAGGATAGCTGACCAGGGGCCTCATTTATAAAGCGTGCGTATGCTCAGATTTGACCATAGAGTGTGTGTATGCTTAAATCCATGCCAGCGCTCATATTTATAAAAACGGTCTTTGATGTGGAAAAGTGCTTAGCGTCACGTCAGGGTCTGAGCAGACGTATGCACTTTTTATTGTCGGAGTGCTGCAGGTTTTTGAAAATGTAAGCTGTTCTTGCAGCTCGCTGTTCTAAATTATGATGAATGGTGATATTTTATATGTTAATGACATTAATTAGGAGTCGTTTACAAGGCAGAGAGTTGAAACCATTCAGTTGAGCGCAAGTTTAAGATCATTTGCAATTCATAGATTTCACATCTGAAAGAGAGGCGTACGCACGATTACTGTTCATACGTTCATTCTATGAATCCCTTGTATGCAAATCTAAGAAATGATCGTAAGATCAAATTTAGGATGGTTTCTGTGCAACATTTTATAAATGAGGCACCAGATTGTGTGTGTGTGTGTGTGTGTGTGTGTGTGTGTGTGTGTGTGTGTGTGTGTGTGTGTGTGTTCCAAAAAAAGAAGAAAGTAACAAGAATGTCCCAGAGTCACAAAAAAACTAATTGTGAAGGGTTAACCCTTCTGTACCATTGCCAACACTTTCTAGATCTACAATACAATAAAATACAAATACACAAACAAAAAAATACATTGTTTTATGTTAGTGTGAGGGGAAAAAAAGTCACATTCAGGATTTTCTGGGTCTCTGGAGACCACGTTTAGAAAAGGGATAAAATTGATCCTACAAATTAGAAAATGCAGAACAAACATAGACAGAAATGGAGAAGCAACACTTTAAAACACCCACAATTCATACACACACTCACACAGAGAAATATGTAATTTGTCAAATGAACCTGTAAAACTGTATTTTTTTAACAGATTTGCAAAAATCTCACACTAAACCATGGCATGAAAAGAACAAAAACATGACATAAATTCCCCCAAAACTGCAAACAATTGTAGAGTAAAAAAAGTGTAATAAACTGACTAAAATTAAAAATAATAATAATAATCATTATTATTATTATTATTATTATTATTATTTTGCTACAAAATCACATTTTATTGTCTGGGATCTCTGGGGACCCCAACATCCTAAGTGTACATCCCAAATTAATATCTTCAAAAATTAAAGTGCCCCTATTATGCTATTTGAAAGGTTCATTATTTGATTTTGGGAGTCCACAACAACAGGTCTCCATGCATGAAAGGTAAAAAAAAAAAAAAAAAAAACTTTCATTTTCTTATAATATGCATTTAATTGTATGTTATTTCTCATCGACTCTCAAACGAGTCATTCAAAGATTCATCCTTCCAAAACCCTCCCTTGCATGAGGCTACTCTGCTCTGATTGGTCAGATGACCCACTCTCTTGTGATTGGTCTACTGCGTTCAGCTCTTGTCGGAAACGGAACGCCCTTAACCAGTACTGGAATACGGCTTATCAATAATACATCTTATTATGATAAAGACAGTGCTCCACTCTGTTCTAAAAATAAAGAATCAGAGGGGAAAAAGTTGTTTTACACTTATGTTACCAAAACGGACTCACAGCTTGAAAGTAAAGACCCAAACAATAATGGTATATGTTTTAGCCAAACGCAGACGTCACATCGGTGACCGATGAATTGGGACCTCACCAGAGAGACCAATCCACTTCGAGTGTAACTAAACGAGCCAATGGACATAGGCATGCGGTATTTCACGTCTAGCTGCCACACCCTGCAGTGTGGGTATAAGAAGCAGCAGGTGCACCGCATTAATTCATCTTTTTGCTTCGGAACCGAGCGGTGGTGTATCACCTGTCCTGCGAGTAACTGAGAAAGTGAGTGAGTGCGGGCATTACAGCAGTTAGCAGCAGTGGTCACTGTCTCACGGGGAAAAAAGGAAAGATCGTTCTCCATGTAGACAGCCACACCAGGAGTGTGCGGTGGCCAGTTCCTCTGCGTGCTTCAGCACTAAAAGAGCATTTCTCTAAAAGAGCAACACGGGTGATCGCAACTTTTTAAAGATGACTTATCACCCATGCGTTTCTGGATGTGGTCGTGTCCTGACACCAACGGGCATTCAGCACGTTGAGGAAGCTTTCGTAGATGGTGCATGTTGTTCTTGTGGGGACATGACCATCTCGGCGCTGTGTCCAGGGGAGTCAGAGGTGACCACGTGTTTCCTTCGGTGCCCCCTCTGACGACCAGATGTCGATCGCTGCATCGGAGGGCGAGCCCTCTCTCTCTCCCGGGGATGACGACATAGTATTTTCCAAGCCAGACCCAGAGATGACAACTATGCTTTCCCGGGCCACCGAGAATGTCGGACTTGTTTGGAATCCTCCACCGCGTCCCAATCCTTCGAGGCTGGATGAATGGTTTCTCGGTGGTGGTGGTGGTGGGGGTGGGTTCGCACTGGTTCTCAGCATCCCCCTCCGGTGCTATTCTTCCCGGAAATGCATGAGGAGCTTACAAGATCGTGGAAGGCACCTTTCATTGCCCAAAACAAATCTTGTAGCACCTCTGCCCTCACCACCCTCGATGGTGGGGCCGCTTTGGGGTAAACGGGCATCCCCTCGGTGACCAGTGTCTCCTCTAACACTTCAGGAGACACGGGTGAACTTCGAATACTTGAAGTTCAGTCGTTCATCAGTGGACCACTCCCAGCAAGGGAAACTAACATGTTTTCACGGCTGCTTGGGCTGAATACATGGCTACAAAGAACCTGCAGTACAAAAGGAGTCAACTTCATCGACAACTTCAATATTTTCTGGGGCCATAGACAACTGTTTAAACTGGACGGCTTCCACCCAAACAAACTTGGTGCAAGAGTCCTAAAGGACAATATCTATTTCTCCCTCCGTCATCCTTCAGTGGTGTGTGCCAATCCACTCGGCCCCAATGGCACACACACACCTGGACAGAATATGAGTGACCACAGGACTTCATGTCAGCCTCAGAGTCATCTTGTGATTGATACATCCCACAAGGACACTGATAACACCATGCAGCCAAAACAAACTTTCCTCATGGAAACTATCCCGGCTGAGCCCTGCCCAACGAGCTCTTCACAGACAGACTGTGACGTACTACAACAGCTCCAAGACTCAGCGCCCGAGGACAACTATCTAGAAAACAGCCAGGGAAGTCAGGACAACATTTCACAGCCACAGAATCTCCACTTCTAAGCTTCTCACAGAAAATGGAGGAACTGGTGTATGCTGGGACCAAACTCTCCCACTCGTTCGCTGCAAGCCCCCAGATATCAACTAAAAAACGGCGGGCCCCACAACCACCAAAGACAGCAGGCCCAGCTCTCCCTCCTCCTCCTGTGAGAGCTCTCCGACCGCTGCCACAACGCCAGGGCCCAAACCCTCCTCCATCGTCTGAACCAAAAACAACTGATAACAGACAAAATGTAATTCCATCAAGTTAGCATTTTTAAACATTCGCTCACTAAAAAATAAATCATTTCTGATCAATGATTTTTATAACCACAAACAACCTGGATTTTATGTTTCTAAATGAAATATGGCTTGAAGACAGCTGCAGTGCAACAGTCCTCAATGAAACAGCCCCTCTTAACTTTAACTTTACCAATGTCTTCAGGACTGTTAGGAGAGGTGGAGGTGTAGCTGCTCTATTTAAAGATGTTTATCAATGCAAGCAAGTGTAATTTGGTCAGTATTTGTCCTTTGAATATCTAGGTATTGTGCTGAAAGTTGCTCCACGCATTCTGTTTATCACTATTTACAGGTCTCCAAAATACTCTCCAGCCTTTGTTGAAGAGTTCACAGAACTGTTATCAATGATTTCCTCGGAGTTTGACTGTTTTACTATTGCAGGGGATTTTAATATTCACATAGATAATGCAGAAATCAAAACTGCAAAAGAAATTATAACTGTTTTAAACACTTTTGATCTGACCCAGCATGTGCATGGACCCACACACAATCGTAGACACACTCTAGACTTACTCATCAGTAGAGGTCTAAACATTTCATCCATTGTTGTTAAGGATGTAGCACTATCTGATCACTTCTGTATTTTCTTTGATATATTGATCTCTGTTACCACTGAATCTAGATCTGTCTCTGTCAGAAAGAGATGCATTAATGAGAACACTAGTGCGCTATTTATGAAGGCTATATCTTTAACACCAAGCATTTCTGCAGACTCTGTTGATCTTCTCCTGTATTCTTTTAACTCAAAAGTTAAGAATGTTATTGATGATATTGCTCCGACAAGGGTCTGCAAGAAGAATGGCAGACAAAAAAATCACCATGGAGAAAACAGCAGTTCAGAGTATGAAAAGACAATGCAGAAATGCCGAGCGGATGTGGCGGAAGACAAAACTTGAAATTTACTATAGCATCTATAAAGACAGCCTTCATGCTTTCAACGTGGAACTATCCACAGCTAGACAGACCTTCTTCTCAAACCTTATAAACAGTAACTTAAACAACTCTCGCACTCTTTTTGCTACTGTGGAGAGACTGACAACCCCCCCAAATCAGATTCCCAGTGAAATGCTCTCCGACAGTAAATGCAATGAGTTTGCTTCCTTCTTTTCTGAGAAGATCAATATCAGAAAGGAGATTGGCATATCTACTTTTGCAGAGGTCACACAGATTCGACCACAATTTCAAAAAAAGTGACACTGTCTGTTTTTGAAGCAATTGATTGCAAAATTTTGAAATAGTACAGCACCTTAAATCATCAACCTGCTATCTTGACACACTTCCCACATCCTTTTTAAAAAGTGTGCTTCACTGTTTAGAAGCAGATCTCTTAGAAGTGGTGAACACTTCACTTCTTTCTGGGACTTTTCCAAACTCCCTGAAAACTGCAGTTGTTAAGCCCCTTCTGAAAAAGCCCAATCTTGATAACACAATGTTGACCAATATATAGACCAATATCAAATCTTCCGTTCATAGGTAATATTATTGAAAAGGTAGTTTTTAATCAGCTGAACAACTACTTAAACTTAAATGGATACCTGGACAATTTTCAATCTGGTTTCCGAGCACATCATAGCACAGAGACAGCACTCATTAAGATAATAAATGATATTCGCTTCAATTCTGATTCAGGCAAAATATCAGTTCTGGTACTACTAGATCTTAGTGCTGCGTTTGACACTGTTCATCATAACATACTTCTAGAGAGACTGGAAAACTGGATCAGGCTTTCTGGGATGGTACTCAAATGGTTCAGGTCATACTTATAAGGGAGAAGTAATTATGTGAGTATAGGAGAGCATAAGTCTAAGTGGCGTCCATGACATGCGGAGTCCCACAAGGCTCAATTCTTGCACCACTCTTGTTTAGCCTGTATATGCTCCCACTAAGTCAAATAATGATAAAGAACCAAATTGCCTATCACAGCTATGCTGATGATACGCAGATTTACATAGCCTTATCTCCAAATAACTATAGCCCCATTGACTCCCTCTGCCAATGCATTTTTTAAATAAACTGTTGGATGTCCCAGAATTTTCTTCAGTTAAATAAGGAGAAAACTGAAGTCATTGCATTTGGAAACAAAGATGAAGTTATCAAGGTGAATGCATACCTTGACTCTAGGGGTCAATCAACTAAAAACCAAGTCAAAAATCTTGGGGTGTTTCTGGAGACAGACCTTAGTTTTAGTAGTCATGTCAAAGCAGTAACTAAATCAGCATACTATCATTTCAAAAACATTGCAAGAATTAGATGTTTTGTTTCCAGTCAAGACTTGGAGAAACTTGTTCATGCCTTTATCACCAGCAGGGTGGATTATTGTAATGGTCTCCTCACCGGCCTTCCAAAGAAAACCATTAGACAGCTGCAGCTCATCCAGAACGCTGCTGCCAGGATTCTGACTAGAACCAGAAAATTTGAGAATATTACACCAGTCCTCAGGTCTTTACACTGGCTTCCAGTTACATTTAGGATTGATTTTAAAGTACTTTTACTCGTTTATAAATCTCTAAATGGCCTAGGACCTAAATACATTGGAGATATGCTCACTGAATATAAACCTAACAGACCACTCAGATCATTAGGATTGATAGAGAAATACCAAGTCAGGTAGAAATACCAAGGGTTCACACAAAACAAGGGGAGTCTGCTTTTAGCTATTATGCCGCCCACAGTTGGAACCAGCTTCCAGAAGAGATCAGATGTGCTAAAACATTAGCCACTTTTAAATCCAGACTCATCTGTTTAGCTGTGCATTTGTTGAATGAGCACTGTGCTACGTCCGAACTAATTGCACTATGTATAATCACTTTCTATTCTTAAATGTTTTAAATTCTTTTAAAATCAATTTTTAAATCACTTTGTTTTTATTGTTGTGATTATTATTATTTTTAATTTCTTATTATTATTTTTAATGACTATTTCACTTCCTTTTATGTAAAGCACTTTGAATTACCACTGTGTATGAAATGTGCTATATAAATAAACTTGCCTTGCCTTGCCTAACAGGCCTGCAAGTATTCGTCAGGTCAAACTGGCAATGCTTATAGAGCTTGTGGGGAGGCGGCTTCTGCCTTCTACGCTATGGAGTTACTGCAGGTCCACCAGGTCAAAGCCCTGAAAGACCTGCACGAGGGTGGTCATGACCAGGCGGTTCTACACGAACTGCGTGCTGCGACAGACCTCACGCTTCGAGCGATGAAGGTGACTGCACAGTCTCTGGGTTGTGCTATGTCCACGCTAGCCAAAAAATAACCCACGTCTAGCCAACATGAAGGAGCATGAGAAGGTACAGTTGCTGAATGCTCCCGGGTTGCAGACTGGCCTCTTTGGCGACGCTGTCTAAAGCTTTGCCCAGAAGTTCTCGGCAAGACAGAAGCAGACTGAGGCGATCAAACACATCATGCGCCGGAGAAAACCTGCTCCTTCCACCCTGGCTGCAGCCCCTCAGCATGCTCGCCGCCATGGGCGCCCCACTGCGGCCGCCCCCGCTCCAACGCAGCCACAGCAGCCTTCCACCAGGAAGTCGTGAAGCCGGTCTCAGGCAGGACGCCCAGCCCATCCAGGCCCCCGCCAAACCTGGCGGCAAGGGCAAGAGGTCCTGAGACGGGCAACCCAAAGATGGAGGAGACTGCTCATCGGGAGATGGTGACCGCCGGGTGGAAAATCTTTTGTTTCATTTTTGTTTTTGTTTTGGTACCCAAAACTTCAAAAAAAGAGCAGTTTTCTCAGTTTCTGGGTCTCAGGAGGAGGAGAGTTGTGAACTGTGCATCACGGGTTCGCTTCCCTCCTCCTCTCTCGCCAACGGGCAGCAGTGTGTTGCCCAAGAACACCCCTCCTGCCCATTCGTGGAACTTGGTAAGGGCTGTAACACTTGAGTCCCTGCTTCATGTTGCCACACGCCGGGCTGTCACAAGCCGGGTTCTTGCGTTTCCTCCCGCACGAGGAGGAATCAGTTGAGTGTTACACTTCACACCCAGACCCCGCCCCCTGCCATCACAGGCCCCGGGCCGGATCCCTGTGTTCCACCACGCTGCCCCACCGCGGGTACGTCAGTGGCCCCATTGGTTCGGCTGGCACGGTCTCTCGGAGTTAATGTCACTTAACCCCCTCTGGGAGGAGGTGACTCCGCAGTGTGCCTCTTAAAGGTGGAAGGGTACGCTTTCCCAGTGTTATCCAAGTCCTACTGTTTGGGTTGCTCGAGGAACAGCAGTAGTCGACCTTCTCTGTGTAGAGCTCAGTCCTATCTTCTGCCTTATAGGAAGGACCAAGGGGCCAACACAGGCCACTGTAGGGGGCAGCTCCTGTGGCGCTTTGGTAGGAATTCCAATTCGTCGTCACCGACGTGACTCGGAGTGACCGACTGGAAGGGAACGTCTCGGTTACGTATGTAAGCCTCATTCCCCGAAGGAGCCGAATGGAGATGTCACGTCCTGTCGCTGTACCGCAGCTGAGCTGCCGGGTCACTGGCTCTTATGCCCGTGCTGCAGGGTGTGGCAGCCAAATGTGAAATACTGCATCCCAATGTCCACTGACGCGTTTAGTTACATTCGAAGTGGATGGGTCTCTCTGGCGAGATCCCAATTAGTCGGTCACCGATGTGACGTCTCGGTTCCCTCCCTCAGGGAACGAGGGTTACAAACATAACAGAGATGTTTGTAAACCAATGTATTGCACCATCCTTTATCATGACTCCAAGTAATAAGAACGACAGACATTCTATATTAATCAGCTCATTTCTAGACAGTAGCAGGCCCACAGCTGATTAGCAGAACTATTACATGAGTTAGCACTTACAGCTGCACTGAGTGTATACACAACACAACACACAAAACTACATATTACGCACACTTGACGGAACATTAAAGCAACAAATTATTATTCATATTTGCAGGTTGTGATTCGAAGGAGCAAGCTGGTCCAAACAAACTGGGCACTAGCCCATCTTTCAAAGACAACCAGTTTACGAATCCTGTGTTAAACTCATGGAGACTGGAGAGGCAGTTGTCAGTTAAATTACAGGAACACAGCAAAAGTTTGTGATTATACTGCTGTGGTATCATATTAAAGATGAATTTTAACCACTGATTCTGCACAGCATCATCCTTTGGAAGTGAAAATAAACTGAATTCACAGTGCAGAGCACAGCGTCTTCTTGACAATTATGTTATCCACACAAACGAGCTACACCGCTTGAGGGATGTCTGTAGGATGTCCATGCAGAACATAGGCAGGCATATTAACTTGTGACGTATGAACTTAGCGGAAATAGGATTCGAATTTAAAATGACTCCTTTCAGCAGTTCAGAGTCGACTCTCTCTTTTGAGAGACAATTACTTTACTAATGATTTAATTTCAGTTTTACAACTTTCCTGACAGTTTACATTCACACACAGCTACATTACACACTGCATGAAAGGTAATTTTCAAAAATGCATAATAGCGGCACTTTAAATAAACTTCAAGCAGTCATACATTATTTCAAAAGCTATGAGATCATTTGTTCTATTTCTGTTTTTATATATTACTTTAATTGGCTAATGATATGTTTTACTGCAGTTCCCTTTCAATTTTGGTTCTCTTCATATTGTGTCAAAAGCTGAAACACCTTTGTCTGAAAGAATACTGAAGCCTGATTGAATAATGTCATTGCAACGCCATTTGCCATTACACTGGCAAATTGCAAATGGCATTCAAACGTGCAAAATAGGGGTGGGTATGCTCCCTATATAAAGCAGTGCTGAACAACATTGCCTCAGAATCTTCCTCCTTCAAGAGAACATTTGCAAGAGGCCTTTCTCACTGCTGATTTGGTGCCTATTATGAAAGGTGCTTTTCCACTGATCCCTTTCAACATTCTGGCTAGAACTGATGGAAGGATAGATGGAAAAAGCAACCAAGCCTTGGGCCGCCTGTTCAGGACCCATCGAGTTCCTGTATGGCTATGATAGCTGTGTCTTCTGCTTAGGCCACACCCATGCAGAAGCCATTCTTAAGGGATCAGGGAACAGCCTCAGAATTCTCCTCAGGACAGCCCTCATTATAGCTGACACTCTTACTTCCGTCCTGCTGCAGTGTCCCTACACAGCAGAGACTATAGAATACCCAAGATGTGGCGCTGCAAAAGATGCGAGATGCGAGCGTAACGGTCATGCACGTCCATCAAGCGCATTTACAAACAAAAACAATAGAAAAGTAGCGCATTGGAATAGAAAAAAGCATTATGTGTGAATGGCCCCCAAGACTGCGCATACACACTGGCTGGTCTAGCCTGTAAAATAACCTTTTGTAACACTAATTGAGAAAAAGACTAACACTAATTAACACTAATTCAAAAAACATTTATGAAACAGCTGTTCTCAGATTTCATTGGTGATTTCAAGTATTTTTATTTTTTATTTTTATTTTGATTATTTCCCCATTCAAAAAGATAGGATCTGCACTTGCATGCCTGAAAGACATTTCAAAGATGGTCACCGAGTGAAATGACTTGCCTTAAGCCCAAGACTCTCCGCACGATTTTCAGCTGTCCCAGATTAAAGATTGGCATTGTGAAACAATCGTGGCGATTTCTGTGATCGTGGCTCCTAATTGGTGGTCCTATGTCGTACAGTGAGGTTCAAAGACAGCCGTTGTCACGGTCTTGCAACCAAAGATAGCCTACGATAAATTTCTGACAGTGTCAGAAATTCAGCATGATCATCGCACAGTGTGTTTGCTGCTACGACCCAAGTTTACTGACCAGCTAATAAAAATGTAACATGAAATCAATGCGACATAGCACTAAACATAAAAATGCTTACCTCAAGCTCTTATCCCAACCTCTTTCACCGCTTCCACTTTTTTTCAGCACACATATAAACTACAACTGCCAAAGTTTGATTCATCATGCTCTTTTTGTTGCTAGTGGTTTATTCTTCTATAGTAACGTTCATTGTAGCATACGAGTCAACAGGTGTCATCATCGTACAGTCTACATGCATGTCGTACAATTTAATTTAAAGTTAATTAGATCCATGTCTCCCAGTGAGATCTGCAATGATTTTATAGTATTGCCAAAATTGTGCAGTGTGTAGAAGGCTTTAAAGAGCAGGTCATATGTTTTTATGTTTTCTTTTCAAGTGTCCTAATATTGTGTTGGAGTCCCCTACAACAGGTTTAAATGAATCTAAGGTCAGAAAACAATGTAATTTTCTCAGAACATACATTTAATATTAGAGTAATTTGTTAATGATGACTCTAATATTAAATGTATAATGACAACTAGGCAGCAGAGGATTCCGCTTGGTCTTAAAGCCTTCCTGGAGTGGCTACGTTCGCAATTCAAACAATGATTTGGAAAAATAATAATTCATTTGTTATTTGTATGGTCTGGTGGTCATACAGCATACGCAATCAAATACAGGACAAACTGAAGCCTTAAATACGGGACGATTCCGTATTATATGGAACAGTTGACAACCCTATTTAAAATGCAAAAGAGAATTTTCTTGAGGCCCCCTAATGTTCGGGGGCCTGGGCTGCAGCCCATGGGTCCCATTAGGATGCTTGCCTTTACATAAAACAATAATATAGTGCTCCAATCCGTTCTTAAAATAAAGACAAAAAAAAACATTTTGTTTAACACTTATGCAAGCGAATCATGCCTGCAGCTAAAGTTTAGCTGCTAAACTGTAAACACTTAACAAAACAATAATGGTGGATACGTTAGTCAAGTGCTAACAATACCGCTTGTAAACCAAAATATGTCTACATTCTTTATTATTAAACAAAGTAATTAGAACAACGACAGTATACGTGAACTCTCCAAGATTAGAGAAGCAGTCCTTGGTAAAATGATGAGCACACAACAAAAAGTTTGAATTGTATTGTTGTGGTATCGTGGAAAAAAATTAATTTTAACCACTGATTCTTCACATCATCATCTTTCGGCAATGAAAACAAAACAAACATGCTTTTACAGTGCAGAACACAGCATTTTTCTCGACATGATGTAAACACACTAACTAGCAGAAGAGTTTGTGAGCAGGTCAAGGTGTTCATATTTCGCGGGCAGGCAAGGATAATGCAAATGTGTTACCTAGTGACGTATATCAGCAGAGTTGGGTATAACATGTTACACAGTAACGCCTTACTGTAATCTAATTACTTTTTCTGGTAATGCAGTAAAGTAATGAGTTACGTTTTAATTTTATGTAATTTGATTACAGTTACTTATGTCAATAAAATTACGTTACTTAAGTTACAAATGCAGTGTTAAAAAATATGAAGTAAAAATCATGTTTTGCGTGTCAGTATTCCCTTTAACAAATCACCGGAGAATACGAGCTAAAATGCAGATGAGTCCTACAACATTTAGATACAATGAAAGGTTGCTCATCATATTTGCACTAATGATATGATTATATTTCAAATTGTAGCACTCTACATATTTTAGTTTGGCATTATAGTTTGGGAAAAGTTCAACAAGTAAATGTATACAAGTTTGTGTCACAGTAACACTAATTAGTGTCCCCCTGTAGTGAAAATCAAGTTTTTTTAATGTTGTTTATTTGTCTATGAGGTGTTTTTAATATGCTTTTAGACAAACCATGTGCCAATCCATTAATCAACACCAGTGCTGAGTATTTTCTCCTTAAAACTGTAGGGTGTTTCTCAAACAGAAGGCTGGATTCTACCGAGGCTGCGTCCTTCCTAGTTCAGTCCTTCAGAGTCTTGTAGGCTAGGCTCCTCATCGGCATATAAAAGCTAGAATGAGACGCTCTAGTAAGTGCGCGTGGCTACGTCACATATGTTCCCGCCCTTACCGTCACGGCACAAAAACACTAATAAAACTCAGTTTTGGAAAAACTATTACAAATCTTTATATTATTTGGCTTTCTATTAATGCAATACAATGAAAAACCGCCATCTATGATCTCCCTGTGGCATAAATTATTGGCAGTTTAGCGTTTAGTAAGTAATTTACACCAAAACAAAAGATAACATCTATCCTTTCATGTCTGAAAACATTATTTTTGTCTTAGATTTCATAATAAATTCAGACAAGCTCGGTACTGACTTATTTTTCATCAGTTTATTTTCATGAAATGGAATGGGTACGAAGGATTGTGGGTGATTGAAGGTCACGGAGGATACATCTCATGCATCCTTCAAATTCAGCTGAAAGAAGGACGCGAAACGAGCCCTGCGTCCCAATGTTCATACATTCCATTCTAAATAGTATGTGAGACTGCAATAAGTGTGTCCCGAAGCATAGTATGTTGAAAAGAGTATGCCAAAAGTCCCCGGATGGTCTACTATTTCAGGTCGATTTTTGAAGTGTGGATCCGAGCGCACTCTAATGGCTAAAACTGCCCACAATCCATTGCGCTTTCGGTCCAGAACTACAAACACGAATAAAAAGCGTTAGAAAAACTACAAACGTGGTGGATGCACGCGATCGACCTTTATGTAGAGAGGTTTACAAAAAGGGGTCTGAGAGTTACTAATAATCAACATTTAAACTGGTAAAAACTATTTATTTATTGTTATCCATGTTATATTTCATCTGCAACAGCAATGTGAACTTTTAGAAACATCCATTTAGTCGTTAACTTTTAAATGCATCATTATGCAGAAAATAGCAGAGTTTTCTGCATAAAAGACCCTCAACTGGCAGATCAACGAGCTACTGCTTTATCTCTAATACGGTAGGAAGTTAAATTAAATGAAATGCGGACGATGTTAACTGTGACAGGATGATTGACAGGCCAGTTTACAGTGACAGGGTGCGTGTAACTGATGCAACATGAACGGTCTGTTAAAGATGCAGTTATGTGACATGATAGTATGTCCCAAAGCTTGCTTACTCTTCTACTTCACACTCAAAAGTGTGTACTTTTTCTTCACCAAAAGAGTACATACTTTAAGGGCATAGTATAAGTAGGCACATTGGGACGCAGCAGAAGGCTGTCTTCCAAGGATCCTTCCGACTGAGATGGCCTTCAGCGACGTTTGATGACGTGGCAGCCGAGATATGCAACCTTTGTAGGATGCAGCCTTCCGTTTGAGAAACACCCCTAGTTTCCCAAAGGCTGACCCAGAACGCGGTTTGAAACAGCCGTCTGTTTGCTACGTCACACAATTCAATAACTAGTCACATCAAGGGATAGATGCAAAAGATACCAGCACAAAACCAAAAATAAATTAGAGCAAAAAAAACCCATGAAAACCCATGTTGTTTAATGTGAATTTAGAAGCGCTAACTTGCATTATAATCCGCGGCAATAGTAGAAAAGTAGCCAGTCAGGAGTCAGACCCACCTCTTCTGCATCGCTGTCTGCACTTCACATGTGTATGCTCGCGGGCGTGAATTGGAATCACAAAGAAATTTTCTTTAAGCCCCGAGTTTCTGAGTTGGGGGCGTGTCAGTGAAAAAACGTGTCGGATGCAATGGACGTAGCCAAAGACTATTTGCAGCATCGGTTAAGTTGTTAAAATGAATAAAATTATATATTTTTTTGTAATGTACAATAAAACTATATAAGTTGCATATACAAAATATTATATTATTGTATAATTATAATAGAATATATAATTATTCAGTTTACATCACCTTCATAAATTAAATAAAAACGGAAAAAATAAATAACACACTAATGCACATTCTTCATTCAATATTTTGTAGATGTAGAGTTTAAAAAATCGTTGAATTTTATGTAGAAAAGTTAAATTGCCATCTTTTTCCGACCAAAGTGACTTGAATGCACCCGACGTCATGATAACGACTTGTCAACGTCATGATAACGACTTGAATGCAGCATAACATTCAAGCTATTTTAAGGCATGAGAAAATTATTTTCACAAGAAAAAAACATTTAAATATGTAATTTTGATGATCAAAGAGGAGTTTTAAGGGATAAAATATTTGACTACAGGGGGACTTTAAGTAAAAAAATAAACTGCAAAACATATATTTTTCAAAAACAGATATGTTTTCAATGACCTGCTCTTTAAAGGGTCTTCGCTATGCAGACACTTTCGAGACATGATTTAAAAAAAAAACAGCAGCACCGCAATATGAAATTAATTCCAGTAACTAGCTCATGCCGGCTCAGTGCCCGCATCCCTTCCATTCCCCTGAGCCAATCTCTCTTCTGGGATCGTTCACCACTAGGAACTAGTTCTTGAACCTCCTCAGGAGCCCAGGGCCTAGTTTCCTTAGGAGTAGCAAGTGAGTAGTACAATGATGCCATGTCAACAGCGGCGGCGGACTCAGAGGACTGGGGTTGTAGCCCTACAGAGGACCCCACAATGCAATATAATGACACAAGTGACTTTCCTGGCACTATCGATTAAGAGCTTCTTCAGATCACGAATAAGCTCAACTTGTAATGTTTGCCCCTGCTCGCTGAGCAAGAATGCAGTCAGCTAGATGACTGAATGAATTTTCCAGTTGAGTCATTCTTCCCTGAGTTTCCAGGCTGAGGTTACTAAGATGCATTTCTTTCTTAGGTATGAGTTTCAGTTCTCTTTCCATGGAAACACACCTCTTACTTGAGCATTTGCAGGCTATAATGGGGGGGGGGGGGGGGGGGCAACATTATGGATTTCATCTTGCCACTTTCTTAAAAACACATTTTTACTCAAATTAATCAAAATGGATGTATAGCGCTTTGGAACCAAACTCTTCATATATAAAACAAAAATCCCTGTCAAAGAACTTTGCAATAAACATGTATTTGCATTACTGTATTTGTGCATCTACAGCTGAATATGTTTTTTTAATCAATAGAAAGCAAACATATAGATTTGATGTTTATATACTGTGACGGGAGGAGCCAACGACAGACACAGTGGGTGTGGCGTCAGGCCTCGGAGAGGTTTTTATTCAACAAAAATAATAAAAGGAAATGTCCAGGGGGAAAAAGTGTCCAAAGAAGAAGGGGGGATCTGGTGTCCTCGTCGTGCTTCGGGGCTTGTGCAGGAGGGCAGTGTTCCAGAAGGGAAGGGTCCAGGCAAGGGGCGGAGTCAGGTGGCCGCACACGCTCCCGCGGTCCTGGGCACGAGGGGCGGCGGCTTCTCTGGAGCGGCGGCTCTTCCTCTTCTGCCTCTTACGGGCATTGGCGGGATGGACGGCCCGGCATCCTGGCCCGACGGCCGTTATACGGGTGCGGCTTGCACGATGACCCTGGAGGTTCCGCGGCTCACATCCTCGGCGGCGCGATGTCCCTCGACGCTCCCTTCCTGGACCCACGAGGACACCAGCGTGCATGCACGGGGGAAGAGACCGGTCTCCCGAGGAGAGGCGCGCTCGGCATTTAACGGCGGCGGTGATGAGGCTTAATTCAGTTCAGCTGTGCCCCATCACACGCCGCCAGCCCACGTTAATCCCACGCCCCTCCTCTCATCCACCCACTCCAGTCGGGAGCCTGGTGAAGGGCGGCGAATAAGGGACGGGGTGGTGATGATGATGAGGGGGAGGGCCGTCGATCCGTCACATTCCCCCCCCCAAGCGACATCCCCGTCGTCGGTCGCCGCCCACGCAGGAGTGCTACCTTCCTCAACCAGGCTCCACACGGTCGGAGTGGGCGGGGCAGGGATTCCTCTCCGGGCGAACCTCCCTCTCGCACCGCGCCGGAACAGGGACAGAGAAACCGGTATTAATCGACAGCCTCAACCAACCACAGGGTAAGATGACAATTGACTAGATGTCACTTACCCCTTCAGTGGCTGGGAGGCCGTCTCCGTCGTTTCTCCGTCCCAAGCGCTTCTTCACGAACTTCTGCGTGCGAGAGGGGACGACGTCTTCCGATGTTGCCCAACTGCGCTGTCTAGGCTCCGCCTTGCCCGCATTCTCCACCACTGTGACGGGAGGAGCCAACGACAGACACAGTGGGTGTGGCGTCAGGCCTCGGAGAGGTTTTTATTCAACAAAAATAATAAAAGGAAATGTCCAGGGGGAAAAAGTGTCCAAAGAAGAAGGGGGGATCTGGTGTCCTCGTCGTGCTTCGGGGCTTGTGCAGGAGGGCAGTGTTCCAGAAGGGAAGGGTCCAGGCAAGGGGCGGAGTCAGGTGGCCGCACACGCTCCCGCGGTCCTGGGCACGAGGGGCGGCGGCTTCTCTGGAGCGGCGGCTCTTCCTCTTCTGCCTCTTACGGGCATTGGCGGGATGGACGGCCCGGCATCCTGGCCCGACGGCCGTTATACGGGTGCGGCTTGCACGATGACCCTGGAGGTTCCGCGGCTCACATCCTCGGCGGCGCGATGTCCCTCGACGCTCCCTTCCTGGACCCACGAGGACACCAGCGTGCATGCACGGGGGAAGAGACCGGTCTCCCGAGGAGAGGCGCGCTCGGCATTTAACGGCGGCGGTGATGAGGCTTAATTCAGTTCAGCTGTGCCCCATCACACGCCGCCAGCCCACGTTAATCCCACGCCCCTCCTCTCATCCACCCACTCCAGTCGGGAGCCTGGTGAAGGGCGGCGAATAAGGGACGGGGTGGTGATGATGATGAGGGGGAGGGCCGTCGATCCGCCACATTCCCCCCCCCAAGCGACATCCCCGTCGTCGGTCGCCGCCCACGCAGGAGTGCTACCTTCCTCAACCAGGCTCCACACGGTCGGAGTGGGCGGGGCAGGGATTCCTCTCCGGGCGAACCTCCCTCTCGCACCGCGCCGGAACAGGGACAGAGAAACCGGTATTAATCGACAGCCTCAACCAACCACAGGGTAAGATGACAATTGACTAGATGTCACTTACCCCTTCAGTGGCTGGGAGGCCGTCTCCGTCGTTTCTCCGTCCCAAGCGCTTCTTCACGAACTTCTGCGTGCGAGAGGGGACGACGTCTTCCGATGTTGCCCAACTGCGCTGTCTAGGCTCCGCCTTGCCCGCATTCTCCACCACTGTGACGGGAGGAGCCAACGACAGACACAGTGGGTGTGGCGTCAGGCCTCGGAGAGGTTTTTATTCAACAAAAATAATAAAAGGAAATGTCCAGGGGGAAAAAGTGTCCAAAGAAGAAGGGGGGATCTGGTGTCCTCGTCGTGCTTCGGGGCTTGTGCAGGAGGGCAGTGTTCCAGAAGGGAAGGGTCCAGGCAAGGGGCGGAGTCAGGTGGCCGCACACGCTCCCGCGGTCCTGGGCACGAGGGGCGGCGGCTTCTCTGGAGCGGCGGCTCTTCCTCTTCTGCCTCTTACGGGCATTGGCGGGATGGACGGCCCGGCATCCTGGCCCGACGGCCGTTATACGGGTGCGGCTTGCACGATGACCCTGGAGGTTCCGCGGCTCACATCCTCGGCGGCGCGATGTCCCTCGACGCTCCCTTCCTGGACCCACGAGGACACCAGCGTGCATGCACGGGGGAAGAGACCGGTCTCCCGAGGAGAGGCGCGCTCGGCATTTAACGGCGGCGGTGATGAGGCTTAATTCAGTTCAGCTGTGCCCCATCACACGCCGCCAGCCCACGTTAATCCCACGCCCCTCCTCTCATCCACCCACTCCAGTCGGGAGCCTGGTGAAGGGCGGCGAATAAGGGACGGGGTGGTGATGATGATGAGGGGGAGGGCCGTCGATCCGTCACAATACTTTACACATTACTAGAAAATAGTGCTTCATTGCTATTTTACTCTTCATCTTCATTATCAGTGAGGCTGCTAACTAAACACAGTGTCTTCCTTTATATGAAGCACCTGCATTGAGCTGAGGCAATGTCATTCAGTGCGGCTTTATATAGGGAGTGAGCCCATCCCTATTCCACATGCTTGAACACCATTGCAAAGAAATGGTGTTATTCAATCAGCTTTCAGTATTCCCTCGGAGAAAGGTATTTCACCATAGTGCCAGCTTCTGATGCAATGTCTTGTTCCCACATGTCAGGGAACTGAGGTTACATTTAGTAAAGACGTTTTCTCTTATTACTGATCATGGATGAACCCTCATTTTACTACAACCCTCTAGGGCAGGGGTGTCTAATCCTGCACCTGGATGGCCATTGTCCTGCAGAGTTTAATTCCAGCCTTTATTAAACACAGCTAATAAAGGTCTTCAGGATTACTAGAAACTTCCAAGCAAGCATGTTAGAGCAGGTTGGAAGTAAACTCTGCAGCGGGAGCAGGATTGGACATGCTTTCTCTAGGGGTAGAGCCGCAATAAAGAAAAATAATGGAGAAAGTGGCTTCCCACTCAATCGTCAGACAGCAAAAATAAAAATAGAAAATCTGAGATAGCAACTATGTTAGTAATTTATTAAGAAATTGTTTTTATTTATCATTTTTACAAATTAAGATGTTCTTGGATGACCCCAAAGAGGTGTTTTGTGAGGTTTAATTCACTTCTGGGAACAAACTTGTGACCCTGGACGCCAAAACCAGTCTGAAGTGTCAATTTTTCGAAATTGAGATTTATACATCTTCTGAAAGCTGAATAAATAAGCTTTCCATTGATGTATGGTTTGTTAGGATCGGACAATATTTGGCTGATACACAACTATTTGAAAATCTGGAATCTGAGGGTGCAAAAAAATCAAAATTGTTTTAAAGTTGTCCAAATGAAGTTCTTAGCAATGCATATCACTAATCAAAAATTAAGTTGAGATACATTTACGGTAATAAATTTACAAAATTTCTTCATGGAACATTAATATCCTAATGATTTTCTAATGAAAAATCGATAATTTTTACCCATACAATGTATTTTTGGCTATTGCTACAAATATACCCCAGTGACTTAAGACTGGTTTTGTGGTCCAGGGTCATATTTGTCCCCAATATACTGTTAAGTAGGTGCATACACCTCACTCTCTGCCTTTTTTTTGCAGATTTGAGCTCGGTACTGGTCTCTACATAGGTTGGGCTGGTGCAGCGCTGTGTATACTGGGTGGTGCATTCCAGTGCAGTGCCTATCAAAGAATCTCTAAAGCAAAAGAAAAAGGGTAACCTCAGACTTAAGATATTTCTCTATATGCTCCTCATTTCACACCCTTTACAATGTATGTAACTCCTTATTTTTCTAATCATGCTGTGTATGTATTTTGAAATTTTGATAATGTTCTTTTTCTGTGTATTATATCTTAACAGGGCATACTACCCAGGTGGTAAGCCAAAGACAATCTATACCGCAGCTCCATCTAACACAGAGACTTCAAAAGCTTATGTTTGAGATACCAGCGTCACCCATATAAACAAGGCTGAACTGTTGTTGCGTTGATGTTTGTTTTACTCCATTATGTTTTCTCTACTTTTTTAGGACTACACTGTGTTCATGATGAATGTAAAAATTACTTAAATTATCATGAATGTTGAACTTCTGGAATAAAATACATTGTCTAATTAAATGTACGTAATTATTTTGCCATAGTGTTTGTGAATGTGTTTAGACTTTTGTTTTTATGTATAGGGGAGACAGGCGAGCTTTTTACAGCAGGAAATATTTCTCACAGTGGGTTTGTTTTTAAAATTTTAATTCTCTATAAGTAAGCTACATACATTACATATTGGCTACAAAAAAAATATTTCCACCATTTTTGCCCTGGAAAACAAATACACATGGCAGCAGGGAATGTTGGCATGTTGGCACATTATATTAACAAGTTTTCAGAGTGGGACCTGCTGTTAAATAGCCAGACAAACAGTCATAATGTCAAATTACAACACATAATGAAAGACAACTGCTGATGTTAGATTAGCCGCAAGTTAGTATTTATCTAACAAACATACTTCTGGCCACAAGTTTCTTAAACCTTAACTGACTATGCATAGCACCTGATACTCGATCAGCCAGAGAGTAGTCAATGGAGCAATGGGGCTGTGGTTTCAGGAGTAACACTTCTGCAACAGAAGAGAAGCTCCAAGATATCTAAATTTCTGAAGGAAGCTGCTGACAGAGATGTGGGAAACATAGGTAAGCTGCATGAGAAAGTTCATTAAATCACTTCATATATGCAAATATGTAGTGAAAAAATGCATATCACCATGCATCTTTTACAATTATTTATTAAAGTTATTTTAAGAAGGTTTTGACATCCAAACATGAGTGAGTGATGTTAAAATGTATTTTATTTCTGTGATCAAAGATGAATTTTCATCATCATTACTCTTCAGTTTTACATGATGATTATTCAGAAATCATTCTAATATGCTGATTTGCTGCTCAGGAAATATTCCTGATTCATATTTTGTTTTGTGTGTATTATTCAGGATTCCTTAATGAACAAAGTTTAAAATGAACAGTGTTTATTTGAAACAAAAATCTTTACTCTAACTCCTCATCAATTTAATACATCCTTGCTGAATAAAAATTAATTTATTAAAAAATTTCACTGACTGCAAACTTTTGAACATTATTGTACAATACCATTTAAAGGTCTGGAGTCTATTTAACAATGAATCCTGAAAAAAAAAAAAAAAAAAAGTTTACACTAAAATGTTTATCAGCACATCTTTTTTTATATATTGTTAATAATCAGAAATGTTTCTTGAGCAGCAAATCAGATTTATTTTTGAAGGATCATGTGACACTGAAGATTGGAGTAATGATGTTAAATTCAGCTTTGATCACAGAGATACATTACAATTTTAACATATTCAAATAATAATAAAAAAAAAACAGTTCTCTTGAATTGTAATATCATTCCACAATGTTATTGTTTTCACTGTTTTTTTAGTTGTGAGTATAAGAGACTTCTTTCAAAGATTTAAACTGAAACTATAAACTATAGGCTACTATATCTTACGATTTTTTTTTAAAGCCTTTCATATAAAGCCTGATACATGTAGAACAAACTGTATTATGCACTTTCTCCGCAGCAGTTCAGTCTGTGTCCTCCCTAGATATTTTTTTCAGATGCGCTCGTATCAAACTACTTATCGATATTAACGGTATTGCTTCATACTGTATCGCTTATAAAGATTATATCGATATATTGTACAAACTCAATATACCCCCCAGCCCTACTGTAACACCTGGTTCATTTTTTTTTTTTTTTGTGACTTCTGCCTCATTTTAAAGATGTAATTGTGAACAGTAGTAATATTTGTAAATGTTTGTTTGCTAACATTTTGTTTAGTTTTTTCTTAGTTCATTAAAGTTTAAACTGAATTTTGCAGTTACATTACAGATTACAGCTTTAAAGGGATAGTTCACTCAAAAATGAAAAATTGCTGTTAATTTACTGACCCTTAGGCCATTCGAGATGTAGGTGACATTTTTTCTTTAAGTCTGTATGTTTAGTCTGTATGACAAATGTTATAAATGGAGATTGTGATTAAATAATGGCTATTATGTGCTGTAAATTGTGTGTTTTTAGTCATTGATAAACACCAGTTAATCATTTTTAATAGTTTTGTTAAACTATAAAAATATATGTTTTAGTTCCCCTGCAATTTCTTATGATGCCCAAATAATAAATCTTAGTTGAGGTAACATATAAAACACATGGAGTAAATGGTTAAATTTTAATTGACATAACTTGCTGTAGTCTTCTAAATGTTTGACCAATTAAAACATTTTATTTGAATGGACTATAAAACTACTTTTTAGAGTGAGACTGTTTCCTGAATACTGAGGACAAATTATATGCTTACTAAGGGATATAGAATAAAATCAGATTGTGATTTAACCAAATTATAGCAAAGTAAGCTAAATAATGTCACAACGTACCCAGTATAGTATCCAGAATATCAAAGTCCAGTAAAGGAGGCAGAGCTTTTTCGCATTTTACTCTTAAATTCACAAATGGCCTTCTGATAATGTTTGGGGCTCAGACACACTCTCTCTGTTTAAATCTAGATTAAAAATACATCTTTTAGCCAAGCATTCACATAACAACTCATAACCTTGTACTCTAGTAATAAATGCATGTGATCATCATTTGCCTGAAATAATATGAACAGTATCTATGCTAATTCTTCTCATTTTGTTTTCCTGTTTCTATCTCTCAGGTTTCCCATCCAAGTGTTACTACAGTTATATTACTACACTATGATGGTAATATATGTGAACAAACAATGTTTAATCTTTCTCTGAGTTCCATGAGATATTCCCATTTATTTGTCAGCCAAATAATATTTTACATTATCCGAATATTGTTCATTTACATATTACAGACTTTGTGGCAGTATAAAGTGGATTTAAATTCACCAAACTTACTCTTTAATGTTTGTCTGTTTAACTGAACATGAGTTTGAACACATAACTTGTTTTATCTTAGAGTTATTGACATATAGACATTAATTTGTTGCCAGAAGATGCTCCCCATTGAGTCACAGTCACATCAGGCTGTTGATAGGATTTTTTTTTTTTGAAACTTTGAAATTTTCTAAAGCTGCTTTGATTGTGAAAAGCAGTACCCTTACAACAGTTAACCATGTTTTTACTATGTTAAAACTAGTAATCATAACTGTAGTAATCAGGGGTTTTTAGTTTTTCTCAAACTAAGGTTTTGATATCATGGTTCTACTAAAGTAATAGTTTAATGCTGGAGTAAAACTGTGGTAACCATAGTTTTTGAAACCATGGTGAAGTAGTTACTATAGGTTTACTACTTATGCTGTAGTAAGACCATGGTTTTGGTAGTTACTATAAATTTACTGCAACAATCATAGTTAAACCATGGTTAATTTTGTGGTTGACTTTTGTACGGGTACAAATATGTCAATTGAATGCTTCTATTTGAAAGTCACATTGGATAAAACTATCTGATAAATACACTGTATGCATTTGTATGTTTAATCTGTTCACTGAAAATAAATTTGAAATTGCCATTGTACATTGTTTTTGATCCATTATTGTGTTCAAGGACATTTCGGTTAGCGTAATCGAACTGATTATGAACCACGGACCGACCGTGGACCACCAGTAAACAGTAATTATAAACCAGCGGCTCGTCAGCGGACCGCTGTCGGAAAAGCGGCGGCTGCCGCTGGTGGTCCGCTTGAATAACGATGAGCAAAATGCCGGTGAACCACGGGTGGCGTCCGCCGACTCTGCCACCAGTGGGCCGCCATTTCACTACATTTGCATATTGTAACGGGTGGAAGAATCACACGACGAGGGGAGATCAATAAAGGCCCCGAAGGGTGCGTTTATTGTGAAAAACCGTCGTGCCGTATTGTGCAAGTGACGTGTCTTCGTGCTCCAGGATCGGTGTCTTTCCGTGCTCCAAGTTCGTGGTGGCTCAGTGTCCGTGTGCGTCGAGTGCTTCGGGCTGGCCGGTTATACGCTGCTCTCTGTAGGGAGATGGAGAGGAAAGTAAGCGATACTGCCCAGCCAAAATTTGTGTGTGGGGCCCAGGTGGGTTTTACATGGGCTGAAAAAGTGGGCCCAAAATGGGATTGTCCGCGGGTTCCATAATGGCCCAATGCCAATTGCCCACATGGATTTCATGTGGGATTGTACTTGCCAACAGGTGGGCCCCAACTGGGCAACATGCGCAAGACCCATCTTGGCCCCAGCTTTATTTTTTATGTGGGTACTACAAGGTTACTACATGGGCTGAAATATGGGTTGTAAGTGGGTTTGTTCACAGGTTCCATGTTGGCCCCATGCAACTTATCCATGTGGGTTTTATGCAGGATTTCCCTGGGTTTTCAGTGGGGCCCAACAAGAGATCATATGCAATACCCATCTGGGTTCCATCTAAATATGGGTTTTAAGTGGGTTTGTCCACGGGTTCCATGTTGGCCCCATGCAACTTATCCATGTGGGTTTTATGCAGGATTTCACTGGGCTTTAGGTGGGGCCCAACTAGGGATGATATGCAAAACCCATCTGGGTTCCATCTAAATATGGGTTTTAAGTGGGTTTGTCCACGGGTTCCATGTTGGCCCCATGCAACTTATCCATGTGGGTTTTATGCAGGATGTCACTGGGTTTTAGGTGGGGCCCAACAAGACAATATGCTTAAAATTTCAAATTTATTGAAACTACCCATCATATTATGCTATATTCTGATACCTAATTGTTAAAATTAATGTAACTGTCAAAGTTAACACACATTTTGAACCTGTATTTGAATCAGTGTTTACTGAAAGCTTTGAACATTTGCACAAGAAAAAAAACTGGGGACAGTTAGAAGCAGCAGCAGCTATACATTTTTCAGTACTGCTTACACTGCAGACAGACATTTGTGCATTCTAGACACCCTCAGTCCTCCTCTGTCTCTTGTACCAATTTTGAGAGTTCCCCCTCAGCTTCTTGCCGGTTGACCTTTGACATCAGTGCAGTCTTCTAAAGAGCCTCTGCAAAACAAATATTGATTATTTTTTTTAGATATACAGCTATACAAAATAACATTAAATTAGCACTTTTGTGCTTAGCTGAATCATGGTTATACTAAAATGATTAAAAAAAAAAAAAAAAAAAAAGAAAAGAAAGGACATTTTAAAATTTTTCAGGAAGATGGTGTATGAGGATGCTGCCCTCCCTTACAGTACGGAAAACAACAGAGTAAAAACCAAAGTGTTTATGCCATTCAACTTTTTTAGGATGCGTTTAGTAAATGTGAAATATTATGCTATACACGTTAAAATACCACATGAAATAACTTATTCCAATACATTGACCATTCCAAATTAATTTTTTTCTTATCCTTAGTATATCACTGGAAGGGCAAAATAATAGAGAATTAAAATAAAATGTTTAATCTTGAATGAAAAAAAAAAAAAAAATGAAAAAAAAAATGGTCTGAATGATTAAATCAGTGTTTCCAAACCTTTTTTCTGCCAAGGCAATTTTGATATGTAAAAAATCAAATATTTCTGGAGAAACCTAAAAAAAATGTGCATCTGCCCCCATCCAACCTGACAGAGCATGAGAGGTGAAGAGATGAGAAGGATGGCAGATAATTGCCAAATGCTGTTGAGCAAAGCTTTTCGCATCAAACAAAAAAAAACTTGAGACTATAAAGGTTCTTCAGCTAAATATTTAGTTAAGGGTATGAATACTTATTTCAGTTTTTTATTTTTAATACATTTACGAAGTTGTGACAATTCTGTTTTTGCTTTGTCAGTATGGTGTATGGAGTGTAGATTGATGTGGAAAAAAGTAATTTAAAGCAGTTTAACAAGGCAGCAGCATAACAAAATGTGATTTTTTTTTTCCACAAGGCACTGTATGTGTGTCCCCATATATTCCTGATAATATTTGTAGAGAAACATAACACTTTTAATCCAGAATCATAATTATACATTGTATTAAAGGGATATTTCATTCAAAAATGAAAATTCTGTCATCGTTCATTCACCCTTATGTTGTTCCAAACGTTGGTAACTAGTTAAAGTGCATATTGCAGGTTAAATTTTTTTTCCAAATGAATATATAAACTTGTATGAAAACACCATATGAGCCGTTAATGCAGGATTTGAAAATGTTTTACAAGACGTGAGTGCACAAATTTAGAAGAAAAAGTGACGCATTCCTTGACGGCTCTCAAAAACCGCTTTTTTTTCAACATCGCGTCATATTACGTCACATAAGGGAGTCGTGTGCCGCGCGCTGCTGGTATTCAGTGGAGCGGGCGCGAGTCAGTGTGTTTTCGAGAGTTATTTTTATTTCAATTTATCATGGTCATGGTAAATTGTGTTTGTGGAGGTAACACTAACTCCAGCCTGTCAGGACATCGAGTCCACAGGTTTCCTAACAAGAAATAGGACGGTACATTCCGGGCCTCGGTGCGTTTGTGCAGCTGAAGATGATGCATCTTCACTGATGCATCTGCTTCGAGAAACACGGTGGTGTGTAGCTTAACGATCACTTTACACCGGAAGATTATCATCATCCCGGCGATATGAGTTCCACATGGGATACCGAAGCAAGAGCCTAGTGAGACTCGGTGCACACAGCAGCTTCATCGGGTCCCGGTCCGCCTGTGTTCGGCCGCCGGCGGGAGACATGTTGCTCACGGATCCGTCAGAGATGCTGCTCCGCGAAGATGTCAACTGTGCACCGTAAGTCTTGTTTTTTAACATTTGCTAATTACCAAGTCAGTGAACATAATTATTTAAATAATGCTAATATTATGACCATGAAGTCTAGTTACAGCTTAGTGTCATTGTTTATACAGCTAATTGGTAACTTTTTTTGTCATGTGATGTGTTTATAATACTTTGGATGATGGGAGTATGAAGATCTGAAGCAGTGGAGGCCAGCTGTTAGGAACCACCTCTACTGGACTGCAGCTTCACTCCTGATGGAGATGCAGATGTGATGGAGGCCGAGTGGAAAAGCATGGTCTGCAGTGAATGTGATCTAAACGTAAGCTTCTCCCAGCATATGCTTCAGGCCTCATGGAGTCTCTGAGAGTGTTATACTGCAGGTCACCACAGGCTCCACGAGAACGCAGCACTGTCTGTCTTCAGCTACACCTGCTGCTCTCTCCAGATCCCTCCAGAGGATCAACAACATCAGGCTGCTGGCGTCTATCTAGCACAGCATTCACCATTTAACACACTTTAACAACGCATTAGTGTAATACCCAGACTGAAAGATTGTTAAATGTGTCAGATGGTATATTTTTCTTTTGGTAGTATATGTTTGGTACATCTACATATACATACATATATATATATATATATATAATTTTTTTTAAAAAATTTAAAGTTGAAATGTTGTGTTTTGAGTTAGGTATTATCTGTGCTATGAAATATTTGTTATAATTTAGTGCTGCATAAATAAAACTGAATTGAATTAACGATAAATGCAGATCCGCTTGATATATATATATATATATGATGTAAACTTCATAAACAAGTTTTTATACAGTAAAACAATTTGTGATTGTGATTATTTTTTATTGTGACCAAAATGGGGCCATTCAAATTCTTTATAAATTCCTCCTTCCTTTATAAAGTCTTCTGAGGGCTGACACTACAGCCATTGCCTGATGCACCTGCACAGAACACCACAGGCCCAGCGGACAACTTGCTTGCATGCTGTCTATAATTATTGTGTTATACCAATAGGATCAAAAAGTGTTATTTACTGGTAGACGTGACCTAAATATAGGCAACCTGTAATTGAGGAACAAAATTATTCAGATAGTTTAAATATTCAAATCTTTAATTTACTATGCATTTATACATATAAATATTCAGCTCAGATTAATAATTGATCTCTGCCCTAAACATACATGTGTCTGCTGGCCTGGAGAGGTCTGTACTCCTGTCTGAGGTGCATATAGGTTATCTGTAGCACATATTATGGGTTCAGACAGCAAGCCTCAAAGCCTGGGAGCAGACTCAGACACTGCGCATCAAGTCTGGGGGTCACATTCTCCACTAAGACCCGGTGTGTAACGCATCTAACTCCCTGCAGCACTGACTTTCCTCAGTTGTGACCATGGCCTCGCATTTACCACACAAACGCCTATGAATCAAAAACGTGTTTATCTCTCTCTCCTGCGGTGATGAGAAACTGTTATATAACGTAACGTTAGTGTCGGATATTAAGGAGCGTGACGCCTGATCAACGCTCATTAGTTTCTGTTACTGGTAAGTATCAATATTCGCAGATGATCAATACTAGCTTTGCTACTGCCTGATTAATACATATCATTAGCTAACGTGTGTATATCTGTAAGCTAACACTGGTCTCTCACCAAGACACCTGTCCTGTTCTCCTCACACATCAGCTCAATCTGTCTCCTCTGACCGTTGTTCTGTCTAATCCTGGCCTGTCCTGCTCTCTTGGCTGCACAGCAGGCTCATAATTTTATCTGTGGTCCGTCATACGAGTGTAAATAAACATTTAAAATTTCCTTAGCATCCGATCTATCGTTGCGATCCATTGCTTTCCTATGGTTGAAATGGCCCGCTCTCCCTTTTGATGCGTCACTTCCGGTTTTGGCGGTTTTCAGATGTGGAAGTAAAATTCTCTCACAAAAACGACTCCAGAAGCCTTAATAGCGTATTTTAAAGTTTATTTTAAAGAAAATCTAGTTCCTACATTATTTTTCTATACATCGACTCACTGGAGTCTCTAACCTGAAATATGCCCTTTAACAGGCCCCATTGATTTCCACAGTAATTTTTTTTTTCCTACTACTGTATGGAGGTCAATGGCTACTATGAATTATTTGGTTATCAATATTCTTCAAAATATTTTTTTGTCTTCAACAGAAGAAAGAACTTCATACAGGTTTGAAAAAAACATAAGGGTGCTGAAGGGTAAATGATGGTAGAACTTTCATTTTGGGGTGAACTGTCCCTTTAAGTAAACATCTCACATATCACAAAAGGTCTGTGAATCCATACCAGAAGTGACAGTGCAGTGTAGCAGATAAAGGACAATCCTCCTCCAAATGGCCAGTAATGAAGCTGCGGTCACCGGGGCTGGCGATGAGGCTGCTAGCGGGCGTTCTCACTACTGGTTGCCTTCACAGCGAATTAGGATTCTTGCCGCTAAATAAAAACATTTGGGAGGCAAAAGAGTAAATATAATATAAATATAAATTAAATCCGTACATACAAACAAATATGAATGAGAAGCAGAGCCTACTTTTTTTTCTTTGTGTATGTTTATCTACAGCTGAAAGGAGAATGATCACATGAGCTCTACCGTCTTCTTTCCTATTGGCTATTGCTCCTGAAAGTCACTCTTCATTTGCATGAAGTTGAATGATTCTGAACTTTGTCATGTCACTGGACATGCCCCATCCGGTCGCCAACAGCCTCTGTTGCCGGAAATCGCCAGCTCTCCATTGAAATGAATGGGATCGTGTTGCTTTGTCGTTGCGTGTCGCTTGTAGTGTAAACAGGGCTTCAGCTGGATCCTTGGTGAACCTGGAGTAGGATGGGGCTGACGAGTCCTTAAAAAGAATGCTTTTGTTTAACCATTCCTTTAAACAATCTTAAACAAAATGTATTTAAATTGTACTACCATTTGCCATTATGCACCATTTAGACAACATAAATTGTCAGCTTTGAAACTGTTAGTAATGATTGAAAACTTAAACATAAACCTAATGCATGACAATCTCATAAGAAAAATGTGAATTCCCAAAAGAAAGACAAAGAGGATTCACAAAAATGGGCCTTTTCCATCATAGCAAGGTGAACACAACTGTAGCTTAAAGAAAAAAGCCAATTTGTACACCACAATCAAACCCACCTTCAAATAATTTCCCCTACAGCTGCATTTATCCTGATATGACACATCTGAAGGTTGTGATGTTCCCCAGTGAATGAACTAAAGGACCGATGATGGTGACAAGTTCTATTTCTATTTCTTTGTGCCATGTACCTCAGAGGAAGAAAGACAACAAGAGAAAAAAAAAAAAGTTACTCACATTTTCTATCACCAGTGGGAAAATGTCTTACAAATGTACTTATAATGATTAGAATCATACTTAATACTACAGACATTATCCCAATGTGAGGTCTAGAAACGGTTAAAACGGAATTTTTACTGTAGTCTCTGTGTTGGGTGCCTGTTTTCCCTGAAAAACGTGTGTTTGATTTAAAATGTAAACCATCTTATCATTAGCAGTTATCAGTATTTGAAGAGGAGAAAATAAAAAATAAAAATACTCAGAAACGGTCATGGACACAACAAATACAACATCTCAACTATCCTATAGATTCAAGTGTCTCTGAGTGTAAATTGTTTTCTCATTCACTTTACTTATTCCGATACTCCTTACTTCTCACGAGTTTTAGTTTTAAACTAACTTAGCTGACATTAATACAAACACACAGCAAACTCAGACACTGCATTGACATACATAACTTACTAGCCAGCGCTAATACACTAATCGCAATTATAGACTCTCACTTTGATTTCTCCCTCACATAAATTATGGACACAAAATATAACTTTACTATGGTTTGACTGAAAAATGTTTTGTTACCTGATATCGCCATGTTTGCAGGACCACATCCAGTCTGCCCCTTCCTCTGTGTTCACACTCCAGCTTCTGTTCTCCATTGACATGCCACAACTCAAATTAATTTAAAATAAGACTTTAACAGGCACATAACCGGAACTGACCGAGTAATCTCGCAGTCAAACACATCACCAAACTGACGTATTTTCAAATTTACTAGTAAGAAGGCGCGCACTTTTGTCATTGGCCAGTTTCGTGGATGACAGTCAGATTAACCAATCATGATGAAAGCAACCAGGTGAAACAACCAATTGCAATTGTTTCAGAGTGGTAACGAAAGTAAAGAGTATTTTTTTTTAAATTATTATTAAAGAAACATGTGCATTGTTTTATTTTTTTAGGCTGTATTATTTGATAAATTGGTCAAATAGTGTTCTGATGACAGTGTATGAATAAAAGTTCAATAATGCATGGTAAACTGTAGGCACACACACAAAATTGTAAATCCTCACAAAATCTCACTGCTCTTTTGAGATTAAAACTGCACCCATTATAATTATTGTTACTAATGATAATAATTATATTTGTACATTTACATTTGGATTTTTGAAGAGGTGTTTTGATTAAAATATCATAAAATGCTAATAAATAAAATATTAATGATCATAATAATTCAAGGCAGATATTTCTTTTTAATGACATGACATTGATTCAACAGATATTTTAATTGTCTTCTTTTTTTTTTGTAATGATTTGTTTTTGTTAAAATCATTTTTCAATGATTTGGCATTAAACTTTATATCAACATTGTGTCAATGTTAAAACAGCAACTGACATTATTTCAATCATATTTCAACTTTGAAGGTCGGTCATGTGCCGACTAGACTGAAAAGAAAAGTCTGTATTGTTGGTCCAAAAAGAAAACTCAACACAAAACACAATATGCTAACTGAATGAAAGGGCAATTTATTCTGAACTCCTGTATCATGCTGCAAATACAATTTCTGGATTTACATGGGATTTTCCCATCAGAAACATGAATTTCCATTCTATCTTTCTTCGCTTGTGCTATTTCATTATCTGTTACTAACTAACTGACCATAAAACTCTGGAGTACTTCTGTGGAATTAGGCAACTGTTGCTAGGGGTTTGAGTTCTGCATCTCAAAGCCACTATAATCCCATTATCTTGATAGATAATTAGCCTTCTGTAACCCGTTCTTCATATTGCACAATGACCATTTTCTGGATATTTTGAACCATTTAGATTTTGAAATAACTATATGGAGATAAGCATGTGCTTTGCAGGCCATTGCTGATGGCACACTGGGTTTAATTTGATTTGTATATTCCAGGGCTCTTCAACTCCTGACTTGGTCATGAACTCTTCCAACAATCCTAAATGTACTGTTGAGTTTAGTTCTGTCTCTAACCAAACACACCAAACAAGCTAAACACAGTGTTCAAAATGATTTGTGAATTATCGAGACAGGTGTGTTTGTTGAAATTAAAGTATGCTATACACCAGCCCTCCAGGACTGGTGTTGACTTTTCACCTTATGTAGCACCGCCCCTTTTTAGTGCTGCGTTTGCCATCTTCTGTGATCATCAGACTTATAAATGAACCGCTTGTTTTAAAATCTTCCTGGTCTACTGACATTTGTCAAGACATTTGCTTTAAACATTACAATGTTTACGATAACTTCCGTTAACTCTACAATACATAAAACCACTTTACCAGCTAAATAACTTAGACAGCGATGCCATAGAAATATACAGAGCTACCGCACAAGTTCAAAGACAATATTCTGAAGATGGTGACGCGCTTGTTTCTCTGGAGAATAAAGTCAATACTGTACTCACATAGATCCCAAACACACTGCCCAATCTGTACCTATTTATGTACAGCCTAGGGCCCATGTAGTCAGCCTATATAGGACTGATTATGTTTGCTCATGTCTTATCCAGAATGCTTATGTCTTACCCACGAGGGCCCATATTAGTGATGGGAAGTTCAGATCATTTTACTGACTCTTTCCTTTGGTCTCGTTCATCAAAATTAACAAATTCATTTCAATCATTTAAGTGGCGTTAAATATTATATTTTTACCAGACAAATTTCCCGAACACATCCACCTACACAATCTTGATCATATTCCAAATTAGGAAATCATTATAATGCAGCCAAATATACTTAATGGGGAACATAAATAATTACTTTACCTTCAAAGTCTTTCATTCATTTGTCACATGACAGACATAATGAACAGATCATTCATGAATGACCCATCACTACCCCATATGTATTTCCCCATTCACAACCCATACAGAGATTACCCATGTGGGTGAGCCCATGTAGGCAACCTATATGAGAATGATTGTGTTTGCCCATGTCTGACCCATATTGGCAAAGAGGGCTCCGTACATGTTTCCCCATTCAGAACCCATATAGGGTTTGCCTTTGTGTGTACTACCTTGGGCCAGTGTAGGCAGCCTATATGGGAATGATTGTGTTTGCCCATGTTTTACTCATATGGTTTGACCAAGAGGGCCCCGTTTGCATTTCCCCATCAGAACCCATTTAGCCTATGTGGGTGCTACCTTGGGCCAGTGTAGGCAGCCTATATGGGAATGATTGTGTTTGCCCATGTCTGACCCATATAGTTTGGCAAAGAGGGCTCCGTACGTGTTTCCCCATTCATAACCCATATAGAGTTTGCCTTTGTGTGTACTACCTTGGGCCAGTGTAGGCAGCCTATATGGGAATGATTGTGTTTGCCCATGTTTTACCCATATGGTTTGGCAAAGAGGGCCCCATATGTGTCTCCCCATTCAGAACCCCTACAGAGTTTGCCTTTGTGAGTACTATCTTGGGCCAGTGTAGGCAGCCTATATGGGAATGATTGTGTTTGCCCATGTTTTACTCATATGGTTTGACCAAGAGGGCCCCATATGTGTTTCCCCATTCTGAACCCATAGACGTTGCCTATGTGGGTTTTACCTTGGGCCAGTGTAGGCAGCCTATATGGGATTGATTGTATTTGCCCACGTCTAACCCATTGGTTAAACCCATATGGGCCTCATTTGTGTTGCCCATTTCGAGCCCATGCACTCATTTCCCATTTGTGACCCAACTAGGACCCACATAGGGAGCCCATCTGTTTTTGACCATGTGGGACCTACTTAGCTGACCCAAGTGGGCCCCAGATAAGATGCCCATTTTGGGACCATGCCCACTTGGTACCCATATAGACCCAGCATAAACCATGTGGGGCGCACATATACATGTTGGCTGGGTGCTACTGGAGTCATTTCTCACCCGTCTGCGCTTCTAGGCGTCTTATATAGGCGTCGGCTGACGAGGATCAGGTGTGACCGGCCAGCCCGCGGTGATGAGGTGCAGGTGAACCTTCTCCGTTTCCAGGGCGACCCTGATGAGGTCCCGGGACACGCGTCACAATATATAAAGTGCAGTGTTGGGCAGTAGCGTCGCTACAAGTAGTGACGCTACTAGTTTAACTACATTTCTCAGTAGCGTGGCGGTAGCGTCGCTGCTTTCTGAATCAAATAGCTTTTCGGTAGCTAAGCTCTTTTTTTGATCAAGTAGCGCGGTAGCGTCAACAAAAGCTAACGTTACATTTTCCAAAGAAAGCATTCTGAAACTCAAGTTCAAATCAGAAATATAACAGCTACGGATCACTGATCCTGGATCAGTAAGTGACGCCTCCGCCACTAAAGCTCGTAACGCCATTGGCTCCTCAAACTGTCAGTCAAACCTCATTATTCCTCCCGCCTCTCTCATCAATGAAGTGCGGCGCGCAGTTTAGAGCATCTCAGCTTGTTTGCAGTCTGAAGGTAAATAAAGAACTGTTGATTGAATAAGTACAGCGGTTTCTTTACTCGAAAAAAAAAAACACTATTTATAAAGGCTAATGTTTTTTTTTTTTTTTTTTTTTGTATTTGAGGAGCGGAGAAGAGTTTCTCTAGCATTTGTTGACAAGTCGCAGCTAAATAGCTCGTGCGAAGTGCTGAATCTTTCATAATATGATACTTTGGCCAAGCAACAGAAAGAAAATAAAACTGAACGCCCACATAATGACAGAAAACTGGGGAAACGGGACACGAGTCAAAAAACAAACAAACAAACAAACAAACAACCAAAAAAAATATTAGCTGGTCAAAAGCTTCGTATTTGAACTTGATTTTGGTGAAATGTTTATAGGCTATCTAATCACACATGCAACGATGCACATAAACAGCCTATCTGTAGGCCTAAACATCAATATGGTAACACTATACAATACGATTTCATTAATGTTAGCTAATGTATTATCTAACATGAGCATACAATGTATAAAATACTTTCATTACAGTATTACATTAAAATACATTTGTTACAGTATTTATTAATCTTTGTTAATGTTAGTTAATGAAAATACAGTTGTTCATTGGTAGTTCATGTTAGTTCACAGTGCATTAACACGTTAACAAACTACTTTTGATTTTAATAATGCGTTAGTAAATGTTGAAATTAACATCAAGATAAATGCTGCAGAAGTATTGTTCATTCTTAATTCATGTTAACTACACTAGTTAACTAATGTTAACTACTGAACCTTATTGTGAAGTGTTACCTTTTATATAAATGTATCTGTATACAATAAAGCCACAATACCAACTACCAATAGGAGGTTTCCGGCCGACAGCAAACATTTATTTAGCCTGTGTCACAATATGAGGTAAATGCGGCCTGTATTTGATACTGATTATATTGCCGAATTGGTTTGGAACAGCTGTTGAATAAACAATTAATCTGAACTATTATGTCTATCTGCTTGACTGACAGTTTTATTGATCACTGAGAGAGCATTGACTTGGTATGATGTTGGTTCAATATTTTTTTATTTTTTTATTTTTTTTTAAATAGCTTGGATGTAGTAAACTACTTTTGCCGTGTTGCCGTAGCTTAGCTTGCTACATTTCCCAGGGCTGTAGCTTTAGTGTAGTTAAGCTTCATTTAAAGAAGAGTAACTGTTAGCTTAGCTCACTACATTTTACAAGTAGCTTGCCCAACACTGATAAAGTGATTTAATGAGCTTTCTCATGCAGCTTACCTATGTTTCCCACATCTCTGTCAGCAGCTTCCTTCAGAAATTTAGATATCTTGGAGCTTCTCTTCTGTTGTAGAAGTGTTACTCCTGAAACCACAGAACAATTTTTATCAATAATGGTTTGCCATTAAATATCAAATCACGTTTAGATAGTGACGTCACCGAACAGTAAAGTTAGCACATATTTTAGGCTAAATAAATTTGTCTAATTCCAATAACCCATTGACAAAACCTTTACAAAGCTATTAAAATCTCCCAACTACACATAAATATGTGATGAAAAGTCAAAACTTTCGTCTTTAGTAAATATTCAGCAGAACCGTATCAATTACAGGAAAGAAAAGTGTCAGGAACAGTTGTATGTAATATTTGTGTGATTTTAGGGACTAAACTCACCTGAAAACGGTGAAAACTAGCGAGAGACGCAGTGTTGCAGCTGTCAGTTGGAGAGTTGCTGCCCCGTTTCAATGGTAACTCCCTCGCTGCAGCGTTTGAATGAGACTCAGAGCGCGAGTCCATCAAATCACGTCACAGTCAAGCACCATTTAAATAAACATTAGGCTTGTTTAGATGGCGAGCTAAGCACATGTACAGTGAGGAAAATAAGTATTTGACCACCCTGCTATTTTGCAACTTCTCCCACTTAGAAATCATGGAGGGATCTGAAATTGTCATCGTAGGTGCATGTCCACTGTGAGAGACATAATCTAAACAAAAAAAAAATCCAGAAATCACAATGTATGGTTTTTTAACTATTTATTTGTATGATACAGCTGCAAATAAGTATTTGAACACCTGAGAAAATCAATGTTAATATTTGGTACAGTAGCCTTTGTTTGCAATTACAGAGGTCAAACATTTCCTGTAGTTTTTCACCAGGTTTGCACACACTACAGGAGGGATTTTGGCCCACTCCTCCACATAGATCTTCTCTAGATCAGTCAGGTTTCTGGCCTGTCACTGAGAAACACGGAGTTTGAGCTCCCTCCAAAGATTCTCTATTGGGTTTAGGTCTGGAGACTGGCTAGGCCACGCCAGAACCTTGATATGCTTCTTACAGTGCCACTCCTTTGGTTATCCTGGCTGTATGCTTTGGGTCATTGTCATGTTGGAAGACCCAGCCTCGACCCATCTTCAATGCTCTAACTGAGGGAAGGAGGTTGTTCCCCAAAATCTCGCAATAGGGGATGGGGGCGTGACGTCACTGCTCTAGCGCCGCAGTGGCTGATGGGAAAAATCGCCATTTTGTGAGGCCACTTGTTGCGACGTGCCGCGGATGTTGTAATATGAACGTGTTTTAAATAGGATACAGAAATTGAATAAAGTGTAAATCAACATATTAAAGTTATTCAACAAAACATTATTTAGTCAAGCAGTGAGGGATTTCTTCTGTCTTTTGTTGTTTGATTAACATTAATGACAGACGGCACAGCTTTATTAGGCTGCTGTCACAAGACCTGTTTCACGGATCCAATACTTATACATATGCGTTTTCTTTCGCAACTTAAGACAAAACCGACAATGCTTATGAGGATTCTCGTCAGGACGACTATTTTGACTTTATTTTGTGTGTATTTGGCCACTTAAGCGCAACAAGCTGTGTGTGTTTGTTCGCAGCGCGCGCTTTGGATGTGACTGCAGCGCACAGAAAAGCACCTCTGGAGCGCACGAGTACTGAAAGACTTAAAAAGACGTGCAAATAATACATTTAAGTGACGATGCAACAATGACCGATTAGGCAATTGACAGTTCTGTCAACTGTACCGAAAAGCGAGCTAAAGTCTTGTATCGCAGCGTGCAGCAGATGTGAAGAGAAGGTCAAAGAGAGAAGACGCAGTGCGCTGTTTTCAAATGACTGGTTGTGTGGATTTATTTACTCATCTAACCTACACGCTATATTGAATAAATGTTTTCCAGGAATTTCCCTCATTTTAAAGTCGAAAGCTGCGGGAATATATGCGCAATCCTATACCAAAATTCGGGACCTGATTAAGCATAATTCTACTGAACATAGAATTGTGAAACATGACACTTCCAAAACTTTCTGGGTTTATTTATTTTTCCAAAACTTTACAGGCCTGGAAATTGCTGTTTTAAAATTCCATGACCGTATATGAACCCTGAATGTGACGATCGGGTGCCGTTATCTAAATCAAAATCAGGCAAAAATATAGGTGCGGGTGGTTGGCCATCTTTTCCAGGTGCCATTTTCTTGCGTCCGTTAGAAGTTTGTCTCTGTATAGTACATTTTGTTCTTTTAATCGACTTTTCAACATTGTTTTTCATGTAGTTGTCATGTAAGTCTCCCTCGATGTGGCCTCACAATATGGCCGCGCCCTCTTGTTTACGTCCCAGAATGCACTGCGCAGTGACGTCGGTTGCCAAGCTCTATACATGGCCCCGGTCATCCTCTCCTTAATACAGTGCAGTCGCCCTGTCCCATGTGCAGAAAAACACCCCCAAAGCGTGATGCTACCACCCCCATGCTTCACAGTAGGGATGGTGTTCTTGGGATGGTACTCATCATTCTTCTTCCTCCAAACACATTTAGTGGAATTATGACCAAAAAGTTCTATTTTGGTCACATCTGACCACATGACTTTCTCCCATGACTCCTCTGGATCATCCAAATGGTCATTGGCAAACTTAAGTCGGGCCTGGACATGTGCTGGTTTAAGCAGGGGAACCTTCCGTGCCATGCATGATTTCAAACCATGACGTCTTGGTGTATTACCAACAGTAACCTTGGAAACGGTGGTCCCAGCTCTTTTCAGGTCATTGACCAGCTCCTCCCTTGTAGTTCTGGGCCGATTTCTCACCTTTCTTAGGATCATTGAGACCCCACGAGGTGAGATCTTGCATGGAGCCCCAGTCCGAGGGAGATTGACAGTCATGTTTAGCTTCTTCCATTTTCTAATGATTGCTCCAACAGTGGACCTTTTTTCACCAAGCTTCTTGGCAATTTCCCCGTAGCCCTTTCCAGCCTTGTGGAGGTGTACAATTTTGTCTCTAGTGTCTTTGGACAGCTCTTTGGTCTTGGCCATGTTAGTAGTTGGATTCTTACTGATTGTATGGGGTGGACAGGTGTCTTTATGCAGCTAACGACCTCAAACAGGTGCATCTAGTTTAGGATAATAAATGGAGTGGAGGTGGACATTTTAAAGGCAGACTAACAGGTCTTTGAGGGTCAGAATTCTAGCTGATAGATGGGTGTTCAAATACTTATTTGCAGCTGTATCATACAAATAAATAGTAAAAAAATCATACATTGTGATTTCTGGATTTTTTTTTTTAGATTATGTCTCTCACAGTGGACATGCACCTACGATGACAATTTCAGACCCCTCCATGATTTCTAAGTGGGAGAACTTGCAAAATAGCAGGGTGTTCAAATACTTATTTTCCTCACTGTATGTGAATTAATCAGAAACCATGGAAACTAAAAAGTGGAGGGAAAATGGGAACAAAGGTCAAATTAAACTAGAAACACAGAAGTAAACCAAAAGAGAACAGACAAGTGACAACATCCTGCATACATCACCACAGAGGCTGTATTCCACTTCGCTTTTAGACACACACTCACAAACTTCCCTAAGCACATGCACTTGGGGGAATCCCCACTACCATTTTGAAGTGGATGAGGGAAGTTTATATGGACAGTCACTCGACTAGTGTTGTCAAGGTACCTGTTTCAGTAGTCGATCCCAATACCAGTAAAATCCCATGGTTCTAACAAAAACTATTGTAATGCTATTAATAATTAGAAGTAAATATGTTAAAACATTAGCATGTTGTAGTCTTCAAATATTGTTCAATTACGTAAACACTGTATTAAAAAAACAAATGAAAGTGTTAAAATAACAAAGAAACAGGTAACAGGACAAGCAGTAAGTCTGTTGTAGGCTACTTACGCAGCAAAACTTTCACAGATCCATTCTGACACATCAAATATCCCGTCCATTGCTTTATGACAATGTCAAACATTACAATTTCAGATTCAGTCCTGCATTTTAATACATTCATCACTCCTTAAACTTTGCAGTGTGTACTCAGCATGAAAAATAAAACATTTATTTAAGTTATGAATGGGTTATACACAGGGAGTGAAAATGCTCCCTTATAATCAATAAGTGCGTTTACATGGATCCTCTTAATGCGATTATAATTAGATTTTGGCGATATTGCCATTATGCTTTACCTCATGTAAACGCAATACTTCGATCTAAATAATACGATTAAACTCATAATCGCGGCAAGCATAATCGTATTAACATAGGTGGCTTACACCGATTTTAATCGGAATATACAGGCATGTAAACACCTTAATCGCAGTATTGCAGCTCTGACCAAAGTGCGCATGCGCTTGTGACATATATGAATGTGGCAGGATTAGTGAAGCTCTTCCTGTTTAAATTTGATTGGCTGGTTGCTCATTCATTGCCCTATCATCGGACAGTGAGCGGATCTATAAATTTCGTGGGTGGGGTAGTATGGGGGATGAGTCACGCCCCTTGCTTTCTGCGTCGTCATCTAGTCGCCATTCAGGTATGTTGGCTGTGGTGTTAGTGGTACACTAACGCTCTTATTGGTGGGCTCTCTTATAGAGTGGCATGCTGGAAGAGAATTCGTGACTGGTGTCTGGCTGAGGTTGTCCCGCTGCAGAGTCTGAGCAAGACCGTTTCAGCGACGGGTACTGGCGTTCACATAACATTACGGACTCGTTTTGTCCCTCCGTCAAACCCATTGTCTCCCAGATAGACTGAATGAGCTTTCAGCTTCCCAGCGTATTGGTTGTCTGCTTGACTGATTGGACTTCAGAATTAACACGCACGACAGATTAGTGGCGTCGCTACGGGTGACCTAGCTCTCCTGTTGTGGGCGCTACGTGGGAACGATCATCTGGAGACGCTGTTGCTTTGTTTTGATAAAGTCGTTTTGTATTTCTTTTGTGGTTATTGAAGCCTCAGAGAGAGTGTGTATGTGTTTTCTTAATTTATACATTCTTTCTCTTCTTTCCTTTTTTTCCTGATTTGTACGCAACTGATTGGACGCTTTATGAACCGTGTTTGCTTGTTGTGAGCGTTTAATTTGACTTTGGTCTTATTTCGCTCCATTATCTTTTGTTCTTTTACTTTAGTTTCTTTTGTAAGTGCTCTTCATGGCTGTATGGCCATGTTAATGTTGTGAGTTTCCTGATGTTTGTGCTTTTGGCTGTGTTTGGTGTTTAACAAAATTATTATTATTTGATTGGATTAGCTATTCTGGTTTACGTCTTTATAATCCTCTACCTGTGGGTTTGCTGTGTGGATGGGCAACTTTTTCTTATTGTAAGCTATTCGTGATTAATGTGATTTCGTTCGTTTGTTTAAGTGTATAACCTGATGTTTGCTTGTTACAGGGGCTGAGTGCCTAAGGCAGGGGTGGAGTCCTGGTGTTGGTGTTTCTTTCACGAGTGTTGGCTGGAGTGTGTGTGTGTGTGTGTGTGCGTGTGTGTGTCACAGGTATAGTGGAGGGTGTTTTGCTGTGTAGGCCGATTGTGCCCTTATGCCCTGCTGCCAAACCTCGGCTCCTGTACCTTGGTCATTGGAGGTCCTTGACGAATCAGGTCATCTATAGTTGTAATTGTGTAGTGTTGAATTCAGTCTGTTATGTGTGAACTGTTGTGCCCGGCGACTACTTCTTCCCTGTCTTGTAACAAACTCTTTCTTAAATTGTAATAAAAATTATTTTATCCACGCCTCTTGCCAGTTTATCGTGAGCTGTCCTGTGTTGCCTAAAACTCAATTCTATTTATTATAGTTCCCTGGCTAGACCCAGGGTGGCGTAGTCGTGCTATATTCTAATTCCTTAGCGTTACGCCACATTTTGGCGTAGTCGGCAGGGTTTTTTTCACGGTATTTAGGCAGAGGCGTGGTTATTTAGGTTTTCTTTATTGGTGTTCCTTTTGTGTTTTCAGTTGTGACTGTTTTCTTTTTTTTTAGTGTTTTGTGTTTTCTAGATTTGGGTCAAAGCAGCAGCGTCTGTCCAGATTGTGGTGAACGGTTTTCCCCTATTCCTTTGGTTCTCCTGTCTGTGGTTTCCCCTTTTCGGGGTGGTAAGTAGCAATTTAAATATGGAGGAGGAACTCCAAGAACTCAAAGAACTTATAGCCCAGTTGAAGGCAGACAATGAGAGGCTGCGCCAAGAGCGTTCCCTTGCATTGCCTGGTCCAAGTGCGGCATCTTTTAATGCGTCCGGTGCAGAACCTGTTACACCTCATCCAGTCGGTGTGGGTGCTAGCCAGTCTGAAAGGTTTGTATTTGTACCCAGGGACCGTAAATGTCCCAAGTTTAATGGCAAGTCAGGTATTGGCATCAACGAATGGATTGAGGAGGCACAGGCCTGTATTCGGACTCGTCATTTGTCGATCTCGGACCAGGCATTCTTTTTATTTGACCACTTGGAGGGGGAGGCACGGGAGGAGATCAGGTATCGTTCTGATATTGAACGAGGGGATCCAGATAAGATTTTTTTTGCGTTGCGCGAGGTGTTTGGCTGTTCTCAGTCCCACGTAGCATTACAGGAAGCCTTTTTCTCCAGGCGGCAGTTGGAAGGGGAGGGTTTGTTAGAGTTCTCCCTTGCTTTGATGGGCCTTATGGAGAGAGTTAAACAGCGGTTTCCTGGGGCTGTTTCAAATGCTCCTGTATTATTGCGTGACCAGTTCGTCGAACATGTGGCTGACAATACACTACGGCGTGAGCTTAAACAATTAGTCCGCCGTCAACCAAATGCCACGCTGTTAGAAGTGCGCAGTGAAGCAATCAGGTGGGAGCAGGAGGGTATGCCTGGGGGCGTGCGGGCTCGTAGTCAGTCAGTCCCGTTATCGTATGGGATTCAGTATGGGGTTCAGGGGGGACAGCGTTCGGATACAGGTGGGTCCTCACGTTCGGAGCTAAGTGAATTAAGGGAGATGTTGAAGGTACAACAAAATCAGTTGAACCAGCTTACCCAAAGTTTTGCTCAGTTTCAGGGTGTACGTTCGCGGAGTCATTCTCCACGTTATGGGCCCGTGATCTGTAGGCGTTGCCACCAACCGGGCCATTTTGCCCGGGAGTGTAATGCTCCACGGCCGGGTACGTCATCTTCTGGTTCTACTGCGCCATTGCCGGTAGAGGGGCAGCTTCGGTCAAGCCAGCCGTCGGGAAACTAGTACCCGCCGGGCTGTTGAGCCACAGCTCGGATGGGGGAATTAAGGGCTCGGATTTGTTGGTTAGTGGTAGCTCAATGTCTCGGTTAATGTCTGGCTGCCCGCAATTGGTGGCCAGTATTGGTGGAGTTTCCATTGCTTGTTTAGTTGATACTGGTTCTATGGTATCCACCATAACAGAGAGCTGCTTTTTGGCAAATTTTAAACCATGGGGTCAAGAGCGTTTAAAATTGTGCCAGTGGCTCCAATTACGTGCCGCTAATGGGCTTGCAATTCCATATATTGGCTATATGGAGTTGAATGTGGAATTGTGTGGCAAAATAGTGCCAGAATGTGGGATCTTGGTGGTCAAGGACCCTCCTGGTGGCATGTGTGTTCAGGTCCCTGGGGTACTGGGGATGAACGTGCTGAGCCGGTGCTACCGGGAACTCTTTGGCCAACACGGCCAGGCCTTGTTTGACTCCCCACCAGTAGTAGAGGTTCCTGGTTTTGTGATGCAAGCATTACAGTATTGTCACGAAATTAAATCCCAGCCAATTTTTGGACAGGTAGGGAGGGCAAGGGTGCGAGGGCGTCATCAGTGCCGTGTTCCGGGTGGTACGATGAAGATAATCACTGCCACCTGTTCTGAACAATATTCAGGGGGTACAGTGTTGTTTGAGCCACTTGAGTCTGGACTTCCGGCTGGCCTTTTGGCCTCTCCTGCCCTAGTGCCAGTGATCCGAGGCACCGTCTATATCCCACTTGTGAACGTAGGAGTGTTAGATGCGGTACTTTACCCAAATACCTTGTTAGGTAGCTTGCATGGGGTGTATGTTGTGAGCTTACCTCCAGGGGTGACTGAGGTAAAGACGGTAGTTGCTACAGTGGGCTCCCAAGGCTGTGGGTTGGAACTCTCGTTGCGAGAGAGGATTGAATCTGTGGACCTATCTGCTTTGGAGATGGAGGAGCAGGATAAGGTTAGGACCCTGTTAAGGAGTTATCAGTCCGTGTTTTCGGCTCATGATAGTGATTTAGGGTGTACTAACCTGATCTCGCATGATATTCCCCTTACAGACGATGTCCCAGTCCGGCAGCGATATAGGCGCTTACCCCCTTCGGAATATGATGTGGTGAAGACGCACATTAACCAGCTGCTAGAAGGTCAGATAATTCGAGAGAGCTGTAGTCCGTACGCGTCTCCTATTGTTCTAGTGAAGAAGAAAGACGGTGGCCTACGTATGTGCGTAGACTACCGTCAGCTGAATTCAAAGACCAGGAAAGACGCGTTCCCGCTGCCTCGAATAGAGGAGACGTTGGATGCACTGACAGGGGCCCGCTGGTTTTCCACTTTGGATTTGGCCAGCGGGTACAACCAAGTTCCAGTCACTGAGGGGGATAGGCCCAAAACTGCCTTTTGTACCCCATTCGGGTTATTCGAATGGAATAGGATGCCTTTTGGGCTTTGTAATGCTCCCAGCACTTTCCAGCGGTTGATGGAAAGATTGTTTGGTGATCAGAGGCATCAGTCGTTGCTTTTGTATTTGGACGACATTGTGGTATTTTCCTCCTCAGTGACTCAGCATCTGGAACGGTTGGAGGTGGTCTTGGGTCGATTGAAGCGGGAAGGTCTCAAGGCCAAGCTGGAAAAGTGTGCGTTCTTCAAACAACAGGTAAAGTATTTGGGTCATGTGGTGTCCTCCCAGGGGGTTGCCACTGACCCAAGTAAAGTGGAGGTGGTGGCGAATTGGGGCCGTCCGGGTAATGTGACAGAGCTCCGTTCGTTTTTAGGGTTTGCCAGTTACTATCGCCGCTTTGTGGAGGGGTTTGCCAAGTTGGCAGGCCCTCTACATAAGCTGGTTGCTGAATTTGTTGGGGGCAGGCATAAAAAACCAGTAGGACTGAGCTTTGCCAGTGCGTGGACAGAGCATTGTCAAAAGAGCTTTGATACCTTAAAGGAGAAGCTCACAACATCGCCCATTCTCGCATACGCTGATTTTTCATTGCCCTTCATCCTTGAGGTTGATGCCAGTCACCGGGGCCTGGGGGCAGTTCTCTCCCAAGAACAAGAAGGAAAGGTTCGACCTATCGCTTTCGCCAGTCGCAGTTTGCGGCCCACTGAGCGCAACCCTGTAAATTATAGCTCCATGAAATTGGAATTTTTGGCGCTCAAGTGGGCAATGACGGAAAAATACAGGGAGTATTTGTTGGGGCATAAATGTATTGTTTTTACCGACAATAATCCCCTGAGCCATTTGTCTTCAGCTAAACTGGGTGCCACCGAACAGCGTTGGGCATCCCAGCTTGCTGTTTTTGATTTTGTGATTCGGTATAGGCCAGGTAAGAGTAACAGTAATGCTGACGCTCTTTCTAGGCAGCCTCCGGCGGACAGCGATGGGGTGGGACAGCTTTTACCAGCCAGTGAGGTTCCTGCATCCGTACAACAGGCGGCAGGAATGGAGCCAGTATATCAGGTTACTCAAGCTGCACAGAGGGTTTTCCCAAGCCATTCTGCAGCTGATTTGAGGGTGCTACAAGAGTCTGACCCAGATATTGGTAGGGTCTTGGGGTTTTGGCGACGTAAGAGCTTCCCCAGCTTAGAGGAACGTCGAGTATTATCTAAGAAGAGCTTGACGTTACTCCGTCAGTGGGACCGCTTAGTAGAACGTGAGGGGGTCCTATACCGTCGAATCTTCCGCCCTGATGGGAGAGAGGAGGTTTTTCAAGTACTTCTGCCCTCTGCGTTAAGAGAAGAGGTTTTGACTTGGCTGCATCAGGAGCACGGACACCAGGGCATTGAACGTACGACGGAGTTGGTTCGTCGGCGTTGTTATTGGCCGGGTATGTCTGGGGAGGTGGCTCATTGGTGTAGGGAGTGTGAACGTTGCCAGTCCGCTAAGGATGTACAGCCGATCGCCTCCAGCTTTATGGGGCACTTGCTGGCCGCTAGGCCAAATGAGATCTTGGCCATTGATTTTACTGTGTTGGAGCCGTCCAGTTCGGGGTTGGAGAACGTGTTAGTGATGACAGACGTCTTCACAAAGTACACCCTGGCGGTTCCTACATGGGATCAGAGGGCGGAAACAGTAGCGCAAGTGCTTGTGGCGGAATGGTTCTGCAAGTTTGGGGTCCCGGGTCGGATACATTCGGACCAGGGCCGCAACTTTGAGTCTTCACTTATACAACAGCTTTGTAATCTGTATAAGGTGGAGAAGTCCCGAACCACACCTTACCATCCTGCAGGGAATGGCCAATGTGAGCGGTTCAACAGGACCTTGCACAATCTTTTGCGCACTCTGCCTCCTTCAAGAAAACGGGATTGGGCCTCATGTCTGCCGCAGGTACTGTTTAGTTATAATGCCACCCCCCATCAATCAACTGGCGAGTCGCCATATTATTTGATGTTTGGTCAAGAACCCCGGTTACCAGTTGATTTTCTGTTAGGTAGGGTGGAGGAGACGGTGGCAGGAAATGTACACGAGTGGGTTATAGAACATCAAACTCGATTACAGGTGGCTTTTGAAGGGGCACGGGAGCATCTGAGGGTCGCTGCGGAACGGCGTAAGGTGCAACATGACTCACAGGTGCGAGATACACCACTGGGGGAGGGTCAACTGGTTTTTCTCCGCAATGTTGGCGTGAGAGGTCGCTCAAAGATCCGGGACCTGTGGAGCCCAGTGGTGTATCAGGTGGTGCGGGCCCCTAAAGAAGGAGGTTCAGTTTATTCCATTGCCCCGGTAGACGAGTTGGATAAGGTGAGACAGGTGCATCGTTCGTTGTTGAAGGGTCGAACTCAGAAGGATTTTCCTGTGCAGGTATCTACTTCTAGCCCAGTAGTTGAATCGGTGCCACCTGTGGGGGAGCAGGTCTCCGAAGGGTCAGAGCAGGGAGATTTGTGGGTGTTGGCGCTAGAGACGCCTTCGGCCGCGGATGTCGCGGTATCAGTTGACCCAGGGTGCTCGGGGTCCTTGATTTGCAGTGGACTGGGAGCCCCAGCTAATTTAGGTCAGCCTCTCGAGGATGCTTTAGTCCAATTTCCAGAAAATTTGCCTGAGGGTGAGGTGGTACCGCGACGGTCTAGGCGAGCTACAGCTGGTCAGCATTCCAATATGCACCATCTCCCACGGTCTGCAGGAGCGGCGGGTAATGATGGGGTATTACTGGAGGGTACATCTATGCCAATTTCGGTATGGTTTAGGCCCTGGACTTGAGTAGTGAGTGTGTTCATCGTCGGGGCGACGATGCAGAAGCGGGGGGTAGATTGTGGCAGGATTAGTGAAGCTCTTCCTGTTTAAATTTGATTGGCTGGTTGCTCATTCATTGCCCTATCATCGGACAGTGAGCGGATCTATAAATTTCGTGGGTGGGGTAGTATGGGGGATGAGTCACGCCCCTTGCTTTCTGCGTCGTCATCTAGTCGCCATTCAGGTATGTTGGCTGTGGTGTTAGTGGTACACTAACGCTCTTATTGGTGGGCTCTCTTATAGAGTGGCATGCTGGAAGAGAATTCGTGACTGGTGTCTGGCTGAGGTTGTCCCGCTGCAGAGTCTGAGCAAGACCGTTTCAGCGACGGGTACTGGCGTTCACATAACATTACGGACTCGTTTTGTCCCTCCGTCAAACCCATTGTCTCCCAGATAGACTGAATGAGCTTTCAGCTTCCCAGCGTATTGGTTGTCTGCTTGACTGATTGGACTTCAGAATTAACACGCACGACAGATTAGTGGCGTCGCTACGGGTGACCTAGCTCTCCTGTTGTGGGCGCTACGTGGGAACGATCATCTGGAGACGCTGTTGCTTTGTTTTGATAAAGTCGTTTTGTATTTCTTTTGTGGTTATTGAAGCCTCAGAGAGAGTGTGTATGTGTTTTCTTAATTTATACATTCTTTCTCTTCTTTCCTTTTTTTCCTGATTTGTACGCAACTGATTGGACGCTTTATGAACCGTGTTTGCTTGTTGTGAGCGTTTAATTTGACTTTGGTCTTATTTCGCTCCATTATCTTTTGTTCTTTTACTTTAGTTTCTTTTGTAAGTGCTCTTCATGGCTGTATGGCCATGTTAATGTTGTGAGTTTCCTGATGTTTGTGCTTTTGGCTGTGTTTGGTGTTTAACAAAATTATTATTATTTGATTGGATTAGCTATTCTGGTTTACGTCTTTATAATCCTCTACCTGTGGGTTTGCTGTGTGGATGGGCAACTTTTTCTTATTGTAAGCTATTCGTGATTAATGTGATTTCGTTCGTTTGTTTAAGTGTATAACCTGATGTTTGCTTGTTACAGGGGCTGAGTGCCTAAGGCAGGGGTGGAGTCCTGGTGTTGGTGTTTCTTTCACGAGTGTTGGCTGGAGTGTGTGTGTGTGTGTGTGTGCGTGTGTGTGTCACAGGTATAGTGGAGGGTGTTTTGCTGTGTAGGCCGATTGTGCCCTTATGCCCTGCTGCCAAACCTCGGCTCCTGTACCTTGGTCATTGGAGGTCCTTGACGAATCAGGTCATCTATAGTTGTAATTGTGTAGTGTTGAATTCAGTCTGTTATGTGTGAACTGTTGTGCCCGGCGACTACTTCTTCCCTGTCTTGTAACAAACTCTTTCTTAAATTGTAATAAAAATTATTTTATCCACGCCTCTTGCCAGTTTATCGTGAGCTGTCCTGTGTTGCCTAAAACTCAATTCTATTTATTATAGTTCCCTGGCTAGACCCAGGGTGGCGTAGTCGTGCTATATTCTAATTCCTTAGCGTTACGCCACATGAATAACGTGACACGCACCTAATAATACGGAGATTAGAAACGATGGAGGGGAAGAAAGCATCGCATTCTGAGGAAAACACAAGCTGCCAGCAGTCTCTGTTCCATACCCTCATCCAGAAAGGGCGAGCAGAACGCGACGGCAGCGTAGGCAATATTCCATCACATTTCTATGGCGCCGAAAAAGTGTGCAATACAGCCATACAAAATCATTCTGCATTAGACATACATAAATTAAAACAGAGACCAGTAACACTGCTCTTTCTGAGTCCATCATTTGTGCTGTCCAGTGGGGTATGTGAGTAATGCAGTAAAAAAAATTAACCACAATTCTTAGCGAATAATACGAATAATGGAAATTGCATGTAAACGGGAGTAAGAGCTTTGCTCTTGACATGTAAACATCAAAATGCGATTAAGTCCTTACTCTGATTATTGGAAATAATCGCAATATTCGTGCGCATCTAAACGCAGTCAATAAAGCTGATATCTGTTCAGTTCAGCCGCAGCACAAACTCACTGACTGAGTGAATACTCCTGGTATAATATAAAAATCTGTCTATACTGCAAAATGTATCTTTTATTTACATCATATTTATACTTTGTTGAATACAGAGACAGTACAGAGCTCAAGCTGAATTAATTCAGTTCGGACTTACACGCCTCTGATTGGTACTCCTGGTCAGTGCCGCGTTGAGCCTTTGCGGGGCCCTGGGCTAACGCAGCTTTGTGGGCTCCTTAATATAACTCACCACTAAAAGGGCTTCTTCCTGCTCTTCTTACAATGCGCTAGAAGTTATAGACATTTTAAAAATGTATGATTTCGTTTCTCTATTTAACAACATAAACTTACAATAGTGAAAGACCCCTCGATTTTGATAGAAAGAGCAAGTCTACTTTATATGTACACTTCAGGCTGCTCCATATACCACAATGCAACACAATCACCACAGGTCCCGTTTAATTTACCCCCACTCCAAAGAACCCTATGTTATACCTACATACATATAGAACTCCATGCACATATAGAATTTTGCATCAAACAAATTCACAAGAAAAAAAAAAAAGGTGATTCAAGTGGCATAAAAAACAAAGTGGAATGGAGCCAGAGATGTGCATCGCTGAAAGTTTTCACAGATCAGAATAGTGATGTTAGTGACCTAGGGAAGGGTCAGCTGACCCGTACTTACCTCAGCAAGTTTTCACAGATCAGAATAGTGATGTTAGTGACTCAGGGAAGGGTCAGCTGACCCGTACTGAACTGTGAAAGTTTTCACAGATCAGAATAGGGATGTACATGACTCAGAGGAGGGTCAGCTGAACCAAATTTGTATATCTTTGAAAATATATTTTTAAATTTTAAATACAATTAAAAAAAAAAAAAAACATACAAAAAATGTAAAAAGAAAAATTTGCTATATTTCCATAAATAACATATATTTACCTATATTTAGGTAAATAATACATACATCAAATATATAATAATAAATATATATTAAATATATAATATATAATTACCTTTTTTTTAATTAAAAAGATATATTTACTTAAATATATTTTCTACCAATACATGTTGGGACATTTATTTTTTTGTATATTTTTGAAATTGTATTTTAAATACAGAAATATATATTTTTAAAAGCATTTGACAGTCCAACAAAATTCATTTTTTTGCCCCTGAAAAACCCATTTAGAAATATACTTTGGTAGGCTATGTAAAGGTTGAAACTAAATATATTTATTTTATTAACAAAATATTTTTCATTGAGCTTCCTTGTTTGCAACATATATTTCATATATGTTTTTGGCTAAAAAAAAAAATATAGACTATATATTTTTAGCATTATGGCCCGTTATTCAATAGCGCCATATATATGGAGTGAAAACAGTATCAAAACCTCCTACAAATGACGAATCCACAATGCACCCAAGAGATCCACATGCACATACACGAACCCACAAATGCACGCGCCAGAGATTCATACACACACATAGGAATCCACACACGTGCGAGAGATCCATACACACAGCGATCTACACAGGCGCGCGAGAGATTCATACACACACACATACGAATCCACACACGCGCGAGAGATCCGTACACACAGCGATCCACACAGGCGCGCGAGAGATTCATACACACATGAATCCACACACGCGAGAGATCCATACACACAGCGATCCACAGATTCATACACACACATACGAATCCACACACGCGCGAGAGATCCATACACACAGCGATCCACACACATGAATCCACACATGTGAGCGAGATCCATACACACAGCGATCCACACGCGCGCGTGAGAGAGATCCATACACACACATACGAATCCACACACGCGCGAGAGATCCATACACACAGCGATCCACACACACATACGAATCCACACACGCGCGAGAGATCCATACACACAGCGATCCACACATGCGAGACACACACACACACACGAATCCACAAATGTACGCAAGATCCACACAGGGCAATCCAGACAAAGGCAATATGCGCATTGCTTCTTTGCTCACAGTATACACAACAAATAGCAAGTCCTTTGCAGTAGTGTTCTGCCTTAAGAATGTCCTTGAATATGCGGTTTTGTATTTGTGGATTCTTTTGAGACTGTTATTCCGCAGCTTAAACTCACAAATGCACACAGGCCTATCTGTACCAAGTGTGTCTCACTCGTCCTCACAAGTGAAGCTGCGGGCTCTTTGATCGCCCCCTGGTGGCTGGCTGCAGTACAGGTCATAAACCCCGCCCTCTCCATGTAAACGAATGGGACTTCAGTCAAAATAAAAAAATTAATTACACTTCCAATACAATTTTCCGAAATATGGTTTTGGTCATTTAACCCTTTCACACGTGAGTTTAAAATATTCTAGCTGAGCCCCCGGCGTGAGTTTTTTTTTAGGCGACCGTTATTTTAGAATGTATAGCCTTATTGTTTCCATGGCGACGCGTCATACTTGTCATGTGACACACCGCAGCCCTAATAGCGCTGTATGACACATGGATTGCTTTTATTTCGTTTTTCCTTTTTTAATTATTAATATTCACAAACATACTCGCTATATTATGAAATATCTGATATTCCGATTCTGAAATATGTGCAAGTAAATGTATTTGGTTGTTTAAACTCTTTTATAATGACCGTGTTAGTTGATCTATACCGGGTGATGGGCGCCGCCATGTTTGTTCGCGCTGAATCCGAGCTGTGGGATTTTCAACAAGTAAATTCATCCTCGCCTCCCAAAACACTTTAAAGTAAGTCTCCAGTAAACTGGGAGAAGAGCAGAGTAAACTTTAAAGTTATCTACACAATCTGTATATGATATCAATAAAACATGTCGTCAGATTATATTTGTAAGGATCGTTATTACTACTTCCATAGACATCAGCGTGTATTTTACAAACTATAAATGTATGGTTTTGCTAGTACTTATGTGTATTTAAATGTCTGAAATCTAAAATAAGCATTATATGGTTGACAACACTGAAGCGCTCGCGCGTCTGATCTGGCTCCGCGCCAGAAAGTAGATTTGAATTCGGCAGTTGATGACGTGACGCACTGAACGTTCTAATCACACCAGTGTGATCGTACGCTCCAGGGACCAGCCAAGACTGATCACACCGGTGTGATCGTACGCGTTAAAGGGTTAAGGTAGGATTAAGGTCGGATTTTATGAAGGTAAAATGTATGAAGGTAAAATGACGTCAAAAAGATTTGCATGCGCAGGGTAAGATTTGTGAAAGTGTACATAAGATAGCAAGCGTAAATTAATTTTGCGTTCACAAGAAAAGAGTTGTAAAAGTGCAAATTGCATTTCAAGCGTAAGAAAAAAAGATTTGCAGCCTTTTACTGTTTTTAGTAAGTGTATATCATGTATTGTGAAACTGCAACTTCATGCTAAGGCAAAATAAATATGATCTGTATTCTTCTGACTTTCATTTTTCCGCGTTTACAATTTTGGCACTGTTGTTTCGCCCAAATACAGCCAAAAGTATTGCAAAATGTTCGCCAAATAACCCGCTATGTACGTCTGCGTCTTTGTGCTTGCAGTTTTGGCACGATTCTCTCACTGATTTCAGATTTGCAACCACGTGTGGAAGGCGGGACCTTCTTCTTTCAGCCAATCAAATGAGGCTCTTGTTGACTCTCGATTTACTCTTATCTGATTGGTTCAATAAAAACTCCAGACGTGAGAACACATCTTTATTTTAATTTGACTCAGCGTCATTCTTATTGTGGGGATGGTATTTTTAATGCACAGATACATATAAAAAAAATTAATAAATAATTAATAATACAATAAAATAAAATAATAAAACAAAAAAAGCATGATCCTTTATAAGCTGTGTAGGCTACCATTAGGCTGACTACCATGTGTTCATTCTGAATTTCGAGCTAATATTAGGAAATGACATTTCCGTGTATTCACTCTATTTATCCTAATCATCCTCCTCTTCAGCAGACCATATGATATTATTTTGTAATCTTGATGCTACTGAAAGTATCTACACTACTATGCATAATTTCACCATGTCTCCTGATCAGGGTTGATGCCAGATTTTTGTTTTTCCTTTAACATGTATTTAAAGGAGATTTTACTGTACTAAATATTTACCCCTAAATTATGCATTTACCATCTGTAATGCCATGTGAAACCACTAGATGGATGTATAACCATATAAAAATGTCAACATTACTGTGTATTTCATGGTTTCTGGGAATATTTGATTCAGACATAGTTATTTTGCATTTGGTTTTTCATTTAGATGCATATATTTAGACATTATTAAAGACTATATTTTGTCAAAGTAGTTGTAGTTTTTTAAATGTTGATTTGGTTTGAAGTGTCAGTTTTTGCATTACAGTCAAATCTGGAGACAAATCGCTATTAATCATTTTGATTGTAAAGTTTAACATCATTTCAGTGGTGTAGGCAGATTATCTAAAATATTAAATTTAAATGCAATGTCGAACCAATCCAGTTCACTCTAGCTCGAAAATCAGTATATGAGCACATGGTAGTCAGCCTAATGGTACACAGCTTCTAAGGATCATGCTTTTTGTTTTATTATTTTATTTTATTGTATTTATTTATTTTTTAATATATATGTGTGCATTAAAAATACCATCTCCGCAATAAGAATGACGCTGAGTCAAATTAAAATAAAGATGTGTTCTCAAGTCTGGAGTTTTTATTGAACCAATCAGATAAGAGTAAATCGAGAGTCAGCAAGAGCCTCATTTGATTGGCTGAAAGAAGAAGGTCCCGCCTTCCACACGCGCTTGCAAATCTGAAATCAGTGAGAGAATCGTGCCAAAACTGCAAGCGCAAAGACGCAGACGTACATAGCGGGTTATTTGGCGAACATTTTGCTCTATGCACGCAAGAAGTCATTTAGACAGTTGCAACGATTTTTTTCTACACACACATATTGGTTTTACGCAGTCAATCCGTTTTGCAGTTCTTGATAAGGTTGTTTTCGCTTGCAAAATACTGGGCACAGGCTTGCAATACTTTTGGCTGTATTTGGGCGAAACAACAGTGCCAAAATTGTAAGCGCGGAAAAATGAAAGTCAGAAGAATACAGATCATATTTATTTTGCCTTAGCATGAACTTGCAGTTTCACAATACATGATATACACTTACAAAAAACAGTAAAAGGCTGCATATCATTTTTTCTTACGTTTGATATGCAATTTGCACTTTTACAACTCTTTTCTTGCGAACACAAAATTAATTTACGCTTGCTATCTTCTGTACACTTTCACAAATCTTACCCTGCGCATGCAAATCATAGTCATTTTACCTTCATAGTTTTGATACTGTTTTCACTCCATAAATAACAGTCTCAAAAGAATCCACAAATACAAAACCACATATTCAAGGACATTCTTAAGGCAGAACACTACTGCAAAGGACTTGCTATTTGTTGTGTATACTGTGAGCAAAGAAGCAATGCACATATTGCCTTTGTCTGAATTGCCCTGTGTGGATCTTGCGTACATTTGTGGATTCGTGTGTGTGTGTGTGTGTGTGTGTGTGTGTGTGTGTGTGTGTGTGTGTGTGTGTGTGTGTGTGTGTGTGTGTGTGTGTGTGTCTGTCTCGCGCGCATGTGTGGATCGCTGTGTGTATGGATCTTTCGCGCGTGTGTGGATTCTGTGTATGGATCTCTCGCGCGTGTGTGGATTCGTATGTGTGTGTATGGATCGCTCGCGCGTGTGTGGATTCGTATGTGTGTGTATGAATCTGTGGATCGCTGTGTGTATGGATCTCTCGCGCGTGTGTGAATTCATATGTGTGTATGAATCTCTCGCGTGCGTGTGTGGATTCGTATGTGTGTGTATGAATCTCTCGCGCGTGTGTGGATTCGTATGTGTGTGTATGGATCTCTCGCACGCGCGTGTGGATCGCTGTGTGTATGGATCTCTCGCGCGTGTGTGGATTCGTATGTGTGTGTATGAATCTGTGGATCGCTGTGTGTATGGATCTCTCGCGCGTGTGTGAATTCATATGTGTGTATGAATCTCTCGCGTGCGTGTGTGGATTCGTATGTGTGTGTATGAATCTCTCGCGCGCCTGTGGATTCGTATGTGTGTGTATGAATCTCTCGCGCGCCTGTATGGATCGCTGTGTGTATGGATCTCTCGCGCGTGTGTGGATTCATATGTGTGTGTATGAATCTCTCGCGCGCGTGTGTGGATTCGTATGTGTGTGTATGAATCTCTCGCGCGCCTGTGTGGATCGCTGTGTGTACGGATCTCTCGCGCGTGTGTGGATTCGTATGTGTGTGTATGAATCTCTCGCGCGCCTGTATGGATCGCTGTGTGTATGGATCTCTCGCGCGTGTGTAGATTCATATGTGTGTGTATGAATCTCTCTCGCGCGCGTGTGTGGATTCGTATGTGTGTGTATGAATCTCTCGCGCGCCTGTGTGGATCGCTGTGTGTACGGATCTCTCGCGCGTGTGTGGATTCGTATGTGTGTGTATGAATCTCTCGCGCGCCTGTATGGATCGCTGTGTGTATGGATCTCTCGCGCGTGTGTGGATTCATATGTGTGTGTATGAATCTCTCTCGCGCGCGTGTGTGGATTCGTATGTGTGTGTATGAATCTCTCGCGCGCCTGTGTGGATCGCTGTGTGTACGGATCTCTCGCGCGTGTGTGGATTCGTATGTGTGTGTATGAATCTCTGGCGCGTGCATTTGTGGGTTCGTGTATGCGCATGTGGATCTCTCGCGTGTGTGTGGATTCCTATGTGTGTGTATGAATCTCTGGCGCGTGCATTTGTGGGTTCGTGTATGCGCATGTGGATCTCTCGCGTGCATTTGTAGGAGGTTTTGATACTGTTTTCACTCCATAGATTTCATTTTCCAGCAGGATTTGGCACCTGCCCACACTGCCAAAAGCACCAAAAGTTGGTTAAATGACCATGGTGTTGGTGTGCTTGACTGGCCAGCAAACTCACCAGACCTGAACCCCATAGAGAATCTATGGGGTATTGTCAAGAGGAAAATGAGAAACAAGAGACAAAACAAGAGAAAAAATGCAGATGAGCTGAAGGCCACTGTCAAAGAAACCTGGGCTTCCATACCACCTCAGCAGTGCCACAAATTGATCACCTCCATGCCACGCCGAATTGAGGCAGTAATTAAAGCAAAAGGAGCCCCTACCAAGTATTAGTAAATGAACATACTTTCCAGAAGGCCAACAATTCACTAAAAATGTTTTTTTTTTTATTGGTCTTATGAAGTATTCTAATTTGTTGAGATAGTGAATTGGTTTGTTTTTGTTAAATGTGAGCCAAAATCATCACAATTAAAAGAACCAAAGACTTAAACTACTTCAGTCTGTGTGCATTGAATTTATTTGATACACGAGTTTCACAATTTGAGTTGAATTACTGAAATCCACAACATTCTAATTTATTGAGATGCACCTGTATATAATGTTACAGTTCGTATCTCTTTTTAAAAGAAGAGAGAAACGAGAGGAAAATTTCACACCTTCAAACCACCCATTCATTCACCATCCTTTCCCCCACCTTCTCAAATCTCTCTATCTCTCTGTACACAAAAATCTTTAATTTAGCTTTTCTTTAGCAGTACACTGTAAAAAAATTTAATGGTAAAAGACTGTAAAACACTACAGTAAAAACCTGTTTAATGGTTAAACTCTACTATGGTGTAAAACTGTATTAGACATTACATGTAATTTTACGGTAGTATACAATTTTTGAAAGTGAAAAAGAACGTATAGTATAATTTACAGTGAATAACCATAAATTGACATTCTTAGAATTTCCTGTATTACATTTTAAAAAAATATATATGTTTTTTTGTTTGTTTGTTTGTTTTGTTGTTGTTGAAATAACAAATGTTATGTTACATCTATTGTTGTTAAATTAATGTTTATTGCATTATTTCAGTTTCATGTCTGTTACCATGATGGTGTTTTTATAGCTTGTGTGAATGACACTGTCCACCTTCTATATATGTTAATATGTAAAAGCTGCTTGTGATGGCCTTTGGTTCATCGTGTGACTTTCTCTGTCACGGTTTTTAAATCCTATGTCTCTTTCTCGTCTTGTGCTCGTTGTTTATGTGTGTGTGAGAGTGTGTGGGCGTGCCGACTAATCAGCGCTGATCAACGAATCAATCAACAGCACCAGCTGCAGCTCATCACTACACCTTTAAATACTCACCACTTTCTCCTCTCCTTTGTCAGATCGTTGTTTGTGAGTCCCCGGTTGTGTTGCCTCGTCTTCATTCCAGCCTGGTGTCTTTGTCGTTCCTGTGGATTATCACTCTGGATTTGTCACGTACCATCAGCGCTTCCCTTCACGGCACTCATCTGACCATCGAAGTCCCTGCACCACTATTCCTGTTTTCTCTTTGAACTGAATCCATCATCATTTATCCGATTAAAATACGGAGAGTTTACTTGCACTTGTTTCCGCGTTTCTCTCATGACATTCTCATCACCACCTGCTATTGGTGGTTATCAGTGTATTACAAAGATACAAAACAGATTTCAGTACTTCATTAGGTTGATATATTAACATTATATCACTTAATGAAATTACAGTATTTAAACTTAAATTTAAGTTAAAACGTAAAATTGTATTTTTTTTACGGTAAAATTCTGGCAACCACAGCTGAGGGTTTTTTACCATAAATTTGATGTAATTCTTTTTATGGTGTATGACATAAATCTCAAAATACCTGCAACACTGTCTACATAAATGTCTAGAAACAATAATGACACCAAGTGTACATTGGTGTAAGCCATAACATAACACAACCATCCCATTACATTGTTCTAATGATTGGGATCAGGTACATGTTTGTATTGAAGCCTAATGTGGTGTTCTGTTATACATAAAACAAAGATACTACTATAATGTTTGATTATGCAAGTCAACAAAACACTTAAGTCTTTTTTTATTTCTCATGCAAAGGTAACAAACACACACGCACCCTTTGATAAATCTCATACCACTTCTTCTGTTGAGGAGCTGGCCTGTTACCCTCATTTGATGGCCAAATTCCTGTGCTAGCAAACTTTTTATGACATGAAATCCATTCAGCGTCCGACATCTCTTTATGCATTTTTTTTTTTTTTTTTTGCCAGACATTTTTCTTGAACTTGATGAAACAGTTTTGAAATAATTATTAAAAACGATACACTAATTTAAAAAAAAAAAAAAAAAAAATGTAGAAGTATGCAATTAGATTAGGATTTCTTAGATGTTGTAGTTCGTAATATCACTGTATTTGGTTAAAAAAAAAAAATTGATGCTTGTTGTATGTAGGTCATGAACCTAACTTTTTTGATCTCTGACACTTCGGCGTGGTTTGGCAACTTGATTGACACCTGTTTTTGTGAAAAGTCAGGACATAGATTTGTATAATGACAAAGGTATGACATAGGTATTACAAGGTGAAGGTGACATCTCAGGACATTGACCCATGTCCCCACTTTTCAAAACGATTATAAATCACACAGAGTGAGGTTTATTTGGGGAAAGATGAAATGCACAGTCTCCTGTAAGGGGTAGGTTTAGGTGTAGGGCAATAGCACATACATTAAGTACAGTACACTATAAAAACCATTATGCCTATGGAATGTCCCCACTTTTCACAAAAACGAACGTGTGTGTGTGTGTTGCATTTCCTTTCCTATCTTCAGCTGTCCATCACTTCTTCGTTGTCGTTTTAAGGTGAGGGGGGAAACATTTAAAACAGTCAAATATTACATATTATGTGGCAATAAATAAATAAATAATTAAATAAAAACATCAAATGGAAGTAAAAATTACATCAAAGGACCACAAAGTGGGATCAGGGATTTTTGAATCTTTTAATATTCAGAACTATTAGCAGGAAAAATATTTAATGTTAAAGGAAGTCTTTTTTGTAAACTGTAGTGTTTAATCCGAGACCAAGACAATTGTGTGTTTGAGGGGTTAAGACCGAGTCAAGACCAAGATCAGACCATCATCTAAAGGATCCACATTTACTGCCTGAGAAATGCCTTATTTTTAATCATTAAATACAATAATAAGACTTAAGAATTAAGAATTGGTACAATTACAAATGCATAAATAATGTTAAAAATTGTTTACTGAATGCTTTTATAAAAGCAATATATATATATATATATACAGGTGCTGGTCATATAATTAGAATATCATCAAAAAACTGATTTATTTCACTAATTCCATTCAAAAAGTGAAACTTGTATATTATATTCATTCATTACACACAGACTGATATATTTCAAATGTTTATTTCTTTTAATTTTGATGATTAGAGCTTACAGCTCATGAAAGTCAAAAATCAGTATCTCAAAATATTAGAATATTTACATTTGAGTTTGAATAAATGACCATCCCTACAGTATAAATTATGGGTGTCTCTTGTTCTTTGAAACCACAATAATGGAGAAGACTGCTGACTTGGCAATGATCCAGAAGACGAACATTGACGCCCTCCACAAAGAGGGTAAGTCACAGAGGGTCATTACTGAAAGGTGTGGCTGTTTACAGAGTGCTATATCAAAGCATATTAAATGCAAAGTTGACTGGAAGGAAGAATTTGGGTAGGAAAAGGTGTACAAGCAACAGGGATGACCGCAAGCTTGAGAATACAGTCAAGCAAAGCCGATTCAAACACTTGTGAGAGCTTCACAAGGAGTGGACTGAAGCAGGAGTCAGTGCATCAAGAGTCACCACGCTCGGACGTTTTCAGGAAAAGGGCTACCAAGCCACTTCTGAACCAGAGACAACATCAGAAGCATCTTACCTGGGCTGTGGAGAAAAAGAACTGGACTGTTGCTCAGTGGTCTAAAGTCCTCTTTTCAGATGAAAGTACATTTTAAATTTCATTTGGAAATCAAGGTCCCAGAGTCTGGAGGAAGAGTGGAGAGGCACAGAATCCATGTTGCTTGAAGTCCGGTGTGAAGTTTCCACAGTCAGTGATGATTTGGGCTGCCATGTCATCTGCTGGTGTTGGTCCACTGTGTTTTCTGATGTCCACAGTCAACGCAGCCATCTACCAGGAAATTTTAGAGCACTTCATGCTTCCTTCTGCTGACAAGCTTTATGGAGATGCTGATTTCATTTTCCAGCAGGACTTGGCACCTGCCCACACTGCCAAAAGCACCAAAAACTGGTTTAATGACCATACTGTTACTGTGCTTGATTGGCCAGCAAACTCGCCTGACCTGAACCCCATAGAGAATCTATGGGGTATTGTCAAGAGGAAGATGAGAGACACCAGACCCAACAATGCAGAAGAGCTGAAGGCCACTATCAGAGTAACCTGGAATCTCATAACACCTGAGCACAGACTGACTGACTCCATGTCACGCCGCATTGCTGCAGTAATTCAGGCAAAAGGAGCCCCAACTAAGTATTGAGTGCTGTACATGCTCATACTTTTCATGTTCATACTTTTCAGTTGGCCAAGATTTATTCCCCAAGGGGGAAGTCGTGGCCTAATGGTTAGAGAGTCGGACTCGTAATCCAAAGGTTGCGAGTTCGAGTCTCGGGCCGGCAGGAATTGAAGGTGGGGGGAGTGAAAGTACAGCTCTCTCTCCACCTCAATACCACGACTGAGGTGCCCTTGAGCAAGGCACCGAACCCCCAACTGCTCCCCGGGCGCCGCAGCATAAATGGCTGCCCACAGCTCCGGGTGTGTGTTCACAGTGTGTGTGTGTTCACTGCTGTGTGTGTGCACTTTGGATGGGTTAAATGCAGAGCACAAATTCTGAGTATGGGTCACCATACTTGGCTGTACGTCACGTCACTTTCACTTTCATTTATAAAAGTCCTTTCTTTGTATTGGTCTTAAGTAACATTCTAATTTTCTGAGATACTGAATTTGGGATTTTCCTTAGTTGTCAGTTCTAATCATCAAAATTAAAAAAATAAACATTTGAAATATATCAGTCTGTGTGTAATGAATGAATATAATATACAAGTTTCACTTTTTGAATGGAATTAGTGAAATAAATCAACTTTTTGATGATATTCTAATTATATGACCAGCACCTGTGTATATATATATATATATATATATATATTTTTTTTTTTTTTCAAAACAGTTCTCTTGCTCTTGTGAAATTTATTAATTATATCATATTATAATATAAAAATCCACATCTCATACACTCAAGCACTTATACGCTCAAGCACTTTTTTTGCAACAATATCTTGAATTTTGTGGGTGTATTAATTTTGGTGACATTTTTGACACAGTCCCTCAATAATTTCTGACCCGGCATAACAGTATAAATCATTTGTTCTCAGCCAGGGGCCGGGGCCCACTATGGGGCCTCAACAAACTTCCAAGGGGCCTCAAGATGACTTAAAATAGTAATTCAATAGTAAAACAAAACAAGCATTAAAATGAACTGAAACAGGTATAAATCAAAGACATTTTGATTCAAAAACTCCGGGTGTTATCTTTCTGTTATCCGGGTGTTATGATCTTTCTAGTCATAAGCTCTAAAATATTTTGGGTGAGTGAAGTGAAGTGACATACAGCCAAGTATGGTGACCCATACTCAGAATTCATGCTCTGCATTTAACCCATCCAAAGTGCACGCACACACGCACGCACACACACACACACACACACACACATGTTTGAATTTCTATACTTGTGAGGACTTTCATAGGCGTAATGGTTTTTATACTGTACTTACTGTATGTGCTATTGTCCTACACCAACCCTACCCCTAAACCTACCCCTTACAGGACACTTTTTGCATTTTTACATTTTGAGATAAACTTCATTCAGTATTTTTAATAATTTATTTGCCTTGTGAGGACATGCCAAATGTCCTCATAAAGTCAAAAATGTCAGGTTTTACTATCCTTGTGAGGACATCTGGTCCTCACTCTGTGGGTCTTACAAGAACACACACACACACACACACACACACACAGTCCTGGAGTAGTGGGCAGCCATTTATGCTGTGGTGCCCGGGGAGCAGTTGGGGATTCGGTGCCTTGCTCAAGGGCACCTCAGTTGTGGTATTGAGGGTGGAGAGAGCGCTGTACATTCACTCCCCTCACCTACAATTCCTGCTGGCCTGAGACTTACATACAATTGGGCAGGAATGTTTATCATAATAAAAATAAATTAATTAAAAAAAAAAATTCATGTTAGCATAAATAGCATGAATAAATAGATCCCGTTAACCATCATTCCCGTTAACTCTCTAACCATTAGGCCACGACTTCCCCAGTGGAGTGGAGGGGGGCCTTCAGATAATGTTGTGGACAATAGGGGGAAGTGAAGTCAACCATTTTGAAGTCCACTGGTATAAATCAAATGATTTATTTTTGTTATTTATGTATTTGATTAGTTATTGCATCCAATCACATTAATGATGGTTGTAAATAAATCAGACAATTTAGTGATTCCCCCGTAGTTGTAGTCTTGGTCTTGAAACAAAATCCCATGTCCTCTTAGTCTGAGACCAAGATAAGACCAAGTACAAATGAGGTCGAGACCGAAACAAGACCAAGACCATCAAAAACCAAGACCGGTCTCGAGTACTACAACACTAGTAAACTGCACACTATAATGAACATTCAAACAGTGTATATGTGCATACTCAGATTGTTTGCTTCAAACATTGTTTGCACTTGGTTTCATGAGCGTACGTGCACAATGACTATGGCTGGAAATAATCCCAAATGAGATAACAATTACTTCATGTCTTTCTTGGTGATAATCCCTCTTTAGCTTCCTGGGGTCTTACACTGCTGACACTGACAGTCTGGGATTATAACTGAAGCACTATCAATGATTAATACACCTGAGAATCTTCTCCTTTGAATAAATCTCTATGCATGTATTAACGGGATCCATTTATTCATGCTATTTATGCTAACATTATTTTTTTTTTATGATAAACATTCCTTCCCAATTGTATGTAAGTATATTATACTGTTACTAAGACTTTTAATTTTATTGTTTATTTGATTGATTAGGCTGATTAGTTCTCCAGTTACAATGCGCAAATGCAATTGTTTTATAAACTCATTTATAATTCTGTTTTTGACTGTGATTTTGCTACATATGCTGAAATTATCACCCTATAAATCTCAACCATTATCTCAATTTATCTGGATTCTTTAATAAACATGACTTGTTTATTCACTACATAGACCTCAGTTTTTGGCACGTGACTTGATCCTGACAAAAGTGCTGCTCCTCGTGTCCAAAGTGTCAGTGCCTAGTAATCTCCCCCAGTGCTGACCAAGGGAACCAACCCAATCCGCTCAGGCAGGTATAGCACCTGCATTAAGCATGGCTAGGTATCTGTTTGTATCCATCTGTCTATTTAGGAAAGCTGGAGAATGGGTGAAGGGGATTTTAGCTATAACCCTGGATAACCTGATTAGTTGGGCAATACACATCCTGGGTACAAATACCAGCTCTTCCCCACTGCTCTTTCTATCCTCAAGCTTCAGACCTCACAAATTATTCGAAATCATCACTACCAGGTATGAAATTCATAATGAGTGTAGAATTTAAAGAATCCACTGGTGGGTGTTATTTGGGACATAGGGTATAACAATGAGTAATCTAGATTTTATGTCACCGTTATGTATATTGGAAAGTCTTGATTAAGACTGCAGGTTTACTAGATGATATATGAACATATGAGTAACATGCAATGATTTTTGAAGTTAGGTTTATATTACAAAATGGTATTACATTGTTTAGGCATTAATCTTTTGCTTTTTTATTATTGTGTTCAAGTTTCTAAACAACTATGAGCCCAAAACATATCGTCTTCAAGAAAATATCCAAGGACAAGTCGGTAAGTTAAAAAAAAACTACACAGGTGGATATATATATATATATATATATATATATATATATATATATATATATATATATATATATATATATATATATATATATATATAGTACATTACTATAATAATTTTAAAAAGAAAATATCTGCCTCTTCTTTTTTTCTTCAAATAGTTATTGAAACAAGGACCTTAAATATTCATAGTCAACATTAGGAAGATCAACTAATTACTAGCTGTTTTATTTTCTGTTCATTTTCTGTAAAGTTTTTGCAAACCTGTTACCAAATTTGAGTAATACGTAAATAGAGTTTATACCCTGAATAGACGAACTGAATAGACCAAATTTGAAAAGTATATTTAAAAAAAAAAAAAAAAAAAAAAAGTTAATGATGCTCAATCGGCATTGCTAGTTTGGAACCTTTGTTGGTTTGTAGTTTAATAAACTACAAAAATAGATTAAAGAGGGAAAAATTGTTTGTTTGTTCCATTTTTATTATAGTAACATGAATAATAAGCTTTTACAAATTAGTTAATGTGATACTTTGTGAAAATTTTGAAAAAATGAAAGGCATTTATTCAGTTGTCTTTCTTCTGCAGAAAAGGTCCAAATGTTCAATCTTGGCTGTCACAATTAGTTGTCAAAAGATTAAATTAAAATGCTCATTTTAGATTAAAATTTCAGATGGCACTTAGAGGCTTTTTCTTCTGAATTCTTCATATATACATAATAAATATACACAGTACATGCATGTATTATGCAAACAAAAACTTTTATTTTGGATGCGATTAATCACGATTAATTGTTTGACAGCACTAATTTAAAGGGATGTTAAATTGGTCAAGCAAGCATGTTTGAGCTTCCGTTACTTTCGTTATATAACCATATTTGCTGTGCTCCATGTATGTGTGATGATCAGTGTTTAAGAGGAATAAAACCCTAAATTAAAAAGTGACCATGTCTCTACAGAAGACTTGTATGAAACCCCTTGATTCATATGGATTTATTGTACGATATTTTTATGATTTTATTTTCTTCTGAAGCCTTAAAGTTTTATTGTACTTACAATGAGAGGACAGAAATCTCTCAGGTTTCGTTAAAAATATCCTCAAAGATGAACGGAAGTGTTATTGGTTTAGAACAACACGAGGGTAAGAAAATGACAGTTTTCATTTTTGCTTGAACTAATAATTTCAAGGGAGTTAACAAAGGATACATCCAATGGACATGAGAAGCATTGATGTGTTCTTGTCTTTTCATATCATTCTTAATGTCCTCACAGAACTCCAACTTAATACAAGCATTCACGTCATCACCGAAATCTTTGTAAATTAAACTTTATGAAAGCTCCAACTTTCATCTTGTAATTCTGGCAATTCCACCACGGCACGAACACACCGCTATTTTGTCACTTCTGAACCATTTGTGATCCTGAGTGTTGCTGTCACACTGCTACACATCAGGGAGCCACGGAGACGTGGAAACATGAAACTACAGACTTTATTGACATTGTAGACCATTCAAGACAGAACACAGACTAGCGGGAACACAGGACTTAAGTACACTGGGGGAAACGAGGTAATTAAAGACACAGGGCTGAGGACTGATTAACTAATGAACACTAAACTAGGACACGGACAGGAAACCCAAATAAGGACACGAGAGGAGGGGAAAACACAGGACGTGGAGACACAGTCTGACAGTTGCATTCTCCAGACTCACTTTTAACATTTTTTTTTTTTTTTGGCAAGTTCCTAATTTAATAATTTTCCTTAAATAGTATGAGCTAATGAACGTAATTTAATAATTCAAGATACGGTAGTATGAACGTAATTTCCTTAAATAGTATGAACTCTGATGTTACTACCAAAATAACATTCTGATGAAAAAAAAAATGTGGCAGTGACATACAGGTGTGCCTTAATATAGGGTGTTCCATATGGTCACAAATGAGACAGTAATGCCCAGCACCAGTCCTGACTTAGTGCTCTGCCCTTCAGTAGGACATATGATGCTCGTTTTCGGGTGTAAACGGGTTTATCATCGAACATGTCATTGGTTCCTATGCTAATTCAACAGTTTGAGTCAATCAATTAGCATGAAATATTAATTAGACAAAAATAATCAGACACTAGAATTGATTAATACACTGTAAAAAGGTTGCTGTAAATTTTACAGTAATTTACTGGCAGCTGGATGCCAGTAATTTACTGTAAAAATGGTTACAGTATTATTACTGCAATTGCATTTACAGTATAATAATGGCTTTACTGTATTTTCATGTAGTTTAAACACTTTTTACCTGTAAAAACAATCAAATTGTGGTACAGCACTGTAATCCATGATTTTTACAACCCCAACTTCATTGAAATCACAATAACTTATGAGCATTAGCTCTGATAATATTCTTTTTAATTGTTGAACATTTTCTTTTTAAAAGTACAAATTACAAGTCTTGATCTCTAGGATGAACTAGCTGAAAAAAGTGCATCACAGCAGTCCCCTGGGCACTTTGTATCATGGCAACACATACTGAAAAGCAAAAATAAGTAAGTACACTAACAGTCAAAAGTTTTTGAACGGTACGATTTTTGATGTTTTTAAAGAATTCTCTTCTGCTCACAAAGCCTGCATTTATTTACTGCAAAATCAGTAATACTGTGAAATATTTTTACTATTTAAAATAACAGCTTTCTATTTGAATATAAATAGGGTTATAGAAATTACTACTTTTATTTAACAAGGATGGTTTAAATTGATCAAAAGTTAAGATAAAGACATTTATAATGTTACAAAATATTTCTATTTCAGATAAATGCTGTTCTGAACTTTCTACTCATCAAGTAAACCTGAAAAAATTAGACTCAGCTGTTTTCAACACAATAATAATAATAATAATAATAATAATAATAATAATAATAATAATAGTTTTTTGAGCAGCAAATCAGAATATTAGAATGGTTTCTGAAGGATCATGTGACACTGAAGACTGGAGTAATGATGTTAAAAATTCAGCTTTGATGACAGGAATAAATTTTACATTTTAAAATATATTCAAATTGAAAACATTTATTTAAAAATATTTCAAAATTGTAATGTTTTTGCTGTACTTTGGATCAAATAAATGCAGGCTTGGTGAGCAGAAGAGGCTTCTTTAAAAACATTAAAAATCTTACTGTTCAAAAACGTTTTGACAGTCAAAGTTGACAAGCTCTCCGATGAGAAACTGCAGGATGAGATTCAGGCAGATCCTTTTTCTTTGCACCTTCTTTCCAGAATTCCAGCTGACTTTCAGTGCATTTGGTGCCACAAAGATCTGAATGAACCTGCAAGCACAGGGGGGAAAAAGCATTATTTTTCAAAGCAGTGTTTACAGAATTTGCCTCAACTGTCAAACTTGGTGCTGTATGCACTTTGATGTTAATAAAACCTTATATACTACATCTGAACGCACCTACAAAGGAAGGTACATAATTAGTTGATAATCCATCACATTCAAATTATTAAAGCTCCATTTTTTACAGTGCATTCTCAATCAGTAGAGCAAAGTGCTAGAATGCTGAATTTATGGGTTTGATTCCAGGGGCAGTTCTAGGTTGAGTGGATATCCGGGGCTTAGCCCAGAGACATTAATTTATGTATCAGAATACACGGGATACAAGTCAAATAAAACAGGCTATGCTGAAAAGTTACATTGGCTAAGTTTTTTAAAGTGACAAGTGTAATTAATTATAATTTGCACTTACAAATTGCATAAATAATATTATGAAATTAATGTTTTAAATATAAACACAAAAATATGTAATGATAGAAAAAAAAATTGAATGATACTTTTAAAAATGAGCAAGCCACTGTCTTAATGACTGAGCCATTGAGTCATTTATTCAATCTATTGATTAAAAACTGCTGGAATGAAGAAACTGTTTTTATGAATGGATCAGTGAATCACTGATTCAAGGGATTCAAAAAAGGTAAATTCAGTAATGAAACACTGCTGAGTGCAGAGATGCACAACATGGCTTTGTTTAGAACCGTTTTTTGCGAAAAAAGACAATATTTTCTTCACGATTTAAATCACTTAATATTAACTTCTTGTTTATTGAATTTTGTTGTCCTGACACTTAGTAATGTCTGCCACAGGCCATGCTAAATGCTAACCAATCTGTTCATATAATCTAGTCATTTCTAAATGTGTGTGTGTGTGTGTGTGTGTGTGTGTGTGTGTGTGTGTGTGTGTGTGTGTGTGTGTGTGTGTGTGTGTGTGTGTGTGTGTGTGTGTCCTAGAAAATCTGTGCTTATAATATCATGATTAAAAATCTGTATTTGTTGCTATACAGTAACAGTAATCTAATTTTGTCAGATGGGGATATCGGTATTATGAATTCATAGGCTACAGTACGTTAAAGATACCTGAAGCAGCTGCATTTTGCTGTTTAAGTGCTGGTTTAATAGAAATAATTTTAATGCGCATGAAAACTCAATCTTGATGCGCACACACCCCTAGCGCCACCCCTGTTTGATTCCCAGGGAATGAATAACTTAATAAAATGTGTAGGGGAGCACAGGGCACAAATTAACACAGGTTAAGTTGTAACACACATGGTTTAAATATTTCCACACATGCTAGCATAACCAAATTTACAGTATTTATTACTGCCATATCAACACTATATAGAGAATAAAGTGCACCAAAATTAAAAAATAATGCACACCCGAGTTGTAATGGCCACTCCGCTTCGCGTCGTGACCGCATCACCACCTCGGGTGTGCATTATTTTTATAATAATCCAACAATATTAATATATTGCTAGCCCCTTCCTCTCTTTAAAAAGTAAGTTAGTGGCTAATTTGGCTACTTTAGTAACATTAGATGAAAGCTCACTTGTTGTTACGACGACAATCACAGGAAAAGGCTCCAATACTCCTCCTCCATACATGACCACAAGATCACAAACTTGAAAATAAAATACAAAAGATGTACTTTACAGTGGTATTTCTTAACTCAGTTTTCCTCAGTATTTCATGTTAGCTCGCGGTTTTATTTTACGTCTCTCACTGAATAGGGACTGTCTCTAATACAACATTGGTACACACGTTTCTAACTTAAATAGCATTTGAAGAGAATTACACTTGCGATAAAGAGGCAGTGTACAAGAGATATTATGCTTCTCTGTGTTTGTTAACTTCAGCAAACTGACATTATTAATTTACCAGTTGATGTTATCATCGAAACTATGGCATTCACAAGAAGAGGCTCCAAAATACACCTCCGACGTTGTCGATGAAATCTAGACTAGAAACTTGAAAAGAACAAACAAAAGAAGTACTTGAAAATACTGTTTAAAATCTCCACTGAATTGAAACAGTGGTGTTGCCTACGCACTTCACCTCAGTAACATTATTTCACGTTAGTTCGTTGTTAAGGTTAAGTAACGACGCGCCAGATTAACTAACTTGCATCAAAGGGCAGCAGAACCAACAAACGTGTTTCTCGGTTTAATAAGGTTTATTTTGACTAATATAGGTGACCTTAATTTACTCACCAGTCGATGTTATCACCGTTATGGCGGGGTTAATCCGGCCATCAGTCAGAAAAAAAGGCCCCAACTCCCGACATGAAAAACGACAATGAATAATGTTAGTTTGCTGTTAACAAGTTAAAACATCTTAAAATCTCAGTTTTGCATAAAACAGAAATAACATAATAACCTTTTTGTCCAGTTAACAGTGCAACATGTCTCTTTTGTCCTTTTACCACTGCTTACACCAAACAGCAAACAAAATAAATCTCCCTTGCCATTGGTCAGTTTTTCGCGGGCAAGTTCACTACTGTAAATTTAGTAGTTTACTGTAGTGACCATATATTTTCCCATAATCCTTTGCAGTTTACAGTAAAATATTGTATACCTTTTTCCAGTATCTTACTGTGCATAATACAGTAAAATACTGTTCAAATTACAAAAATTACGTTTACAGTGTAGAGTTAGCTTTGATACATGGATTTGACTCTTTTAAGCCCGAGACACACTGCACGATTTTAGAAATCCTATAAGATCACTGCATATCACACTGTATGACATGGATAAACATGGGTAGCCTACGACGTGCATGTAGACTGCAAGATGTTGACACCTATTGACTCGTAGGCTATGACGCACGTTACTATAGAAGAATAAAATGTCATCAGCATGCGCTAGTGGTAAACAAAAAGCATTAAGCCCGAAACACACTGCACGATTTTCAGCTGTCCCAGACTAAATATCAGCATCGTGAAACAATCGCGGCGATTGTGATTGTGGCTCCTAATCACGCTGTGTCATACAGTGAGAGAGGTTCAAAGAAGGCCATTGTCACGGTCTTGTGACCAAAGATAGCCTACGATAATTTCTGACAGTGTCAGAAAACAGCATGATCATCGCACAGTGTGTTTGCTGCTACAATCCACATTTACTGACCAATCAATAAAAATGTGACATGGCGCTAAAACAAAACTGCTTACCTCAAGCTCTTATGCCTTCCTCTTTCGCCGCTTCCACTTTTTTCAGCACAAATAAAAACTACAACTGCTAAAGTGTGATTTATCGTGCTCTTTTTGTTTAACACTAGCCCATGCTGATGACATTTTATTCTTCTATAGTAATGTGTGTCGAAGCGTATGAGTCAATAGGTGTGTGTGTGTGTTCTTCTTTATGCTACATTGAGGGGACCAAATGTCCCCACAAGGATAGTAAAACCAGTAAATGTTGACCTTATGGGGACATTTTTTAGGTCCCCTTGAGGAAACAAGCTTAAAAATCATACAGAGTGAGTTTTTTTTTTTTTTGAGAAAGTAAAAATGCAGAAAGTGTCCTGTAAGGGGTAGGTTTATGTGTAGGACAATAGCACATACAGTAAGTACAGTATAAAAACCATTACGCCTATGGAAATTTCCCACAAGGATAGCAAAACAAACCTGTGTGTGTGTGTGCGTGTGTGTGTGTGCAGGGCCGTCCTTAGCTGACGCAAGGCCCAGTGAGCTCCGATCGTGTTCCAGGGTGGGTGTTAGGTGGGGGAGTTGGGGGTGCAACTGGTCCGTTGGCCATGACCACGACCACACCAGTTGCACTGCCCAAAGGACGGCCCTGCATGTGTGTATGATAATGTCATGGTGATGATACTTTATTTGATATCCTTTTGGTTAGAAAATGTATTTACTTGGAGTCGTTCACAAGCTGGTGTGATCGGATGCATTTGTAGGGTTGGTTTCTTGCTGGATGTGGTTGTCTGCTTGATTCTAAATGGCCAAAAGAAAACAGGGGACAGAGGGAACACACAATATGAAATCTTGTTATTGGTAGGGCTGGAAATGTGGGGGACGCGGGGGGACGGAGTCCGGAGAGACTGCAGTTTGTCATTCATTATAACAAACGAAGTGTTGAGACAATGTAAATAATAGATTCATTATGCAGTGTGGAGAGCCTCATTAATTAAAATGGAAGTTTGTGAGATCGCGATGAACTAAGATGAGTGACAGCTTTTTAATGATTATAAAGGGAGTTTGCAAATGTGAAATTGAACTTACAACAGTTTTATACAGAAGTTAATATTAAGTGACTTACATTTTAGGAACACTGTTGTCTGATTGTGCTTTATTTCATCAAAGAAAATAGTTGTCACGGCTGATCCTGCGCATGTCCAAGCAAATACAGCTGTCTTTCGTTTATGAATGAATCTGCATTTTTGAACAAATCCAGTGAGTCAACGATTCAATGACCCATTTATAAAGAGAGACACTTGGTTCGTTCTTTAATGAATCAGCTGTTTGAACGAATCGATTGAATGACTGATTCAGTGACAAAGACAGTGACTTGCTGCTACCTACTGGCAGTTTCAGTTTTATTTTTAAAGTATAAATTCATTTGACTAGTAACTTACTCTTCCTGATTGTATCTTATTATTTTAATTGAATTTACTGTTTAATTAAAATTTTTGATAAAAGTTTATAAATAATTTCTTTTTGGCACAAAATATGCCATAAATTTAATAAAGTTAGAGGCATTACAAAGGTTAAAAAAAACTTTAAGGAGTCAAATATCGCCTTATATTAGAATGTTAATTTCTGTGATTTTTTATTTTATTTATTTTTTTAAAGTAGGAGCACAAGTGCCCCTGAAAAGAAATGTAAGCATAGAACCCTTAATGTAATGTTACCTTAGTTTTTAAAACTAATTGCAAACGTTTATGCAAAGTTTAAACTATCATTTACTATAGAACTATAAAATCATGCAATAGCCTACTGTACCACTAAATAAGAAGTGTTTTGAGGGCTTAGATAAACAGGCCGATTAGAGACTATTACTAATCATTCAGATTTTTTATTAAATCATTCTTTCATTTCACTAATCAGTCTTTTTATTTTATTATTATTATTATTATTATTTATTAATCACAAGGGGTCATTAATGGTGCTTACATTATAACATGTGCAAATTCACACACAACGTATCTTCAATTTGGCCAGAATTGCAGGGAAAATATGAAATAAGTTTAATGTTATTATAAAGTTTTTTTTTTTTTTTTTTGGGGGGGGGGGGGTTAATTAAATACATCTGAAAGGTCATCTAAAATTACCATTATTATACCACCTCAGGATGAACAATTTAGAACAACCACAACAAAATGTGATTTGTGTTAAAAATAATAATAATAATAATAATAATAATAATAATAATAATTGTGAAGTGTGTTTTAAATTAAACTAAATTTTGGCTATTTTTCTGGATATATTAGAGGGACCTGAAAACACACACACACACACACACAACTGAATGAAGACATTTTCTCTTTTAGGCTCATCAAGTAATATACTTTATGTTGTGTTTTTAAATCAGGTGGGTGTTTATATGGGGAAGAGAGACTTTGTTGACCGTGTTGACTCTGTGGATCCAGTGGGTATGTGAGAGAATAGGCATAATTTTATTAACCTGACTGTGATTTTAAGCACTTACTGTATCAAGTTTTCTAAAAACTTTCATTTCTGTTTACTTTTTTAGTATTATTGTGTTTTTCTTTTTCCATCAGATGGTGTCCTTCTCATTGACCCTGAACAGCTTAAGGGGAAAAAAGGTCAATAAATTCACTCAAAGTTTACTTACTGAACAGGCAATAAATCAGATACATCTGATTACATACATGTATAACAGTGAGATTCGCTTTGTGATTCTGTCACCCTCTAGCATATGCCACTTTATCCTGCACGTTCAGATATGGAGGTGATGACATGGATGTGCTGGGCATCGCATTCAGGCGAGAGATCTACATATCCACCCGGCAGATCTACCCCCAACTGCAGGACAAAGAGCAGGGCATTCTCACCAAGGTGCAGGATAAACTACTGCGTAAACTGGGTGTCAATGCCTACCCATTTTTCTTTGAAGTAAGTATCTTCAAGTGGCTTAATTCATATTTAGACCCTTTCATTGCAAAGAAAACGGTACCTTGATACTGAATCATCGCCTTATTCATGTACTATGGCATTTACATGTAATTTACATGCTTTCAAGACCACGTACTGTTTAAAATCCATCTTAGTACCATTATATTTTTTTGTTTGCATTCAGTACAAATTACTTCCGCCAAACCACTTGAATGTCCTGGATGGATGGCCAACCAGTCCATAGCAGGCTCACACACAAAGAAAAATACACATTTACACTGTTACTCAGATGATCTATACGGCAATTTAGTGTCTCCAATTCATCTATTCTGTATGTCACCTAATTTTCGATTGTGGGGGGAAAGCCTGGACAAAACTCATTCCAACATAGTAAGAACATGCTAACTCCACAAAGAAAAGTCTCGACTCAAACCAGGAGCACCTTCTTGCTGTGAGGCGACAGTGCCACCCCGATAATGAAATCATTTGAAACAGCTTTTGTGTGTGCATTTATGCTCTTTCATATTGATATTAGGGGTGTAACGTTACACATATTTTCAGAATGGGTTTTCCGCTATGGGTTTTTCAGTTCACACTTGTATACTGAACAAATACAGTGAACTTAATTTGAAAAAACTCCTAGATGTATTTATCTTCATTTAAACGAATCAATATTGATTCTTAAATTCCTTAAAATTTTTAATTTAAATTCCTTAAAAAAAATTTAAAATCTCAAAAAATTGGAATATCTTGAAAAAGTTCATTTTTTGTGTAACTTGTTTCAAAAAGTGAAACTTTCATATATTCTAGATTAATTTCATGTTAAGTAAAACGTTTCAAAAGATTTTTGGTTTAATTTTGATGATTAGAGCTTACAGCTCATGAAAGTCAAACTTCCAGTATCTCAAAATTATTATATTATATTAGAATATTTCCAAAGATCAGTCAAAAAAAGAATTTGCAAAACAGAAAAGTTCAAGTTCTTTAAATTATGTTAATTTATGCAGTCAATACTTGGTCGGGGCTTCTTTAGCACAAATGACAGCATCAGTGAGGTGTGGCATGGAAGCGATCAGCCTGTGGCACTGCTGAGGCACTACTGAGCCTTCAGCTCGCCTGTATTGTTGGATCGACTGTTTCTCATCTTTCTCTTGAAAATATCCCATAGATTCCATATGGGTTTCAGGTCAGGCATGTTGGCTGGCCAATCAAGCACAGTAATAGCATGGTCAGCAAACCACTTGGAAGTGGTTTTGGCACTGTGGGCAAGGTGCTAAAGTCCTGCTGGAAAAGGAAATCAGCATCTCCATAAAGCTTGTCAGCAGATGGAAGCATAAAGTGCTCCAAAATCTCCTGGTAGACGGCTGCATTGACTTTGGACTTGATAAAACACAATGGACCAACACCAGCAGACGTCGCGGCACCCCAAATCAGATGGCACCAACCAGCAAAGCACCCCATACCATCACACCTCTTCCGTTTCACCATGGGAACCATAGGAACTCTCCATTCACCCTCTTGGTCTTCCTTTCCTAGGACAATCTCATGATTGCATCATATCATAGTCCTACTTTATCCAGCTGGAACGCCACTCAATCGTGTATGCACGTACCAGTTAGAAGAAGCTAGTTTTAAATGTGGATGTTTTTCGTGCTTCAGGATGCATTCCCCCACCCCACCACGGAGCCATGTACAGCACTTTTTTTATGACAGACTGGCACAGTTTATTGGACTTCTATTGGTCTATTAAATATCACCAATTCGCTGCCATTATAAAGCTTGGAAGCCAGGACATTTTTAAATATAACTCTGATTGTATTTGTCTTAAAGAAGAAAGTCACATACACCTAGGATGGTTTAAAGGTGAGTAAATCATGTGGTAATTTTAATTTTTGGGTGAACTATCCCTTTAACTGAGTCTTCCCATTCAGTCAGTCACATTCGACGTACGTTGGACTGACCGATGAATAGGAATCTCGCTAGAGAGGCCAATCTGCTTCGAGTGTAACTAAAACGAGCCAATGCACATTGGCATGCAATCATATGCAGCAGCTGCTCACCTCGCAGCATGGGTATATAATGAGCAGCAGGTGCGTTGCATCTTTTCAGCTTTTTTCTTCGGAGCCGAACAGCTGTTCTCTGCTGGAAGTGCTAAACAAGTCTCTGCAGGACGATCTCTTTTGCGTGGAAGTGCGGGTGTACAGCACAGCAGAGGGGTCGAATTCTCTCCATTTTTCCTATTCTTCTATTTCAGTTTTTTTTTTTTTTCTTGAGCAAAGAAGAGCTGAAAAGGCCGTTCTCATGGCTGGTAAACGGTGTGCTTAAAGAGCGCGTAAAAGCTGTTTTTACAGCTGGTAAGTGCGTCATCGAGGAGAGAGAGAGAGAGAGAGAGAGAGAGAGAGAGAGAGAGAGCACGAGCACAGAACAGGCTGCAATCCTTGTCTGTGTTTCCGTGGCCATTCCCCTGCGTGCTTCAGCACTGATTAAAAAAGAAAAGTCCCTAAAAGAGCTTACACAAGTAGAGCTTGTGTCTTTTTAAAGATGACATTCTACTTGTGTGTTTATGGATGCGGTCGTTACCTGGGCACTGAGGGAGGGTCACGAGCACTGCATCGTGTGTCTGGGCTTAGCGCATGCTGAGCTGCCGGGGGAGGGGGAGGTAAATGTTGCACAGCACACTCAGACCCCGCTACGGGCCGCCTCCCAAAGAGAGCCCCCTGAGCCGCATCCCTGTATTCCACCTCACTGCCCCACTGCGGGTATGCCTACGGTCCCCTTGGTCACACTTGTGTGGTCTCTGCGAGCCTGGTTAGCGTTCCCCAGTCCGTCTCGCTGGCTCATTCGGACCATCAGGCTCGGCTATGCGATTCAGTTCGCCCAGCATTCCCCCATGTTCAGAGGTGTCCACAGTGAAAGCTGTCGATGCCCATGTCTTGCGTGTGGAGATCGTAGTCCTACTGGCGAAGGACGCGATAGAGCCGGTCCCTCCAGCCGATATGAGGTCAGGGTTTTACAGCCCTTACTTAATTGTACCCAAGAAGAGCGGTGGGTTACGACCGATCTTGGACCTACGAGTTTTGAATCGCAGCCTTCACAAGCTACCATTCAAAATGCTCACGCAGAAACGCATTTTCGAGTGCATCCGTCCCCGAGATTGGTTTGCAGCGATCGACTTGAAGGATGCGTACTTTCATGTCTCGATTCTTCCTCAACACAGGCCGTTTCTGCACTTTGCGTTCGAGGGTCGAGCATATCAGTACAATGTTCTGCCCTTCGGGCTGGCCCTGTCTCCCTGCATCTTCACGAAAGTCGTGGAGGGAGCTCTTGTTCCCATGAGAGAGCAGGGGGGCGTTCGCATTCCTCAACTAGCTCGACGACTGGCTCATTCTTGCTCAGTCTTGGGAGCAGTTGTGCAAACACAGGGATTTGGTGCTCGGTCACCTCAGCCAGTTGGGCCTTCAGGTCAACTGGGAAAAGAGCAAACTTGCCCCAGTGCAGAGGATCTCTTTTCTCGGTATGGAGTTGGAATCGGTCGAACAGTCAGCACGCCTCACAGAGGAACGTGCTCAGTCGGTGTTGAACTGCCTGAATACATTAAGGGGCAGGACAGTGGTCCCACTGAAACTTTTTCAGAGGCTCCTGGGGCACTCGGTTTGCTTCATATGAGACCGCTTCAGCACTGGCTTCAAGGCCGAGTCCCAAGATACCGAGTGGCAATCACTCCAGAATGCCGCCAAGCCTTCAGCCCATGATCAGACCCCTTGTTTCTTCGGGCAGGAGTGCCCCTAGAGCAGGTGTCCCGGCATGCTGTGGTCTTCACAGATGCCTCTGCCACCGGCTGGGGTGCCACGTTCAACGGGCATGCAGTGTCAGGGGTGTGGACAGGCCCCCAACTGCATTGGCATGTCACCTGCCTCGAGTTGCTAGGCAGTACACCTTGCCCTGAGCCGCCTGAAGGGGCCGTTATGGGGCAAGCATGTGCTGGACCGGAAGGACAACCGTGCGGCCGACAAGCTCTCACGAGCTGCGCTGCCGGGAGAGTGGCGACTCCACCCCCAGTGACTAAATGATCAAAAAATAAAGCGTAGCCGGAACTCATGCTCCTAGTGACAGCCCCTCCCTGGTGAATTCCTCTGAGGAAGGACCCTTTGGCCCCCACGTCCAGACCTCTGGAAACTCCATGTCTGGTCCCTGGATGGGACGCAGAGGTTCTAGGTGACTTACCCCCTGAAGTACTTAACACCATCGCTTTGGCATGTGCACCATCTACGAGACGTGCTTACGCCTTGAAGTGGAACCTGTTCGTCGAGTGGTGTGCTTCTTGCCGAGCAGACCCCTGAAGATGTTCGATCGGTGTCGTCCTTTCCTTCTTGCAGCAAGGGTTGGAGTGTAGGCTGTCTCCCTCCACTCTCAAAGTTCATGCTGCCGCTATTTCCGCATGCCACACCCTCATCGATGGTAAGTCTGTGGGTAAGCACAACCTGGTCGTCAGGTTCCGGGGGGCGAGACGGTTAAATCCTCCTCGACCCCCCTCCATGCCCTCTTGGGACCTAGCTTTGGTGCTTCGAGCACTCCAGATTGCTCCCTTTGAACCTTTGCAGTCAGTGGACTTAATGATTCTGTCTATGAAGACTTTGTTGCTGGTTGCATTGGCCTCCATCAGGAGGGTAGGGGACCTGCAGGCATTTTCGGTCGATGAATTGTGCCCAGAGTTCGGGCCGGGTGACGGCCACGTGGTACTGAGACCCTGGCTTGGCTATGTGCTCAAGGTTCCTACCACTCCCTTCAGGAACCAGGTAGTGAGCCTGCAAGCACTGTCCCTGGAGGAGGCACACCCAGCCCTGGCTTTGCTCTGTCCAGTTCGTGCCTTGTGACTGTACATAGACAGATCTTGAAGCCTCAACAATGCACCTGCTGCTCGTTATATACACGCGCTGCGAGGTGAGCAGCTGCTGCATATGATTGCATGCCAATGTGCATTGGCTCGTTTTAGTTACACTTGAAGCAGATTGGCCTCTCTAGCGAGATTCCTATTCGTCGGTCAGTCTGACGTAGGTCTCTATTCCCTCCTTCAGGGAACGAGGGTTACCTATGTAACCGAGACGTTTCTTGCCATTATATGAATTCGTAGAGTAGTCGTTGTAGCACTAATAGTGATATTGACTGTACCCACCCTTCCTCTGCAGAAGACAACTGATGTCTAAAGCACATTAAGAAGGTAAGAATTGTCATGAGTTAACTCCTGACAAGGCACACCCATGAATTGAAAACCATTCAAGGTGACCACCTCATGAAACTGATAAGAGAATTCCATGATTGTGCCAAGCTGTCATCAAAGCTAAATGTACCTACCTTGGACAATCTAAAATATAAAACATATTCTGGGTTGTTTAACACTTTTTTGTAATTCCATGCCTGTTCTTTCATAGTTTGGATGTCTTCAGTATTAATGTACAATGTTGAAAATAATAATTAAAAAAAAAAAAAAAAAAAAAAGTGAAAATAGCAATGGATTCCATCTACACTACGTGAAAATAGCAGTATTTTCTTAGCTTTATGCTATTTACAATAAGTGCAAATAGCTATAGATTCTATATACACTATGTTATAGGGGTGGTTGACTGTTTTTTTCTAAGCTTGATTGTGCTTATTGGGTACAGTCTAAGGTGTTAATGCTTTGTTTAAGAAAAAAATAAATATTATTTTTCACATAATTACCTTTATCCTACCTTTATCTCTTCTCCTTTGAACGCTCCGATGATTTCCTGTGTGTCTGTTTGGGCATAAAAAAAATCTACAAAGTTACAAATCTCAAAGTCCACTCCAAAGGGAGATATTTCATTTTTTTTTTTTTTTTTTAATCCCTTTTTAAGAACTACAACAAACGACTCATTTGGACTACAGCGTTGTTTTTTCTGGGGGCTTTTTGATGTCCTAAAGCACTCCATTATAATATCTTTAAAATAAATCCTGCCTACGAAAATTTGAATGGTTGGGGGTGGGGATTGGCGAGGTTGTGGTTAGAACGCTTGGTTGAGTGCATCAGACAAGACGACGATGAAGAAGTGCTGCTGTAGTGTCAAGTACAATACTAGACAATGATGTAACCTGCAGAATTTACACTTCAATTATGAGACTATGGTATAAATAAATTTAACTGTATAATAGTTTCACTGCAATTCACATTATGTTAGAATTAAAGAAGAATAAACATAATACATATTACCGTTGCACTTATCTGTACATACTAAATGCAGTTATTTTTAAGTAGTTGTTGATATCCAATCTAAAATGTGATTTGGCCAAAAAAAACTATAACCTTAAACTGCACATTTTCCACCCATGGCGCCGTCATTTTGATTTTGCAAGTGACAAGGGTTTACCAGTTCTAATGTTATGGAGAAAGTTTAAGCAAAACATGCTAACTGTTCTGCCTTTGACTGCACTGATGAGCACAGAACAAGGTTTAGAGTCCCAGCCTCAGAGGTGACAAGAGAGCAGTGGATTTATTTATTTATTTACTGTATATTGCTGCTGCCACACAGATATAATATTAACATGCAATTTCTTTCCCAGCTATTTACCTTCACAGACATAGCAGATTGTTTTTGTAACTCGTGTGTTTTTAACGTAAACTTGTGTGTGAATGAGAACTTAGTTTAGTACTCACATGCCGTGTGACAGCTGCTTTCTGTATGTTTGCTTCAGATGTGTGTTCTCAAAAAACTTTATATCAGAAGTTTATACTAATATGGTTTAAAACGCATGATTTCAGCGCAATAAATATGATAATCAAAACCAAAACAGATGTTTTTTAGCAAGTATGAGCTGTAATGGCAGCTTTATTCTGGAAAAGGGGGCGGGGAGCAGCAGCTCATTTGTATATAAAGAGACATCCACGAAAACAGCCTGTTTCTGCTTCCACTCAAAATATGCATAATAAATGATCTGTGGGGAATTTTGAGCTGAAACTTCATAGACACATTCTGGGCACACCTGAGATTTATATTACATATTATAAAAAGCGACATAATATGTCTCCTTTAATACAGCACGGCAACCGCATGCACGTCCATGTTTAACGCTTCTCATAGCTATGTGAAAAGTATCTGTCTGTCTATACACATAAAGTGTACAATTGGAACACAGCTTATTGGAGCTGACAAGCACTAAGGTGAGTGAGAGAGAGAGAGAGAGAGAGAGAAAGAGAGATGCAGAGCGGGGGGACGTGAGGAACAGGATTAAGAACCGCTGCTTTAGAACATTGATTTTGAAACTTGTGAATCCATTAGAATTGTTAGAAGATTTCATATATGAATAGATTTTTCTGTGCACCCCTAGATTTGAAGGCATGGCAATGACTCTTCCAATTCTCTAAAGCAGAACAGCCTTTGTTGCATGTTCCCGGGGGCGGGGTTTATCAGGGTTTGTGACGTCACAAACCCAGGAAGTAACTGGGAATCATAAGTGTACTTATTTCTTGTCTAATTAGTGTTTAGCGCAGTTGTCGTCGCTAGGAAACACTTGTTTTGTTTACTGTGTTGAGACGTGTTGAAGTTGCGTTTGGTTTCATACTCTATCGCATACCTTGTCAGTGTCGTGCGCTTGCTTAGCCCTTTGTTGTGATAAACGGTAAAGTTTGTTCAAGCGCTAGCAAAAGACAGTGTAAAGAAATACTCTTTGAGAGAAGCAGTCAATCAGCAGAAGTTAAAAGCAGATCGTAAGTGTATTTATTTCTTGTCTCATTAGTGTTTAGCACAGTTGTCGATTCTAGGAAACGCTTGTTTTGATTACAGTGTTGAGACATGCTGAAGTTGCATTTGGTCTCATACTCTATCGCATACCTTCCCACATAGCAATTTTTCTCTGGCCCAGCTCCAGCCCACACAAACCAGCTTTTGCTTGGCCCACATACCACAATGAATTACAGTCCTATTGTGGACCAGGTCTGGATTCCAGACAAGGGGCACACATGGGCCATAACTGGCTGAAGTCTCAGCCAAGTTAATTACCCATAACTGGCCCTGAATTGGGCCAGATCAAAATTGGAACCAAAACACAACCTTAAGTAAACCATATCAACACCAGTCTTTAACCAGAAAGCCCAAAACTGAGCCACACCTGAGCCTGATCCACAGGTGAACTACACTGCGTTCCAAATTATTATACAATGCAATGTCTTGCAAAAGGCATCAAAACAAACAATATTTCGCGAATAGCAAATAGAAATTATTGAACTGTCAAAAGATTTGTGAGTGACTTAGAGCACAGAAGGTCAGATTTATTAAGGAAAGTTTTTGTCAAACAAATGAACTGTATTGTAATACCAGCTGTAAAAAAGCCACTGCTGAGCAGCAAACAGATGTTTGAAGCTACTAGAATCTCAAGATCCTCTTCATGCAGACTGACAGTTGTGTGTAAAGCTGTGTTTCAGTCACTGCTAACTAAACCTCACAAAGAGAAACATGCACGGTGGCTGTAGAAATACATTTTCAAACTGTTTAGCACCATGGTATTTATGCAGCATGGCATAGTGTGTTGTCCTGCATGAAAATCCTTTTATTTCCGAGAGCACTATTCTTCATTTTATACCACAGCAGAAAATGGCCAGTTATGAACTCCACATATCTTGCAGATGTCATTTTTACACCCTAAAATGAAATTACATCTCACTTACCAATATTCTAACCCAAATCATCACCCACCGCCTCCTTGCTGATGTCGCAGTCTCATTGGAATAGGATGGCCATTCATCAACTATCAGAAATCCATTTATCTGGTCCATCCATTGTACTGCTAAAATTACTAAAGTGAATAAAACTATTTAAAAACAAGTCTTCCTGTGTTTCTACAGCCACTGTGCAGGTTTCTCTTTGTGAGGTTTGGTTAGCAGTGACTGAAACGCAGCTTTACACACAACTGCCAGTCTGCATGAAGAGGATCTTGAGACTCCAGTACCTTCAAACATCCGTTTGCTGCTCAGCAGTGGCTTTTTTTACAGCTGGTATTACAATACAGCTCATTTGTTTGGCAAAAACCTTCCTTAATAAATCTTTATCTAACCAAGATCTTTTGTGCTCTAAGTCACTCACAAATCTTTTGACAGTTCAATAATTTCCATTTTCTTTTCGCAAAATATTGTTTGTGTTGATGCCTTTTGCAAGACATTGCATTTTCATACTTTTCATCTTCAGAAAGATCTTTTTTTTTTCTCACCATATTTCATGAGAACTGTGACTTGCTTAATAATGTGGAACAAGCTCTTCAAGTAGGATTTCCATTTACCTAAGAAGAACTGGCAAACTATTGAACAGACCTGTCTGAGATTGATACCAGTTATCTAAAAAGATGTGAAAAACCACACAAACAAAAATCATAATAATTTGGAATGCAGTGCAAACCTGGCAGCCAAAATATTGGCCATAAAAGGGTCATGACAGATCCATATCTCAGCCACATGTATGACGATAACAAGCCCTATTCTGGTCCTATATGCTGGACCAGATGGGTTCCACATGTCAGCCTCAACAAAACCATAACCAAGCCACTTGATACACACCCCTCCCAGATAAATAGTCACAACAACGACAGTATTCTGAACAAATATTTAATCATGTTTAACATCAAAGCATTGACACCTGAGATTTTACAGTTGTAAACACAGCTCCTCTCTAAAATACAATTTCCCTGTCAGTTCTGCAATAAAAAAAGCAAAAAAAAAAAAAAAAAAAAAAAAAAAGTGTTTTTGTTCATGAAGTTTCATTTTAAATGTAACACTTGATCATCCATGTTTCTGGTCATCAAGTTTCATGCTTTGCCTAACGCTTGAACATCCATGTTTCTGGTCACAAAAAAGATTTACTCTACCTATAACACTTGAACATCCATGTTTATTGTCATTAATAAGTTTAACACTTTGTATAACACTTGAACGTCCATGTTTCTGGTCAGGAATAAGATTCACTCAACATAACACTTGAACATCCATGTTTCTAGTCATCAACGAGTTTCACTTCACATAACACTTGAGCATCCACATTTATGGTCAGGAACAAGTAGCACTCTTCAAATGACTCTGAAACAGTCATGATTCTGTCAATGAACAAGTTGCACTCTGGACAGAACTTTTGAACATCCATTCCTAAAGTCTGTTTTTCAGTTGTACTCTCCTCATGCACTTTGTTCTTCATCCTCTCTTTTCGGCCACCATCTCTGTCTGGGGCCAGATACAGCCATCTTTTAACAGAGTTATCAATAGGTGTGTTTGACTTGAAACGGCACTGCGCAGAATGATCAATGTATGACATCAAAGTACCGCGAGAGCGATTCGAAAGCACTAGGCTTGTTTGAGATGCGCTTCGCCTCGCCTGTAGGCGAGAGTCAGCGGGTGCAGTGAGGGGAGGAGTGAAATAAGCACAGTCAAAACAGACAGTTCTGCCCTCTCGAAGTGGAACAGATACCTACGAGATCAAAGGCAGATATCGTGTTATTCTCACTCATATGATGTGCTGCTGATAAACATGATATAATTTCAGTCCTGTTGCTTTTATATGAATATAAATATGATGAACAAGACACTCAAAGTGCTTGCTATTTAATTCCATACGAAAGGCGTATTTATCCTCCATTTTTATCTTAATTCAAACATGTATTTTAGATTTTTATAGAAAATATGACAACAATCACATATCTCACACAGAGATCGCACTGTCATAGTGTTTGGGAATATTCATGCACAATTAAAATACATAATAGCATGAAATCAGATTAAAAAAAAATAAAACATTTTAGAAGAGTAGCACGGTTGTCTGAACCAATGAGCATTAATCTGTGTCGTCAGTCAGTCGTTTCCCATCATGCTTTTGATCAGTGCAGTCGGTGGAGAGCAACTGCGCGTGACTGCTCAATCCGAATTTTTAATACTGCTAATAGGCTTGTTTGAGATGCGCGTCGCCTCGCCTGAAATGTAGGCGAGAGTAGGCGGCTGCAGTGAGGGGAGGAGTGAAATAAAAGCAGTCAAGATGGACAGTTCTGACCTCTCGAAGTAGAACAGATATCTACGAGATCAAAGGCAGATATTGCATTATTCTCTCTCATATGCTGTGCTGCTAATAAATGTGATATAATTTAAGTTCTGTTGCTTTTATATGATTTAAATACGATGAACAAGACTATCAAAGTGCTTGCTATTTAATTTCATATGAAAAGTGTATTTATCATTCATTTTTACTTTAATACAAACATGTATTTTAGATTTTTATAGAAATATGACAACAATCACACATCTCACACAAAGATCGCGCTGTCATAGTGTTTGAAAATATTCATGCATAATTTAGATACACAATCGCATGAAATCTGATTTTTTTTAAAAAACATTTTAGAAGAGAAAGCAGCATCAGGGTTGTCTGAACCAATGAGCATTAAGCTGTGTCGTCAGTCAGTCGTTTCCCATCATGCTTTTGATCAGTGCAGTCGGTGGAGAGCAACAGAGTGGGGGAACTATGACGTCAGAACCCGGAAGAGTAATTCACCGCGGGTTCCTTCGAGATTTCCCTATGGGGTTTTATAATGGGGTTTTTCAATTTATGAGTAAAATAAAGCCTGTGGTAAACATAACTTGACGATACTTTTATGTTTTGTAAATACAGGTAAATTTGGTAAAGGAAAGTATATATATATATATATATATATATATATATATATATATATATATATATATATATATATATATATATATATATATATATATATACTGTATATATGCTGTATATACTTTACAAATGATGACAAAATAAAAACAAAATATTTAGTATAACAAAAAACTGAAGTGAAATTAGGAAATGCTTGTGATCTGCAAGCACATCGAACATGATGGAAATGATGTAAAAACACAAAAGACACGTAATGTTGAGGTTTTGTTTCATGTGTCACCAAAGTGTATCCCTCTCCTGCTCAAATACAACAGATAAAGAGATGATTCTCCAAAAATAAAAACTTTATTCATACAAACTTATTTCAGTCAACACTCTATTACTACAAAGTAAGTTCAAAATACAGCATGCGAGCACACATTTCACAGTACTGCTCATCATCTATGAACTAGTATTCTTTCTGCCTTAGGTTTTCCTCACAGTCTGCACACACAAAACAGTCTGGATGACGAAACTTATCCTGAACCTTCACAACCATCCCACTGAGAAAACATAAAGAGCCGAAAGAAAGAAAGAGAAACAGGGAGATATAAATGTTAACCTGTTGAAAATAGTTGTGCTGCTTAAAAAGTTAAAAAGTTCTGTTAAAAAGTCCACATTTGTGTCGGGAGATGTCACACTTCGGCCAAGTGAACTAACAAGACATTCAAGTCTATCGTTCAGCAGAGTCGGGTCAGCTGTTTTAGCCTGAAAAGTTTTGTTCACTGCTTGTACTTCTGATAGCGTATTCCTGACGTATAGCATAAATGGCCTGCTCTGGGGGTCACAGTAGAGACGGTAGAGCTCCTCTGCCATAAAACAGCGTTCCGTTTCCCGTACTACTCCAAAGAGAGTTTTTAATTCCAGCCACTGTTCTAGTATTCTCCACACAGCAGCTTCCACTGATATCCATCTTGTTGCACATGCCTTTACAATTTTGAGTGGCTCTTCATTGTCATTAATTGCAGCATACACAGCTTTGTATGTAATTTGCCTTGAAACACTGTGAGCAAACCAATTATATGCCTCTCTGACTAAGAAATCCAAAAACCTCGGCAATGTCTTCTGGTAAGCGCGAGAAACAGCTAGAACTAAACTATGACAAACGGGTCTGTCGCCAATGTCTGCGTCAAATTCACTGACAAAGTGGGGGGCAATCACATTTTTTTATTATGGCAGTGCATTTGGTCCTGTGTAATTTGATGGTGGCAGCATCTTTAAAATGTGCTTTGCATAAATCTGATAAGTGGTCAACACTGCTGACTGATCCATGTTCAGCAACGTAAAGTGCTAAAGAACATTCCGTTTCCGCAACAGAGAGATTTCTAGGTAATGCAAATGAGTCCATACACACCTGCCTTTGATCAGAAAAAAGGCTTTGCACACGCCATGTGTTTGGAGGTCAGTGAATGTTTAATGAGATCTGACTTCTTAGCATTTTGTATGACTTTACAGTATTTGCAAAAAGCTTTTGATGAATTTCCAATAATAGGCTGAAGCCAGTCTTTAAATGCAGGTTCTTACAACCGGCAATTTCTGAAGTGCTGCTCATATTTTTTCTCCGCCATCTTGACGCTTATAATGAAATGGAGGTGTGCGTCATGGCAGGCGTGGCATACTGATTGATGTGTGTTCACTGCGCAGACTCATTGGCATGATTGAGAGCAAACGTGAGAGGTCACGGGACTACGGCAGGGTGTGGCCAAGTAAAAAAATTAAAAATCTCCCAAAAAAATTGCTATTTTTATTTAAATATAGCTAAAATAGCTCCTTGTCGCAAAACATCAATAAAAGTCGCAGCAACAATGAGAAAGTAGCTAAATTTGGCAACAAAATCCCCAAATTGACCTTATGCACAGTTACTTCCTGGTTGTAGATAAGCCAGCTCATTCATTTCCGGTCAAGTGTACTGTGCCGTAAGACGAGCGTCCTTTACTCGGTTTCTCTACATAATCCATTCACAATTAGGAGAAAAGTTTTGTTTGTCTAAGATGACCAAACATCCACATATTCCGTTTCAGGAATGACAAAATGCAAATATTAAACTTACGCGAGGGAATCTGTTAAATCATGCCGCAAGTCATATGATTGACAGCGGCAACGGAATGAATCACCTGATGAGCCGATGTCAAAATAAAGCGGCGCATTAAGTGATTCAGACTAAATTCAGACTAACAAAACTACAGGTCTGTGTTGGATAAAACTTAAACTATGTAGCCTAGTTATTTAAATTAAATCTAAACATTTCAAAATACTGAATGCATTATTTATTTGTTATACCAACTTATTCAATTTGTATTTGATTATATAGGTATTTAAATAATTCAGCATTATAGGCCTGCACTTGCTATTCTTTATACTTCAGTGCCACAAAGTACTAAATTTGTTATAATATTTATTTTATAATAAATCAAAAGATGTGAAAATCTAAGTTGAAATGGCAGCTGCAGCTAATGAGTGATCCTATACTGCCATCTCTTGGTTATAACGGTAATTTCATTTTCATATTAAAAAGTCTTTTTTTTTTTCCCGCCGAGACACGTTTTAGCATATTTCTTCATGTCGTCTTCATGTATGAAAACTGAACCTTTAATAATGGGAATTTTACCACACAGAGTTGAGAAATAATAAATGCCTTAAAATTTTATAAGATTTTAAAAATGTGTTCATGGCTTTGAAGGTAAGATATTGATTATCGAGAATACCATTAAGACGTCATTTAAGAGATTAGCCTAACTGCCTAAACAGTTACGATAGTGTTTATTTGTCAGCATTTAAATGCACAGTTATACTTGCGTGGGTACTTTCCTGGGATTACCAGACTCTGCATTTAAAATTATATGTTCTTTAATAACATGAAACTGTATATTAATTAATCAATCCGCAATCATTTACGGTGTTGCAATTATTTGTTTCTCAGTTTCTGATAAGAATGAGGCAGGAGATGTTTCTGTGAGAGTCTCTACCTATATAGCACATATAAAATGAACTTCACCGGAAGATTACGAGCTGGCTTATCTTTATCCGGAAGTTCTAAATAGCGCTCCGTGCATATGGTCAATTGGCAACACTGCTTGGAAATCCCTGAAGGGGCGGTCTAACGCAGGGGGTAGCACTGGGCACGCAGCTGGACCCAGAGGGCGAGCTGTCACTGAATGTCAAAGTTTGATTGGCTGATGATTCTGTCACTAATGCTCGTAACAAATCAGATGTGACGTCTTTCAACAAAAGGTTAGCGCTATGTGTAGTGCTGGCCTCAGAATTTTTTTATGTAGGATATTCCAGTTCAACCTCAACAAAACTAATCATAGGCAATTTTGTGGACGTTACACAAATGAAAATGATACCTAAATAATCAATAAAAACATTTTTCACACAACTTTATTTTTTATTGGGCCAGCAGAGAAGGCCCTGCTGCCCCTGACAGCCCACCACTGCCTAATTCTGTAAAAATGCAAAATAATTTTTTATTTTGTTTTGTTTTGTTTTTTTGTAGCCAAACCTCAAAAGTAACCCGGGCCCGGCCACCCATCCCCACAGACTGTACCATTCACTGTAAAGAAAATGCAAATCCTGTGAACAAGTGACCGATCTAGCCGGCGCTTCAGCGTTTATTTATAGTGTAGGGGGCGGCCGCTTCGGATTCTAGAGAGCATTTCATTCTTCAGAAGATTTGATGAGAAGCTGAAGTATGAGGTGACATCAAAAAAATCATTGATCCATTTTGTTGGAGGTGGTTAACTGCAAGCTTTGAATGCTTATATCTTCTAAATCCAAATTGTATCACTGTTTTGGAGCACACTAGCTTATAGATAACCTTAAGACTAACATATTGATACTAACACCCAAAAAACTTCAACTTTTATTTGACGGGGACTTTAATTCAAATGATTAAATGGATGCCACCTTATTGGGACAATAAAGCCCTCTCTACACCTACCCTAACCCTACCCGCTACTTTATTCTTTATTTCTTATTGAAAATAAATGCCTGATGTGATATGAGATTTGTAAAGGGAGAAAAAAAAGTTTGGCAAAAGGTGGATACGAACTCTGGTCGATTGCGTCAAAAATGACTGCAGCACGTGCTTTACCATTTACACCACTGGAGCTCTTTTTAACTGGCTCTTTTGTAGTGCTAACTAGCCCAATCACACATTCTTGGGCGGAGTTAGTGTAAATAGCCTCTGCCAACAATGTGGCCTATTAAATAGACACTCCGAAAAAGGCAACACTGTAGGAGAAGGTGCGTCCAAACTTTTGACTGGTAGTATATATATATATATATATATATATATATATACGTGTATTAGGGGTGGCACGGTACATGTATTCGTCCCGAACCGTCACGGTAAGGGTGTCTCGGTTCGGTGCATGAGGCCTTACGACGAATACAGGCAATTCACCCCCAATCCAGAAGGGGGTGCCCGCAGTAATGCAACGCTGCTTGATAACTGCCAGGAGAAGAACAGCGAATGCCATGAGTTGCACACTTGAAAACAAAGCCCACTAGACAGTGACCATGTGCCGATTCTGAACGCGTCTCTCACATAGACTGACAAGGGAATATACTTTAAAGGCTTGCGCACTCAACTGTATCCTACCTCTCTCATTCGGCACAAATCCAAATATTGCATAATATTTCCATATTTGCGATGTAACCTATCTGAATGCTAAACTATTATTTATTATGTAAATTATAAGCTTTGTACTTCAGTCACGTTCCAACGGTGACACAGAGGCACGTGCGCTGATGTTTGGCTCACTGTATTTTATTTTGATAAAGTACCAACTGTGCTGTCAAGTTAGCAATGCTGTAACTGATGTGTTTTGTGTGTGTGTGTGTGTGTGTGTGTGTGTGTGTGTGTGTTTGTGTGTGTGTGTGTGTTAATAATATTTAGTGTTTTCATATCTAGATGGAAAAAAATTGTAATTTGCACTACTGTCTGTTCAAAATAAATGAAAAGAAACTGAGCATAGTAGATTTTTTTTTCCCCTGTTGTACCGAAATCGTATCGAACCGTGACCCCAGAACCGAGGTATGTACCGAACCGTGACAACTGTGTACCGTGCCACCCCTAATATATATATTTTTTTTTTTTTATACGAGGTGGCGTATATATATATATATATATATATTTATTTATTTACTTATTTACTTACCTACTTATATGTACTGTATGTATAGTATACATTTATTTATTTTTTTTGGTCTGTTATTGGACCTGGTAATAAAGAGAATTTCTCAATTCTGTTTCTTTAGTTCCCTGACAACTTGCCCAATTCAGTAGGACTACAGCCAGCGCCAAAAGATGTTGGAAAGGTATCCATTAACATCAAACCATTCTTCTAAACTGTGAACCCATTTTTCTACCTAATTTTGAGATAGTTGTTTCTTTTGTATGTGCATGATATATAGCCTCTTTGTAGTATCTGTTTTTTCACAGAACTGTCTAATGTTTTTCACAGCACTGTGCTGTTGAGTTTGAGGTGAAAGCTTTCTGTGCTGAAAGCCAGGATGCCAAAGTTCGCAAACGGTTAGTCCAAGCTGTTCTTATTCTCTATACAGGGGGAAACTTGCCTGATTTACTTGCCTATTATCCTACCATTATCCTAATTCCTTCATGTAGTCTATTGAGCAATGTAGACCATTTTGGGCTATTTCAACAATGACATATGTCGTCTTCTCCTCTTCCACAATCAGGAGCTCAGTACGTTTGATGATTCGTAAGGTCCAGTATGCTCCAGAGAATCTAGGAGCAGCTCCCTGCGTGGAGACCACTCGAGACTTTCTCATGTCTGATAAACCATTGCATATGGAGGCAAGCTTAGAGAAGCAGGTGGGTTTTAAACAGACCACTAGTCGAGCATGCATGTCTCATAATTTGTGTCTTTCTTTGGTGTTATTAGCAATGTTTCATGTTGTTTTTTTTAATTAAAAATGTTTATTGGAATATAATAAATCAACATGGAATATTGCACGCACCATAATTTTTATTAAATTTTAAAGAATTTTCTCTTGTAGACTTACTATCATGGGGAACCCATCAGCGTAAGGGTCAAAATTAGTAATGACTCCAACAAAAATGTGAGGAACATCATAATTTCTGGTAAGATCAGGTTTGAAAGCATTGATGATCGAAATAAGAATCAATTAGATCGATCAATTACATCGATTAGAAATAAGAATTAAGAAACAAGAAAGAAGAGTGGTCATAAATAAGGTTTTCTTTTCAAGAATTTTGTTGTTGTAATGATATCAGCATAGTTGTTCTACACTAATATTTTGGACCCCCTACCCCAATTCAAAACATGTCAGTAGAGTTGCATGTGTGTGTGACTGTGTATATATTAATATAAATTAATAGATTATCTGCATTATCTGAATGAACTAATTTATTGAAAAAATGTTGGTCTATGTGTATACACTGTCATACTTTAAGTAGATTGCTTTAAATATGAAATAACACTTGTGGATGTCTGTCTTTTAGTGGAACAAATTGCCAATGTGGTGCTGTACTCCAATGACAGTTATATGAAGGTAGTGGCCACAGAGGACTCTGGGTAATAGTTTTATTCAGAAACTTTGATGTAATTCAATTTAAAAAAAAAAAAAAAAAAAAAAAAAAATGTTAATCTGATTAAAGGTTGCTATTTGGTTCAGGGACTCTGTTGATTCTGGTGCCAAACTGGATAAAGTCTACACTTTGCTTCCCCTACTGGGCAATAACAGAGAAAGGCGAGGTATTGCACTGGATGGAAAATTGAAGCATGAAGACACCAATTTAGCCTCTTCAAGCATGTGAGTCCCCATGGAAAACATTGGCGTGTATATAATGAGAGTTGTTTTAGTTTACTGGGCTTTGTGTGCATTAATGAATGTTTATATAGGCCTGCTTAATCAACAGTGTTTACAATGTTCAAATGCTTTATTGCAGCATCAAAGAAGGTGTTCTGAAGGAAGTTCTGGGGATCTTGGTGTCTTACAGAATTGTTGTGAAGCTTATTGTTGGAGGGTTAGCATCCCAACACACAATATACTACTACAGTATATAACATAAAATCGTACATGCCTATATGTACATCCTAATATTTTGTTCTTCTCTTTCATAGAATTATGGGATCCAGGTGAATATTATTTCTTTAATCTTGGATTCAGAAGGGCCTGCGGTTGAAATCATCAGCACCTTTCTCCCTTTTACCGATGGCCCTGCATATCCATTAAGCTTTTTTATGTCTTATGTTTAAAATAGGGCTGTAAAGTGATTTTTTTTTTTAAATCTAATTAATTACATAATGTGCCAATTAATTAATCAAACTAATCTCAAATGAATGAGATTAATGAATTAACATGCACATCATGTGCCAATTAAAGATAAAGTTATTATTAAAATAATAGTTATCATTGTGATAATTTAGGGGGAAAAACATTGAATAGACATTACAAAAAAGTAGCTGAAATATAAGTGATTTTAGAAAGAAATATTTTAATTCAGCATACAAAAATACAAATAAATAGTGAAATATGAACTTTTTTTAAAGGATACTCTAAATATAAAACTAAATAGGTGGTGGCAAATCCCTGTCTTAATAAGTCATTCAATCGATTCGTTCAAATGGCTGATTCATTCAGAAACAAAGCAAGTGACTGCCTTTATGAATGGTTCACTGAATCATTGATTCAGTCAGTTTGTTTAAAAACGTGGATCATTAATGAAACACCACTGTGTGTTGATCAGAGATGCACAACAGTTCTCCTAGGGCTTTATTTTCATTGGGGAAATTACTTACAATGTGTCTAAAATGTAATTATTCACACCTTTTATTCATTTGTAGGTAAAAACTTTTATGTAGGCTAACCTTTTTTTGTCTTTCTACTTGCCAGTGATGATTTTGAAAGAAAACAGCCAGTGTTTGTTATAGTAAAATGCAACTTTCACGGTCATCTGACTCACAGAACCACACAGCGCTGCTGTTTATGTTATGGTTATTTTAGCAAATAGTTTACTCCATAAATTCAATTCAACAGCATTAAGTTGAAGAGGGTAAACTTGATCACTCGACTGAATCTACACATGCATTTTAAGTGTTCTTGCTCCGTCCAAGCAATGAACGTCTTTGAATGAGCACTATTCTTTAACTGCTCAGGTAATGCCAATACAACCCATTTCAGGGGGTGACAAAATTACATTTTATAATCAGCCAGGGCTATAGAAATGCATCTTAATATTTACAAGTAAATCTCCATGTTATGCGTTCTATCTGACCCCCCTACATCTAGTTTTGACATCCATGGGGCCCCCCATCAAACACCCCCCCCCCCCCCCCCCAATTCGCACTCTACATCAAGGAGGAGGCAGGGGAGGCAGTGTTTCCGCAAAAAAATGAATAAGAAAATGGTCGATATTACAGAAATAAAACAACTCAAATATGCTGCATGAGAGGTAATCTTGTGAGAGGTAGTCCTGTGTAGCCAGACCTTCAGACTGCCAGCTGAAGGTCTGGAATAGATGGCAGCTTTCATTGTTCAAGGCCTGCCCATGATGTCGTTTGGCCGACATGTCAAACAACCAACCACAGTTCGTTTCGTTCAGCGTCACGTTTCGGGGCATGGAAATGTCGCCACAATAACAGGTGTGTGAAACTCTCGGATGTATTTTAAAGATTCTATGCCGCGAACTTTAAATATTTCACATACTTTTGAAAATCCAGCGTTTATTTGATCCTGATAAGCATTTTTCGTCACAGTTGTAAGCATGACGGCTTTCTTCTTTCGTGAGGGGGTTTGGCATCACGGCATCTTTGTTTCCAGGCGTAGCGTTAAAGGGGTGGTTTACTGCTTTTTTTCTTTGCTTGATTGTGTTTATGGGGTGCAATATAACATGTCTTCGTGTTTCGTTTGTTAAAAAAACGCCTTATTTTTCATATATTTCACCTTTATTGTAAGCCGCTTTCTCCTCTGTCATTTGAACGACCGGTTGACTTCCTGATTCTATGAAACCACTCCCTCAGAAACAGGCGATGGGCTCAGATTGGTCAGCTGGGCCAGTGTGTTGTGATTGGCTAAACTGCGTACTGCACGTTGCGCGGAAACGTCACGCCCATTACCTTCACAAGCGACAGCTGCATGTGCGGTAATGAAGAGAGTCAAGCAGAACTTCTGCAAGCACGGCTCTTACAAACGTTTCTGAATGGAAGTTTGCTGTTGTGATTACATATCATTTTTTGAAGTTTGTACACGTTTGTCTTATACATACAAAATAGCATCGAACTAACTGGCTACTAACCAAACAGCGTTGTGTTTACGTTCTTGATCAAATCGAAAAATTACGTCATAAAGTATACATGGAAAATACATTTACAAAATTAGTACATAATTACAAATTCAAGTCCAAAATGTTTGTAGGCGTTTGTCAAAGACACACGAAATAGCATTTAACTAACTGGCTACTAAAGCCAGCGTTGGCATTTGTTTACGTCCTTGATAAAACTAAAACATTACGTCTGAAATTATACATGCAAATACATTTAAAATTATGAAATCTTACTTACAGGCTGTGGCCCAACAACAACTGCTCCATGTTTTATTAATAGTTTCTGTGTGAATCCGGCATTGAACTCGTGTAGATTCTGGAAGCTGTCTTCCGTAAAATGCGCAGCACAGAGAGCTAAATTAGGATTGTAATTGTCAGGAACATAATCAAACATCAATTTTAACCATTGTTGATGAACTACAGCGTCTGTAGGAAGCCCGAACACAGAAGACCTGACAGCTGGGTGAAAATAGCACCGTTTCGACGGCATGGCTACAACTCTCCACTATAACTCTTCCTCTTCGACAAAGCCGCAGAACATGGCCTTGCCCCCTTTTCTGCATGTTCCGGAGGGAGGGGTTTGATGGGTTCTTTACGTATGCAACCCGGGAAGTAGTTCGTTGTAGTCCCGTATGAGTCATTTTTGTAGGCATTAAACTTCCTGATTTTTAAAAGACGATATCTCCGCTTACGTTGAACTTTCAGCGCCGCAACTTTGCAGATACTGTCCATGCACCAACAGCAACGTTACACACTATTTAAAATGAAAAAAGTGAAATCGCAGTAAACCACCCCTTTAAAGAACGCAACACACACGTCTCCCAGAAATCCTGTATAATTCAACCAATCCGACGACGACTTCGACACTTCTGAAGTGTTTCCAGATAAGTGTGCCATATGCATCAGACGTTTAGCAGACGTGAGGCTGAGACTACATGAGAGGAGGCAATGCCTCCATCGCAATATGATTGAATATGACTGGTTATGTTCAGCTATGATTGGTTCATGCGATAAATCCCGCTTCTTGTGTTTGTGCGCGTTCTGCATTCGCGAATCAGTCTGAAAATTGTTAATGGGAAGACTAATTTAAAAAAGTAACTAACTAATTTAAAAAAAAAAAACAACTGAACACTTAGATATAACCATGTTGTTACGTGAAAATAAGACTTAAAATGGGTTGAAAACATGATCTGTGGGATTTTGCGTTTTTGAGTAATCAGCAATTTTAAGTAAAACTCCGTATGACCAATATTTACAGAGCTTGATGATCCAAACAATTAAAACATAGTTAATTAAAAAGAATGGCTAAACATAAGTTCACAAATAAAATATATTGCTTAAATTGTTACTGCCTTGAGTTATTATTTTGGAATAAATGTAAAATGCCTAAAAACACTAACTTGATGAGTTTCATACATGGCTTTAATAAATAGAATTTTCATTACATTGTTAATTTTAATATTTTTGCTAGTAGCCTCAGACTTTTGGACTCAACTATAGTTTATAATCCCTTTATATATGCTTTGTGTTTTTACATATCAGTGAAGTTGGGGTGGAGCTCCCTTTCCAGCTTATGCACCCGAAGCCTGACACGGGTATTATATACCTTATACCTATTATATACAGTACCTATATATTATCTGTCTATTAAAGGAACACTCCACTTTTTTTGGAAATAGGCTCATTCTCCAACTCCCCCAGAGTTAATAAGTTGAGTTTTAAACTTACGCAGCGCCTGAAAGTAGTTCCCAGCTAGGTAACTACTAGTTATAATATAGCTGGGGACTACTTTCAGGCGCTGCGTAATATCACTGCACCTGCCGCGGCCATGTTACGGCAGCAAAGTTCCTTGATTATTACGCCGGAATGAGAGTATAGTTCTTAATCATATCAGCCTAGAAAATCGCAACTTTTCATTTTCCGCCGGTCTTAGTACACAATATAACTACAGAAGAGTCAAGTTTTAAATAGGACAAATATCTTACTCTTTGGTCATTTTTGAACGCGATGCTACTGGTCTAATTGGATTCAATGATATATGCTAAGCTATGCAAAAAGGGCTATCGCCAGACCCGGAGATCGGCTGAATGGATTCAAAAACGGTAAAACTCAACTTATTAACTCTGGGGGAGTTGGAGAACGAGCCTATTTCCAAAAAAAGTGGAGTGTTCCTTTAAGGGGAGACACTGCAGGCAAAAACACTGTTTTTTCATGCACCTGTCAATTTTGAGATTTTCGGCTTTTTGGTTTTTCATAAAGTGTTTTTTTAGACTAGTAGAACGAAAACATCCAAAAGACACTGTTAAGTGTTTTTTTTATAGCACTTTATCTATTTGTGTCAATAGATTTCAATTACAATACATATTTTTAAAGGTCGTTTTCTCAAAATGAGTTTTTTCTCCAACACTGAGCCATAAATCTCCACTTCAGTAGCACTTACACACACCAAACTTTACATTTTTATTCCTGTCTATATCCTGAAGTTTTTTACAGAGGGATTTGTTCATATATATAATTTGCTTGATTATATACAACATTTTAATCCCCCCAAAATTGTCAAAATATAGTGTTTTCTGTCTCTTCTAAGTATTTTCTGAATTATGGAGTGAGATACCCAAAATTCCCTCTGTAAAAACTTTTGACTGTAATATGTCAAAAAAAATTAAACAAGAATTTTGAAACTGACTTCATCCAGTGTTCAGATTTTTGTACTAGAAATGTATGCAAATTAGTGCATATTTCATTAAATAATGCCTCATTTGCATATTTAAACCTAACATTTTAGAAAACTTGTAATACAAAAAATGTTTGCAATTATCAATGTAATCAATCAACTAGGTAAGTAAGGTGATAACTATTAGTAAAAAAAATTACCCTATTCACCTGCAGTGTCTCGCCTTAAATATTTTTTGGTTCACATACAATTTTGTATAAACTCTTTTAAAATGTTTCCTCTTTAATGCCACTTGAAGTGAAAGAAAGGTCAGTCAGCATTTTAAAAGTTAATAGTAATGTCTTTTTCCATCATGCCTTGCTTCTCTATCTTTGCTTAAATGAACAGCTTAAAGCTGCATAAGATAATGTTTTTTATCAAACATTTTGCATTGTTGGTGGATTTTATGGTATGAAATTATATTTATGCAATAGTTATGATCCATTTATTACCTGTAAAACATTTTTGAGCGTAGATGTTAAAAATTAAATTGTTGTAAATCTGGAATGTTTTGGAGCTCAGACTTACGTTTGATCTCTTTTTAAAGGAGGCACTTGGCAGCTGCTGAAGTGAAAAATGATTAGATTAAAATTAAAAGCTAAAAAAGTAAAACTAAAAAAAAAAAAAAGTTGTAGAAGTTAAAATTTATTATGAAAAATGCACAAAAATATGAAATATATATATTTTCCTAAACCAAAGCCATGATTCTAAGTTGTGTTCCAAATTTGAGGTTGATACATATTTTTGACATTTTTGACTGCAAACAGTACAAGTGTGTTTTTTTTGTATGTTCAGAAATTTAGTTTCTACACGTTAGATTTTAGATTTGTATATCTATTTTTATGTAGCCTCAAAAATATATGTGTAATTTATCTGCTTATTGTCGTTTTATATGAATGTTTGTCTGTATGTAGTGAACTGGAGGATGAAGTGGTTTTCGAGGAGTTTAAGCGCACCAACTTGAAGGGCATGGCCGAGGATGAGGATGAGGGAAACGTATCACCTGGCGAACACTGAGGAATGCATGTAGAATTTAGCCAGTTTTCAAAGCATCCATCTATAAAGTAGGACTTATTTAAGGATGCCCAAAATAGACAATTATACATAGAGCATTATCACAATATAGCACTGCTTTGAACATTTATTAGCAGATCAAGTTGTAATTTGTATTGAATTCCATATTTCTATGCAGACCAGCCAGACCATGCTGTGACCATTCTTCAGCTGCCTGACCTCCATGAGATTTTCTGTTGTTACTGAATTTAATAGAGAGCTTTGTTTTCCTAATTTATGGTAGTGGGAGTGCTGCTCTTTTGATACTGCTATATCATTTTGGTGTGTATCTTTAGAAATTTGGAAGAAACTTTTGTGCTAGAGTTTGGTGACTATACACAAGAGTAGTCAAGTAAAAGTGTAGTCAAATCCTACCTGTGTTTTTAGTTGTAACAGTTCATTTAGTTAAAACACTCAGATAAATGTATTATTACAAATACTGTATTATAATAAAAATCTGTACTAGTTCTCGCAGTATGTTCAGTTTATGAACACATGATAAGGAAGGTAAATAGTATTTTACAACCAGTACAAAGGTTTATCTTTTGTTAATTGATAAAATAACAGTATTGATACAGACTCAGTTTCTGGAAGTGGATCTGTTTTCCAAATGCATCCATATGAATGTTTTTAAATTACAGACTCAGCAAGGTGCAAAGGCAAATGTATTTTCATTAATATTTTTCATGACATATATTTCATATTGTCCTATACAGATCAAAGTGATTAAATAGATAATTTGTATATAAATCTCAATAATGATATGTAATATCACAATCTCTCAAGTGAGATTGATTGTCAACTGATTGTCCTAAAAGTTAGAAGAATTATGTAGAATATCCAAAATATCTTTAATATTTTCTCTACTTACAATGATTGAAGATAAATCTGTAAATATTTTATTTATACAGCACTAACAATAGTTAACTTGCTTACTGTTGCTCATAATGACTCTTTTGTACTCCTACTGGTGTTAGCTTTAATCAACTGCAGCTGAGTAGCTAGCTAATACACTAGAAATCTGTCTACCTTGCAGATAAAGCACATTGAGCATTGAGCTTTAATCCTCTGTCACTCATACATTACGCGAACAAAAATGTAACTAATATTATAATTCAATTTTAATAATTATCTCAGTTATACACATTAACCAAAGCTAATTAAAAGGAAGTATCTGCTCATGCATGCTTACAAAACAATTTGCAATTATTCCACAATGATGTGTTGATAAAGTGAGGTAGCACAGGCAGTGCCCTCATATAATCCACACATTTCAGTGGATTTTCCAGAGTATAATGTTAGCTGATGCTGCACAAATATATCTAGTATCCATTCTATGGAACATCTTATGTGCATTGTTTTAATATATATACAGGAAGGTTAGACGACATTTCAAAAGGTTTACTAAAAATGTGACTGTCCTGTTCAGAAAATGGGCTTAAAATGGTTAGCAAGATATTATTCATTGACTTCAAGTAAATTGGCATATTCAAACAACATTAACTGTGTGACATGTATGAAACTAATCATGAGGCACCTTTTTATTGAATTAACAAAAAGTAATAGGACCATCAACAAGGAGATGTCTTACCCTAAACAAATGGGCACACAAAATAACAGCTTATTTCTCTTAATATATTCAGTTAACTTAGATGACTCCTTAATTAAAGATTTTTTTAAGATAGTAGTTCTGGAGTGTATTGAGGTTTCTGTGTCCAAATATATTAGGGAGGTATTTGGGCTTAGGTCACATCAAGGCTGGACATCTGGGGCAAGAGTGGTAGTAGATTCCTCTAGTTCACCCCAGCTGTATGTTCCATTTATAGGACCTGGTAAACCACGTGACATTGGCATATCACAGCTATCTGGGTAGAGCAGGAAGCCAGAGAAGGTACTGCTGCTCTCACTATTAAAATACATAATAGATGGAACCTCTCACCTGTGGCCAAACTTCATCACCCATGATAAGATGCAGAACAACCTGTTGAGAAGTTGTACCAAGACCTATTAACCCTGTACTTTTGATGATAGGTCTGAAGTTGTGGAAGAGCCCCACTATGAGCAGTTTGTTGAAAACAACTAAGTGGTAGTTGATGACATAGGTACCACTGAGTGGAGCCCTATAGATGCCCAAGTGTGTGAGTGAAGTGACATGTGGCTAAGTATGGTAACCCATACTCTGAACTCGGAAACCCATACTCATTTAACCCATCCTAAGTGCACACACACAGCAGTGAACACACACACAAACACACACACACCGTGAACACCAGTGTTGGGCTAGTTACTCAAAGAATGTAATATATTACTCATTACTAGTTACTCCTTTCAAAAGTAATATTGTTACTTTATTTATTACTTTCTGGCAACAGTAATTGTTTACACTACTAGTTACATTACTTTTTCTTCACGCCCCACAGAAGTTGTAACTCTGTAACTTCCAGATAAAATTATTCTAGAATGTTACTAACAACATATTTCTGCCTCATCATTTGACCAGAATCCACATCGGGTCGGAAGTCAGAAGTTATTACAAACACTCAATAGTGATTGATTGTGACATTCAAGTGTTGTATTCATCTCATTAATTGTCATGTGTAGCTTGAAGTAATTTTTCCGTTACCCATATGCGATTAAATTTCATTATGTATTTCATCAAATCACATGAGTTTGTAAGAAACTGTTTAATTGTCCAACAGTATTTTTAATTATATTAAAGGTCCCATGACATGCTGCTTTTTGGATGCTTGTATATAGGCCTAAGTGGTCCCTAGTACTGTATCTTAAGCCTCTTTCCCGAAATTCAGCCTTGGTGTAGAATTTCAGCCACTACAAGCCAGTCCCACAATGAGCTTTCCTTAGGACGTGCCATTTCTGTATCTGTAGCTTTAAATGCTAATGAGGAGGAGAGAGGCGGGGCAACTTGGAGGGTGGGTGTGTGGCTTTAACCAACTTGCGCTACCATGCGCTAAGACAGTGGATGTATTGCAATGGCTCGTAGACACACAGTCATTCAAGCTTTTCAGTTTAACCCAGGACCTTGATCCGGATGGAGAAGCACCGGATGAAGAAATTGCAACTCAGCGGCTACAGCAGGATGTCTCCGAATGGTTAGTTTAAAATATTGTGTCTAGATACGGTACTTTGGTTGGTTTGTTTATGTATGCTGTTACAGTTATTATCATGTAGCTAACGCTAGCCATAGGCTCGGATGAAGGAATTAAAAAAATACTTTGGTGTTCATTTGTACATACAAACACTGAGCAACTGCCATGCTTCGCTCTTTTGCAAGCCATGATGTCCCTTGAGGAAAAAAAAATATTGCGCTCGCCTCGCACGGTAGTAGCTCATTTTCTCATGGGCGGGCAAAGCAGAGAAAGGGGAGGTAACCTTTCCCCGTATGACGACATAAAGGGAAGATTCCAGATTCGGCCATCTGAGCTTTCATTTTCTCAAAGGCGAAGCAGGATACCTAGGGCTCGGTTTACACCTATTGCCATTTCTAGCCACTGGGGGACCATAGACAGGCTAGGGGAACTTATATTAATGTTAAAAAACCACATAAAGTGAAATTTTTTATATTCCTTTAATATAATGTACCTGTCAGACTGTGTCTCCGCGTCTTGTGTTTTCCCCTCCTCTCGTGTCCTTATTTGGATTTCCTGTCCGTGTCCTAGTTTAGTGTTCATTAGTTAATTCTTCTCCAGTCCTGTGTCGTTAATTATCTCGTTTCCCCCAGTGTACTTAAGTCCTGTGTTCCCTCAAGTCAATGTTCGGTCTTGTACGTCAATAGTTGTGTGATTCATCCTTGTAATATGGTTATTGTCAATAAAGTCTTGCATCCCGAAGTTCCTCGTCTCCGCGTATCCCTGGAGTCAACAGCTACGTGACAGAAGACCAAACCAAACCGATGAAATGGAAGTCGCCGCTCCCATCCTCGCCCTAGCTCGCCGTAATCTCCCCCTCTATGAGTTTGCGGGGGAGTTTTGTAAATGGGCCGCGGGAGCCGCGTTGGATGACGCGGCCATCCTCCACCTGTTCCGGCTCGGGGTCTCCTACCACCGTCCCGTGGACCTCCCAGACACCACAGGATTGTGCTGGAGGGAAGGGGTCTACCGCTGTCTGGGAAGCGTCCGAGTCGGAACCAGCCCGCCGTCCGCGGCCCATCCTAGTCCGCCGCCAGAGTGTATGGCAAGCCCGCCGCCCGAGTGTATGGCAAGGCCACCGCCAGAGTGTATGGCAAGCCCGCTGGCAGAGAGTATGGCAAGCCCGCCAGTGCCTGCCATTCGTAAATGTTCCCAATTGTCTCCGCTGGTCCCGTCCAGCCCTCCTGCATCTCCGCTGGTCCGTCCAGCTTCGCGCTTCCAGAGCGCCCCCAAGAATCTGCGCTTCCAGAGTGCTCCCCAGTGCCTGCGCCACGAAGGTGTCCCCAAGAGTCTGTGCTTCCAGAGCGCCCCCCAGTGCCTGCGCCACGAATGTGCTTCCCTATCTCCGCACTCCCAGAGCGCTGCCAAAAGCCCCCTATCCCTGATCGCCTGCCCAGTACCACCTTAAATTTCCCCAAGAAAGAGAGAGTGATATGGATATGGATATTTAATTACGGATACGCGCACTTTATTTCACGTCTTCTAAACTGTTGACAACAAACATCCGCTTACCCCCATTGAAAGGCTTGGAGGGGCCAGGACAATTTTAAATATAACTCTGATTGGATTCATCTGAATGAAGAAAGTCACATACACCTAGGATGCTTTGAGGGTGAGTAAAACACAGGCTAATTTTCATTTTTGGGTGAACTAACCCTTAGAGGAGTGGTTTACTGTTTTTTTTTTTTTTTTTGGCTTGATTATGTTTATGGGGTGCAGTCTAACATGTGTTCATGCTTCGTTTTTTTAAAAACGCATTATTTTTCATATAATTTACCTTTATTCCACACCGCTCCGTCCCTTCTCTGACAAACACCTTGATTATTTCCTGTTTTTATGAAGCCCCTGCCTCAGAAATACGTGATGGGCTCTGATTGGTTAGCTGGCCCAGTGTGTTGTGATTCGCTAAACCGCCGAGTGTGCGTCTAAAAGTCCCGCCCCTTAGCTCAGCGGCATGTGCTCTGGTTGTATTGTAAACACTAACGTCGTCTATATTTTTTATCAATTTGGGCCCGATTGAGACGCAGAAGATATTAGTGAAGAGGATCGCGCAGAACCTGTGCAAGCACGGCTCTTAATGGTATGTTTGTTTGTTTGTTGGCTCATACTTTTAGACACCTGTTATTATGCTACTGCTTATGTTAGCTTTTAGTATAAGGTTTTATTCTGATTAAAGCTTTAATACAGTACCGCAACCGCACACACATCCGTGTATAACGCTTCTCATTTCTATGTGAAAATGTATAATTGGAACAGTTTGTTGGAGCTGATCTGATGATCTGAATGAGAGAAAGAGAGAGAGATGCAGAGCAGGGGGACGCGAGGAACAGTATTAAAGGAACGCTCCACTTTTTTTGGAAATAGGCTCATTCTCCAACTCCCCCAGAGTTAATAAGTTGAGTTTTACCGTTTTTGAATCCATTCAGCTGATCTCTGGATCTGGCGATAGCACTTTTAGCATAGCTTAGCATAGATCATTGAATCCGATTAGACCAGTAGCATCGCGTTCAAAAATGACCAAAGACTTTCGATAGTTTTCCTATTTAAAACTCGACTCTTCTGTAGTTATATCGTGTACTAAGACCGGCGGAAAATGAAAAGTTGCGTTTTTCTAGGCCGATATGATTAGGAACTATACTCCCAGTCCGGCGTAATAATCAAGGATATTACGCAGTGATATTACGTAGCGCCTGAAAGTAGTCCCCAGCTATATTATAACTAGGTACCTAGCTGGGGACTACTTGTTACGGCAGCAAAGTTCCTTGATTATTACGCCGGAATGAGAGTATAGTTCCTAGCCAAATCGGACTAGAAAATCGCATCTTTTAATTTTCCACCGGTCTTAGTACATGATACAACTACAGAAGAGTCAAGTTTTAAATAGGAAAACTATCGAAACTCTTTGGTCATTTTTGAACGCGATGCTACTGGTCTAATCGGATTCAATGATCTATGCTAAGCTATGCTAAAAGTGCTATCGCCAGACCCGGAGATCGGCTGAATGGATTCAAAAACGGTAAAACTCAACTTATTAACTCTGGGGGAGTTGGAGAATGAGCCTATTTCCAAAAAAAGTGGAGTGTTCCTTTAAGAACAGCTGTTTTAGAACATTAATTTTGAGACTTGTGAATCCATTAGAATCGTTAGAAGACAGAATCGCGATTCATATATGAATAGATTTTTACGTGCACCCCTAGTTTCTCTTCCTCTTCTCTAAAGCAGCACAGCACAACTCGCCCCCTTTGTTACATGTTCCCAAGGGCGGGGTTTATCTGGGTTTGTGACGTAACAGACCCAGGAAGTAACTCGTTGTAGTCCCTTACCAGCCATTTTTGTAGGCATTAAACTTCCAGAATTTTAAAAGACGATATCTCTGTTTGCATTGAACTTTCAGCACCGCAACTTTGCAGATATTGTTTATGCTCAAACAGCAACATTACACACTAACTAACGTTAAAAAAGTGAAATTGCAATCAACCACCCCTTTAAAGAGCCATCTCTTTCTTACATTTTTACAATCTTCAGATATTAAAGGTTGTTTATGGAACCATTTAGACAAAAAAAGGTTCTTCTGTGGCATCGTGAAGCACCTTTATTTTTAAGAGTGCAGTTTAGCTCCAACCCTAATCAAACGTACCTGATCCATCTAATCAAGCTCTTCAGGATCACAAGAGACTTCCAAGCAGTTGTGAGTTGGAGCCGGTTGGACCTAAACTCTGCAGAGCTATGGCCCTCCAGGAATTGAGTTTGAGAGCACTGCCATAAAAGAATATTTTTGTCTAAATGGTTCCATGAAGAACCTTTAACATCTGAAGAACCTTTCTGTTTCACAAAAGGTTCTTTGTGGCGAAAGAAGGTTCTTCAGATTATAAAAAGGTAAGAAAGAGATGGTTCTTTTCAAGAACCTTTAACTGAATTTTTTTGTGGAACCAAAAATGGTTCTTCTATGGCATCGCTGTGAAGAACCTTTTAAGCAACTTTATTTTTAAGTAAACTGTATGAGTAAGAGCTGGTTTAATGGGTTTTTAGAATAAAAGTTGCTGACAATTAAACCCTGGGCGTCTTTGAAATCCTGGCAAGGATCTTCCGGGACTACCTGGAAAATCTATAACAAAGAAACAAAAGACAATCTAGTATACAATTACTGCGGTATTATATGTATACAATGGGAGTGTCTAAGAATTGATTCAAATTAATAACCTGGCAATCCCCGATCTCCTTTGTCAAGTCAAGTCAAGTCAAGTCATCTTTATTTATATAGCGTTTTTAACAATACAGATTGTGTCAAAGCACTTAACAGTATCAAATTGGAGGATAGAGTAGCAGTAATGTATAATGATAAGATTAAACTCTCAATTTTCTCAATTTTCAGTTAAAGGCATTTCATTATTGAATTCAGAGATGTCATTGTCTAGCTCAGTTTAGTTTAAATAGTATCTGTGCCACCAAATCGACGATAATTGCTAGAAATTAAGTGTCCCCAACTGAGCAACTGAGCTGTCAGATTGTGTAAAGGGCTTATCTGATTCCCGTGGTCTTGTCCCGATGGAGCATTTTAATTTATAATTTAATGTATTTGTTATATTTGTGTTTTATTCATTATTTGAAGTTTTTCTTTTATATGGTTTATTCATTTGCTATAATTGTAATGTATAGTTTAATGCATTTATTGTTTCTCAGTGTATTTTTAAAATATATATTTGTTTGTTTATTATAATTTACATTTATGTCTCAGGGGCTCTCCGCTGACGATCGGGGCTGCAGACATCAGCTCTTGGTGCTGATCCACCATCTCATCGGTTACGGACTGAGAAACAGAATAACACAGAATTTTGTGAGACGAGGCTGCATAAATGCATGAATTAGTATTTCTGCATTTGACGTTGAGAGCATAGGTCGCAATTTAGATATGTTTTTGAGATGGAAAAACGCAGTTTTACAGATGCTAGAAACATGGCTTTCAAATGAAAGATTGCTATCAAACAGCACACCTAGTTTCCTAACTGATGAAAAAGAATTGACAGAGAAGCCGTTAAGTGTTAGATAGTGTTCTAGATGGAATACGGTCTAACATACATGTTGTTGGTTTAGATGATTTAACAAGTTTATACAGTTCTTCCTCTCCTACAGTAGAGAATGAGTGGAATTGTTCATCAGGGGATCTATAGTGCACTATCTAATGCGATACTATAGCTGACGGCTGCATGGTTACAACTTTATATCTGATAGTATCGATCTTGGAAGTAAAGTAGTTCATAAAGTCATCACTGCTGTGCTGTTGGGAAATGCCAACACCTGTTGATGCTTTATTTTTTGTTCATTTAGTCACTGTATTGAATAAATACCGAGGGTTATGTTTGTTTTATTCTAGAAGAGATGAAAAGTAATCAGACCTAGCAATTTTTAATGCTTTTCTGTAGGATAGGGTACTTTCCCGCTAAGCTATACGAAATACCTCCAGCTGTTTTCCTCCAGCTGCGCTCCATTTTCTGGGCTGCTCTCTTTAGGGCGCGAGTGTGCTCATTATACCACGGTGTTGGACTCTTATCCTCAATCTTCCTTAAGCGTAAAGGAGCAACCGTATCTAAAGTGCTAGAGAAGAGAGAGTCCACAGTTTCAGTTACATCATCAAGTTGTTCTGAACTATTGGATATGCTGAGGAACTGAGATAAGTCAGGAAGATTATTTATAAAACAGGCTTTTGTGGTAGAAGTGATGGTTCTTCATATTTGTAACAAAGAGTTGGCTTTACAGTTTTAGCTATATGGAATATACAGGAGACTAGATAATGATCTGAGATATCATCACTCTGCTGCAAAATTTCAACGCCACTGACATCAATTCCATGTGACAGTATTAAATCTAGATTATGATTTCGACAATGAGTAGGTCCTGACATGTGTTGTCTAACAACAATAGAGTTTAGAATGTCTATAAATGCTGATCCCAACAAATCTTTTTCATTATCAACATGGATATTAAAATCACCAACAATTAGGACTTTAGCTCTGATAGAAAATCATCAAATTCTTTAATAAATTCTGTATGGTGCCCTGGTGGCCTGTATACAGTAGCCAGTACAAACATCACAGGGGATTTATCATTAACACTTGTTTCTTTGGATAACGTTATATGAAGCACCATTACTTCGAACGAATTATACTTGAAACCCGACCTCTGAGAAATACTGAAAATATTGTTATAAATTGTAGCAACACCTCCCCCTTTACCTTTTGGACGCGGTTCATGTTTGTAACAGTAATCTTGGGGTGTAGACTCGTTTAAAGTAATGTAATCATCTGGTTTTAGCCAGGTTTCTGTCAAACAAAGCACATCTAGTTTGTGGTCAGTGATCATATCATTTACAAAAAGTGCTTTTGTAGAAAGGGATCTAATATTCAATAAGCCAAGCGTTATCGTGTGTTTATCTGTATTATATCTGTTTTTTATTTGTTGAACATCAATTAAATTGTTACTATTACTTTGGTTTGGATTTTTTCTGTATTTTCTAGTTCGGGGAACAGACACAGTCTCTACAGTGTGATATCTAGGTGAAAGAGTCTCTATGTGCTGAGAATTAACTGACTTCTGTGACATGAGGCGGCTAGCAGACGGTCGGTTTAGCCAGTCTGTCTGCTTCCTGACCTGGGCTCCAGTTAGTCAAGTATGAACTCTAAGACTATGTGCCATATTTCTAGAGAGAAGAGCGGCACCACCCCAGGAGGGATGAACACCATCTCTTTTCAACAGGTCAGGTCTGCCCACAAAATTTTTCCAATTGTCTATAAAGCCTATATTATTTTGCGGGCACCACTTAGACATCCAGCTATTGAGTGACGACAGTCTGCTTTGAATCTCATCGCCACGGTAAGCAGGGAGTGGACCAGAGCATATTACAGTGTCTGACATCGTACTTGCAAGTTCACACACCTCTTTAACATTATTTTTAAGGGTCGCCAACTGGCGAAGTCGAACATCATTAGCGCCGACGTGGATAACAATTTTACTGAATTTATGTTTAGCATTAGCCAGCACTTATAAATTTGCCAAGATGTCAGGCGCTCTGGCTCCCAGTAAACAATGGACTATGGTGGCTAGTGTCTGTAGTTTCACGTTCCGTACAATAGAATCACCAATAACTAGAGCACTTTCATCAGGTTTCTCAGTGGGTGCGCCACTGATTGGGCAGAACCTGTTTGATGTTTTGATCGGAACGGAAGAGTGATGTTTTGACCTGTGACTAGGCCGCCTCACAGTCACCCAGTTGCCCTGCCGCATGGGCTCAACCAGAACCGAACAATGTACAGGACTCCCTGAGCTAGTCGCATCCAAAGCAGTATCTACAGCCCTCACATTCTTACTGTCCTCAACTAAAGTTTGGATGCGTGTCTCTAGTTCTCAAACCTTCTCTGTCAGCCTAACTATTTCCCTGGATTTATCACATGTGAATCCCTCGCTGCTGACAGAGACAGATAAACTGTACATGTGGCCAAACAGTGCAAACAACAATAGCAGGAGAAGAAGCCATTACTCACCGTGATTGATAAATGATACGAACTTAACTTACCACTTACCACTTACCACTGTTGTTTGATGAATTTGTGAAAAACGGAGCAAGAGAGAAATGAAAATGGAGCGAGAGAAAAAGAAAAGAAGACAATAATAGGTGCGAATAGAAACACGAATGGAACCACGAGTGACAAAGTAACTGGCAAACGAATGCTAACGCGCTGCACTCGCGGTTCTAAAAGCGAACGATCAAATTAGTTAATTGGTTTGAAAGATAAAACCAGAAATATGGTGGGAATTAAGTTATATATTATCACTTTAAACAACAGGGAGTGAAAGTAAGGTAGAGATTCAATAAAAAGCGAAGCTACACGGAGCTACAATCGCAAACCTCTCAGCAGCACAACAGACAGGAACAGACTGAAGCAATCGCACTTTGGACCACTGGGACCCCCTTTACATTGTGAGCAAACACAGAAGGCACTGGTGCCTCATTTAGCAGGTTACAGTATGAAAGGTCTGGTTGTTTTCCAGTAGGCACTGTGTGAGATCCTTGAGTCATGTTCCTGGACGAAGGTTTCGGAGGAATGGGATATCTGTCAGGCGGGATTGGAAACATGGGCAAAAGGAGTCCTTTTAATGAGTCGTCATAGTGCATCAGTGGACCTCCTCTGGCCATGGGATTGGCCGCTTTTGCTATGGGATATTTATCATAGGTATATATAGGTATGTAGTCATTGTGTGCAGCAGAACCCTCAAAGTAGTCATCAGGAGGACTAAATTATTTATTTGCCAATCACATGGTTTGTCTATCAAACTAATATCACTTCAGTAAGCACAACAAACACAACAGCATAAAGCAGAATTGTCAAAATTCATTTTTGGTGACTATCAAATATATTTACAATTTGGAAGAATTCTTGTCTCATCGTCTGGGTGAAGCACTTATGTACTGAACTTTACAACTAAAGCACTGATCTATTTATAAGTAGTGACTAAACAAAGTCTTTGAGGGCATGATCCTCTCCCCATAGGCCTCCAAACAAAGCAGAGAGGCTGGTTATAATATCACATTATGCCTAACATAGTATAGGGCTCCTGCATGCAAAATGACCTCATTAGTGATCGACAGCATGGTATGGAAAGTGATAATCAAAATAATAGTGAACTAATAAAAGCACTCTACATTGGTTTCATCTCTTCTTTGTTCCTAAAAGCAACTGGTCGATATTCAAAATACGCAAGACTATTTTTTTGGTCCCCATTCAGACAGGACTTTAAGATTGGTGAGTGAAAGTGCTCCCAATTTCCCTTACTAGTCTGATGATAATTTTTCAAGGTATTGAAATACATTTTCAAGGTATTGCAAGGTCACGTTGATGCATATATGGTAATTGAATAAGTTTAAATCACATTCTTCATTAGTGTGAAGAAATTTTTGAAAGTTGGTGATTATAAGTGATTAAACTGGTAAAATCACTCTGGACCCCTCACATCCAGCACACTCCCTCTTTGAACTGCTGCCGTCTGGTCGACGCTACAGAGCACTGAGCACCAGAACGGCCAGACACAGGAACAGTTTCTTCCCTCAGGCAATCCATCTCATGAACATTTGAACACTTAGCAATAAACATGAAACACACAACACTATCATACAGTTATTTATTTAACACACATATTTATTACATTTCAAATTTGCACCTAACATACCTGTACATACTAAATTGTCTACTTTGTATATTGTATACAGAGGCGGACAAAGTACACAGTTTCCTTACTTGAGTGAAAATACAGATACTACTGGTCAAATACTACTCCACTACAAGTGAAAGTTGTAAAGACAAATTTTCACTTAAGTGAAAGTACGGAAGTACATGTTTTTAAAAGTACTTAAGTATCAAAAGTAAAAAGTAAATGCATTGTCGTATTGTTGTATATTTACAATACCATATGCCACTAATGCAACCTACCGAATACACTGATTAGCTTGTATTATCTTTAGAATTAAGAGCTTTTATGTTACAAAACATATTAAAAGGGAACAACTGAATGAAGATAATCATCTTTATTTTTATCTAACACTCCTACAGCTACATTGAACTCATTTTAATACTTGTTTAAAAGTTACAAAGTTCTTTTTCAAAGAGATATTGAAGTCTATGATATGGATATGGTTTTAGGTAAACAAATCAAACATTGAAAAGAAAACAAACTATAGGTTTCTATAGTGAGATAATAGTAAATTTGTGGATACTGTGATTTTACTGCAAATACCATAGCTATGGTTACTATAGTAAAAAAATGGTTAATTTTCCAAAGGGCTTTAATGAGTTAACACATGCCTTTTTAGAGCGCTTTTAGCTGTGCAGTAGCGCGGACGTTTACATTAGTTTAGTGGGGAAGATCCCGAGGTTGCCAGATTTGCGTAAAAAATAACAGCCAAATGTCCTTTCACAGCTGGGCGGAAAACTGCAGGGTTAGAAATACTGTAAAACTTGGCAACACAGGAAGGTCCTGGCAGATCGCAGGCCGGATTTTCGCAGAAAAAAAGGGTTCAGTGAATCTGAAAATGCACTCATTGTAAAAACTGCTACATATAACGACTTTCTACTTGGGGACCTTGATATAAACGTAGTTGAGTAAAAAGTACGATATTTGTCTTTCAAATGTAGTGAAGTTAAAGTCGCAAGTTTCCAGAAAAAATAATACTCGAGTAAAGTACAGATACTCAAAAAGTGTACTTAAGTACAATACTCAAGTAAATTTACTTCGTTACTGTCCACCTCTGATTGTATATTATTATTATTATTTTTATTTTCCGTGCCTTGTCTTGTCACTGTCATTCTGTCGCACTGTGGAGCTTCTGTCACCAAAACAAATTCCTCGTATGTGCAAACATACCTGGCAATAAAGCTAATTGTGATTCTGATTCTGAAAAATAGGGTTTTGTTTATTTGTTTGTTTGACTGATTTTCAATAAGATTTTCAATACAGTCTCAAAACAATAAATTTCTAATATTCTTGATCCTTAAGCAAAGAAAAAAAATATTCAATTTGTAGTCATTTAATATTTGAGTGAAACAATATCTGAAAGACAAGAAAACTCGTGCAAACTCATTCTCACGTGTTCAGGCAAAGAAAACACCAAAAAATTGTTCTCTATGACAGACAAATCCTGCAGTTTTCTCTTTTAGCATCATACAGAAAAGATTGTAAGGCCACTGCTCATTTTTTCCGTTTATTCACACTTTATTTATACAACTCATTATGAATCCAACATTACATTGGAAACTGAGCCACTGGTACAATGTCTTAACAAAAAGGAACACAACACAAGATGAATGGCTAACCCTATTATGTGCCCTAATTTTGACACGCTTAGCCACAAACAGAGTATGTCCCCATGTGGCATGTTTCTGTGTAGGTGAAAGTGTAATGTACTCATTTGCTTATCCCAAAGAAACTTTGCTCAGTCATGTTTATTTCTGCTTTTTCTACTCTGGTTTCTCCTTTTCTGTTTGACCATCTTACAGAACAACACCATTTTGCTAGTGATCCGTTTGGATATACAGACACCAAACCTTTAAAAAAAAAATAAGTTAGTTGGACAGTTAATGGGAACTGATATCACAGATCATTTTTGCACTGTAAAATTAGTTACTGTAAAGCTGCTTGGTGCAGTGTGTACATTGCATGCATGTGGGTCCCATTTTGATGTTAGGCCTTGTTTATGTCTCCAATAATAGGTGTGTGATGACAGCTTGGTTTCACTTTATTTTGATGGTCCCTTTAATACATTCTATTGACTATAAGTAATGTTGCACCTACATTTCTACTGACTCTCATTAGAGTGTTAGTAGTGTATTAGTTTACTGGTAGGGTTAGGGTTAGATTAAGTTGACACGTTCTTGCAAAGTTACTTCTAGTCAGTAGAATATCTGTTGGGAGACCAACACAATAAGTTAGTAGATATGAAGTAGACACTCTACTAATACTCTTATGAGAGTTTGTTGACATGTAGTTGCAACATTACTTAGTGTCAACAGAATGTTCAAAAGTGACCATCAAAATAAAGTGTTACCGACAGCTTTTATTTCACTATCAATATCATATAGCTATGTTGTATGCAGATTATAGAAAGTATTCCTATTAGCAAAAGAGAGTTCAAAAACTTGTGACCCATTATGAAGCAGAATATATATAAAATAGTTCATATGGAATTCTATTTATGTTTTGAATGCTATAAGAACATCTTTCACCAATCTTAAGTAATTAAACCACAAATGTAATTGTCTGGTCATTAAACTAAGTTATACAGTTCAGCACAAGTAGGTGTAAGTGGACAGACAGTAGATGAGGATGCAGGAGCATTCAGACTGTGGACTCTTAGTAAACAGAGTTGGTTAGTCATTAACACACTCTAAACACCACATTCTCCATTCCTGTTCCTTTCTTAGTTTTCAAAATGTAAGTAAGCATTTTTAATAATTATTGAGGGTTAGTTAAGTACTGCAACTGAAGTACTGATTGTCTCACTGTGTTACCTAGTGGATGATATTAATGTACTCGCAAAATTCCTAATATGATTGATCTCAGCAACTATTATTTGCTCAGTGAAAGGTTTGTGGGAGTTCAGTTAACTTACTAAAGGCTGTGCATGCTGTGCTGTCTTGTTGGGTTAAAGACAAAGCAGAGACCAATTGATGTTAGGACATTTTAATGATTTGATTCATGTGTCTTCCAGTGTAGTTCTTTTTTGGGGACAAATCTGGACTCTTACTACCCTCATTTTTGGTGACTATCAAATATACTTACAATTTGGAAGAATTCTTGTCTCATCGTCTGGGTGAAGCACTTATGTACTGAACTTTACAACTAAAGCACTGATCTATTTATAAGTAGTGACTAAACAAAAAGTCTTTGAGAGCATGATCCTCTCCCCATAGGCCTCCAAACAAAGCAGAGAGGCTGGTTATAATATCACATTATACCTAACATAGTATAGGGCTCCTGCATGCAAAATGACCTCATTAGTGATCGACAGCATGGTATGGAAAGTGATAATCAAAATAATAGTGAATTAACAAAAGTGCTCTACATTGTTTTCATCTCTTCTTTGTTCCTGAAAGGAACTGGCCAGTATTCAAGATACTCCAGAATGAAAGTGAACCCTCTGAGAGAACTTGTCGCAAGACTATTTTTTTTGTCCCTGTTCAGACAGGATTTTAAGATTGGTGTGTGAAAGTGCTCCCAATTTCCCTTACCAGTCTGATGATAATTTTTCAAGGTATTGAAATACATTTTCAAGGTATTGCAAGGTCACGTTGATGCATATATGGTAACTGAATAAGTTTAAATCACATTCTTCATTAGTGTGAAGAAATTTTTGATAGTTGGTGATTAAAAGTGATTAAACTGGCAAAATCACTCTGGACCCCTCACATCCAGCACACTCCCTCTTTGAACTGCTGCCGTCTGGTCGACGCTACAGAGCACTGAGCACCAGAACGGCCAGACACAGGAACAGTTTCTTCCCTCAGGCAATCCATCTCATGAACATTTGAACACTTAGCAATAAACATGAAACACACAACACTATCATATTTATTTATTTAACACATATACTTATTACATTTCAAATTTGCACCTAACATACCTGTACATACTAAATTGTCTACTTTGTATATTATTATTTTTATTTTCTGTATTGTCTTGTCACTGTCATTCTGTCGCACTGTGAAGCTTCTGTCACCAAAACAAATTCCTCGTATGTGCAAAAATACCTGAAAAAAGCTAATTGTGACTCTGATTCTGAAAAGTAGGGTTTTGTTTATTTGTTTGTTTGACTGATTTTCAATAAGATTTTCAATACAGTCTCAAAATAGTAAATTTCTAATATTCTTGATCCTTAAGGAAAGAAAACAAATTGTTCAATTTGTAGTCATTTAATATTTGACTAAAACAATATTTGAAAGACAAGGAAACTCATGCAAACTCATTCTCACGTGTTCAGGCAAAGAAAACACCAAAATATTGTTCTCTATGACAGACATATCCTGCAGTTTTCTCTTTTAGCATCATACAGAAAAGATTGTAAGGCCACTGCTCATTTTTTCCGTTTATTCACACTTTATTTATACAACTCATTATGAATCCAACATTACATTGGAAACTGAGCCACTGGTACAATGTCTTAACAAAAAGGAACACAACACAAGATGAATGGCTAACCCTATTATGTGCCCTAATTTTGACACCCTTAGCCACAAACACAGTATGTCCCCATGTGGCATGTTTCTGTGTAGGTGAAAGTGTAATTTACTCATTTGCTTATCCCAAAGAAACTTTGCTCAGTAATGTTTATTTCTGCTTTTTCTACTCTGGTTTCTCCTTTTCTGTTTGACCATCTTACAGAACAACATCATTTTGCTAGTGATCCGTTTGGATATACAGACACCAAACCTTTAAAAATAAAAATAAGTTAGTTGGACAGTTAATGGGAACTGACATCACAGATCATTTTTGCACTGTAAAATTAGTTACTGTAAAGCTGCTTGGTGCAGTGTGTACATTGCATGCATGTGTGTCCCATTTTGATGTTAAGCCTTGTTTATGTCTCCAATAATAGGTGTGTGCTGACAGCTTTTATTTCACTATCAATATCATATAGCTATGTCGTATGCAGATTATAGAAAGTATTCCTATTAGCAAAAGAGAGTGCAAAAATTTGTGACCCATTATGCAGCAGAATATATTTAAAATAGTTAAAATGGAATTCTATTTATGTTTTGAATGCTATAAGAACATCTTTCACCAATCTTAGGTAATTAAACCACAAATGTAATTGTCTGGTCATTAAACTAAGCTATACAGTTCAGCACAAGTAGATGTAAGTGGACAGACAGCAATGAGGATGCAGGAGCATTCAGACTGTGGACTCTTAGTAAACAGAGTTGGTTAGTCATTAACACACTCTAAACACCACATTCTCCATTCCTGTTCCTTTCTTATTTTTCAAAATGTAAGTAAACATTTTTAATAATTATTGAGGGTTAGTTAAGTACTGAAACTGAAGTACTGATTGTCTCACTGTGTTACCTAGTGGATGATATTAATGTACTCGCAAAATTCCTGATATGATTGATCTCAGCATCTATTATTTGCTCAGTGAAACGTTTGTGGGAGTTCAGTTAACTTACTAAAGGCTGTGCATGCTGTGTTGTCCTGTTGGGTTAATGACAAAGCAGAGACCAATTGATGTTAGGACATTTTAATGATTTGATTCCAGTGTAGTTCTTTTCTGAGGACAAATCTGGCCTCTTACTACCCTGTTGAAATTTTGGAATACGGTAAGAATTATTTATGTGTGTTAGTATTTTATTCAGCAAACTTTTGTGCTTTGAATGTAAGTAATCATCCATGTATCTCAAACCAAATCATTACTTTAAATTCTATAAAATCTTCAAATCTAAAAGATGCTCAATATTCAGGTATAATTCAAGTTTTCTGTCTTGCTGTATTTACAGGGTTTGTTGCCATAATGAGGAGTCTCTTTTTCTGTATCTCAGTACTGGTTATATTTTGGTCTGATAAGGCTCTCTGCAAGTCAGGTATGAGGTCAATAGCCCTGTAGAATTTATAAACAGTTGCAAAATGTATGTATTATACTTGTCTGAATTTTTCTGAAGATGTAAAGATTCAGAGTATTTGTACCACATTAGAACACGTAGCTAATTTAGAATAGACTTATAGATTGTGTCTTATTAAATCAGTGCACTATGCGTCACCATTTATGTTACTTTTGATTGATTGATGGATAGATAGATAGATAGATAGATAGATAGATAGATAGATAGATAGATAGATAGATAGATAGATAGATAGATAGATAGATAGATAGATAGATAGATAGATATTTGGTAGCATTAGTTTATCAAATCATGATAAACAACAGAAGCTGCTAAAAATATGTTGGTATATTGAAAGTACTCAAAAACAACAGCAGCAGTGGAGTGAATTTTCAGCAGACACAATTCATTCTTAATGAATTAGTTTTGTAGTACGCAATAGTCTTAAAAGTAATTTGGAAATCTACCTTGTATGCATTGTTCTGCCTTATCAACCCTGTATCTATTTTGGTCAGCATTTTCTAGCAGCCCAAAAGCACACATGCTCCTGCGTTCAAGAAGAGCCAACACTTTTATGGAGGAAATAAAGCCTCCATCGTTGGAGCGGGAGTGCAGGGAGGAGCTGTGTGATTTTGAAGAAGCAAGGGAAATCTTTAATACAAGGGAAGCCACGGTTGGTCATGTTAGCTTTTTACTGTATTAACCTTTTCTCCCCCCTAAATTATGATCCACTGATCTTTTTGTCTTGCAGTTGGAATTCTGGACGGCATATAAAGGTTAGTTATGTCTGTCTTTAAAACCTGAGACACACTGCACAGTTTTCAGCAGTCCCAGAAAAAGATTGGCATCATGAAACAATCATGGCGATTTCTGTTATCGTGGCTCCTATGTCGTACAGTGAGAGAGGTTCAAAGACGGCTGTTGTTACGGTCTTGCGACCAAAGATAGCCTACAATAATTTTCTGACAGTGTCAAAAATTCAGCATTGTCATTGCAGAGTGTTTTTGCTGCTATGACCCACATTCGCTGACCAACCAATAAAAATGCGACATGAAATCAACATGACATGGCACTAAAACTTAACACTGCTTACCTCGAACTCTTGTTCCTTCCTCTTTCGCTGCTGTCACTTTTTTCTGCACACATAAAAACTACAACTGCCAAAGTGTGATTCATCATACTCTTTTTTTTACCACTAGCGGATTCTGATCACGTTTTATTCTATAGTAACATGCTTCATAGCGTATGATTCAATAGGTGTCATCATACAGTCTGCATACATGTTGTACCCAAGTTTATAAGATCCATTATTCATCGCGCAGTGTGATTTGTAATGATCTTACAGGATTGCTGAAATCATGAAATGTGTAGAAGGCTTAAAGCATCATAAGTACTGGTACTCATTAGTTGTTTTGCACCCTTAGATGGAAACCAGTGCAACTCGAATCCATGTGTTCATGGGAAGTGTGTGGACCTGTTACAAGATTACTCCTGCACCTGCAACACTGGATTTGAAGGGAAACGCTGTGACCTGCGTGAGCCTCTTGTTTTTTATACAATTTAAATGTTCAAAAGTATGTGTCCCCTTGTTAAAATGCTATGTACATTTACCTAATTTGATCATTGAAATATATATATATATATATATATATATATATATATATATATATATATATATATATATATATATATATATATATATATATTATTGTTATTATAAATTAATTATTAGTATTATTATTGGGGCAGGTACAGGGCCCTACTGTTTTTTTAAGGACTTTAAAAATAATCTCACTATCTGGGGCATTTTGAGGCCCTTAACGTGCTCAAAAACCTATGAAAGGTCAAAGAATGTCAAGTGGGGGGGTCAGCAGAGGGGGCCCGTGTTACACCCTTTAATAAGGCCATTTTCAACAAGCTCTGTAGCACACACCGGTTCACCTACAGTCATCAAAATTCATATACATATGGATTTCATCAGCCCGAACAACTGACTGTCAGTGCTCTGCCCAACAGGAAGTTGGCTTTGTGGAATGTTTGAAAAATGCATGCTCTGGAATGTGATATACTCATCCTAGGGTTTTCATCCAATCCCTACCAAACTCAGTCAATGTGATCTCAAGACATTGAGGATGCAAAATTGTGAAGGGATTTTTGATATCTTGAATGGTTTGGCAGTGGCGAGGACGAAAAATATATAGTGAAAAAGGGAAACAGGAAGTGTGTGATAACTTCAGCATACATCGTCTGATTTTGATCAAATTTCAGCCGTTTCTTTGTATGAAGCCGATCACATAGATGTGACTATTATTAAGTCAAAGTTATAGTGTCACCAACTGGCAGCAGGAAGTGTTTCATTTTAAAAATCCTTTGAAATTACCATGTTATTTTTACCTGATTTGCTTCAAACTTCATCAAAATAATGTCATGACCCGGCAGATGTGAAACTGTCATGGGATTCTTGATAACATAAATACTGTTGCCATGTCAATGCTTCAAACTTTAAAATTATTCTTCTTTATACTCCACCAAATGTTGTTATAAAATTTACAACAAACTTTGGCAAGATGATGCTAAAACATGGAGGAATCTAAATTGCAAACAGCTTTTGAATATCTCAAACTGTATTGCTACGGTGATTTATTAAAGAAATGGCAACAAAAATAAACGACTTGTCTTTTAGCCTATCTTTAAAGTGCATTGTTCAAGTCATTCTGAGAACACATGCTTAGTTTCATAAATTGCTGATGCTATGGGGCCTAACAGCAAATTATAAACTATCAGACATTTCAGCTGACAGATGAAGTAATACAAAGGTTCTCCACTAGATGGAGGATAAGAAAACTTTTAAGCGTAATCCTTTTTCTGCTCAATTTCCATAATTCAGAATGACAAATAAATCCATAAAATTCGGTGATATGTACTATATTGTCAATATTGTTTTAATACAATTATTTCCCAATTGCTTATACAACCCGAAGTCCAGAAATGTTGGGACGTTTTTTAAATTTGAATAAAATGAAAAGTAAAAGACTTTCAAATCACATGAGCCAATATTTCATTCACAATAGAACATAGAGAAGATAACTAGAGAACATAACAAATGTTTTAACAGAGAAATTTTACACTTTTATCCACTAGATGAGCTCATTTAAAATTTAATGCCTGCTACAGGTCTCAAAAAAGTTGGCACAGGGGCAGCAAAGGGCTGAAAAATCAAGAAATTTTGAAAAAATTCAGCATGGAGAACATCTAGCAACTAATTAAGTTAACTGACATCAGGTCTGTAACATGATTAGCTATAAAAGGGATGTCTTAGAGAAGCAGAATCTTTCAGAAGTAAAGATGGGCAGAGGCTCTCCAATCTGTGAAAGAGTGCATAAAAAGATTGTGGAATACTTTAAAAACAACGTTCCTCAACGTCAAATTGCAAAAACTTAACAAATCTCATCATCTACAGTGCATAACATCATCAAAAGATTCAGAGAAACTGGAGAAATCTCTGTGCGTAAGGGACAAGGCCGAAGACCTTTGTTGGATGCCCATGGTCTTCGGGCCCTCAGACGACACTGCATCACTCATTGGCATTATTCTGTCATTGACATTACTAAATGGGCCCAGGAACACTCCCAGTAGAGGTCTGCATTCCCGCGGCCCGTGACCAGATTTCTTGCAACGCGGGATTAAATTCCCGAATAAAACGCGGTAGTGGTCGGTAACTCTGGTGCAATTTGAACGGGAGCGGGCGGTCTAACAATATCTCGTTCCCGACGTCTTTTCCGAACAGCATATCTGCGCTTTATTCAAGCACCGGTACAGCCTGCACTGGACTGTTATGCACTCGCTGCACGCATGAAACAGTGCTTTGTTTTATTTGCAAGGTATGTGCGCAACATGTGCATAACGATGCTCAGAGCAGGCTATAGCCTACCAGTGAATATACGGCCCGCAGACAGAACAGGCAGGTTGTCGATGAGTGACAGAGCAGAATAAAGATGGAGCAAAGTGTGGATGCGCTGTCCTTGAAGAACACTCAACTCCATTTTGTTTATATTAGCCTGTAATTTTAAATGACAGATGTAGAATTAATTTATTTATTTATTTTTCTTCCGCGACACTTTTCCTTGGCTACTCTGTGTTTACAGCAAGATGTTAAACGAATTTAGTATTTTGACAAGACTAATAAAATTATAATAGGCCGTTTTTGTACAACCTACATTTTTTTTTTATCTGCGACACTTGTTCCTATTGAGTTATAAAGGTTAAACGAATTGTATCCTGACAAGACGAATAAAAATAAGGAATACAATTTTTGTACATTTTTATTTTCTCTGTGACACTTTTTTTTCCTACTGTGTTGGCAGCAAGATGTTAAACGAATTTCGTGTCTTAAGACACAAAATTCGTTTAACATTTTGCTGTCAATAAAAGACACTTGACAAGATGAGTAAAATAACAAATACAATTTTGTGCAGACTACACATTTATTTGTTAGCCTGTCTGTCTTTCTTTCAGTAGAGGAAATTTAAATGTGTGATTCTGGAAACGAGATCTAAATTTAGCGGGAACGGTCGGGTCGGGAAGAAAATTATTCAAAGCGGACAGCGGGTGAACAAAGAGTGAATATATCGCGGGAGCGGGTGGGCGCGGGATATAACCTCGCGGGAGCGGGACTTAAAAAAACAGTCCAGCGCAGACCTCTACTCCCAGAAACCACTGTCGTTAAACACAATCCACCGTGCCATCTGCAAATGCCAACTAAAGCTCTATTATGCAAAAAGGAAGCCATATGTGAACATGGTCATTTAAAATGGACTGTTTCAAAGAGGAAAAGTGTTCTATGGTCAGACTAGTCCAAATTTAACATTCTTGCTGGAAATCACGGGCGCCATGTCCTCTGGGCTAAAGAGGAGGGAGACCTTCCAGTGTGTCATCAGCGTTCAGTTCAAAAGCCAGCATCTCTGATGGCGTGGGTGTGCATATGTGCATATGGTAAGGGCAGCTTGCATGTTTTGGAAGGCATTATGAGTGCTGAAAGGTATATAAAGGTTTTAGAGCAACATATGCTCCCCTCCAGACGACGTGTATTTCAGAAGGACAATGCAAAACCACATACTGCAGCTATTACAACAGCATGGCTTTGTAGTAGAAGAGTCCGGGTGCTGAATTGGCCTGCCTGCAGTCTAGATCTCTCACCTATAGAGAACATTTTGCGCATCATTAAATGAAAAAATATGTCAAAGACGACCACAAACTCTTCAGCAGCTGGAAACCTATATCAGGCAAGAATGGGGCCAAATTCCAACACCAAAACTCCAGAAACTCATAACCTCGATGCCCAGACATCTTCAAACTGTTTTGAAAAGAAGAGGAGATGCTACACCATGGTAAACATGCCACCGTCCCAAATATTTTGAGACCTGTAGCAGGCATCAAATTTGAAATGAGCTTATTTTGTGCATACAATTGTACAATTTCTGAAGTCATCGTCGCTGAAGGAGAAGAAATCTGAGGATCCTATGGCAAAACGGCCGCTTATATAGCCAGATGCCCCGCCCTTTCTGGCGGGCTTCTTCGCCATAGGCTCGTGCAGCTCCGCTGCCGACACATTGGTTCGTTTTTTACACACTGCACGAACCAATAGTTGTGCAGTTTCACTGTGTGATTGAATAAGACTTCAGTTCAGGAGAAAAAAGGCTTTTTCCCATATGCGTCTTTATCGATGCCGTACGAGTGGAGTATCGACAGGGAACTGCATATACAGTATCTCACAGAAGTGAGTACACCCCTCCCATTTTTGTAAATATTTTATTATATCTTTTCATGTGACAACACTGAACAAATGACACTTTGCTAAAATACCTAACTACATAATACTATTATTGTTAGAAATTGCAACAAAATAAAAAATAGAAATAAAAACTTTTGAACCGCGGGTTTCGTCTGGCCAGAGGAGAACTGGCCCCCCGACTGAGCCTGGTTTCTCCCAAGGTTTTTTTTTTTTCTCCATTCTGTCACAGAGGGAGTTTTGGTTCCTTGCCGCTGTCGCCTCTGGCTTGCTCAGTTGGGGACACTTAATTTCTAGCGATTATCGCCGATTTGATTGCACAGATACTATTTAAACTAAATTGAGCTAGACAATGACATCTCTGAATTCAATAATGAAATGCCTTTAACTGAAAATTGAGTGTTTAATCTTATCATTATACATTACTGACACTCTATCCTCCAATTTGATACTGTTAAGCGCTTTGATGCAATCTGTATTGTTAAAAGCGCTATATAAATAAAGGTGACTTGACTTGACTTCCCTGAAGTTCACAACAAGTTCACGAGATCTTGGCACTCCCCCTACTCTGCTCGCCTCCGTACTTCCGCTTCATCCGCCCTCACTACAGTTGACGGCGCTGAAGAAAAAGGGTACGAGAAGATGCCTCAACTGGATGAGTCAGTGGCTGTTCACCTCTGCCACTGCCATCGGTTGGAAGGCAAAGGCCGCCCACCCGTCCAAGCCATGCAGGACCACTTCAGCGCTCACTGGACGCTCCTACTCTTCAGCTGGACAGGCGGCTTCGGCACTTCACTCAATGGCAGTTCTACGGGTCTATCAGGCCAAACTCCTCTCTGCCATGGATGAGTCTGAGCCTGACCCTGCGACTCTCAGGGAGCTGAGAAGTGCAACAGACCTGGCCCTGCGCTCCACCAAGACCACCGCCCAGGCGATAGGAAGGTCTATGGCCAGCCTAGTGGTGCTCGAGCGCCACCTGTGGCTCACGTTGACGGAAATCAAGGACGCAGACAAGGTCCCCTTCCTTCATTCCCCCGATTTCCCCCAACGGCCTCTTTGGACCTGCGGTGGAAAGATTTGCTGAGCCCTTCACAGAGGTGCAGAAGGCGTCACAGGCCATGCGACACTTCCTGCCAAAGCGTTCCAGCTCCGCAGCTGCTCTGAGTCGCCCTAAACCTGCACCGACTCAGCAGCCCGCGAAGCCTGCACCTGCCGTTCCCGCCCCCTCAGCCTGCCAAGTCTCAGCAGACGCGAGGGCGTTCCCGCTTGGACAGACGCCACCCCTTTCCAAAGCACCAGGGCCCCCGAACCAGGATAGCATTAGACCCTGCGCCTCCGGCGTCTTCCTGATCTGCAGGGCAGGAAGAAGTGAGGGCTAAGTCCCTCACTAAGTCGCTCACGTTCTACGCTCAGAGGTGATGATGCTGTTGGAAAAAGGAGCCATAGAAAAGGTTCCTCCAGCTCAGGGCGAGTCAGGGTTTTACAGCCATTACTTCCTTGTCCCCAAAAAGGATGGAGGCTTCTGGCCCATCCTCAATCTCAGATGCCTGAATCACAACCTTATGAAGAGGTCATTCAGGATGATCACGCTGAAGCAGATCCTCTTGCAGATTTGCACAGGGGACTGGTTCTGTTCTCTGGACCTGAAAGATGTATACTTTCACATCCAGATAGCCCCCATCACAGACGATTCTTGAGATTCGCCTTCGAGGAGTGGCTTATCAGTACACGGTCCTTCCCTTTGGACTGTCTCTGGCCCCCCGTACTTTTACAAAGTGCATGGACGCAGATCTTTCCCCTCTAAGACAGATGGGAATCCGCATTCTCAACTACCTCGATGACTGTCTCATTCTGGCTACTCTCACACAGGGTACCTCCTCCTCAGCCACTTAGAGTGCCTGGGCCTCAGGGTCAATTTAGCCAAGAGCACACTGTCCCCCAGCCAACGGGTGTCGTTCCTGGGAACAGTTCTAGACTCAGCTCAGATGAGAGCTGTGGTAGCGCCAGAACATGCTCTGGCCATTCAGAAACTCGCAGCATCCTTCAAGAGCAGCACTGCTCGCCCCCTCAAAGTGTTTCAGAGAATGCTGGGCCTCATGGCTGCAGAATCGCCAGTGTTACAGCTGGGCCTGCTTTGCATACAGCCCCTCCAATGCTGGCTGAAACCACGGGTTCCACGCCACGCATGGCGTCACGGACACCTGCATATCAGGGTGAGACAGGCCTGTGTGACAGCCTTGGCCCCCTGGAAGAACACACGATGGATGGAGAAGGGCATGGCCATGGGAATGGTCTGCAACAGGAAAGTTGTCACGACAGACGCCTCCAACACAGGTGGGGGGACGCTGTTCGAAGGCAAACCGACTTTTGGCCATTGGTCGAAAGCGGAGAACGGCTTCCACATCAACTGCTTGGAAATGCTAGCAGTATGTCGAGCCTGCCGTTTTTTTCTGCCAGACCTAATAGGACGCCATGTGCTGATTCACTCAGACAACATGTCCGTGGTGTCCTCTATAAATCACCAGGGAGGTCTCTCCTCGAAGCGCCTCTCCATTCTGGTAGAGCGCTTTCTGGAGTGGGCTCAGCGCAATCTGCGCTCGCTGAGAGCAGCACACTTGCCGGGCAGATTGAACCAAGGAGCGGATATGTTATGTCGGAGCAATGTCCCCTCAGAGGAGAGAAGAACTTTGGCAGGGCAGAAGTAGATCTTTTCTCCTCCAAAGACAGCTCTCATTGCCCAACTTATTATTCGAAGGTCAGGGACGCGTTGGCCCACGATTGGCCCAACCTCCTCCTTTATGCATTCCCCCCCGATCGCCCTGATTCCGCAGGTCATCAGGAGAATCGGGGAACAAGGACGCAAGGTTCTATTGGTGGCCCCCTCATGGGAAAACAAACCTTGGTTGTCAGAGCTGATTCAGCTACTGACAGCAGCCCCCTGACCCGTTTTTTTTTTTCTGAGGGGAGCCAAGAGGCTGAATCCGCCTCGGCCCCTTATCGTCCCTAAATGGGACCTGCCCACTGTATTGAGGGCCCAGAAGGACCCTCCTTTTGAGCTGCTTCAGTCTACGAACCTTCGGTCACTGTTGCTGAAAACTGCTCTGCTACTAGCACTAGCGTCGGTTAAGCGAGTAGGAGACCTACAGGCATTCTCTATTAGCCCTGCCAGTCTGGAATTCTGGCCCAAGGTCAGCCTGAAATCAAGGCATGGTTACATACCCAAGGTATTTTCAACTCCATTCAGAGCTCAGGTCATCACACTCTCCGCGCTTCCTCCTTCTGAGGAGGACCGGGAGTTATCCTTGTTATGCCTTATCAGAGCTTTGAGGATCTATTTCGAGCATTCCTCCTCCTTTAGGCGTACAGAACAGCTCTTTGTTAGCTATGGTAACCGTGCCAAGGGGCATCCGGTCACGAAGCAGAGACTCTCTAAGTGGATAGTGCATGCTGTTACGCAGGCGTACTCTTCTTTGGGCCTACAATGCCCCATTGGAGTACAAGCCCATTCTACTAGAGGCATTGCCTCGTCGTGGGCATGGTCTAGCAGTGTGTCCATTACAGAGATTTGTGCGGCGGCCGGCTGGGCCTCGCCGTCCACATTTGCTAGGTATTATAACCTGGATGTACCAGCCTTACAGGCCAGGGTCCTCTCTGCTTAGATGAGCGTATATGCATACGTTATGGGAACAATCTTGATGGAGAATTCTTGACCGAGATGCGCTCCAGGAAGTACTGAGTATGTAAGAGTCATATGGAATGATCACCCAGGCTGAGCATAACCTCTGAGTTTAGCTCGCTTAGCCCGGAGTATACCATTGCACTTCCCTATGCGCATTAAAAATGCTTATGGAGGTATATTATGCAGTCATTCCTCTACCTTAGCATGGCGTGATTGAATTGAGTTCCCATATGCATCTTTATCAAGACGCAGTACGAGTGGAGAATCGACAGGGAACGTACTCGGTTACTATCGTAACCTCGGTTCCCTGAGATACGGAACGAGTACTGCGTACTTTGCCATGCCAGGCAGCTGCACGACTCAGTCGTCGCTACAATCGAAGTAACCTGAGGATCCTATGGCGAAATGGCCACTTATATAGCCAGATGCCCTGCCCATTCTGGTGGGCTTAGGCGGGCTTCGATGAATTTTGACTCTCTCTCAGGCAGCAGTGTGAACGCACAGTAAGGATGGAGCTAAGTGAGGATTCGCTGTCCCTGAATATCGTTCAACTCAGTTTTGTTTATATCTTGCTTAGCCTATAATTTTAAATGACAGGTATTGTATTTATTTATTTATTTTTCTCTACGACACTTTTCCTACTGTGTTAACAGCAAAATGTTAAAGGAACACTCCACTTTTTTTGGAAATAGGCTCATTCTCCAACTCCCCCAGAGTTAATAAGTTGAGTTTTACCGTTTTGGAATCCATTCAGCCGATCTCCGGGTCTGGCGATAGCACTTTTAGCATAGCTTAGCATAGATCATTGAATCCTATTAGACCAGTAGCATCGCGTTCAAAAACGATCAAAGAGTTTCGATAGTTTTCCTATTTAAAACTCGACTCTTCTGTAGTTATATCGTGTACTAAGACCGGCGGAAAATGAAAAGTTGCGATTTTCTAGGCTGATATGATTAGGAACTATACTCTCATTCCGGTGTAATAATCAAGGAACTTTGCTGACGTAACATGGCCGCAGCAGGCGCAGTGATATTACGCAGCGCCTGAAAGTAGTCCCAAGCTAGGTAACTAGTTATAATATAGCTGGGGACTACTTTCAGGCACTACGTAATATCACTGCGCCTGCTGCGGCCATGTTACGTCAGCAAAGTTCCTTGATTATTACACCGGAATGAGAGTATAGTTCCTAGCCAAATAGGACTAGAAAATTGCAACTTTTCATTTTCCGCCGGTCTTAGTACACGATATAACTACAGAAGAGTCGAGTTTTAAATAGGAAAACTATCGAAACTCTTTGATCGTTTTTGAACGCGATACTACTGGTCTAATAGGATTCAATTATCTATGCTAAGCTATGCTAAAAGTGCTATCGCCAGATCCGGAGATCGGCTGAATGGATTCAAAAACGGTAAAACTCAACTTATTAACTCTGTGGGAGTTGGAGAATGAGCCTATTTCCAAAAAAAGTGGAGTGTTCCTTTAAACTTTAGTATTTTGACAAGAGGAATAAAATAACTAATAGGCTATTTTTGTACAACCTACTTTTTTTTTTCTCTGCGACACTTTTTCCTATTGTGTTGTAAATGTTAAACGAATTGTATCCTGACAAGACAAATAAAAATACACTTTTTTCCTACTGTGTTGGCAGCAAAATGTTCTTATGTCTTAAAATGCCTTAAGACACAAAATTCGTTTAACATTTTGCTGTCACTAAATTCAAGACCCTTGACAAGGCGAATAAAATAACAAATACAATTTTGTGCAGACTACACGTATATTTGTTAGCCTATCTCTCTTTCTTTTAGTAGAGGAAATTTAAATGTGAGATTCTGGAAAGGGGATCTAAACTGAGCGGGAACGGTCGGGTCGGGAAGAAAATGATTATTATGCCGATTTCACACTGCAGGATTTTCAAACTCATCGGATTGCTGTTGTTTTCACACTGCGTGACTATCTGGGGTAGCATTCAGTCGCTGCTGTGTTCACATTGCACGATGGATCGGTGACAGGGCTTTCACATTGCACGATTTCACAATAGGAAGAATCGCCGACAACTCTGTCTGATCCGCAAACTACGTTTCACAACAAAACACACGCGAGAAGTGAAAAGGAAATAAAGCGAGAACCTGCGTGCGTCAGCCCGTTGTTCTGAAGCGAGACTGGTATTAAAAAAAATATAGCCCGCAAATTGTCTGTGCGCTGATTTTCATCTACAAAAAGAAAAACAGATTATGCAGGAAGGAGATGCAGGGAACAGGGATTGTGTTCTGCAAAGAGTGGTAAACAATAATTTTGTGGTAACTGTTATGCTAGTGTTGCGGCTGGTCAAGCGTTTGTGCTTGTTTCTGTATGATATAATTGTACATATTAAAAAACTGATGTAGTCTATAACTCCTTGCTGAACTTCCCTCTGCCCTGTATCTTCGTCTCTCATTGGCTGAAGGTCATCGCCGATGTAGTTTTCAGTCAGAAATCATTGCACACAGTAGGATTGTGAATCGCCGACAGCTCCAGATATTTAACATGCCAAATTTCGCGGGCATCGGCGACGTGTTGGCGATTCCCTCCGATCGCGTCTTTGATAAATCACACTGTGCGATTGTCACTCGCATGAACGAGTACCGATTTGCCTCCGATTTCAGGCATTTGTCTGCGATTTATCAAAACCTGTCAGCGAGTGAAGAATCGGGCTAAAATCGTGCAGTGGGAACTCAGCATTAGAGGACAGCGGGTGAACAAAGAGTGAATATATCGAAGGAGCGGGTGAGGAGCGGAATAAAGTCTCGCGGGAGCGGGACTAAAAAAACAGTCTCACGCAGACCTCTAGTTCCAGCATTGCGAACTTGACAGCGCAGTTGGTACTTTATCAAAGTAAAATACAGTGAGCCAATCATCAGCGTGCGCGTCTTGTTGGAACCCGTCTGAAGTACATTTACATAATAAATAATAGTATTATTTATTATGGCCACAGTCATATCACCCTGCAGCCCAAGACCGGTTGCCCACGAAGCTAAGCAGGGCTGAGCCTGTTCAGTACCTGGATGGGAGACCTCCTGGGAAAACTAGGTTGCTGTTGGAAGAGGTGTTAGTGAGGCCAGCAGGGGGTGCTCACCCTGTGGTCTGTGTGGGTCCTAATGCCCCGGTATAGTGACGGGGACACTATACTGTAAAAAGCACCGTCTTTCGGATGAGACGTTAAACCGAGGTCCTGACTCTCTGTGGTCACTAAAAATCCCATGGCACTTCTCGTAAAAGAGTAGGGGTGTAACCCTGGTGTCCTGGCCAGATTCATTGACAAGTGGCCCTCCACTGGCCCTTGTCAATCATGGCCTCCTAATAATCCCCATCCACTTGACTGGCTCGATCTCTCTCTCCTCTCCACCTGTAGCTGGTGTGTGGTGAGCGCACTGGCGCTGTTGTCCTGTGGCTGCCGTCGCACCATCCAAGTGGATGCTGCACACTGGTGGTGGTTGAGGAGAGACCCCCCACATGATTGTAAAGCGCTTTGGGTGTATGGCAATACACAATAAAAGCGCTATATAAATGCATCATCATTCATTCATTCGTATTATAATAATATTATGGAATGTTTGGACTTGTGACGAATGAGAGAGGTAGGATACAAGAGCAAAAAGCTCCTTTTCGCAAACGGTTGAGTGCACAAGCCTTTAAATTATATTCCTTTGTCAGTCTATGTGAGAGATGCATTCAGAATCAGCACATGGTCACTGTCTAGTGGGCTTTGTTTTCAAGTGTGCAACTCATGGCATTCGCTGTTCTTCTGCTGGCACTGGCGATTATCAAACAGCGTTGCATTACTGTGGGCCCCCTTTCTGGATTGGGGGTGAATTGCCTGTATTCGTTGTAAGGCTTCATGCACCGAACCGAGATGTCGGTACCGTGACGGTTCGGTACGAATACATGTACCGTGCCAACCCTAATATATATATATATATATATATATATATATATATATATATATATTAGGGGTGTCCCCGATTATGGATTTTCATAGTCGAATCGGAATTTTCGAATCATGCCAATAATCGACTGATAGTCGAATCATATATTTGGGGGCGGGGCAAAATATATTACCAAGAGTCAAGTCAGACATTCAAGTCATAAATACACAGATAAAATGTGTAACGGAAGCCTCGCAGATACAAACGGGGTAAAAAATGTTTTATGTTTTGATTAAAAGATAGTTAACATTAAACGTCAGCGAAACCCTTAAGAATTCACAATTTTTTTTTACAATAGTGCTCTCATTATAACGTTATATATATGATCGTAGTCATAACGTTCTGCATTTCTGTTTTAAGCTGCGCGCACTGCAGATGACCAATGGAATGAAGCAGATGATAGCAGGTTTTTAATCAATGGAATTTAACTTATTTATCTCACATAGAATACGCTTCGTTATTTATATAACATAACATTAATATTACGACTTATAGGCTATCTGCACAAAATGCCCCAAATGCACATGAACGCATCTGCGCGGCTCTGAATGAACTCTTGTGGGCGCGTTCTTCACGCAATAACATGCAGAAACACAAAAAAAAATCACAGCGTTTCATTGTAACAGTGTTCTCATTATAATGCTATGTACGGTATATGACAGTGCCAGTCATATAGCCCTTTCACACATACAGACTTTTGCGGAAAATTACCGGTAAATTGCCGTAAAGAGATCATGTGTGAACAGGACCTTTTAAAAAATACCAGTAAATTCGTTCCGGCAATTTACCGGTATGAGAAGTTGTAACATTACCAGTAAATTGCCGGAACTCTGCTGTGTGTGAACGCAGAAGGAAAATTACCGGTATGAGCACGTACGCGTTCAGAACGCGGTGACGTAAGACGTCTACTCCGGGCCAATCTAGAGCCGTTGAAATTCAAAATTCAACAGCTCTGGGCCAATCATAACATTCTGATGCAGATGACGCATTTACTCCGCGCTGTGTTTGAAGTCGTGCGATGTCTCTGTGCCAAAATAAGCATCATGAACGTGAACATTTGGCACAAAAATGAAAACATCAACAAAAACACTGATCGCGTTTACCCCTCCATGTTTACAAACACAAACACCGTGAGGCGTAGCCGTTTAGAGGTCATTTCCGTTTTATGATGTCACAGAATTTACCGGTAATTTAAAACCGATGTGTGAATGGTGCTTTACCGGAAAAATGACGGAATGCTGTTGCCTGTGTGAACAGCGCAGTTTTGAATTTACCGGTAAAGTCGTTCTGGTAATTTTATGGCAATTTACTGGTATTACTATGTGAAAGGGGCTATAGTTATTAATATTCTGCATTGTTGTCCTGCTCGCACTGCACGCTGAAGAGATAATCACCGTACTACAATGAAGCGCTTTACTCTAGTGTTACTCAACCAAAGGTATCTTATACCAGATAAATAATATACTTATATACCCTACCTGATCGAGAAAAAAAACGAAGTCTTTCACTCTGCCTGTGTCAGTTTGAGTCTTGTTAAAGATATAAATCCCTGCTGCCAAGAATGCTCCTCTGTCGGTGACGGATTAGAAAGCGAAACTTTAATCTATAGGGGAAGTTGGATTTATTCACGCACGTTAAAATATTTATTTAAAGCTTCTTTCTTTTAAGATTCTTATTTACAGCATTATCATAATAGGCTGTATATTAACTTATTGGGAGAAAACCGGTAGTTCGATGTGAAATCAGACACTGAGCACCCCCATATAGCCAAAATGGTATGATCATAACACCCCGCGAATATTCGACTGTGAGATTGGGAGTCGAATCAGGCTCCTCGAATTCGACGATTCGAGGACACCCCTAATATATATTCCTTGTTGATTGCTTGTTGTTTGGAATATTAAAAGCAATAAGATCTGTATCTTTCTCGCTATCTGATTTCATCCTCTTAGTTTTGTCTTTGGGCTCAACTCACTAGTACAGTCTCAAATGTAACCTTTGATCCCTCCCTGTGTGTGTGTGTGTCTGTGTGTGTGTGTGTGTGTGTGTGTGTGTGTGTGTGTGTGTGTGTGTGTGTGTGTGTGTGTGTGTGTGTGTGTGTGTCTGTTTCACACTCTTGGTGTTCTAAAGTAACCCTTTCATTGATGTAACACTAAACTAGACTAGACTGAAAGAGGGTTAAATGCATGTGCCCATTCTGCACCGTTTACTTGAAGCCACCTGGGTTAGGCTTAGGCTCGTCATCACTGCTTGCAGCTGTATTTATTATTATTATTATTATTATTATTATATAATTAAGTATTACCGGTATAAGTCATAATGTTACCTTGCTAGACCTGACTGAAACTTAAACCTTTCTGCTGATGTTTTATGAAATATTTAAATATGAATTGTCTAATTAAATATTACTTATCATAAATTTTCAGCAGGACTATCTGAATATTAGCTGAAGCTAATAAAACTTTTTGTTTCACTTTGCATACATACTAAAAGTTAAATTTTATCAAAAATGGGGTTTTGGATATGTCTTGTTATCATACTGTAAATCCATTACTTCCACTGTTTTTAGGAATAAAATATAATATAAATCTGGTGAATGAAAAATGAACAAAAAAAAAAATCAAATTTACAGATACCAATACAACAGGAAAGGTGTATGTAAGTGCTACTAAAAAGATTTCTGGCTCAGTGTATGAGAAACAATCAGGCACGGATAGATAGATAGATAGATAGATAGATAGATAGATAGATAGATAGATAGATAGATAGATAGATAGATAGATAGATAGATAGATAGATAGATAGATAGATTATATTATGATTGATATGAGTTATATTTAACCACAAATGACTGGTGTTAATTAATCCTTTTGCCCTTCCTGCATTTTGTCTGTTTGGTCAGTGTTTTTAGATATGCTGTGTCACAGCTGATTTGGGGCATTTAATATTGGATGTCTTGAGTTACAGAGCAGTGGTGTGCATTGAGGTCATGGTGATAAATATCCTGACAGCAGTTCTTTGGTTTTGTCCTCAGGCAGGACAGCCACTAACTGCTCTGTCAACAATGGGGATTGTGATCATGAATGTCACGAGAGTGAGGATGGTCTTGGCCGCACATGCAGTTGTATTAAAGGATACCAATTACAAGACAACTCTAAAAAATGCATTGCCAAAAGTAAGTTACCTCAACAAAATGCAAATATAAACAATATAGTTTGTGCTTATTGCAAATACACTGATGATTTTTTACACTGGTGATTTTGTATCCACAGTGCACAAATTAATGCTTAGATATTTGCACGTGTATTCGAGACTGTACATCTGCATTTGTGGATATTCATAAGACTTAGAAAATGTCTTTTTATAAGTCTTCGTGCAACATTTATTCACAGATGTGGGCATGAAGTCATATAATTGATATTTCTATAAATATATGCTCATTAAAAACTATATGAACATAAAAATTATCTTCAAATAATTTCTACCATTTGGTAGATAAATCTGTGTGATCTATGTGCATTTTTGTCATTTACAGATGAGGCTTCATGTGGCCAGATTCGGATCGCAAAGTCATCTTATATTAATAAGCCTTTAGTTGGTTTACAGCCGTGGGTAATAGGAGGTACAGTTGGCAAAAAGGGAGAGAGTCCCTGGCAGGTATTTTTGATTCATTTGTAATATCTGCGTAATCATATTTAATAATGCCAAATGTTTTATCAGAGCTAATCCAGACAATTATCATATGTTATACCAAATATTCAGCCAAATCATTTTGTGTATTCTGTAGGCTCTTATACTCAATCATTTGGGCAAGTTTCATTGTGGAGGAGTTCTGATTGATGAAAACTGGGTTCTCACTGCTGCTCACTGCCTAGAGAAAAGTACACGGTTCAGTGTCAGGCTGGGTATGTAAGACAATTTGATAAATATTTAAGTAGTCCTTCACAAAGTAAGTTAGGCTTTTTATCCTCCCTTATATTTAAGTTTTTAGAAGATGCATTACTAAAGCAATTTGCCACAAAAAAAGTGCTAGAACACATAGCTTAGAGTGATGTTGTTTATTAAGCTTAGGACTCATAAGTGAAAAGAAATATCAAAAGACAGTCTAGATACAGTGTTATGTTCCCTTAAAAAGCATATTAATTCCACTCATGGTGTCCCAACTATTTGACGGATAGCAGTGAAAGCATCCTGAGAAATTACTTTGTTTCTGTGACAGTCCTAGTCTCTATAAACAACAACAAATGAATAAGGAAGCAGCCTTCCTTTTTTAACCAATCATAAAACATAGCCATCCATAAACACTTTCTGGCTTTGAATTCTAATTGTATGGCCATCTCTCCAGGTGACTACGACCGATTTAGGATTGAAGGATCTGAGATGACTCTTCCTGTAAAACAATCTATTGCCCACCCACAATACAACCCTTTCACTGTGGACAATGATATAGCTCTGTTGCGCTTGGCTACACCAGCCAAATTTTCCACATACATACTCCCAGCATGCCTCCCTAGCCAGAACCTGGCCGAACGAATGTTGCATCGTAACGGTACTGTCACAGTCGTCACTGGCTGGGGGAAGGACAACGAGACCTCTCATCGCTACAGTTCAACTCTCAACTTCATTGAAATTCCAATTATAGACAACAAAGAGTGTTCCAGGCATATGATGAACAACCTCACTCAGAACATGCTTTGTGGGGGAGTGCTGGGGCAAATCAAAGATGCTTGTGAGGGGGACAGTGGGGGTCCCATGATGACACTGTTTCATGATACATGGTTCCTCGTAGGCCTGGTGTCTTGGGGAGAAGGCTGCGGGCAAAAAGACAAACTTGGCATCTACACCAAAGTGTCCAGCTATTTGGACTGGATAGATAGTGTTCGTCAGGGGTGGAATAAAGTTTAGACGCCTACCTTTCTACCCTGTTTTTCCTATTACAGAAAATATAAATCAGAAAACTCAGTGTGCTCCCTATAGCTCTTTGGTGTATAGAAATTGACATTTAATAAACACATTAATTAAAACTGCTCTTATGTTCCTGTTATCCGCATGTTTAGGGAAAGTAATGCTGTCAGTACATAAAGTAGACAAATGTTACACATTATGTTTTAATGAGGCTCTAAAATGAACACACACCTTCATAGTCCCATTATTTGATTCCTCTATTGGGTAACACGAAAGAATAAAAAAATACTGTAAAAGAGGACTTAACATATAATGTTATTTAAAGGAACACTCCACTTTTTTTGGAAATAGGCTCATTCTCCAACTCCCCCAGAGTTAATAAGTTGAGTTTTACCGTTTTTGAATCCATTCAGCCGATCTCTGGATCTGGCGAGAGCACTTTTAGCATAGCTTAGCATAGATCATTGAATCCAATTAGACCAGTAGCATCGCATTCTAAAACGATCAAAGAGTTTCGATATTTGTCCTATTTAGAACTTGACTCTTCTGTAGTTATATCGTGTACTAAGATCGGCGGAAAATGAAAAGTTGCGATTTTCTAGGCTGATATGATTAGGAACTACTCTCATTCCGGCGTAATAATCAAGGAACTTTGCTGCCGTAACATGGCCGCGGCAGGCGCAGTGATATTACGCAGCGCCTGAAAGTAGTCCCCAGGGGTAGTAGTTAGTTCCTAGAGTAGTGAGAGTAGTTCCTAATCATATCAGCAACAAAATCGCAACTTTTCATTTTCCGCCGATCTTAGTACACGATGTAACTACAGAAGAGTCAAGTTTTAAATAGGACAAATATCGAAACTTTTTGATCGTTTTAGAACGCGATGCTACTGGTCTAATTGGATTCAATGATCTATGCTAAGCTATGCTAAAAGTGCTCTCGCCAGATCCGGAGATCGGCTGAATGGATTCAAAAATGGTAAAACTCAACTTATTAACTCTGGGGGAGTTGGAGAATGAGCCTATTTCCAAAAAAAGTGGAGTGTTCATTTAAGACATGCTAAAATACAGTTCTACAATACAATGTACAGCATTCAACAAAGACATGTTAGATTTGTTAAACGATTTAAGAAATTTTGGGATGACCTTTATGGATTTATACTATTTTTTAACCTGACAGTGGCAAAATACAGCAAAGCATTCAACTGCATCAGAAAACATGCCATGGGGACATTCCTGAGAATGGACAATTACAGATCTAACATAATTCACTTTCAAAACAATATTATACTGAGTAAAGGAATACTTTATAGAAAAAAGAAATAAAGAGATATAAACAAAATTTTAAAATGGACTCTTTTATACAAAAGCATACAATTGCACTTTGATGAATACCCTCTCTGTGGAAGGGTAAAGTGGAAGAACTGCTTTGTTTTGTTTTTTGTTTTTTTTTGTGCTGCATTTATATAAAATACTTAAGTATTTATCTTTTCTTTTCATGCAGCCTATATTAAATAAAATCCTACTGAGATAATTATTTAGGAAGGTAATGTATAATTGTGATGCTTCTAGCAATTTGGAGGTCTTCTAGGTTTGTTAGAGGGATGCCTCTGAAAAAAAGATTTTTAAAAAGTTTAGCAGAAAAAGGCTTTCTTAGGAGCCCTAATCCTGCTTTAATAACCTAAAATCAGTCAAAATGTAGGGTGGTACATTATGATGATTATATTTCTACATATAGGCCTATCATGATTATATTTCTTATATAACCTATAATTTGTAAACACATATATAGGCTAAATGGTAAATATAAATAATATTTATATAATGTATATAAATGGTAAATTTAAATAATGTTTAGATCGACAAACTGTACTGTATAAGATTTCTTTCTAACTGTGTCTGTGTGTAATTTTATTTTTATTTAATACTACATTTTTATTTTAAAATATAATAGTATTATCACACTTTATAATCATTTAAGGCACATATCGTTATTATTGTTATTATAAGGTATTCATTATTTGCAGCAAGCTTGAAGAGCGACAAGACTGAAGCCTTAGCTATTATAATGCCCTGAAGATTGAGAATGTCATATCAGAAAATGTTGGTATGAAGTTAAAGTGGAGAGAGGTTAGATCTATGGCTGGCCGACCTCCTGATCTTCAGCTCCTGTTCATATTGCTCCAGCTGAGTCCAGAATCCAGGGTTAGGCTCAACTACCGATCGGGCACTTTTTACTACCTGATAGAACAAATAGGAATTACAGAAGAGAAATGGGAACTACAGAAGTAGTAAACAACATTAAATTATGGCATAAAAATCTAGAATGCTATGGCATTCTATTATCAATTACACTGCATTCAGTAATGATTAGAATATGAGTGATGTATATTTTGATGTCTTGTGGCCGCCCTTTATTTTGTGCTTTTTATATTCATTATATATTATAGTTTTGTTTTGTTTAGTTTTACCTTGCTGCCTATATGTCTGCTTTTCCTTATTATAATTTAAACCAGTAAAATATCAGCAACCAAGAAAAATAATTAATGACTGCACATATAATAAAGTTTCAAATACCTATTTAAAGAAGGGGGAAAAAAAAAACTTTAATGTAAAAAGAACTTACACACAAGCTGCATGTGTCCTGACTAGAACAGTTTCATATCAGACTTCAATTTGACATAAACACTATTCATACCTGGAAGGCATCTGTCAAGGTGAGACCCTGGTGCTTCATTAAATAGGCCACACAGACAGTAGCTGAGCGACTGCGTCCATTCTTGCAGTACACAACAGTGCGGCCTCCCCGTTCTGCCTCACTGGCTATGGCATCAGCACAGTGGTCAAAATACTTGTAGAGGTCTTCTTGAGGGTCATCATATACAGGTACACGCAAAGTGCTTACCCGCATAGAGGGAAAGGGTTGCTGCTTGGAAACATTAATACAAAGAGTGACCTCCTCCTTCTGGATAAGTTCATTGCTACAGGCTGACCGGGCATTACTGATCAGCAGACAGTCTGTAACTGTGCTTAACTGCAGCATCTCTAACTATATGCTTGCATTTATTTGACTATGTGACTATATGAAGGAACATCATAAGTACTGAATAATCATTATAATCACAGGTCCACTGGGTCCTGCATTCACAGTGGGAAATAGCTTAATGTTTCATTTAATATATGTAGTTATTTCATTTAAGTTCTGAAGATACTAATGTTATTACAATAGAGGTAGATGCATACAGTAGATCAGATACTAAATTAGTATATACTGCATCAGTAAGGAGAATGGTCAGATGTTTCAACCTCGTCTTAATGCCCTTACACAGACAAGTCTTGTGAGCTGTTGATTAAAGAGAGGAGAGAACATTATTTGTTTAGAACAAACACACACAAAGGTAAAACAATAAAGGGAACAACACTTTTGTACAGCAACCTGAATGTACAGTAAAGTATTGAAATTGTTCACTGGGCAAGCTCCAACACTATGTTTAATGCTGCCTTCACGTGCTATCGGAATTATTCTAAATACGAGTTTCCTAATCGGAAATTGGACGTGAACGGCTTCTCAAGTCGTATTTACTACTAGGAAATTCGGAAATAATTTTGATACCCGAGTTTCCGATTTGGGCGGGTGATAAACTTTAAACATGGTGGAGGGGACAACCATTGCTGCTGTCAATTCTGTTCTCACAACTACATCCCTTTGTCTTGTTGCTAAAGTAGTGTATAGGCTAGATATGAACGATCAGTCGAAGCATATTTTATGTTTTATACGCAGTGAAATAAGCATGTATTTGACCGAAATTCCAGAATTGGCAGCAAGCTGCACGTGTAGCGCGGTGAATGTTTATATGATTGTCAACTAATGGGACGCTACATTTGATCCTTTCCTACATTAAAGCACTTTAATACGACAAGCTCGTAATCACGACTTCATAAATGGGAAATAGGAAATTTACAATAGCATGCGAAGGCAGCATAACAGCGCGGATATGCTTAAAGTGTCTTCACGTCATATTAGAAATTCCCGCAACTGCGAGATTCCAACTTGTAAAAAGCGTTCATGTCCTCGTAGAACTCGTAATTACTTGTGAACTGGGAGTTTTCTGAGAGCTACTGGTGCGTTCAAGTCATGTCGGATACATCGTATTTACGAGTTGAACGCCACCACAAAGTCGTTGGAAACTTGACATTTTCTTTAAGAACTTATACCACGTGATCGCTATACCACATGACCACCGCAGGCTCTGTTTAGGCGTTAGATAGTGTTGCCATAGAAAAGCATAATTCCGAGTCTGAGGACGTGAACAGCTCCGAGTACAACGTCACGTGTTGTCATCTCAAAATTACGGTAATTACGATATGGCGTGAAAGCAGCATTATGCTCATCCCACCTTCATTCAAAACACGACAAAAACACTGAGCTCAGATTAAGAAACCATTCTGACCTGCAGATTAGGCATGGGGATGATCCTCGAAGCGGATGTGCCAGAGCTCCATCATCCTGACCGCCACAACAGTCCCAATGACAGGGAAAACGTGCAGTGAACGCACATGCAGCTAATTTACCCCGCCCATATATGCCAATAATCGCCTTCCTCTCCTTCAGTAACCAGTGAAGGATTAAAAATAGCTACATTAACGTTACTTGAAACCTAAACTTGACATACAGTTGACCCAATCTAGATTTTATGTGCATGCTTACGTTTTGTCGCTGAAAACAAACTAACAAACTAACAAACAAAAAGTTTGGCCTTTACAGTCCAAATAATTCAGCAGTTTAATAATTTATCGCCGTTGCAACACAATTTGTTGGCAAAAGTCTATATGAAAAAATTAAGATCTCACCGTCTGTTTATTTATGGCAATCGAATCGTAGCCCCACCTAATGGACAGTTGTGTATTCCAAATTTAAAGAAATAGTTCAGTGTCATTGTATGTAAAATACACTTTCTCAGTTTTCATTTTATGTTAACTGAAGCTAGGACGTCATATGTGTTTAGAATGAGGTGAGAGTAAGTAGACAAGAGTAAGCAGAAATGCTGGGTTAACTAACCCAAATAATCAAACAAATAACTAAATAAATAAGCAATATTAAATAACAGTAATGATATGACTACTTATAAATAATGCGTAGTATGTAACAACATTTGTTCTGCACCGCATTTGACTGACACGTAAATAAGCAGTGAGTGACGCAGTTCTCTGAAGCGTCTAAACTGCCTTAAATCACACAAGAAGAAGAAGAAGACGCAGTTCTCCCGCCGAAGCGTCTGACGTCATGACGTCGTTTCGGAGTTCAAAGCAACGAGGAGAGCGGAAGCCTCGAGATGGAGGCAGGGGGTTAATTAAACGCGAAAAATAGCGAATTAACGCGCACTCTGGAGACAGTTGACATTTCATTTTCAGAAAGGCATTACAATAGTCTCCACAAGGAAGAGTCGTGTGTTAAATTTAGATTAATAGACTCAGTCAGCACTGGATATTTTGGGTGAGTTTCTCAAGTATTGACCGGGCGCCATTTAAATACGCTGTGCGGGAGACATGAAAGAAATACCCACACTTACAGCCAGCACACAGCTATCTGCTTCAGCGGACAGATTCTGCACTCAAATAAACACACTTATTTTAAGGAGATTCTGTTCTCGTTCTGCTAGACAGTGAAAATGTGGCCTGTTTGCGAGGGCCTGTGGTAGCATCAGGTATTGTGTTAGCCGGCTAAAGGCTAACAGACCTCGAACTGAAGAGAGACATTTGTCGACCTCGAAACTACAGGTATACATTATGCGTTAGTCGCCAATTCAAGTTTTGTTTTAGCGTCTACATTTAAGAGATGCATGTCTTTAATAATTGACTCGTGTTTTAGTAAGTTTTAAATTGAGCTCTGCGTTATTACGTGAGTGCGGTGTGTAACACGCCACCTAAAAAAAGACATTAAACAATTCCCATAAATGTGTTTCTAGCATTCACAAACCCCTCAATGCTACCCAAATTACATTTTTATGTCGAACATTTCAAGTCCGGGCCTATTTTACTTGCGAAAGTGCACAATTGCACAGGATGTACGATATGTTTTTTCCATTAACAGCTCTTAAATTCAGTCCTTTTTCAGAAATACAGTAGCATCGACTTAACTTTCAGAAAATTTTAAATTAAACTATATACTGCATTTATGACGAATACACGTTTAGTCATACTGATAATAAAGTGTTCTCCCTTTTCATCTTAAGTACATGTTTCTTACATCGTTAACTTATGTGTTAATGGAGGGGCTGATTACTTGTGTAGAGAAGAACTGGGTACTGTTTGAATTTGCTTTGTTTGTTTGTTTGTTTTTTGTCCCCCCCCCCCCCCCCCCCTTCTCCCTCTTCATAAATTAATCATTTGCATAAGCTTTAAGGGTACACTAGGACAGTGCTTCCCAATTGGTTTTGTTCTGGTCCCAAATTTTACATTGAACTTGATAACATTGTTACACCAATAAAAGTAGGCTAAATTTAAGGAGCGAATCAAGTAATAATGTCTCTTAAGCTATTGACTACATTATCACGTTTTACAGTGCAAGTAACAAAGTTGGTTATTGTATTTTAAGACAAAATTGCTCTGAAAATATACAGATCATATCTCTCATTTTTATTTACTTGCGACCCACCAGTTGAGAGTCACTGCTCCAGAAGTTTTTTTTTTTCTTCATGAAGGGACAACAGCTATTCTGTCTATGGTGCAATTTTGTTGCTCTGAGATGTCCGATACACATACCCACAAAAAATGTGTGTGTGTATACATACATGAGTACATGAATGTGTTTTCCTAGGCATTAGCAGCATCGTTCACTCTTATAACACGGGGTAGTTTTAACGGTTTAGTACACATATCTTACAGTGGATTTGACCCAAGTAAGCTCTAATGATGTCCAAGTAGGATACATGAGTTGTATTTGTGTCGAGAGAAGTAATCCATCATTGAGATCTCCTTTCTTATTTTATGAGTGAGCTAACAAGAAACTGACATGATTTCATGTTTGTTTGTTTGTTTGTTTGTTTTGGGGGGGGGGGTGTTGGTGTTGGCTTGTTTTTGTTTTTTAGGAAAACAATGTTACAGAGTGCAAATGTAAATCTACTTTTTAGGAATTAAATTTCAATAATTGTTCGCCAACATTTGTATACTAATTATTACACACTGTGTATTTAGTGCATACTAATTACAAGTTAACACATTTGTTTAAAATCACAGGGAAATGTATCATGCCTGGTTATATTGAGATAACTAGTGATTTTGAATTTAGTCTTTGGCTTTTACAATGAAATGTACGTGGTATTGAGCCTGTTAGGTGTGCATGGTACCATGAAAACAATTAATTGAATCAGTCACTGATGTAATACTTTTTTTTGTGTGTGTGTGCACTTTTTTTTTTTTTTTGCTTTTTTTTTTTGGAAAAGCAGTGGAGTTGGCACCACCATTTGACCATTTTGATCATAATGGTTTTAATTGGAGGATGTCTTTTAGTGAATGCATATTTTTAATATTTGAAAATGTCAGCTGATGTTTTTTTTTTTTTTTTTTTGAACATTGTTATACTAGGTACATTTATTTTGCTGTCAATGCTTCAAACTACATATGCCTAAATTAGAACCATATTTGTTTTAGATCCTACTCTATTTCATTAATTTAGAAGGGTTACTGTGAAAAACATGATGCTTTTAATGGTATTTTACGCTGTGGTTCCAGATGCTCAACATCAATAAACATTTTTGTAATTTCTCTGGCCATTAATCTGGAAAAAGCTTTTAAATTCAGCTTGGGTTTGCTTTGATATTGCTTGCACCATGCCTCAGCTTGAATTTGGAGCACTTTTTTTTTTTTTTTATGGAAACCAATGTAAAATTGTTATAAAGAATTTCTTTATAATGATTACAAATGCTTTTACCCATTGTGGTCTGTCATGCTTTGTCACTTGTTTACTCTATTTATTCCTTCTAAACACACTTTTCACATCCCAAAGAACTGTTTTGATTAATTACAATGTCTTATTAATTTGATGCTTAAGTTATGCTCAGGTTCACTTATGTAATTAAGTCAGTTTCTTGCACAGTAGAATTAGAGGTGTTTCTTATTTACCAATCGATGGTCTACTCCTTTTTTTATATATATATGAATTTGTTACAGCAAGCTAATTTTGGATTCTGGGAACAAACTTGTTAGCCACAGAAGTTACAGGTTAAATGTGCCAATATTTCAAAACACTTAGTGTTGTTTTAATACTCCAGGTGGTTTGAAATTTGTTAATGTCTTTTCTGTTTTTGTGTCTTTTTTTTCTTGTCTTCTGCAATTGGTTGTTTTGTGTTCATTTAAAGTGAGCCAGTGTAATAAACCCTAAACTCATAGTAAATTTCTTTCTCCTCACATCCTCAGGTGTTACAAAACCGTCACTATGGCAACAGATATTGGCTCACCTCCCCGGTTCTTCCATATGCCTCGGTTCCAGCACCAGGCACCTCGTCAGCTGTTCTACAAGAGGCCGGACTTTGCCCAGCAGCAGGCTATGCAGCAGCTCACTTTCGATGGCAAGCGCATGAGGAAAGCTGTGAACCGCAAGACCATTGATTACAATCCTTCTGTCATCAGATATCTTGAGGTATAAGCCTTACAAAATGTAACAGAGTGTGGCAGTGTAACATCTGGCAAATGTAACATCTGGCAAATTACTCCATTTCAGAATCGATTGTGGCAACGAGATCATCGAGATTTCCGTGCCATTCAGCCAGATGCAGGCTGCTACAATGATGTATGTTTTTACTACTACTTTGCTTGGTTCTCATGTTTATTCTTCAAGTTGATATATTTCTCATACTTTTTTTGCAGCTTGTTCCTCCCGTTGGTATGCTTAATAACCCTATGAATGCTGTTACAACAAAGTTTGTCAGAACCTCCACCAACAAAGTCAAATGCCCTGTGTTTGTTGTGCGGGTAAGTGTAAAGTTTTTGATTTGATGCTTTGTGTTGAAATGCACCATTTCGCAACCCATATGCAGCCTACTCCTTTGGTTATTCTAAACCTTTCATTACCCTTTTCTTGCCTTATAGTGGACTCCTGAAGGCAGGCGACTTGTAACGGGTGCCTCCAGTGGGGAGTTTACTTTATGGAATGGACTCACATTTAACTTCGAGACAATTCTTCAGGTAACCACAGATTTAGATTTGTGGCACACCACCCTTACCTCACAACCTCAGAAGCTTGCTAAAAGGTCCTAATTATCTCTTTTTCTTTTTCTCTCATAGGCTCATGATAGCCCTGTCAGGGCAATGACCTGGTCTCACAATGACATGTGGATGTTGACTGCTGACCATGGAGGTTACGTGAAGTACTGGCAGTCCAACATGAATAACGTCAAGATGTTCCAGGCTCACAAGGAGGCGATTAGAGAGGCCAGGTCTATACACAATCTACCATTTTCTGTAGTTAACCCAAGCCTGTTACTGCCCCTGCAGGGGCAGTGCTCTGCCTGTAGGGGGCTTTCCTCAATGCTGTCAGTTCTGATATACTCTTCCCTGTGCTGCTCAATGTTTATGTCCTTTATTATTGACACATGTGTGTTGTTGTTGCAACACTGCATTTATTTGTCATCTGTGGCTTTTGAGTTATGTATTCTCATCTTTTATATACATAACTTCTATGTACAGAAAAGGTGTATTTTTCACACTTTTAAATAAAGTATTCCCAATTATTTATATTCTAAGGTGATGACATACAGTCTAGAATAAAAAGGGGTGGGGGGGGTGGAATGACCGTTAAAAAGACCCTCAGGGACTAAAGTGTTTGTTGAAAGGGTTTCTTGGAGCCTCCATAGTGGAGGAGATTCTTGCACTGGTCTATTTAAAGGAAACGCACACGACTCTTAAGTTTCAGTTCACAATGGTTTACCAGTGAGACAGGAGCTGTGCTGCCCCTATTGGCCATCAGAGTCTTTGTCATGCTTTCAGTCAGTCCCTAATAAAAATTCTGCCTCTAAATAAAGATTTATAACAATAAATACCTCCAATATTTACTTTTATACAACTCTACGGGTATAAATGCACATGGCAACGTTTTCATCCACATTTAAATCCAGGTTTATAATTCATTGCCACTCCCTTTTATTTTGTTAACTCTGACACAATACAGAGTATGTAATGTCCTTTCTAATGCAATAAAATGCAATTTCTTCTACAATATTTTTAAAAGCAAAAAATGAAGCCACAAATTTAAAGCCTGATGTTATTAGATCATCAAAATGGCTCATGGGTTGAGGTAAAACAGACTGAAGAGAGGCTTTCGCTCACTTCAGTGGTTTATTTCTGCTTTTTCCTGTGCTTTAAAAGAAATTGAGTACATAGTAAGAAGATCTGAGTACTGTGGGTAATGTTTGTACTTTATGGTGTTAGGTGAATTGATACGTCCGCCTTATTTGTGTGTAGAAATAGCAAAATAATGGTGTGTTTAGAGGTCAAAAGAGTACGTTGGTGAACTGAGGCAGGCTCAGTTTTGCCAAATGCTTGAACCAGCTTGTGTGCCCTCTGGAAGGAAGATCAGTCTGTGTAGGGATGATTGTATTTGAAACATACTTGATTATATTTATTAATTGAACTAAAGTAATTACCTGTCATGTGCACATTGTATTTTCTGATGTTGTATAGCATGGATCAGAATACAGAGAAATGTGCAGTCAGTGTTAAATATGTCTTTAATTTTAGCTCGTGGTATTAGAGATGCATTTAAGCAAGTTATGATAGGATTGTTCCGTAGAGTGAGTTGTCTGCTAAGGAGATGGATGGTTCCTTGTCAGATCCACTCAATGGGCCCCCGCAGGGTGTAAGGTGTTCACCCCACAGAGAACTGCTATTTTATCCTTCATTGTTGATTCTCTCCCTGCTGTGTCTTCAGTTTCTCTCCTACGGATAATAAATTTGCCACTTGCTCTGATGATGGAACTGTACGCATCTGGGACTTTCTCCGCTGTCATGAGGAAAGAATTCTGAGAGGTATGTTATATAAGATGTGGAGATATTCACAAACGCTTTCCTTTAAACAAAATGACACTGTCATCTGGGTTCACAAACAGAGTCTTCACATTACCTTTCACACACATCTGTTAACTTTTGATTTTTTTATTTTGCTTTTTTTTTGGTCATTTACATGGGTCTGCAATTTATTTAAATATTCATTAGACTTTGTTTGAGATTGTAACTAATATTTGACAGATCAAGCACTGAACCTGGTTAAATCCTTTTATAATATCTAATGATGAAGACCGTTCCCTGTATGTTGACAGTGTTTTGTACCTTTGTAAGGAATGCATTTTATTTCTGTTGAATTTTCAAATATTAAAAAAACCCTTCTCAATATTTCTGCACACTATTTGGTGGTTGCGACTAATAACCCCCTGTTTTATAGTATTATATTTACTAAACATGCCTGAGTTAATAATGTAGGGCACTGTTGCTGTAGTACTACAGCCAAGCAATCTGAAAAAATTATTTTGCAGTAGAAAAGGGTAGATATCTTTTCTCAAATAAAATCATTTGTTCTTTCTTCAGTCTTTCTTTCAAACAGATTATCAAGTCGAACGATGAACAGCTGTCTAAAAATTGTTACTACCCACTTGTTGACTCTTAGTTTAAAAAGTTCCTTTTGCCATAATTTAAAATATTTGTGTTTATTGCAATGCAATGAAGCTGAGGTATTGGTCTTTTTCAATATCAACAACATGTATAAATGTGTAACGTATAACCTGACCTGTACCATTTAAAAAATTAACCTTAAATGCACAGACATCATCACATGATAAACTTTTCAAATGTTTCAAACGGTTTAAAAAATACAATACCTAAATTTTTTTTATCATTTTTCTATTGTTCAATAATAGTACCAGTCAAATGTTATGTCAGATTTAGCATGTGTGTGTGTGCGTGTGCGCACATTTGCAAGAGAGTGTAAGTAATGCAAAGAATTTATGATTGTCTGTATATTGAAACTTTCTGGTAAAATAAAGATAAAAAACCTTGTGCATAATACCTGTACCTGTTAAGCCAGTGAAAAAAAACACCCTGAATTCCAAACATTTATTAAAGTGAGGGGAGGGTCAGGTTGGGTGGATTACATTTCAAACTCAATTAAGGAAGGCATTAAGGAATATTGTTGTTTTGACAGTTAAGTGTTCAGACTTAGGACTATAATCAAAGAAACACATTATGTGAAAAGAATAGATTTACACATTGTAAGACCTTTCACACTAAATAAAATGTTTCTCCACTTGTGTGAATGCTGCATGTCTTTGAGCTATGGCACTGTCCCATTTGCAGTGATCTGGACTTGTATAAACAATTGAAAAAAAAAAATATATATATATATATATATATATATTTCGCTCTAAATAACTTGAATTAACTGCAGACTTTACTCCTTTTCCTCGTGTTTGTGCAAATGCACAAGTATCTCAATCAAATAAAAACGGCTATTAAGAATTCATGCAGCTTTACCCAGACATTATGAATAAATCTCATGCTCACTTAATTGTTTTTGTGACATCAATTGCACAACATACCCTTTAAAATATTGCTGCCTTTATTCGCTAGTCAAAGTGTGCCGCTTCTCAATATGATATATATGATTTTGCTGATTCAGTGGCATGACTCAATACGACATGGAGTTTAATGCAATATATATATATATATTTTTTTTTTTTTGTTCTGGCTGTTACTTAGATTGTCTTTGCTCTTTATAGAATTGTAATCAAGTATAGCATACCTATGATTGATATGTAATGCTAAATTTATGATCAAAGGTTAAAAAAGTGTTACTCTAACAATGTTGCTCTGAAATAGGAAAGAAAAATGTCTGCAAATGTTTCTTTTTTAATGTGTTTCCAGGTCATGGAGCAGATGTGAAGTGTGTCGATTGGCATCCCACGAAGGGCTTGGTGGTGTCCGGCAGCAAAGACAGCCAGCAACCTATCAAATTTTGGGACCCAAAGACTGGACAAAGTTTGGCCACACTGTAAGTTAGCAGACGCCTGTAAAACTCAAAAATATTGTAATCTTTGTTGCCCATGCCCGAATGGTTTGTTAACAGATGAGGTAAGCCTTTCGACAACAGAAAATTTGTTGCATTGCTAATCTTGGTTTGGGTTTGAGTTTGAGTATTTAATAAAGAAAGAGAGATTAAGAAGGGCTATTAGTTTTGTGTCTTGTGTTGTGTTTTGTCCTTAGACATGCACATAAAAACACAGTCATGGAGGTGAAGTGGAACCTTAATGGCAACTGGCTGTTGACGGCATCACGTGACCATTTATGTAAACTGTTTGACATTCGCAACCTCAAAGAGGAGCTGCAAGTTTTTAGAGGACATAAGAAAGAAGCCACAGGTATAATCCTAATGAGAATGTAAATAACATAAATCTCCTGCAGGTGAAGCAGTGTGTTGTATACTTATACGTTGTATGCATATACATTTTCTCTTTTTGATTGCAGCTGTAGCTTGGCACCCAGTTCATGAAGGCTTGTTTGCCAGTGGAGGCTCTGATGGATCACTGCTATTTTGGCATGCAGGGTAAGCGATGTTCAGATCCTCTCTGTACTGTTTAACCATATACGGTAGCATTAGTCAAAAAGTAATACTTTGTGGAGTCATTTCAATTGTGTGTTATTTGACTGCTGAAGTTGTTGAAATATTTTGCTAGTGTGGAGAAAGAAGTGGGAGGAATGGAAATGGCTCATGAAGGAATGATCTGGAGTTTAGCCTGGCATCCACTGGGCCACATCTTGTGTTCTGGGTCTAATGACCATACCAGGTAAGTGTGTGTCAAAAAACATGCATGTGTCTATTAGGGTTGTTATATTTACCAAAATTTCCGTAGTTAGTACCAATACATGTGAAATTTTACAATTCTCAATACCAGTTTTTTTTAACCACAGCCAAAAAATAAATATGCTACTGAACACACTCCTTTATTTATAGCTAAATTTTAATACACAAATTAAATGTCCCATGCAGTTAAGTAAATGGTGAAAACAAAGAAATGAATGATTATGAACCTAAAATGCTCTAGTTTGCATAGACTCTAGCTCATTGCTCTGTTATCACTTCCACAGCAAATTTTGGACAAGGAATCGGCCGGGGGACAAGATGCGGGACAGATACAATCTGAACTTGTTGCCTGGAATGTCAGAAGATGGAGTAGAGTATGGTTAGTATTCCTTGACCTCATGCAATTTAAAAGCCCTATAGAGGATTTACATATTAATTCATAATGCTTTATTTTGGGTAATTCTAGATGACATAGAGACCAATAGTGTTGCAGCCATTCCTGGCATGGGGATCCCAGAACAACTGAAGGCTGCCATGGAACAAGAACAAACTGGTTAAGACACTAATACATGCTCAGTCATTGTCAATATTTATTGAAGTTCAGTTGGTTGGTTATATATAATTGGTATTTATGTGCTCAGGCAAAGAGATGGTGGCAGAGCCTGAGATGAGCATTCCAGGGCTGGACTGGGGAATGGAAGAGGTCATGCTGAAGGACCAAAAAAAGCCCCCGACTAAAAAGGTTCCTTATGCAAAGCCAATTCCAGCTCAGTTTCAACAGGTCAGTATGATCATCTAATACATATGTTTTGGTAGCACTGTCAGCAGTGATTGGTAATACAGTCACTCCCACTGGCCACTTTGGCGGGTTGAATTTTGTATAGCCTGCAGTAACAGCTCGACATTAAAGGAACACTCCACTTTTTTTGGAAATAGGCTCATTCTCCAACTCCCCCAGAGTTAATAAGTTGAGTTTTACCGTTTTTGAATCCATTCAGCCGATCTCCGGATCTGGCGATAGCACTTTTAGCATAGCTTAGCATAGATCATTGAATCCGATTATGACCAGTAGCATTGCGTTCAAAAATGACCAAAGAGTTTTGATATTTGTCCTATTTAAAACTTGACTCTTCTGTAGTTATATCGTGTACTAAGACCGGCAGAAAATGAAAAGTTGCGATTTTCTAGGCTGATATGATTAGGAACTACTAATCACTGCGCCTGCTGCGGCCATGTTACGGCAGCAAAGTTCCTTGATTATTACGCCGGAATGAGAGTAGTTCCTAATCATATCAGCCTAGAAAATCGCAACTTTTCATTTTCTTTCATTTTCTTTTTATTTCTTTTGATGATTAGAGCTTACAGCTCATGAAAGTCAAAAATCAGTATCTCAAAATATTAGAATATTTACATTTGAGTTTGAATAAATGACCATCCCTACAGTATAAATTCTGGGTATCTCTTGTTCTTTGAAACCACAATAATGGAGAAGACTGCTGACTTGGCAATGATCCAGAAGATGAACATTGACACCCTCCACAAAGAGGGTAAGTCACAGAAGGTCATTACTGAAAGGTGTGGCTGTTTACAGAGTGCTGTATCAAAGCATATTAAATGCAAAGTTGACTGGAAGGAAGAATTTGGGTAGGAAAAGGTGCACAAGCAACAGGGATGACTGCAAGCTTGAGAATACAGTCAAGCAAAGCCGATTCAAACACTTGGGAGAGCTTCACAAGAAGAGAAATAAAGCTGGAGTCAGTGCATCAAGAGTCACCACGCTCGGACGTCTTCAGGAAAAGGGCTTCCAAGCCGCTTCTGAACCAGAGACAACGTTAGAAGCGTCTTACCTGGGCTGTGGAGAAAAAGAACAGGACTGTTGTGCAGTGGTCCAAAGTCCTCTTTTCAGATGAAAGTAAATCTTACATTTCATTTGGAAATCAAGGTAGAGTGGAGAGGCACAGAATCCATGTTGCTTGAAGTCCAGTGTGAAGTTTCCAAAGTCTGTGATGATTTGGGCTGCCATGTCATCTGCTGGTGTTGGTCCACTGTGTTTTCTGATGTCCACAGTCAACACGGCCATCTACCAGGAAATTTTAGAGCTTTCATGCTTCCTTCTGTTGACAAGCTTTATGGAGAGGCTGATTTCATTTTCCAGCAGGACTTGGCACCTGCCCACACTGCCAAAGGTACCAAAAGCTGGTTCAATGACCATAGTGTTACTGTGCTTGATTGGCCAGCAAACTTGCCTGACCTGAACCCCATAGAGAATCTATGGGGTACTGTCAAGAGGAAGATGAGAGACACCAGACCCAACAATGCAGATGAGCTGAAGGCCACTATCAGAGAAACCTGGGCTCTCATAACACCTGAGCAGTGCCACAGACTGATCGACTCAATGCCACGCTGCATTGCTGCAGTAATTCAGGCAAAAGGAGCCCCAACTAAGTATTGAGTGCTGTACATGCTCATACTTTTCCTTTTCATACTTTTCAGTTGGCCAAGATTTCTAAAAATCCTTTCTTTGTATTGGTCTAAAGTAATATTCTAATATTTTGAGATACTGATTTTTGACTTTCATGAGCTGTAAGCTCTAATCATCAAAATGAAAAGAAATAAACATTTGAAATATATCAGTCTGTGTGTAATGAATGAATATAATATACAAGTTTCACTTTTTGAATGGAATTAGTGAAATCAACTTTTTGATGATATTCTAATTATATGACCAGCACCTGTATGTATGTATGTATGTGTATATATATATATATTAGGGGTGGCACGGTACATGAAAAAACACCCGAACCGTTCGGTTCGCTTGTCTCGGTTCGGTTCGTGTGCGTCGCACGGTTCGATGCATGCGCAATGTAGCCCCGTTCTCAGACAGTTTTGCCTCAGACAGTTTTGCGCGAACATACAGTGACTATGTGCTGATTCTGAACGCGTCTCTTTAAAGGCTTGCGCACTCAACTGTTTGCGAAAAGGAGCTTTGTGCTCGAGTATCCTAACGTTACCTCTCTCATTCGGCACAAATCCAAATATTGCATAATATTTCCATATTTGTGATGTAACGTATCTGAATGCGAAACTATAATTTATTATGTAAATGATAGGCTTTGTACTTCAGTCGCGTTCCAACGGTGACACAGAGGCGCGCGTGCTGATGTTTGGCTCAATGAATTTTATTTTGATAAAGTGCCAACTACGTTGTCAAGTTAGCAACGCTGGGACTGATGTGTTTTGTGTATGCGTGTGTGTGTGCGTGCGTGCGCACGCTCCGGCGCGGTCACTTCAACTGTTTCCTTATACCAGCAGAATCAACTTTAAATACATATTGTCTTATTAATAATCACTGTATAAAGGTCTGCTTTTATTTGTGTACACTCACAATGAAAACAAAACAGATTATATATATATATATATATATATATATATATATATATATATATATATATATAACGTGTAATAATATTTAGTATTTTCACATCTTAATTGGAAAAAATTGTAATTTGCACTACTGTCTGTTCGAAATAAATGAAAAGAAACCGAGCATAGTAGATTCCCCCCCAGCAACCCCCACGTTGAACCGAAATCGTACCGAACCGTGACAACCGAACCGAGGTACGTACCGAACCGTGACATCTGTGTACCGTGCCACCCCTAATATATATATATATATATATATATATATATATATATATATATATATATATATATATATATATATATATATATATATATATGTGTGTGTGTGTGTGTGTGTATGTATATATGTATGTGTATTATATAGGGGTTATATTAGGGGTTGAACGACTTAGGATTTTTTTACAGTTGACTTTTATGTGATGAAAGTAGAGTCGAAGTCGACTAGTTGCTGATGACGTCATTAATGAACAAATAAGTCTGGAGCTGTGACAAACACCTTGTGCACAGCTATGACATATGACACAGTGCTGCCCACATGGCTATTGCTCCTATAACAGCTAATTTGTATCAGTTCTTTTGTCTTTGGGTCATTATATTTCTCACAGATTTTTGCTTGTTCTAAATCAGATACAGATAAAGTAGCACAGTAAAGATTACTTTCATATGAATGTATTAGTGAGAGCAATTGCATGTGTGAAATAATTCTACCTGGCAGCGACTCTACTAGTAGTGAAGCTATGGGATTTAGTTAAGAAATATATGCTTGAACTTTTCAGTTTCTAAACTATTTTATTGAGAAATCACAAAACAGTGTTGACAATACATTTACATGCTGAAAGATTCTGTGCACGTGCAATCTGCGCCTGATGTACGTGCTACTGTCTTTAGCCTATGTGTGTGCGTTACAGAGCAGCAGCGCATTATATTAGAATGGCGATTAACTAACCTGTACTATAAGCTGTTTAAAACGTGCATTCTCCTGTTCAATTTCGAGCATCCAGTAAAATAATCATGTCTTGTGGAGCGCTTTCAGAGTATGCATTTATTTGTCATTTTAACGTTTGGAAACGAAGCGAAAATGTGGAAGAGATTTCTTATACTGTTGCACCCTCTGTAGGACCAGCGACTAGTCGACGTCAAGCTTAAAGCGTCATGGCAGAGCATTAAAGTAGACTAGTCGATTAGTCGGTGCAACCCCTAATATATAAATAAATAAATTATACATGATATAACTGATTTAAAACACCAAGCTCATATCATTATTTTTTCTGTTATAATTTTGCAATGTAAATGCATTCATGCTACATTTCAGCATCATTAAACTGTCTGTGTAAATGCATCTAAATGCTGCTTCTTTTTCTTCTGCAGTGGAAATATAATTTTTACTATTGGTAACAGCCCTGTCTAATTGTCTTATTATATTAAGTGAAATTTTTAAGAAAATGTAAAAATTGGAGATGAAAGATGACACATGCATTTAATACATTTATGGGGAAATGGCTTTAAATAAGCAAAAAATTACCTGGAAATAAATTGTAATATGCTATAACTTTAGTCATATAAAACATAATTTCCTAACAACAAAATTGTGGCCAGAGAAAATGCTGAATGGCTAGTAAATTTGGAAAACCACTAACCACAGTGGCTGGTGAGCAAAAAAGTTAATGCCAAGCCCTGACTGCCAGACAGGTTTTGGTCTTATAAGTTATAATTTGGCTAGATGTGTGTTCCTCACTTTTTGATTTACTCATTAGGCCTGGGCAGAGAATAAGGTTCCAGCGATGCCTCCTGGAGAGGTTCCAAAGGAAAGGAAGGATGAGAAGACAGTAGATGGCAAAAAGAAGACCCAAGCAGAGATTGAGCAGGAAATGGCTGCCCTGCAGTATACAAATCCAATGTTGCTTGAGGTCTGCAAATATGATGACATAAAATTTTAGCATTGTGCTTTAAAACTGTAAATAACACTGTATTATGCATATACACTGCTTAATTTATTAATAAAGAAATTGTTTTTGTCCGTAGCAACTGAAGATTGAGCGAATGGCACAGTTACAAGAGCAGGGAATGCCTCCCCCTGCTGGACAGTCAGGGCCAATGCCACCCTTTCCAGGGCAGGGTGGTCCGATGCCCCCTCCAACACAAGGCTTCCCTCAGTCCATGCCTCCACAACAAATTCCGCACAACATGCCTTCAATGGGGCCAGGTGGAATGCCTGGTCCTTTCATACCTCCAGGCCAGATGGGTCCACCAGGACCTCCCATGCACCAGGGTCCCCCTCCTCAGGGCATGATGGGTCCAGACGTGCATGGACCTCCACGTCATCCAGGCGCTCACAGGAACATGGGTCCCCAGGGTCCTCCTGGCATGCCGCCTGGCCCCAGAGGCATGCAAGGACCTCCCCCAACAGGAATGCCCCCAGGTTCTGGTGGACCTCCAGCTAGTATGATGGGACCGCCACCACGGGGACAGGGGCCACCACAGGGAGGAATGATGCATCAGGACATGAGGGGGCCTGTGCCTCATGGAAACATGATGGGTCCTCAGGGACCCATGCCAGGGAGTATGATGGGACCTCCACCCAGGACGCATGGTAATATGCAGGGCATGGGAAATATGCATGGAATGGGGCCTCCTCCAGGGGGTATGCATGGACCACCAAACAACATGCAAGGGCCACCAGGAAACATGCAGGGCCCTCCACCATATATGCAAGGCAAACCACCACACATGGGTGAAGGAAACCGTGGACAGTTCAATCAGGTGAAGAAACAGTTTGGATAAACACATCTATGAATGTTTAGGACAAAAAAGATGTAACTGAATAAAAGTCAGAGTAGATTCTATTGCTGAAATGCATGTCTTTCAGGGACAGAATCCTGGGCCTCAGTCAATGATACATGGAATAGGACAGCAGGGTCCTAACGGAAAAGGTAATACTCGGTGAACAACTCTTGTGGGAAGAAAAGTTATTCATATGCAAGACACTTTAATCAAGACTAGTATGTGAGAGTTAATAATGACTTGTTTGTGTTTCCCTTTCTGTTTGTGCCAGGAGATGGTCCTCGAGGACCACCTAATCACCACATGGGACCCCCACCGGAGCGACAAGGCCCTGGTCAGGGCTCAGATGGAGGCCAGTACTGGGGTGATGATGGGGGTTATCAAGAGGGCTGGAGAAGAGGCCCTGGTGGTCCTGGGCAGGAATACTCTGTAGGTCACAGAGGAATCTCTGGAGGCCCATGGGAGGGCCAGGAAAGGTTTTCCTCACATGATGGAGAGTACATGGGACATGACAGGTATGTTTCATTCAGCACGGTGTAAACCTATAAAGCTGATTTTGTTAAATGGCCAGAGTTCTGTGGATTAGAATCTGAAATTTGTGCCTTGTGACACATCTTTACAGATATGATGGTTATGAGGACACTGGTGAGGAGTTTGACCAGAGGCAGAGACGGCCACCACATGGAGATGACTCGTAAGTGTTACATGCCACCCAAGATGCAATCCACAATTAGCTTAACTGTGTACTGACAGAAAAGTAAAAAAAAACTGCTTTTCAAAAAGATTCTTAAGATAAACATAAGTCTAGGGCAGGGGTGGGCAAACTTTTTGACTCGAGGCAGCATAATATGTGTATGACAAATAAAGCTTTGATTTTTATTTATTTTTTTTTTTAATGAAATTGACACTCTCTACTGTACCGTATGTACACATGTACACACATGGTAGTTCTATTCTTGGACCATCTTTGAATTTTTTATGAGCACTTTGACGCACTGATAAGTTGCATTGATGTACACGTCAATTGATGTTTAAGACATTTTATAATTTCGTTCAGAAATAATGAAACATTCACAAACAATAGAAAAGTATTTATATTCCCCTCCATAAAAAAACTTGTAAATTTAGCAGTGTTCAGGACAGAAAATGGAACGAAAGTAAGTAAAAAAGCAAACGCCAATTATAGTGGCATTCTCTATAAACATTTATTATAAACGCCCAGCCTAAATATTTAAAGCGAAACTAAAACTAGCGGAGTGGTTGCTGGAAAATGCGCAATACAAATGCACTTGCCTTTCTCATTGGTCATGCTCATTGCACTTGACCTGATTACTTTAAATAAGTCACCCCGGAAATTGCAGCACATTTCAGATTATAAAAAAAAAAAAAAAAACATGATTTATAATCCAGAAAATGACTATATCCATTTTCATAAAAAAAAAAAAAAAACAGAGTTTTAGCTAAATAAAACAACAAATTATTTCCATATTTTCCCACAAAATCACAGTGATCGTGAGCAGGAGGATAAACTGGCATTTGTTCTCCTACTGTAAAGTCTACAGAGCATTTTAAGTCAAGTCACCTTTATTTATATAGCGCTTTTAACAATACAGATTGTCAAAGCACTTAACAGTATCAAATTGGAGGATAGAGTGTCAGTAATGTATAATAAAATTAAACACTACATTTTCAGTCAATGGCATTTCATTATTGAATTCAGAGATGTCATTGATTAGCTCAGTTTAGTTTAAATAGTGTCTGTGAAATCAAATTGACGATAATTGCTAGATTTTAAGCATTTTTAAAACAGTAGGCTACCAATACAAGGCATTTTTTAAAACAAATTAACACTTTAACATTTTTAAAAGTAACTATTTACAATTGTGCCAGTTTAGCACAAGATGTATATTTAGATTTTTTGATTTTGTATTTGAGCTCTGCGGCTTGGATGTGGCGTCCATCAAAAATAGACTAGGCACCTATCTTTAGCGAAGTGGCAGAGAGCCGCTCCTGTGATGCGGCACGAGTCGCGCAAAGGAGTAAATCAGGGGTTATATACCGCACTACAGGCTATACAAGAAATTTCCCGGTGTTAAATCAACACAGCTTGGTGTATATTATGGGTTGCACCAACTAATCGACTAGTCGACTTTAATGCTCTGCCATGACGCTTTAAGCTTGACGTCGACTAGTCGCTGGTCCTATAGAGGCCGCAACAGTATAAGAAATCTCTGAAGGACTTCCACATTTACACTCCGTTTCCAAACAGTTAAAATGACAAATAAATGCATACTCTTAAAGCGCTCCACAAGACGTGTGATTTTTCTGGATGCTCAAAATTGAACGGGCTTATAGTACAGGTCAGTTAATCGCTGTTCTAATATAATGCGCTGTTGCTCTGTAACGCACACACATTGGCTTCAGACAATAGCGCGTACATCACGTGCAGATCGCGCGTGCACAGAATCGTTCAGCGTGGAAATGTATTGTCAACACTGTTCTGCAATTTCTCAATAAAATAGCTTAGAAACTGAAAAGTTCAAGCATATATTTCTTATTAACTAAATCCCACAGCTTCAGTACTAGTAGAGAGTAGCTGCCAGGTAGAATTAATTCACACACAATCGCTCTCACTAATGCATTCATATGAATGTAATCTTTACTGTGCAACTTTATCTGTATGTGATTTAGAACAAGCAGAAATCTGTGAGAAATGTAACGAATATAAAGACAAAAGAACTGATAAAAATGAGCTGTTATAGGAGTGGTAGCCATATGGGCGGCACTGTGTCGTATGTCATAGCTGTGCATAAGCTGTTTGTCTCAGCTCCAGACTTATTTGTTCATTAATGACGTCATCAGCGACTAGTCGACTTCGAATCGACTTTCATCACATAAAAGTCAACTTTAAAAAATCAGAAGTCGTTCAACCCCTAGTGTATATATGGGAGTTCCCATATGTACACCAAGCGGTGTTGATTTTAACACCGGGAAATTTCCTGTATACGGCTTCATCTATTGGATTTTACTGACATTGCTTCAAATTAGCCATTTCAGCCATTAGCCTCTCTTGAAACCAACATGGAAGTGACTGAAACTGCAATTCATCAACTGGCCACTAGAGACTGGCTCCAAAAGGGAGTCAGTCCCATAAACTTCCCATGTTAAAATGCCCAACTTTACAGCAGAAAAAATGTTTACAACCTGGTACAAAAAGTGGTTTTAGTCTATGTACAGTATCTCACAGAAGTGAGTACACCCCTCACATTTTTGTAAATATTTTATTATATCTTTTCATGTGACAACACTGAAGAATTGACACTTTGCTACAATGTAAAGTAGTGAGTGTACAGCTTGTATAACAGTGTAAATTTGCTGTCCCCTCAAAATAACTCAACACACAACCATTAATGTCTAAACCGCTGGCCACAAAAGTGAGTACACCCCTAAGTGAAAATGTCCAAATTGAGCTCAAAGTGTCAGTATTTTGTGTGGCCACCATTATTTTCCAGCACTGGCTTCACCCTCTTGGGCATGGAGTTCACCAGAGCTTCACGGGTTGCCACTGGAGTCCTCTTCCACTCCTGCATGACAACATCACGGAGCTGGTGGATGTTAGAGACCTTGCGCTCCTCCACCTTACGTTTGAGGATGCCCCACAGATGCTCAATAGGGTTTAGGTCTGGAGACATGCTTGGCCAGTCCATCACCTTTACCCTCAGGTTCTTTAGCAAGGCAGTGGTCATCTTGGAGGTGTGTTTGGGGTCGTTATCATGTTGGAATAGAAGGGAGGGGATCATGCTCTGCTTCAGTATGTCACAGTACATGTTGGCATTCATGGTTCACTCAATGAACTGTAACTCCCCAGTGCCGGCAGCACTCATGCAGCCCCAGACCACGACACTCCCACCACCATGCTTGACTGTAGGCAAGACACACTTGTCACTTGACTCCTCACCTGGTTGCCACCACACACGCTTGACACCATCTGAACCAATTCAATTTATCTTGGGCTCATCAGACCACAAGACATGGTTCCTGTAAGCCATGTCCTTAGTCTGCTTGTCTTCAGCAAACTGTTTGAAAAATTAATTATAGGTAGGGCACTGGGAATCTGGCAATTAGATATTTTAATGTATATGATCTGAAACTTGATTTTTACCGCTATATTGATATTGTACTCTGCCTTTGCATTGTCTGCAAAAAGTGAGATGTCACGCTAAGGCAAAAGGCGGTAACTTCCACATTATATACAATATTTGGGTGCTGATCACCATTTACAGAATTATTATAGTAACATCTGTCTGAAATATCGTGATCATTGGCTAGGCTATAACATCTTGTAATGCGATTATTTTTTTTTTTTAACCGTAATAACCAAACAAAAGTTAAACTTGAGTGGAAAGCATTTTGCAACCAATTTATTTGCAATGTTTGCTAACATTAAAGGATGCAAGACATACTTAGCCTATTGTTTTTACATCGAACTGAATTAAAATAGCTGAACCTATAAGAACGACTTGTGGATTGATGTGAATGCCAGCAGGAATAATGCTCCGAATGATTGTGAATTAAACATCTTCGATGGCGTTCATTGCAATGGATTTTATTGAGTTACAAGAAAAGGTAGGAAAAAGATTTAATTGTGAACAGTTGTTGATTTTATGTGTGATAAGCTGTCACGGCATTTGAGTCCCAGACTGACTGCTGGCACTGAGTGAATAATCTGCATTATAAAAAGAAAAAAAAACACTTTAAAGATTATTTACGATTAATTATTGTTGCCATGTTATCTAGTCGTTGCTTGTTTACAGTCCTTTGTTATATGGAGCAGTTTGTTAGATCGCGATCTATCAAATTTGTTCGTCTAACGAAGTGCTGAGAGTTGTATATATGAAAGTACACAAGTCACACCATAATTTAAACGTTCCAGACTTTAATAGACAGTAAAACAAAGGCAAAATACCATATAACTCTAGGCTGGCACAGGATTGACGAAAGAATGCAAACAAATGCAGAGCACCGTAACTTAATGGTAACTGATGTTATACTGTGTTCTGCCTTTGTTTCTCCAGGGCTTTTCTCCATGATACTTATACACATGATAAAGGAGGTCGTTAATGTCCCAAAATTATCAATAACTCATTTTAGACCAAAAACGAAGTGATGGCGTTTTGTCTTTGCACGGCAGCACTGCTGTCAGATGGGCGTGGTTTCAGCAACCAGGCACCTCAGCTACACCCACGTCCACCCACGGTCGGCTCCCCTTTAGGCTTCAAAAACGCTCTTCTGAATCCTACGAGGGACGTCACGGACACTACGTCCATGTTTTTTACAATCTATGTTCACGGGCCAGATGAAAACTCCCGTCAGGCCATAGTTTGCTTACCTCTGGTCTAGGGTATGCTTCTGGCTGTTATTGTCTTGTGTAAAGTAGAATGCTCAAGCTTTTTAAAGTATACTCTTCTAATCATGAGCCTATACAGATATGTTCAACAAAGTCACACTATGATTGCTTTGTGATATTTTACCTGTCCCTGCAGAAGATGATGCATGGTAGTCATCGTTGTATTCAACTCACGTTTGACACAAACTTGTGCAGATGCAGTTACCTTTGACTTCCCTGAGTCCTTTCTCTAGCTTTTATTAGCATATTCCATCCTCCTAAACTGGTTCTTAAAAGCAAACTTTAGTGTTGACACCTAGTTGACCCACCAATTCGGAAATTTTCCACCAAAAGAAAATGTACTTGATACAAGAATGGCATTAAACATTTATAAACATGCAAATGTTTATAGGCAGAATTGTTGATTAGCTTTGACCAGCATTGTCAACTGATTGAAAAGTACATGACCTTTATTGTCTGACTCTGAATGTGTAGATACCGGAGGGGTGGCCCAAGTGGTCGTGGTGGAATGGGCGGCTACCAAGACGAGTATGGTGGAGATGAAAACTTTGATTCTCAAGAAGACATGGGCCAAGGTTGGGGAGGAAGAGGAAGACCGCGTGGTGGGCCACCAAGAGGAGGTAGAACCTTTTCCATTCATCTGTCCATCAGCTCACCTTGCGTCCATTAAAACTGAGGTGTCAGGTTTGAACATGACATCTTTCTTAGGTGGTGTAGGAAGAAAGGGGCTTCTCCCAACTCCTGATGATTATCCCTGTCACTATGAAGGAGGAAGAAACCAGGAGGGCTGGGAGGGAGGGCGAGATTCAGGTAGAAGTGCATGAAGGGGATGCCAATAACTGTTCTTGTTGTTGCAGTACAGTTAGACATGCTTGATCTCATTCCTATTCCTTCACTGAGGCCATAATGCTGAGTGCACACTACATTATTTTAGCGCGCAATTTTTGAGATCTGCAACAACAACAAATAAAAAAATCAAAGCCAAATTGGAATACAAGCTTGTTAGGTATGGTATGAGCATTCCAACATGTTCTATGACTTGCCTCAGAAACAAAAGCAATGTAGAGAGCAGTGGCAAGAAATGACCAATGAGAAGGTGACAGGAAACCATGGGATCTCTGTTTAAAACATGAAGTAATACATGAACTTTTAGTAGAATATTAAGTATTATTAGTCAAATGAGATGTAGATGATAACAGGATATAGTTTGTGGGCATCCTTTAGCCTAACTTAGAATTCTTTATGAAGAACAGAAAGGCCTTGTTGCCCATGTTTGTCGTAAACATTGTATTGCTCCATTTTCATTTCTGTCACTTTACCTTCATTTATCAGCACAAACTAAAACTTAAAACAAATGCCTAAAACTGCTATTGTGGCAGCCACTTAAATAGATTTTGTCACTTTTTTGGATGTTTTCATGAGAAAATGTTTTACACACTACATATTAAGGATCTGATTTATGTGTGAATTTGAGTGTTCATTGTCGACACGTGATATAGTGCACAGGTGGCAAATTAATTTCCTGGAGAGCCACAGCCCTGCAGAGTTTAGATTCAACCCTAATTAAATGCCCCTGATCTAGCTAATTAAATCCTTCAGGCTTATTTGAAAACTACATGGTTTGTGTGTTGGACCAGGGTTGGAACTAAACACTGCAGGGCTGGAGCCCTCCAGGAACTGAGTTTGACACCCCTGATATAGTGTGTCATTCTGTGCCTCATCAAGACAACGAATGTTGTATAATATTAAGAGTAAATCAGTTTGGGTATTGTTTTTTTCCTTAGTCGTGTAGCGTACACTTGGCATAAGTGTTATGTAAAAGTGTTGCATAGTTCAAGTTTAACATCAATGATCCAAAAAAAAAAATCATCCTGGTGTGTATGTGTGTTCAGGTCATGAGAGTTATCGGGATGGTCAGCGGCCAGACCACAATATGCATGACAGTCCTTCTCCAGCCAGTAGAGAGCGTTCCTCCTCTCTACAGGGCATGGATATGGCCTCGCTGCCACCACGCAAACGGCCATGGCATGATGGACCAGGCACTGGTGACATGGACTCCCCTGGTGCAGGGCCTGATGACAGAGGAGCAGGTGAGGGGTGGATAAGTGACAATGATTTGTTTTGATGTAAAATACATAAGGCATTTTGCATACTAATATTATCTAACTCGCCATAGGTCGACCATCACCAAGAGACGAAGGTGGGTATGGGCCTCCATCACGGGGAGGAAGAGGTGGTTGGGGCCGTGGTGGGCCGCCCAACCCAGGTGGTCCTGGTCCTAATGTGGGTCCAAATACCAGGCGAGGGGCTCCACGTGGTGTTATGAGGGGAGGTCGCGGACGGTAGAAATAGTCACACCTGCTTTTCTGGGCACAATGGGGTAAAACTGACTACAGTGAAGACAGGGTAAACAAAGAACCACACATGGCTACAATACCAGCTTCCTTGAGGGTCTGAACATTTATGCAGGCTTGGACAGATGTCTGGAAGCACTTCAGTAAAATCAGCATGGAACACTGATGGGAGACTAAGGTTTAGCTTTTTCTCTATGTATTGGATGGAAGATGGTGGTACCAGTTATCCAGGGCCAGATGTTTTGGCTTACGATGCCCCTTGCTAACTGCTTGGTGTACACATGGTACATGGAGCTTGTTCTAACCTTACATCAGCACTGAGAAGAATAACTGATGTAAGAGAGGGCTCATCGTAGTGCAGTGAGGAATATATTTTGTAATGGACTGATTGTGGTCCAGGAAATTTTATTTGTGATGCATGGTACGACTCTGTAAAATCTTAACAGACATCACTTCCCTGCACTGAGCAGCTGACCTGCTTTGTGATTCACTTGGACAGTAGCAGCTGAATTTGTACCAGCACCTGAGCCCCTTCTTTTTTTTTTCTTCTTTTTTTTTTTTGGCTTTTATGCTTCTGATGTATAAAACAAAATGTTTTGTGTACCATTGATTTCCTCAGTCAGATTCTGTCATCCAGCAAATGCAAGTCTATCTAGGTAAGGGCCAATGTTGCAACTGGTATTATCTTGTGGACTATGTCTATTACTAGAGAAAAGTGGACTCTTGAATGTTTCATTCCCCCAGTGTCTCAGTGCTGTTTATTTAATTTCATTTTTATGTAAAATAATGGATATAATCTTTCTGTAACCTTACCAGGCTACTTTGAGTGACAAAGTTGCAGACTTTGTTTCTGTGTGTACAGTTTGTCACAAAATTTGTCATATTGTTTTGTCCTTTTTTGTATGAAACCATAATAGACTGTGCAAAATTTATGTAAACTCTCTCTGCTCATCATTTCTTTTTCTCCCACTCCTTAGTGGTCTTTCTGTCACTGATGACAATTCTTGAAGGCAGCAGTGTCGGTCTTTATTCTGGAGATCTACCTTTCTTTTCTGCATTCCTCTAGAAGTGTGGTTACACAAGCCTGAGATTCTCTATTGCTCACGTCTTCTCATTGTGAATTCACAGGCAGTTCACAACATTTACATTTTTATAAGCAGTGGAACTCAATATACTATATGTTAACTCACATTTCCAGTCTCCCACAGTTGCATGTGTATGGGACTGGTCAATGGAGTGAAAAGTCAGTTGTGACTGCCCTTTAGTTCCAGCCCTATAATAACACAAATTTTTAATTTCCTACCTTGATTGATTCAAGAGTGCTGTTTAGAGTTAGACCTAAACTTGGCAGGAAGGTAGATCACCGGGAGAACACAGCAGCCCTGCTTTAAACATTGTCTTGACCAGATTTTACATAAAGTGACAATCTCTAAAGCCATCTCTTCTGTGATTTTTGTCTTAGCCAACCATGGCAAATGGCACTAGTTTTTGGTTTCAATTTCTGCATTATGGCATGGGTTATCTCTGCCCACACACTGAAAATGCATTTTCACAAAACAATAAGCATTCTAGTTTTTTTTTTGTTTTTTTTGCAGTGTTTCATGCCAAAAGCTCTGTCAATTGTGTTGCAATGAATTAAGCACTGCTCACACAGAAGTCACTTTTTAAACAAGTAGCTTAATTGCTAGTCAACACAAAATGGGTGCTAGGAACATTTTTTTTCCCTTACACAAACCTTCCGATTATGTGAATTCCTATTGAAATGAGTGGATTTGACATAACTACTGAGAATGTCCAGGAATACCTCAGCACTGCACTTTATATGTCTCTCTTATTTAACGTGCCTGATTTAACTCGTCAGCACATTAGTAAAAGCTCCAGAACCTATAGCCTTCTGCGTGTCATAGGAGACACTCAAAGAACAGGATAGAGATGCTATACATTCATGACCACCGTATATGATGCAGAAGTCATCTGTCCTTAAATAAATGGCTTCTCTTTATTCAGACCACAAGGCTTGAAGAAGAAGACACAAAGTAAGACGTTTATGTTTATTTACAAAAAGTTAAGTTTCAAGAGCAGTTCAGAGACATTAAAAGGTAAGTAGTATTTGATGTCTTGGTAATACATATGGTCCCTGTCACAGTGCAAGTCACAAAACATTTAGATATCCCCATCCACATTATGCTGTTCACGCTGAACTCAGTATAGGCTACAGCCAGAGTTTCACAATCAAACATGGCAGTACCAGACCAATCACTCAAAAAAAAAAAAAAAAGTGCGAAAACCGTATCTTCCATGGTTTTAAAAATAGTCTGTTGCCCAGTCCGTGAAATGCCTGATCATACAGGCATGGCTTTACCGGTCACAGTTCTTTTAATAGCAGACGCTGCCATACCACCCACAAACCTCATCCCGGCACTGCCACCCGGCAACAAAGCCACGATGTAACCCACAATAGCAGCGATCTGAAGACAGGCTCCAAGAGCTGTGAGCAGCGTGCTGTGAAGGTTCAGCGCAGCATACAGAGTGCCCACCAGAGAGCAAAGGTACACAGCGGCTCCCGGTGTGGGAGTTGCAATGAGTTTACTGGGTCCGCGGAGGATCGCTGCCCCGAGGAGCGCGAACACGGATCCAAGCGACCACAGCAGAGCGAACTTACGCGCCTTCAGTAGGAGTAAAGGAGCGTAAAGTGCCGACAGTCCAAAGCACAGAGCAGAGAAGAAAATACACGTTCCGAACGCGATCAGTCGCTGAGATCGACTCATGCCCGGCAAACACGGGTCAGGTTCTGATGACCACGGCCAGGAGAAGCCGCTGCTCGATATTTGGCCTGATGACGCTCCACGGCTACTGGTTCCAGAGAGCGGACTCGACCACCTGCCGAACCAGCTCCCCGGCACCGAAGTGGGTTCATCGATGTCTATTGCAGTGCTGGAACTGGACTGTGATATCGTCTTCGCGCCGCTTTTAGACTGAGCCAAATATTCCTGGAGCTGTCGGTTTAATTCAGCCATTATTCATTTAAGAATGTGTGGATCGAAAACAGGAAGTTGTGGCATTGCGATGACAATGATTCACAGTGACGTTACTGTACGCGACGGAAGTACATTTTTTGTATACACCCACATAGCACACTTTGGCTGTTTCTTTATTTATTGATTGCAGATTTTAGAACAAAGAACATGCAAGGGCAATAACATTTAAATTAAAACAAAACAAATACTATAAAAATAATTAAATAGGAAAACCAATAGAGTGGGGGAACTATGATGTCACTTTGTAGGCGAAAACCCGGAAGCGAGTTAGCATTTTAGCCCTGCCCGTTCCAGAGTCAATGGGTTTTTTGAATGGGATTTTAGTTATATCCCTAAAATAAGGTCCGTGGTTCACATGGGCTCAAGATACTTTCACGTTTTATTTTACGACATAAAACACACCAGTTACACCCCACTCTTGATTTTTTTGAAGCTGTTACGTTTCTTAAAAAAGAAGGTTGATAACAAGCTGCTAAATAGGACTACAGGCGCTGTCGGAGACCATCAACGTCATCACGCCGAACAGTTTATCAATTTAGTATTTTCCAGTTGTAGTATAATTTATAATACAATTAATTTTAGGATAACCAATGAATAGTTTTATATTGTTGTCCGACAATTTTTTTTTTTTTTTTTGCTTTGCCCCGAAATGGTACACGTTTTCGGAGGGAAGATGCTCGTTTTATCAAGACTTTGGGTTCATACCACAAGGTAAATTCATATTATGATTATTACATGCAAACACCACATTTACTGGCTTTACGTGGTGAAAGTGGAACTTTAATGATGCATATGCTTAAAGCCACGTCAAAAATAAATGTGTACGGCCACATGAAGTTGTTAGAAGCAAGGATAAAATAATATTTTGTGTACCCACCCTAACAAAATGATAGCTGAAATGTGGTACTTTGGATATGGTAAGATTAAACTTATTTTAGTGAACAAAGACTCGCTCACTCCCAGCGAACAATTTTTGGTTACCAGAACGTTCCGGGAACGTTAGTTTTTGGTTCCCAGAAAGTTCCCTATTGGTTAGCCAGGAAAGTTTTCTTAACGTAAATAGAACGTTAGGTTCCCGGAACGTTCCCCTAACCTAAAGGGAGCGTTCTATTTACGTTCCTAGAAAGTTCCCAGAAAGTTCTCTTAGGTTCCCAGAACGTTCTCCTAACCTCTTTACTCCGATACCGCTGCTGTCAGTAACGTTAATCATCCAGCACTCCCGTCCCGAGTAGAGTATAAGCGGCATGGAAGACGGACAGATATGGACCTCAATAATCAGTACTAAAAACCATATGTCTTGTTTCAAACTATTGTTTAATCATTTAAAGATAATCAGAGCACATTTAATTTTCAATATTCAGCTTTCAGATGATGTATAAATCTCAATTAATAAGCTTTCCATTTGTTAGGATAGGGCAATATTTGGCTGAGATACAACTGTTTGAAAATCTGGAATCTGAGGGTGCAAAAAAATCAAAATATTGAGAAAATCGCCTTTAAAGTTGTCCAAATGAAGTCTTTAGCAATGCATATACTCAAATTGAGTTTGACACATTTACAATAGGACATTTACAAAATATATTCATGGAACATGATCTTTACTTAATGTCCTAATGATTTTTGGCTTAAAAAAAAATCAATAATTTTGACCCATACAATGTATTTTTGGCTATTTCTACAAATATAGAAATTTGAGACTGGTTTTGTGGTCCAGGGTCACATATTCTGATTTGCTGTTCAAGAAACTTTTTTTATTCAGTTGAGTAAATTTTTTCAGGATTCTTTGATGAATAGAAAGATCCAAAGATCAGCATTTATCTGAAATAAAAAGCTTTTGTAACATTATACAATATACCATTCAAAAGCTTGGAGTTGGTAGTAAATAGTAAAAATATTTCAAAATATTACTGTTTTTGCTGTACTTTGAATCAAATAAATGCAGGCTTGGTGAGCAGAAGAGACTTCTTTACAGTTCAAAAACTTTTGACTGGTAGTGTACATGCACACAAAAGGCACCACTGCACAGAAACACACACCTATACAATATGATCAGTTCGTTTTTAATTGCATTGTTTAATGAAATATTCATTCAACTTTCTATTTAATGAAATGCATATGGTGCTGTTGCTATGGCACGCTAAAGACCATGGGTAATTTCGGCTGAAATCATTTTATTTTTAATAGTAAATTGACACTGTGTTCTCTTTTTATATTGGCCCATTTTAACTTAATGTTGTGCCGTGGCTCAAGAAGGTACCTGCTGATACTCCAACTCTCTTAATTTTAAAACAATTATACTTTTTGACATTTTAAAAATATATACATATTTGAGACCCATGCTGATTTATAAAAATATCATTAGTTCTTATGCATTGCTTATTTGATGGTATTAGAAGTCATTTACCAAAACGAGGCCCATTTTAGCTGACTTCACCCTATTCCTTAAAACAAAATCTCTTTTTTTTAACTGTGATAATAGAATGTAAAATGCAAAAAAACAACAACATTTTTTTGTTTTGCAGATTAATATTATTATTATTATTATTTACTATAACTTAATTTTACAATGAATTCAAATAATACTAATGTTAAATTAATAATTTTCATTTCTTGAAAAAGAAAATAGGAGTAACTTCTGTAATTAAAAATGTCATCAAATCAGGAGTCTGTTTTCAGCATTTAAACATCAAAATCATGATACCCTTCAATAATATAATTGAACATATAGGCTACAATTAGGTTTATGCATTCCCCATGCATGAAGAAAAAAAGGTTGCAGGAGCTCTAAAAGAATGTTATAGAGTGATGAATGCTGCCAAGGAAAACATGAAGAAAAGAAAGAGGAAAATAACACAGGTAAGACATATAAATAAATTATTTTCATTTATATATTAAACCGTTGGTTAGCCGACAAGAAAAGTTATTTAGGAAAATTATTATTTTAGTTATTGCATTTAAGACTGCTATACCACGTGCAGCTCAAAAAAAAGAAAAAACAAAACAAAAACAAAAACAAATTGTGTAATATAGCCGCATTAGGAGACAGGCTACAAGCAAGTGTCGATCAAATGAGCACATGATCGAATGACGTCACTTTAGGGCACGCGCAGCATGTATCCATGGCAACGCTCAGCTGCGTTAACGGTTCTCCCGGTGATTTCCTCAGACACGGCCTTGAGTTTTAGCTTTCATCGGTCGAAAAGGTATTTATACTTTTATATTTGTGGACATTAGCTACTGTAACCAATGTGTATCTCGTAATGCTTACATTTTATGAAATGTTTACCTTTTTAAACGTTTGCTGAAGTTGTCTGTCGTGTACTGCTGCTCGCTAGGCTGTGAACACTTTCGAAGCTAACATTAGCATGTAAAGCTGAAATGATTAAACGGATGTAATATTGACAGATATTGAACTTAAATATTGAATTTCCATATGGTAAAAATACACACTGAGACGCCTATATGAGCAAAAAAGCCCATTTTGGACGGCCTATCTTCATATGTGCGCTAAATTTCGGACAGCTTGGTCTAAATCCAAATTGTCAACAACAACGTTACAAATCTTTTTTCAATGGATAAATGGTAGTCCTAGACATATTAAATCAATCATAACACTAATGAATGTGTTTATTTTGTTGTTTTAGGTTATAAAACAACGGGAAGAATTGCCATTGGACTAAACCCACAGCTGACAACGACGCAGACACACACACACACACGGAAAGAGCACCGCAACTTTACAATTGTTCAATTAAAATAAACGTATTTTGCTCCATACAACGTGTCTGTCGTCTTTGATTAGCCTAAAAGTAAAATAAAACGACATTCAGAGTACTTAAAGCGAAAGTCCCCTAAACGTCTCGAATGGCCGCTGCACGTCCTGTGAACGTCCGGAGGACGTCTTCGCGAACGTCCGCTCGACGTCAAGGGGACCCTACACGCTTACGTCCGGGGGACGTTCGCAGAGGCCGTTTAGGGGACGTCCTGGGGACCTTTTTTTGTTAGCTGGGGCTGTAGTTTGTTTATAGCCTAAGTTTAGGTTTCAAAATTCATCAAAGCTATATTATTTTGAGAAGATTATCTTGATGGACAAAACGTGTAAGTTTCACGAACTCTATAGAGTGGGGGAGCTATGACGTCACTTTGTAGGCGGATCTGCTGTTAGCATGACAAAAAGCCAATGGGATTTTTCCATGGGCTTTTGGATAATCGCAAAAAATAAGCTCTGTGTTCAATCACAGTTCATGAAATTTACACGTTTTGTCCATCAAGATAATCTTCACAAAATAATATAACTTTGACGAATTTTGAAGCCTAAATAAAAGCGCCAGAACTGAAAAGCTAAACTTATAAACGAACTACAGCACCACGGTCGCTCGCCTTAAACGTCACCACCATCACGCTCCCGACAACTATTTCAAACTTATTTTTAACATGTTCAGTGAAGGATTTACTCTGTATATGAATGTTAATCTTCGGAGCCCTTTACAGGACATTGTGGTGGGAAAAATTCCAGGTGAGTGGAAAAAATAATCTTCAAATGTTTTGCGTTCTCTCGCAAAACTTTTGCGTTCCCTCGCAAAACTTTTACGTTCTCTCTCAAATATATTTGCGTTCCCTCACAAAACCATTGGAGTTCGGACAAACTCTTCCTGCTTACTTTACAGCTTGCAGTGGAGCTCGTATGTTCAGTGGTTTATAGAGTTTTATTTTGAACTTGGATTCAAATAAATGAATAAGTCAGTGCTTAGTTCAAGGCACGGTTTTGGGACATAATAAAACGCTTCATGTGGCTTAATGTTTTAAAATGGTGACTTGGAGGACCAAATTCGATAATAATATAAGCTGATAAAATTATTAGGCTAATATTAATAACCTTATTCATAATATTACTAAGCAGAATAGCCCAGAATTTGAACGCAACGGCCTGCACGTAGCCTAAGCTTTTTCTCCCCCATAAAATGCTTAAGGTAGGCTATAATGAAAACAGTGATTTAAAAATACCAAATCCGTTGCATTCATATTCTGGGCTATTCTCCTTTATTAATAGTAATATTATTAATAAGGTTATTAATATAAACCTAACAATTTTATTAGTATTTATTATTATCGAATTTGGTCCTAATGTTTTAATACATTAAAGGAACACTCCACTTTTTTTGGAAATAGGCTCATTCTCCAACTCCCCCAGAGTTAATAATATCCATTCAGCCGATCTCCGGGTCTGGCGAGAGCACTTTTAGCATAGCTTAGCATAGATCATTGAATCCAATTAGACCAGTAGCATCGCGTTCAAAAACGATCAAAGAGTTTCGATATTTGTCCTATTTAAAACTTGACTCTTCTGTAGTTATATCGTGTACTAAGATCGGCAGAAAATGAAAAGTTGCGATTTTCTAGGCTGATATGATTAGGAACTACTCTCATTCCGGCGTAATAATCAAGGAACTTTGCTGCCGTAACATGGCCGCAGCAGGCGTAGTGATATTACGCAGCGCCTGAAAGTAGTTCCCGGCTATATTATAACTAGTTACCTAGCTGGGGACTACTTTCAGGCGCTGTGTAATATCACTGCGCCTGCCGCAGCCATGTTACGGCAGCAAAGACGCCGAATAGTAAATCTGTTAATGTCACTGATTAAACCCACTGCCTCTCACTCAATAAAATAATCACATTTCTGTGTGTTTTTGAAATATTTTATTTTGTTGGTTTAATAATTAACGCTAACTTGTATGACTCGCTTGTGAATTAGCAGAACTTGAACAGGGGACTTTCTAAACTGCTTAAGTGGCTTAATGTATCAAGACAGTGATGAAGACAAAATTGTAAAGCATATATGCAGATACGCATATAAGTTCAAAATGTGAACACAATGCGTTTATTTACGTTAAGCATTTTCCTCTCACAAGAACAAATGCACCTAGACAGTGATAGTAAAAGAAAACATTCTGTACACACCTTACTAATAAATCATAATATGTGCAGAAAAACAGATGAGCCCCAAAATATGAACATTAAATATCACTGTCTTAATCTATAAGCGCTTTCTACATTATGGTTTTCTGAGGGAAATGCTTAATATTTAATCATGTCGCGTTAATATTCTGGGTCACCTGCATGTCTTTTTGCATCACTGTCTTAGTACATTAAACCTGCATTTAAAAATGCTACAAAACTGTTCACGAGCTCCTAGGGATTTGATTTTGCTTGTCATTTGCTGAAATAAATATTAAAAAGTACAGTGAGTTTGTGACTGTTCGCTGAATGTGAACCACAATCTCTGATTCTCCACCGTGGCGTGGAAAAATTAATATTTATAATGACAACAATTATACTTTATCATTTTAAAAAAAGTTTCCAACAAAGAAATGGATCGACTTCTGTCAGCTTGTTGAACACACTTTTATTTGGATAATTTAATATGACGGCTGAAGCAGCAGCGAGCGTCCAGCGGGTGACACGGTAATCAGATCCACATTGTAAATGAAATTCTACAAAATCTAAGAGAATGAATTATTGTTTAACTTAAAGGCAAAAACAAAACAAAAGTTAAGCGAATGAGAATGAGAAGTAACCATGGGAACAGACTGCTAATATGGCGGCGCCCTCCCGAAATGCAACGCGGAGTGAAAGACTGATGCACAGCTAAATAAAACAGGCTGGGTGCTGATTCAAATTTCTGAAATAAATATTTCTGCGAAACGCGTTAAGCCCCGTTCACACTAGCAGCGACTTTTGTCTAAATTCTAAATCTAAATTATATCCGTACATACAAACAAAAATGAATGAGAGACAGAGCCTTCCATTGCGTATGTTTATCTCCGGCTGAGAGGAGAACGATCACATGAGCTCAACCGTCTTCTTTCCTATTGGCTGTCGCTCCCGAAAGTCGCTCTTCATTTGCATAAAGTTGAAGGATTCTGAACTTTGTCGCGTCGCTGGACATGCCCCATCCAGTCGCCAACGGTCGCCGTCGCTCGTGTCGCCGGAAATCGCCAGCTCTCCATTGAAATGAATGGGATCGTGTCGCTTTGTCGCTGCATGTCCCTTGTAGTGTGAACGGGGCTTTAGGTTGCACAGAAGAAAGTCCGATCTAGGACCTGCCCAGCACAGCAGCAGAGGACTATTATTTTGCTGAACGAACTGAGGATGACGTCACGGGCTCAGATTCCTAAATAGCAAGCACACTGGGGCCGATTCTGGCTGAAATGCGGCACTGTCGGCTCAGTCACGACGTCGGTGAAAAGATAATAAGCCAGAGCCGCGCCGACTCTACAAAACACTTCTGGCTGACAGACGGCTTTTTCTCTCTGGGCCGATCTCGGCTGAAAGCTGTTGTAGGTGCGGCAGGTCTAGTTACGTGAATTTACCTTCGGCCCGAGTTGGTTTAGTCTCCGGCGGCCACTGCTGGAATGAAGGAACTCAGCCGCTGAGAGAAAGATTTGGCGGTTAATCCTGAGGAGATTTCGGCGGGCACAGTTCTCAAGAGGAATACTTCAGATGCAAAAAGTCAAGTTATTTAAGTTAAGTTATTTAATGATCAATCTAGTGTTGTTTGATGTTTAAATGCCACAAAGAGTATAGTTTTTGGATGGTTTCTGTTAGGTTTGCGACGGTTACATCAGACTTCATAAAAACCGTTGGGTCCCGGATATATTGAGTGTTGATGAGTAACGTTAGGCCTAACTGTCGGGCGCGGTCTCTTTAGGAAAACAATATGTAATTTTTTAATATGAAAAACCGATGAGCTGTATCCAGTGCACGATAATGTTAGGTAATTAAATTTTAATGAGTTAAATTCTATTTTGTTTGCTAGAATTCATTTGATTCGTCATGTCAACGAGTGACTGCTATTGAATCAAAGGAGTCGGACCGCGCTGGTGGCGCCATAAACATCTATACCAGTGACTCTGTCTGATTCGATTCACTTAACCATTCAAATGAGTCATTTGTTTGTGAATCAAACTGAGCACGCTGTTGTAGCATTACACCTGCTAAGACAATTCAATATGTGCAATCTGAATTTAATAATAATATTTATTTTGTGGTAACACTGCCGTGTGGGAAGCTCTGACAGAGAAAAACACTATAGATACGTAAGAGGGAGCCGTAAAATATAAGTGCATCATATTTTGTTCTTGAATGGAGGCCTAATCTGTCTGCTGCACTTGAGCAGGTTCAGTTTTTAGAGTGAATGAAAACTTTTGAAGCATATATATGCCGTATGATGTGATTTAAAATCATACTTATTTTACTCTGGTGGGGATTATTATGAGCAAACAAATTTAAAAGTTTAATCTGCACACTATATATATGCTATCTGACATTTTATTTATTTTTATTTTTTACAGAAATTCTTACAATATATATTTGTACATATTTCAAGGCTGCAGTTTGGAAAACTTTCAAGCTAATGCTGCTGAAATGGAGTTCAAGGGTACGATGAAGAGGTGGCTCCAGCTGGGAGATCAAAAGGGCGGACTTCAGGAGGCAGACACACTCTGTGAGTTTAAAAGACCTATCTCTTTAACCTTCCATACACATGACACACTATCACATTTCTATAATTCAAATCTCTTAAAGGATTTTTATGCTGCACCAATTAGGGTAAGCAGCAACACTTCCTATAATATCTAATGTACATCAATGCTTATTTTAGTTGCTTATATACTGACTCACCCTTATCCCTAGGTTACAGTAATCAGCTGATCCAGTCGGTATCCAGACCAGACGGTGGACCTGCACCCAGGAGCGACCACAACACATCCCTGACTGTCAGCGGAGACCATGTCAGCTAGATGACAGATCCCTGTGAAGACCTCATTGATGGCCCCAGCACAGATCCTCAGCAAAGACTACGAGAACCAGACAAGCCCTCTGCGCAGACCCTTTTTACCAGCTTCACCTGCTGGCGTGATATTACTTCATGCAGAAGAAGTTGGATGAAATATTCTGAATGATATCAATCCACAATCTGACTTGTGATGCAGCCTGGAATAATCACACCACGTTCATTCGTTTGGCCAGAGGAGAACTGCTTTCCTGACTGAGCCAGGTCTTGTTTGGGTTTGGGTTCCTTGTCACTGTTGCCTTTTGTCTTGCTTGGTTGAAGACACCTAATATTCAGCAATATTATTGACTTGACTGCACTGACACCATTTGATAAGAACTGAACTGAATTATGACACACAATGCTTTATATATGAAGAGCTTATTTGTAAAAACAGATAACTCCGTTTTTAAATATTTTTTAAAAATCATGTTTTTTGTTATCATGTTTTTATTGTGTTAGTTAGCTAGTATTTATTAGTTATTCTTTACCTGATCAAAATAACCTGAATGCAGTTTGATTGAGATTAATTGGAATGCACAATGAAAAAACATGATTTTTAAAAATTGTTAAAAACGAAGTTATGTTTCTGCAAATGAACTCTTCATATATATATATATATATATATATATATATATATATATATATATATATATATATATATATATATATATATCTCAGTAAATATAATTTACTTGTTACTTTGTGGTTTAAAAAGTGTGAATAATACTGTAGTGCATTTGTTCATATATATTTATATTAAAGTATTTGGTAATTTTATAATTAAAGCCTTTTTAATGTTTTTAAATGGTTTTATTTGTGTTTCACTGCTGAATTACATTTAGCAGTTTCTGGGCCACATTCGGCCCTGGGACCAAGCCGAATCTCAGCCAGATCTGGCTTAAAGTGTCTGGGCTAGACCTGGGCCACATAAAACAATAGAAGTCATTCTACAGTATGCGGGCCAGATCTGGGCCACGTCAATAAATAAGAGTCATTTTACAGGTCATGGGCCGCATCTGGGCCAGAGGAAATTGTTTGAGTCGGTTTTCGGTGTGTGTGCCAGTTACAGAAGCTCTCTCGCTCTCTCTCACACACACACACACACACACATTGTACAGTGTAATTATCTATAGATAGTTATACATTATACAACCCATCACCGAAAACTTTACATCTTAGAAAATAAATAAAGTGCTTTATGAGTAATTTACTCATGGTCTCAATAAAATGTTCCCCCTCTCTGAGAGGACGCTTGCTCCCACACCGTAGGTTAAACAAGTACACAGACACACATTCAATTGTCAGAGTCTTGTTCTCGTCTTTTAAATGAATTGAATATAAATAAATTATATGATCGCACACGATATAAAACAAAGCAAAACACTGACACTAGTTTTAGGTAACAAAAATTTTGCAATGAGGAACCAGCAACATCGAAATAAGTAAAGGGGGAAAAAATAAATATTTTAACAGGCAAATGGTAAGGGATATTGTGGACCCGACATGTCAGCATGATGTTTGAAGGCCATAAACATTATTTTTCTGTTTTATTTCCATAGACATATTTAAATTCAATTCACGTGTATTCGTATAACTTTTTCACAAAACAAATTGTTGGAAAGCAGTTTCACAGAAAAGTAAAGTTTCTACATCATATTTACAAACTTTTATATTCATATGTACATCATATTAATGCATTTTATACTGTATCACCCCCCTAAACCTACCCATATATTTTTCATAGACATCATTTCATATAATATAAAAAGCTGTTATGATTGTGGGGACAGTTATTTGGAGTATTACTACGGGTTTGTGTCCCCTAAACCTGCCCATCACAGTAAACTTTCTACAATTTATTTATTTTTATATAAAATATATAATTTATATATTTTCATGAACATCATTTAGTATAATTCAAAAAGCTGTTATGCTCAGGTCAAACATTTGAAGTATTACTACGCATTTGGTTTGTGGAGACATTCCATAGACAATGATTTTTTTTTTTTTTTAAACTGTACGTGTTACTGGTTGTGGCGTGGACAAAAGTAAATAAAATGAATGATGAGAGAATCAAAGGCTTCAACTCACTTTTTCCATTTAATAACAAAGTAGAACCGACAAAAAGATGGAGAACTCAAGACTTATAAAGGAACAGGAACAAAAGAGCAAACAACTTAATTAAACTCAGGTGGGGACAATGAAATGATAATTAACTAATGAGGACAGGAACTAAACCAAATAAGGAAAACGGGGACTAGGACAGGCAGACACATTACAGTACCTTCTCCTCCTGGTAGGCACGTCCCGCAGCAGTACAGGGGGCGCCCTGGGTGCCGGTGCAGAACCAGGACAATAAGGCGGCATCCAGGGCGGAATAGGAAACCCTTTGTGACCATGGCGGGTCAGGGAGCTTGGGAGGCCATGGAGGATCCAAGGACACGGGAGGCCATGGAGGAACAGAGAGCTTCAGGGAATAGTGAAAAAAATACTGAAAAACACAAATGTCAAAATTTCTTCAGTGCTCCAGCGATTATATGTTACATACTGTATAAAAATAAACATTTCAAGCTAAAAAGAGACTCAAGTAACAAACTTGTTTTATTTTTATTAAACAACAACAGCCACAAAAAACGGTTGTGCTTTAAGACGTAAAATCAGCCGCTTATGTTCGTGTTTGTCCATTACTAAAAATACAGTAAATTATCATCATTTGCGTATAAAATGCCAACTTTGTGCTGATCCCCAAGGAAATACAAATGAAGCGCTCTTGAGCCTGAAGAACTTGGAGGTGCCATCATCAAGCGTTTAATTGTAAACAATAACTTCATCTGGGGCCTGTTTCATAAAACAAGTTAATAAGCCAGGCTTATTTAATTTAGTCTGACTTATTTTAAACCAAATCAACTGACAATAAGTCAGACTAACTGAAATAAACCTGGCTTATTTGGTAAACTTGTTTTATGAAACAGCTAAGGCCCCTGACTAAAATGACCATGGATACTAAACAGATAATTAAGACAGACCTATGATTCTAGAGTTGCACACAATATTTCTGTAATATGGCCAAATCAATTAGGCTACAAAATCATACACAAAGGAATGCGCATGCTAGGGTCTACAATCGGAGGTGGGCCCTGCGAGTCGCCCCACCCCATCGTCCAGTCTGCACTCTGGGGTACTTGAGTGGATTAAGAAGGCTCTTTCAGTTGGCAATAGAGGAACAGCCTAACAAGGATGGAAATTTATTGGCTAGGAGGATTGTATGCATAGAAGTCAGGGAGAAGACTACTAACAGTAGTAAGGGATTTTTTTTTTCTTAACTTGTTATTGACTTAATAGCAGTTTGCTGTGCAATATGTGCCGATCGGGTGCAGTCGGGTCCAACTTTCAAATATATGTCAGGTCTGCGTCGGGTCCGGATAGTATATTTAAGGCATTTCTCGGGTCTGCACAGGTTCGGGTCCCACTTTCAAATAAAATACGGGTCCGGGTCGGTTCTTTTTTGGACCCATGAAGACCTCTAGCTGAGAGTAGAGTCAAGTGAAATCACCTTTATTTATATAGCACTTTTAACAATACAGATTGTGTCAAAGCAACTTTCCAATAGCAAAATAGGAAAATAGTGTGTCAATAATGTAAAATGACAAGATTAATTTTGAGTTCAAGGTATTTCATTATTGAATTCAATGATGTCATCGTTCAGCACAGTTCAGTTTAAATAGTATCCGTGCAATCAAGTCGACGATATCGCTGGAAATTAAGTGTCCCCAACTAAGCAAGCCAGAGGCGACAGCGGCAAGGAACCAAAACTTCATTGATGACAGAATGGAGAACAAAACCTTGGGAGAAACCAGGCTCAGTCGGGGGGCCATTTTTCATCTGGCCAGATGAAACTAGCAGTTCAATTCCAACTGCAGCAATGTCAGATTGTGTAAAGGGCTTATCTGGGTACCGAGGTCTTGTCCCGATGGCTGTCTAGGTGACAAGGTCTTCACTGGGGATCTGTCTCTGGGGCTCATCTAGGTGTCCTGATCTCCGATGACGTTCAGGGCTGTAGAGGTCATCTCTAGGTGCTGATCCACCACTTGATCTGGATACAGACTGGACCCGGGTGACTGCTGTAACCATCTGATCTGAATACGAACTGGATCGGATGGCTATGGTGATCTCGGAATAAGAAAGAAACAGACTAACATTAGCATAGATGCCATTCTTCTTACGATGCTTTCCAGAGTTATTTATGAACTGTGCTTTAGAGGGAGAGACATTGATTTCTTCCTGCGCGTCATCCAAGTGCACTTGTTAGTGCGCGAGAATGTGTAAATGAACTGGAAGTGAGTTTTTCACGGAGTGTTTTCCGCTCTCTCTTGAGTATTTTTGCATTTTTGGAGAGACGATTAAGTTTTGCTTTTGAGAAGCACTTTTTCCTGCAAGTCAGACCCTGTTCAGGTGTGTCACGTGCGTCCTGTGGCTGATCTGAAAGTTCCTGAGTTTTTCCTGGACCACGCTGAGTTTTTGCTCTTGTTTTTTTTTTTATTATTTTATTACCGTCATCCTGACGACATCTCCTCGCTGTCCTGCCCCAGCTGTTTGTTTCATCATCTCAAATCATCGCATCAATTTCACCATTGCTACGGACTGATACAAACGTTCTTCGCACATACACACACATGAACTCTTCACTGATATAAATTGAACTGCACTGTGAACTGCACTGTGAGTTCATTTGAAGTGAATTATTTGAATTCAACTGCAAGAGTCATTTACATGTTTCAGAGTTTCGTTTGAGATATCCAGTGCTGTTTGAAAATCAATTCGTGTGCTCTAATATTGAATTTAATTCTGGGAAACTTGTGTATATGAAGAGTTAAAGTGTTGAACGGTTTACCAAAGCTAAAAAAAAACTTCAGAGAACTTGTCATCAATTACTTGTTTTGTTTCTTTCTTTCATTTAACCAAAGCCAATTCTTTCAAAGCAAAGTCCTGTTTCCTAAAAAAGAATAAATTACTAATTGTTAACGGATCATACAGTCTACAGTCTTTGTGCAAGTTTCCTTGGAGTAGGGGCATCTCACACTTTTAGGTTTAGGAGGGTGGGATTGTGAATGATTTATCTTACCTCACATGAACATACTTCAGGGAGCTGCTGTACTGACACTTACTTTCCTGAAGCCTACTTTTCCTATTCCTGTTGTTTTCCAGTAGTGCAAGCTAAAACATATACACACATAGTGTATTCTGAGACTCAAAACACTGGGGTGGGGGACCAAGATCCTTTCCTCCTGAAGTCTTCCAAGGACACAGTAATTTCCCCTACACGGCAGGACCTATAGTCCTGTTACACAGTGTTGTGAACTTTTATCTTCTACCAAGCAGAGACCAGGAGACGTTGGGATATTTTTCATACAGAAGTTCCTCTTTATTTGGAAGAGAACTCGCTGGGTCGCTGTAGTCAACCAAGTCTAACTAAAGCAGTGATACATTGTAGTTTTAATACATTTAGGGGGCTGTGCTTAGGAATGGAAACAAAGAACCTGGGTGACGACTTTAAACAAAGCATGCAAATGAGAAAGGATTTGATAGAAAAGCATTTTGGCCGGTTATATGGCTTGCTCAAAGAAAAAGACAGACTCAATCCGCATAACAGAGTCAGTGAAGATGATAATTCAATCAGTCTAACGATTCATGTCTGGGCCAGGCTCCGAAAGCCATTTGCCGAACAAAAGATTTGGGTCTCAGGGATCTGATGTCAGGAAAAAACACGGATTCACTTGCAGGTTCAACTCAAAATATTTATTAAAGTCTCAAAACACAAAACTCGGCCGGGGCAGAAGGCCGGGAGCCACAATTCAGGCCAGAGAATGGGGACAGGAAGAAGGGATCAGTCCAATCAAGCCTCCAGTAACTCCACAAGGCAGAGAGGATAATGTGTAGGGAGATCAGCGCCCACAGTCCCAGCGTCAGTGCTGACGCAACGTCAGAGTGGGGAGAGACAGCGCACAGAGTCCCAGCGTCAGTGCTGACGCGACGTCAGAGTGGGGAGAGAACAGCGCACAGAGTCCTAGCGTCAGTGGTGACGCAGCGTCAGAGTGGGGAGAGAACAGCGCACAGAGTCCTAGCGTCAGTGCTGACGCAGCGTCAGAGTGGAGAGTTCCCCATTGAGCGTACCACGAGGGAGATAGCCACAGAACACAGCTCCGGGAACGCCAGGACAGGAACTAGGAAACAGAGACTAGGAGAAACGAGAGGGGACAGACGAGAAATCAAACTTCAGGGACTAAACTGAACTTGGAGCCTAGGAAGACACGACAGGACAAAACACGACTAATAAACAGGTAGGTCACGAGCAAGGTGTAGCGTGTTCACACCACAATAATCAGACACAAGACTACAGACAGGGGAGCTTAAATAGAGGGAGAATAATTGGGTAACTAGTCACAGGTGTGATGGCAGCTAAAGTAGTAATTGAGATAACGATGGGGAGGGGAAGCACGAAGACAACGAGCACATGGCAAACTGTCAAAACAAAACCCACGTGATCAACAATAAACACGTGCAACAGACACAACTTGCTGATCAGACCAAAGTCATGACACCTGACTCATTTAACTTACAATGGAGTGACCAGGAACTGGCAAGGACCTCGTTAATGACTATGTTAAACAGAATCGTTCATCTTCACCCTAAATGCTAAATACAATGTATATAACTTCTTCAGTTGGTACACTATTACATTGAAATCTAAATTAAACATTTAAATAAATTTGTAATCCCACAATTCCCCCTTTGAGAGTTCTAATAACTCTCACAAAATACAAATTTAGACACTTAAAAAGTTTATTCTTGTAACTTGGGATCGTTACAGGTTAATCGCACTTTTTCTGTGTTGATTGTCTGTAGGGACGAACTGCTTGCTGACACAGAAACAAACATGCAGCTCCGTGAAGTTCTTGATAGTCTTTTCTGGTTGGAACTGTCATTTCTCGTGATGGACGTGAGTCATTTGTTGAATGAAACACTTGATACTAACCGGTTTCCGAACCATGAAGAATTATCTTCAGCCATCAGGTGTAATTTTGCTGAAAGATCAAGAATGTCTTGATCGTGTTGATTGATGACTGAAGTTCTCGTATGTGATTCTCTGCGTTGTGTATTTTTTTTTTTCTTTGTTCTGTCTTTCGTGACAGTTGGCTCGGTAGTGGGTCTTGTTGTTGGCTTCATACGCAGGTGAGGGGGTCGGCGCGTATGGGTTTTGGGACAGCCATCAAGTGGTATCTGCACAGAGTAAGAAAGAAAACAAAAGACAGAGCAGTATTTGTTCTAAAGACTGCAAACATTAGAGTTATACCCTCTGTTCAATCTGAGTCTGCTATTGTTGTTCCTTCTTTCCCTATTTATTAATTCATGAGACACCTAAAGAAACAGTGAGGAGAAGGATGGACTATTGGATGGGGAATGACCTATAAGGTTATCTTCACCGCAGGGTTAGCCCCCGTAGCCTGATGCATACGGTTCTTCCCTGGGTCTCCTCACTGGTCCATGTGTCCTATTCTGTCCCTGTAGGTGGAGGAACAACTTTACAGTGTGACACATGAGTCCAAGTTTTCCTTCCCTGGCACAATACTGCAGCTGCTGTAATCAACCCTGAAGCTAGCGTGCATGCTCTTGTTAAGGCTACTAGTTCTGCAGCTTGAGCTGAAAAATGATCTGGAAGATGACCTGAAGAAACTACTTCAGTAGTGGAAGTTACTGCATATCCTCTAACACAACTTCAGTCATTGCAGACATCATACATGAGGATGGGTTCGTGATTGGTGTGTGCTGTAATATAGCTTTGAAGGCTGTGAGTGTACTTAATTAGCATTCTCAATGGAAGGAAGTGACAGTAACCTTCCTGTAGTTTTATTTACAAAGAATCTTTCAGCTTTGTTGTACATTACTGGGGAAATTAAGCACTCACAGCCCTAACAGTTAACACCTGAGCAAACGGCTCCAACAGTTCGGTGAAGCGGGGAGGGGCTGCTTCAAAGTACTAAGTAGACTGAGTAGGAGCTGAGTAAAGTTGTTAATCTCTCCTAAAGTCTTTTTGCTTTTCCTACACTCTTTCATCCAGTGTCCTAACTTTCCACAGTAATGGCAACTGCTCTCCTTCTTAGGACATTTACGTTTCGGTCGGTTCTCTGTGTTAACCTTAAAGGACGCTGCTGCAATCTTTACTCTGGCTTTAACATCAGAGTCTCTTTCCCAAGTAGCTAACCTACCTAAGCTGTTTTGCAAGCTTCCAGTGGACCATGTTAGGTCTAAGAATGGCAAAGCCGATCTGTACTCTGATAAAAGGCCATCAAACCATGTTCGAACTAGTGGTCCTCTGTCATCAAGCACACTTTCAGGATCATCCACTATTCCACTGTAAGTTACAGCTGTCTGACAAAACCTTTCAGTGTATTCACTCACAGTCTCTTCTGTCCTTTGCACACAGTTAGTGATTCTGGACCAGTCTATTTTGGGTCCCATGATATTCTTTAGAATGTTCAAAACACCTTCTCTCAAATCGCCTTTACTGGCATGTTGTAGTTCAGAAATAACAGCAGACTCAAAACTGTTGAATTCAGATTCAGTTAGAATTTGTGACCTCAGCTGTGTGACTTCTGCTAACGACATGTCGTAGAGACGCATTTTTTTTATCAATGCCCTTCTAAATTCAGAAAACTCTGTGCGTGCTGAGGGTAAGCTCTGGGATAGTCTCTCTATATCTTGAGGTCCTAATGCTTTAGCAATAGTTTGTACTTGGAAAACAGAAGAGTTGAGAGGAACTCTGTCAATTTCCTCAATTCCTTGAAATTTTCTCTTAGCGCCACATACCTTCACTGAATCTACAGGCACATCAGTTACTGATTGGATGGTTACATCTGTTTCAAAGAAAGCTTGTAAGTCAGGATAATTGTTATCAGGCTGACTGACTTCTTCCACATCAGTTTTTGCTGCAGCTTTGTTGCGGTTCAATTTTTTAGTCAAAGAGGATACTCTAGCTCGAAGCTCATTGTTCTGTCTCTCTAGCTCTGAGTTACGCTGAGATTGTTTTGTAGCTAGTACTAAACCAAATTCTCTGTGGCAGCAGATAATGCCTTTCACATTGTTCTTGCGAATACATGCTCCTAATACTTTTTTACACTCATCTACAGACCAAGTCTTGTCTGGATGGATCTCATATTTCTGAATTAGTTCTTGTCTAATTTTCTCAGTGATTATTAGGTTCATTTGTTCCCCTAACAGTGTTTTGAATTCACTATCTGACCACAATGGAGTCGCCCGACCACCATTTTCTGTTGTTGGAATCAGCCTAGCATTTCTTCTACCCATTTTGTGAGTTTCTTTGTTACCACACAATCAAAAACACTAAAACTTCTCTGCTCAACAGAGGGTACACTTGTTAACACAGCTTAACTATTGTTAACTTTTCAAATTACCAACACTTCACACTTAACTTCCCTGCCTAAACAGAGGGTAACCCACTATTAGCACGTGATGCTAATCTTCCCTGCCTATAAACAGAGGATAACCAATATTAGCACGTGATGCTAATCTTCCCTGCTTGAAAAAACAGAGGGTAACACAATATTAGCATGTGATGCTAAATCTTCCCTGCCTAGAAACAGAGGATAACCAATTCTTCCCTGCCGAAAAACAGAGGGTAACACACTATTAGCACGTGATGCTAATCTTCCCTGCCTATAAACAGAGGATAACCAATATTAGCACGTGATGCTAATCTTCCCTGCCTAGAAAACAGAGGATAACCTTCATCTCTAAAAGGACCTTTTTAGAGGATAACTTAGCTAACAAAACCTACAGCTGTCTGTTAGCTCTTCTCTGTCGGCGCAGAGGATGACAAAATTGGTACTGGTCTTAAAGGTTCTTTTGGATTAGAGACAGCACTCACCCACACCCTTGGTTGAAAGAAAAGTTCAGTCTGGAAATCTTGGTTCAGCTGAAAGTTTTCGCTGGATTCCCATAAGATGCAGTCAGGAAGCAGATCTTTGTTTGAGCTTGAAGTTTTCAATCTGGATTCTGGAGAGAAGCTGGAACTCTATCCGGGTCACAAGGCACCATCTGTTGTGAACTTTTATCTTCTATCAAGCAGAGACCAGGAGACGTTGGGATATTTTTCATACAGAAGTTCCTCTTTATTTGGAAGAGAACTCGCTGGGTCGCTGTAGTCATCCAAGTTTAACTAAAGCAGTGATACATTGTAGTTTTAATACATTTAGGGGGATGTGCTTAGGAATGGAAACAAAGAACCTGGGTGACGACTTTAAACAAAGCATGCAAATGAGAAAGGATTTGATAGAAAAGCATTTTGGCCGGTTATATGGCTTGCTCAAAGAGAAAGACAGACTCAATCCGCATAACAGATTCAGTGAAGATGATAATTCAATCAGTCTAACTATTCATGTCTGGGCCAGGCTCCGAAAGCCATTTGCCAAACAAAAGATTTGGGTCTCAGGGACCTGACTCATTTAACTTACAATGGAGTGACCAGGAACTGGCAAGGACCTCGTTAACGACTATGTTAAACAGAATCGTTCATCTTCACCCTAAATGCTAAATATAATGTATATAACTTCTTCAGTTGGTACACTATTACATTGAAATCTAAATTAAACATTTAAATAAATTTGTAATCCCACAACAGGCTTCCTTGAAAGAACGAACTCCGAAGGACATGAGAACACAGATGTGCCGAGTTCTTGCTGCTCAGCTGACGGTTCCAGCAAGACAGCAGCACTCAATGCTCAATAAATAACACATAACATCAAACAAATGGCATAACCCTTCAAAAACATTTATTTAATATTATTATAGACAATATTTTCATATTATATTGCTTTTTGTTTACCACAAGTATTTGTGAAAATAATTAGGACATATATTCTATGTTAAAATTCTTTTAACATGCCAATAAAAAGTACGAAAGGCTTTTTCCAGGTCTTATCACTTTATTAAAATTAAGTAAAACAAAAGGACAAATGTTTACTGTCATGAGTCGTCACGCATTTGCGAGCTTGCAGCGCGAATCGAGAATGAGTGAGAATGAGAAGTTTAAAGCTTACAGGCTTCCGTACCTCCTCTGCCCGCAGCCAGCGTCTTCTAGGATTTCTAACGGTTCGATTCTCTCAAGTCTGCATTCGATGCATCCTCGAGTTCGAAAATACATCTGGGCACTTTCATACATCCTCTGTACTTGTGTTTTTGAGTATTGGAATTGAACTTTGAGAACACGAGGACGCAAGATCGCTTAAAGGGATAGTTCACCAAAAACTGAAAATTTGCCAAAGATTTACTCACCCTCAAGGCATCCTAGGCATGTCTGACATTCCTCTTTCAGACGAACACATTCGGAGTTATATTCAACATTGTCCTGTCTGTTCCAATCTGTAAAACTGCAGTGAATGGTGCCCGTTTCTGAATCCGAAATCCATGGATGGAATCCATGTATCATAAAACTACTCTGGGGTGTTAATAAAGGCTTTCTGAAGCGAAACGATGCATTTAAGAAAAATGTTGATTCTTAAAACTTTATAAACTGTTATGTGCAGCTGCCCGGTCTCTCAAGCAGGCATTTTCACAACAAGGCGGTCAAGCATATGACGTAGGTGTAATGAAAGGTCCTGAAAGAAGACTGTAGTCTCGTGAGAGTAAGTTCCGGGGAGAAGCATGTAATTTTGCGAGAACCAAGTTTTGTGTACAGCACAGGGAAACCATGTGAACAAGTAAATTTTTTCTGTTTTCATTAAAATGGTGCGTTCGTGTCAATACCTGGGATGTTTAAATAAGTTTGTGACAGGTGTTTTGCTTGCTCCTCTGTGCAACCGCGTTCGTCACTCACTCCCCAGATCTTACGTTGTGCCTTTCATTACACCTACGTCATAGGCATGACCGCCTTGTTGTACCTGCATGAGAGACCGGAAGCTACACATAACAGTTAATAAAGTTGTAAGAATCGACATTTTTCTTAAACTAATACATTGTTTCGCTTCAGAAGGCCTTTATTAACACCCTGGCGCCATGTGTAGTAGTTTTATGATGGATGGATACTTTTTTTTTCGGATTCAGAAACAGGGGCATTATTCACTGCAATTATACAGATTGGAACAGACAGAACAATGTCGAATATAACTCTGAATGTGTTCGTCTGAAAGAGGAATGTCAGACATGCCTAGGATTCCCTGGCTCGCAGGCTTGCAGGCTCAGTGGGGCTGTGTTCCATTCCACTTTTAGACATGCACTTGCAAATTTCCCTGAGCACTTCCCCTCAGGGGAATCCCTGCTGCCATTTTGAAGTGCGTTCCACTTCGTGAAGTGGACAAGGGAAATTTATATGGAGAGACCCTCGACCACTCTACTTTGACCGAGGGAGCAAGTCTGCTTCATATACATAATTCAGGCTGCCCCAAAGACCACAATGCAACACGATTATGACGTCATCTCAGATAGTGTTTAATTTATCCCCACCCCAAACAACTCTAATAAATTTTTAAAAATTTACATTAAAGGGGTCATATAATGCTACATGCACTTTTACAAGTTGTTTGAACTGAAATTTGTGTTGGCAGTGTGTGTACAGTCGTGGCCAAAAGTTTTGAGAATGTCATAAATATTCATTTTCACAAAGTCTGCTGCTTCAGTGTTTTTAGATCTTTTTGTCAGTTGTTACTATGGTATACTGAAGTAAAATTAAAAGCATTTCATAAGTGCCAATGGCTTTAATTGACAATTACATTAAGTTTAAGCAAAGACTCAATATTTGCAGTGTTGACCCTTCTTTTTCAAGACCTCTGCAATTCGTCCTGGCATGATGTCAATCAACTACTGGGCTACATCCTGACTGATGGCAGCCCATTCTTACATAATCAATGCTGGGAGTTTGTCAGAATTTGTGGGTTTTTGTTTGTCCACCCGCCTCTTGAGGATTGACTGCAAGTTCTCAATGGGATTAAGTTCTGGGAAGTTTCCTGGTCATGGACCCAAAATTTCAATGTTTTGTTCCCCAGGCCACTTACTTATCACTTTTGCCTTATGGCACGGTGCTCCATCATGCTGGAAAAGGCATTGTTCGTCACCAAACTGTTCTTGGATGGTTGGGAGAAGTTGCTCTCGGAGGATGTTTTTGTGCCATTCTCAAAACTTTGGTCTCCTAAAGTTGATTCAGCTGTGGGATCAGGGCACCTCCAGTGCAGAGCTTGCTCAGGAATGGCAGCGGGCAGGTGTGAGTGCATCTGCACGCACAGTGAGGCCAAGACTTTTGGAGGATGGCCTGGTGTCAAGAAGGCCAGCAAAGAAGCCACTTCTCTCCAAAAAAAACATTAGGGACAGATTGATCTTCTGCAGAAAGTATCGTGAATGGACTGCTGAGGACTGGGGCAAAGTCATATTCTCCGATGAAGCCCCTTTCCGATTGTTTGGGGCATCTGGAAAAAGGCTTGTCAGGAGAAGAAAAGGTGAGTGCTACCATCAGTCCTGTGTCATGCCAACAGTAAAGCATCCTGAGACCATTCATGTGTGGGGTTGCTTCTCATCCAAGGGAGTGGGCTCACTCACAATTCTGCCCAAAAACACAGCCATGAATAAAGAATGGTACCAAAACACCCTCCAACAGCAACTTCTTCCAACAATCCAACAACAGTTTGGTGAAGAACAATCCATTTTCCAGCACGATGGAGCACCGTGCCATAAGGCAAAAGTGATAACTAAGTGGCTCGGGGACCAGAACGTTGAAATTTTGGGTCCATGGCCTGGAAACTCCCCAGATCTTAATCCCATTGAGAACTTGTGGTCAATCCTCAAGAGGCGGGTGGACAAACAAAAACCCAATAATTCTGACAAACTCCAAGAAGTGATTATGAAAGAATGGGTTGCTATCAGTCAAGATTTGGCCCAAAAGTTGATTGAGAGCATGCCCAGTCGAATTGCAGAGGTCCTGAAAAAGAACGGCCAACACTGCAATTACTGACTCTTTGTATAAATGTCATGTAATTGTCGATAAAAGCCTTTGAAACGTATGAAGTGCTTGTAATTATATTTCAGTACATCACAGAAACAACTGAAACCAATATCTAAAAGCAGTTTAGCAGCAAACTTTGTGAAAACTAATATTTATGTTATTCTCAAAACTTTTGGCCACGACTGTACACAACCACCCTATAAAATCCACCCATTGTTTTTTTTGTTTTTTGTAATCTCTTTAAATCTTTACCCCTTTCTCAAATCGAGCCGCTTATCCATGTGACGTCGCACGGACAGAGACCCCTCCCACGATTGTTGATTGACAGTAGCGTTTTAGCACAGACTGCACTGATGGCTTATCTCAGACCCGCCCTGAGTGAGCTGTCATCAGTTGTTTCACCGCTGGAGCAGATGTAGACAAGAATGACTCCTAAGCGATTGAGGTGTTTTGTTGTTGAATGTAATAAGGAACATAGCAGTAGTCACAGTAGTCGGCTGAAGAGGATTTGGTTTGTTTCTGAAGGGAATGCGCCCTCCATCTACCTAAATGCGTCTATGTTCGCGCAAATCATTCGTGAACCAGCTTCACCTCCAGAAAAAGTGAGTACAATGTTTTTTAAATGAATCTTTGCAAATGGCCTTTCCTAATAATGTGCTAATTAGCAAGTTCCCTATCAAGTTCGGTCTCTCAACACTGCGTAGCTTACACTTGGGGGTTATCCCCCTCCTCCCGAAATACTGAAGCCTTATTGCATCACTCCGGTAATTCTTACCGGCCAGTGACACTCGAGCGCTCGAGCTAGGGGCGGAGCCATCCATTATATAGGTCGATGTCCAGCATCATTGCCCCAGAATCTTTCTCCTTCACGAAGCAAGCATCGAAGACTTGAAAGAATTTACTCACTGCCGTTAACTCACGGTCACGAGGAGGTCTCACGGTCTTGGCACTCCCCCTATTCGGCCCGAGCCCAAGCCACGGGATCGCGTATGCTCTCCTCTGTCGACGGAGCCGACCGCTGTGGCTATACTAAGCCACCGCCCGTCAAAGAGGCAGTTGCAGCACATCTTTGTCCGTCCACACGTGGGTGGAAATCTGTGACATTGCTTCCATCGAAGCCGTGCCGTACCACAAGCCACATCGCGGATAAGGCTTACATGGCAGCCGGCCAAGCAGTGTCTGCGATCCACACTATGGCCGTTCTCCAGGCTTTCCAAGCCAAAATGCTGCAGACATTGGATGAAGAGGGGCCGGACTCTGCCGCCTTCAAAAAGCTGCATTTGGCCACTGACTTTGGCTGATGTTGACCGACATGAGGGAGTCGGAGAAAGCTCAGCTGTTGGATGCGCCCATATCCCCGCTCGGCCTGTTTGGTGATGCTGTGGGCTCGTTTTCTGAGAAGTTTCTGGAGGCCCAGAAGCAGTCGAAGGGGATGAGTCATTTCTTGCCTAAGAGAGATCGGTCCACGGCGCCTCCGCCACGTTCCATGTCCTCTTCTTTACAGTGTCCAAAAAGGCGGGAACGACCACCGTCTACTCCTTCCCATACAAGGGCGAGGGTGGACCCGGAGCCAGCTGTGAGACCAAAAGTGAGGCAGTTCCGGTATCCAAAGAAGATGGGACCCCATCACTCTGGTGCTGGGCCAGATCCACAGCAGCGTTCCTGACGGGATTGGTCCGAGGGGGAAGCGGCCATCCGGAGAGATGGACGACGGGCCGCTTCGCAAGAGATTTCGTCTTGCTGTTTTTCACCTGCCTGTCCCCTCGCATGTTACAGGCAACGGGGGAAATGTTTGTTGTCAATAAAATTTGCACAAAAAAAGCACAAAACAAACACTGTTCAGCAAAAGAGCTCTTTTTCCCCAATCGCGCGTTATGAGCAGAGTCCCGTTTCTGAGAGGCGCTCTGCAGAGTGCAAGCCCCACGCACCCTCTCAGTCTAAGCACGAGTGTTCCCCTGGCTCATATTGGCGGTCCAACCGGTGCGGAAGACGTATACGATGCCCCTCAGGTGGTGGGCGGCTTCCTATCATCAGACGACGAGCCGTTCCAGACGTGTCACAGGGCGCTTCTACCCCTTTCTCACTATTTGGACGCGTGGCGCACGCTTCCAGGAGTGTCAGAATGGGTGCTGAACACAGTTTTGAGCAGGTATACGCTTCAGTTCGCACGCAGACCACCCTGCTTCAGCGGCGTGAGGATGTCAGACGTGCAGAGCAGAGACACACCAGTGTTGCAAGCAGAAATTCTCTCTCTCCTTGCAAAACAGGCAATAGAAGAAGTTCCCCCGGGGAATATGGAGTGTGGCCTTTACAGTCGCTACTTCCTAGTCCCCAAAAAATCCCCTATTCTGGTTTTAAGACCACTGAACCACGCACTTGCAAAGCGCTTGTTCAAGAAGATAACAGTGAAACAGATCCTCATGCACAATCAGCCCGGGGACTGGTTTATCCCGGTGGACTTGAAAGACGTCTATTTACGAAAGAGGTCTTTTACGAAGTGTATCAATGCAGCACTTTCCCCTCTCAGGCAGAGTGGAATTCGCATCCTGAATTATCTGGACGACTGGCTTGTTATAGCCCAGTCACGGGATACACTGGAAAGCCACAAATGTTAGCTTCTAGAGCATCTGAAGCATCTTGGTCTGACGATCAATATGCAGAAGAGCAAGCTTCACCCTACACAGGCCATCGCAATCTTAGGAATGGATTTGGACTCGCAATCGATGAGAGCGCGTCTCTCTCAAGAGCGAATGCGAGCTTTGACCAGCGCTCTCACCTCGTTCAAGCCAAGGAAAGTGGTGATTCTGAAATGCTTTCAGAGATTGTTGGGGCGTATGGCAGCAGCGGCTGTGGTGTGTCAACTCGGGCTTCTGCATATGAGACCACTTCAGCTATGGCTGAAATCCCGGGTGCCAAACAACGCGTGGAAGAACGGTCAGTTGCACATCTTGGTGACTCACGAATGCATGCGGACGTTAGCCCCCTGGTTCAACACAAGGATGTTCGAGCAGGGAGTCTCGATGGGCAGAGTGGTCAGCAGAAAAATTGTCACTACGGATGCATCATTGACGGGCTGGGGAGCCCTTTGCGACGGCAGACCGGCTTATGGCACTTGGAGACTTCACCCGCGGACCATCTAGCTGATTTGGCATTGCCAGCTGTTCTTCTCGCTGACGAATGCACCTCTGGAGGGGGATGCTCTTTCGAGTTGCTGGCCCAAGAAGCGCAAATATGCCTTTCCCCTGGTGAAGATTATGCCGCTAGTGCTGCAGAAAATCAGAGAGGAAAGGGGGATGGTGCTTCTGGTTGCGCCGAACTGGCCCAACCAGCCATGGTTCCCAGAGTTGATAAAGCTTCTAACGGCTCCCCCGTGGCCGATTCCGTTATGGAGAGATCTCTTATCTCAGGCAAAGGGCTCGGTGTGGCACCCCAGACCGGAGCTATGCCGGTGGACTTAGACATGCCTATAATAGATATAGTCAGCGACTTCTACATGTGTTCGAGCTGTTGTCGAATGCGGTAGGTGCACTGATTTTCTCCATAAATCAAGTGGTAAATGCTGTATATGTACGTGGCTCCAGCAGCGCTGCGGCCAGTCCATGTGTGGTGTTGTGCTTTATTACTATGCTTAGTCCCGCTCAGCAGGAGCTGGAGGGCGTTGGTTTCCCTGAGTATCTGTTGAAGCAGTTAACGGGCTCGGCTCTATTGGGCCCGGCTCTTTAGACTCTTCCTACCAGATGTGTGGAATGCAACACAGCGGGATTTTACGCGTTCCCCAAGTGTAAGCTACGCAGTGTCGAGAGACCAAACTTGATAGGGAACGTCTCTGGTTACATGCGTAACCTCGGTTCCCTGAAAGGAGGGAACGAGACACTTGTGCGCGCTGCTGTGTTGTAATCCTCAGAGTCTTGTACCCGTTCTAACAGTCGAAAGATTCTGGGGCAATGACGCTGGACATCGACCTATATAGTGGGTGGCTCCGCCCCTAGCTCAAGCGCTCGAGCGTCATTGGCCGGTAAGAATTACCAGCGTGATGCAATAAGACTTCAGTATTTCGGGAGGAGGGGGATAACCCCCAAGCGTAAGCTACGCAGTGTCTCGTTCCCTCCTTTCAGGGAACCGAGGTTACGCATGTAACCGGAGACGTTTCACATGAATGTGGCTAAAGTAAACAGTCCCTCAGAGAGTGGCTCGGAAGAGAGGGGCGGAGTCAGCAGAGCTCATTAACATTTAAAGGAGAATGACACAATACCTCTTGCTCTGACAAGAACTGTTTTTGACAGGGTGAAAAAGGTGTTTTTTTACACTACCAATGAGAAACACTACCAAAGCATACATGTTAAGGCTTTTACACAGCAGAAATAAACATGACAACAGCCACTATAGAATATATAAGATAATAAACACACAATTACGATAGATATGGTTTCTATGTGATTTTCTTGAGAAGAAAGATTGTGTTTCCTTAAACTAGTTTGTCATGTATTTCTTTTTCAACACATTTACAGGTAAATCGTAGTATTTAAATGTGCGATTAATCATGATTAATCACAGTCCATGATTGTGATTAACGCGATTAATTTTTTTAATCTATTAATAGCACTAATATATACATATATATATATATATATATATATATATATATATATATATATATATATATATATATATATACAGGCGCTGGTCATATAATTAGAATATCATCAAAAAGTTGATTTATTTCACTATTTCCATTCAAAAAGTGAAACTTGTATATTATATTCATTCATTACACACAGACTGATATATTTCAAATGTTTATTTCTTTTAATTTTGATGATTATAACTGACAACTAAGGAAAATCCCAAATTCAGTATCTCAGAAAATTAGAATATTACTTAAGACCAATACAAAGAAAGGATTTTTAGAAATCTTGGCCAACTGAAAAGCATGAACATCAATACTTATTTGGGGCTCCTTTTGCCTGAATTACTGCAGCAGTGCGGCATGGCATGGAGTCAATCAGTCTGTGGTACTGCTCAGCTGTTATGAGAGCCCAGGTTGCTCTGATAGTGGCCTTCAGCTCTTCTGCATTGTTGGGTCTGGCATATCGCATCTTCCTCTTCACAATACCCCATAGATTTTCTATGGGGTTAAGGTCAGGCGAGTTTGCTGGCCAATTGACCATATGCACGGAGCGCTTTTTAGAACTTCCGGATAAAGATAAACCAGCTCTTAATCTTCCAGTGAAGCTCATTTTATATGTGCTATATATAGGTAGAGACAAATAAACACTATCGTCAGGCGGTTAGGCGGTCTTAATGGTATTCTCAATAATCAATATCTTACCTTCATAGCTATAAACACATTTTTAAAATATTATACAATTTTAAAGCCTTTATTATTTCTCAACTATGTGCAGTAAAATTCGCATTATTAAAGGTTCACTTTTCGTTCATGAAGACGACATGAAGAAATGTGCCAAAAACGTGCAATAGCATCCAGCTGCAGCCCCGCAGACTCACCTCCGGCTAGATACCAGTGGCTGGACACCAGTGGATAGACAGCCTACGTCATTTCCATTTTCTCCGTCATTTCCGTTTCGCCGCTGGATGGACAGCAATTTTATTTCCTATTTTCACCTTTGGATTGACATATATTTATTTTATATTTTCACCTCTGGATAGACAACATATTTAATTTATATTTTCACCCCTGGATTGACATATCTATTTTATATTTTCACCTATGGATAGACAGCATATTTATTTTCGGTTTTCACCAGTGGATAGACAGCATTCTATAAAAGCTGTGTGCAAATTGAAATATGATCTTTATCATATCTCTTTACTTAAAACAATTCTCAATAATATACTTAATATTATAACATCAATAATTCATGCAAACTGCATTCACAAGAACCACCTTGAAAATATATATTGTTCAGATCATATCACTACTTTTTGTGACTTAAATTCAGCCTAGATCAATGGACTATAACGTTTTGTCAACAACAGACTTGTAAATGTTAATTGCCCACAGTTTTTTGCCTTGCCCATTTGGATATTCAATTCAGATTTTTTTTTTTTTGTAAATGTAACCACTTCTGTTTTTAAAATATACGTAGATTCACATGATCAGACAATTTACCAAACAATCCAGATCAAATTAACACTTCATGGTTTTGCAATATTTATTGGAAATTACACAATCTAATTAGTAAAATTAGACCATCAGAATGAAGATGCCACAGTCAGGCCCGTAAGGTTGTGGGGGAAGTCTCTATTTCAAGAGAAAATAAACAGTTGACAAAAAAAAAAAAAATGAACAGTTCCAAATAAACTATTGCACACTGTGCACACCACACCTCATTCCTGCCCCCTAAAACTGGCAGTCTGGGCAATGCTCAGGAAATTCAGGCTCTGTATAAAACCCTCACAGGTCTCCACGTCTTCCGTTTCCACAGTACCCCACCCAGTCTTTGAAAAAACATCTGCAATTTCTGCATTGCACAATTTTAAAAGGGACACACATGTCTCTTACAGCCTGGGGCAGTTTTTTGACATTCACCACACCTAAAGCAAGAACAGATGTACAATATGATTAGAATGAGCATGTTTATATTTAACTATATTAGAGTACAAGTGTTAATTCAAGGCCAATACAGAATACGTGCATATAGGGAAAAGTACTACTTCAACAAAAAACAAAAAAACATAGCTAACTATAGCTAGCAAACTCTTGTGTGCATAGACAACCTAGCATTTTAGACTATTCTCTGCCAAGACTGTTCTGAGATCTCGTTAACTGGGTACAATCTTCACACATCCAAGTGAAAAAAAAAACGTATTTACAATATTAAATCATACCCCTCAAAGAACGATTTAACTGGAAAATCTATTGTAGCAACCTAACGTTAACTGTTAGCTCTAGAATTGAGGCACACCAGAGTTCACTAATACCTTTAAAAAACACGACACAGTACCTTGAAAACAAGACGATTTTTTTTACTAGCTAGTTTGTGCATTTGAATTCTGACATAACCTATAAATCATCGACAGTTTATTATTTTTTCTTACCGCTGACATCTGCATGGCGCGTCAAATTTGAAAAGTGAATGACCATACGGAAATGACGTCAATTTGAAAAGTGAATGACGATACGGAAATGACGTCTGCTGTCCATCCACTGGTGTCCAGCCACTGGTGTCTAGCAAGAAGTGAGTCTGCGGGGCTGCAGCTGGATGCCTCTCAAAACGTGTCTCGGCGAAAAATAAAGACTTTAGATGAAATTACTGTTATAACCAGGAGATGGCAGTATAGAATCAATCATTAGCTGCAGCTGCCATTTCAACTACCTAGTTTTTTCACGTCTTCTGATTTATTATAAAATAATTATTATAACAAATTTGGTACTTTATCGCACTGAAGTATGAAGTATAGCAAGTGCAGGAAGTCACAAAGTCATTTAAAGAAATAAATAAATAAGGCCAGTCGACAGCCTATAATGCTGAATTATTTAAATACCTAATACATCGTTTAAGTTTTATCCAACACAGACCTGTAGTTTTGTTAGTCTGAATTTAATCTAAATCACTTAATGCACAGTTCTATTCTGACATCGGCTCGTCAGATGATTCATTCCGTTGCCGCTGTCAATCATAGCAATGACTCGCCGCATAATTTAATGGATTCACTCGCATAAATTAAACATTCGCGTTTGTCATTCCTGAAACAGTATAGGTGAACATTTGGTCCTCTTAGACAAATAAAACTTTTCTCCAAATTGTGAATGGATTATGTAGAGAAACCGAGTAAAGGAGGCTCCTCTTAAGGCACAGTACACTTGACCGGAAATGACTGAGCTGGCTTATCTACAACCAGGAAGTAACCGTGCATAAGGTCAATTAAGAACAGGGATACCATGGTCCTTAAACCAGATACTGGTTGCTTTGGCACTGTGTGCAGGTGCCAAGTCCAGTTCGAAAATGAAATCTGCATCTCCATACAGTAATGACCCTCTATGACTTACCCTCTTTGTGGAGGGCGTCAATGTTCATTTTCTGGATCATTGCCAAGTCAGCAGTCTTCTTCATTAATGTGGTTTCAAAGTACAAGAGATAACCGGAATTTATACTGTAGGGATGGTCATTAATTGAAACTCAAATATAAATATTCTAATTTTCTGAGATACTGAATTTGGGATTTTCCTTAGTTGTCAGTTATAATCATCAAAATTAAAAGAAATAAACATTTGAAATATATCAGTCTGTGTTTAATGAATGAATATAATATACAAGTTTCACTTTTTGAATGGAATTAGTGAAATAAATCAACTTTTTGATGATATTCTAATTATATGACCAGCACCTGTATATACAGGTGCATCTCAATAAATTAGAATGTCGTGAAAAAATACATTTTTTCTTGTAAGTTATTTCAAAAAGTGAAACTTTCATATATTTTAGATTCATTGCATGTAAAGTAAAACATTTCAAAAGTTGTTTTTTTGTTTTAATTTTGATGATTAGAGCTTACAGCTCATGAAAGTCAAAAATCAGTATCTCAAAATATTAGAATATTTATGTCAGGTGTGGACGGAGAGGCAGACACAAGGTGAGTAGAAGTACTGTGTTCACTTTAATTCCTTCTTTCAAACTTAGAACAATCTCAAGGATATCAAACAAACATAAACATCGATCTGAGAGATCGGCAAACAAGAACTGAAAGTCCAACACCCTGGTTAATCCTCTTCTTTGGAACAGGTCGGTAAGAAGGCTTACGGCACAGAGAATCCTGGAATATCCTGAGGTGAGTAGTGAGCTACCAGCTTGCGACCTCGAGACCAGCCAACGAGGGAATGTGGTGAGTGACTGAAATAGTGGCTGGTGATTGATGACAGGTGGTAATCAGTATTCTGGTGATTGTGAGCGGGTGCAGGTGGTTGGTGTGGAAGGAGTAGTGGGCGGATCCGTGACAGTACCCCCCCCCCCACGGGCGTCTCCTGGCGCACGGGGTCGACGGCGAGGGCGACCACGTCCTCTTGGGGCAGGGCGGTCGGGGTGTGATTGGTGGAAGTTAGAGAGAAGAGAGGGGTCCAGTACATCCTCTCGGTTTACCCAAGATCTTTCCTCAGGGCCAAATCCCTCCCAGTCCACTAGGTATTGGAGTCGGCCGCCCCGCCGCCGAGAGTCTAAGATTTCCTCGACTTGGTAGATGGCCCCACTGGGGTCGGCCTCGGGAGGAGGAGGTACTTCGTGCTCTGTGGAAGGAGGAAGAACGGGATTAGTGAATGGTTTTAGAAGAGACACATGGAAGGTAGGTGAGATACGGTAAGTAGTTGGGAGCCGGAGCTCGTAGGTAACTTCATTGATTTGGCGAATTACAGGGAAGGGACCGATATAGCGAGGGCTCAGTTTCTTGCAGGGCAGACGGAGGCGAATATCCCGCGTCGAGAGCCAGACTTGGTCGCCGGGTTGGTAGAGGGGCGTCACGGCGCGGCGGACATCAGCCTGTTCCTTGTGCCTCCGTACTGCCCGCTGGAGATGTACATGTGCCGCGTCCCACACCCTTTCGCTCTCCCGAAACCATGAGTCCACCGCGGGGACTTCGGAGGGCTCTCCAGTCCAGGGAAAGAGCGGTGGCTGAAATCCAAGCATGCATTGGAAAGGAGTGAGCCCGGTTGTTTCCTGCCGCAAGGAGTTTTGGGCGTACTCGGCCCAGGGCAAATACCTGCTCCATTGGTCCTGGTGGCGATGGCAATAGGTACGTAGATAGCGTCCAATTTCCTGTATCTTGCGTTCCGTTTGACCGTTGGTTTGGGGATGGTATCCGGAGGATAGGCTGACGGAGACCCCAAGCAGTCGGAAGAAACTGCGCCATACCCGGGAAGTGAATTGAGGTCCTCGATCAGAGACGATATCCTCGGGTAGGCCAAAGTTGCGGAACACATGTTGGAATAGGGCTTCTGCGGTTTCCAGAGCAGTGGGTAAGCCTCGTAACGGGATTAATTTACAGGCTTTGGAAAATCTGTCCACGACAACGAGGATGGTGGTAGAACCATTGGAGGGTGGTAGGTCAGTGGCAAAGTCAATCCCAATATGAGACCAAGGTCGGCTTGGAAGTGGTAAGGGAACGAGCTTTCCTTCGGGTAAGTGACGGGGAGTAGAAACAACGGCACAGACAGCACAGCCCTTGACGTAACGGGTCACGTCCTGGTTCATGTTTGGCCACCAGTACTTGTTTTGAAGGAGTGAGAGTGTGCGTTTACGGCCCGGGTGACCGGATCCAGGAGACGTGTGCAGTGAATCCAGAAGAGAGAGACAGAGGGAGGACAGGACGTAGGTTTTCCCGGCGGGAATTCCAGGTGGAGCAGGCTCAGATTGGGTGGCGATTTGGATTTGGTCGTCCACGTTCCAAATGATGGGGCAGGCGAAGATTTTGGGTGGCAGGATGGGCTCTGGCTTTTCGGGTGATGGATCGGCTTGGTAAAGCCGGGATAGAGCGTCGGCTTTGAGGTTCTTGTGTCCTGGACGATAGGTTATGGTGAATTTGAACCGGGTGAAGAAAAGGGCCCAGCGAGCTTGACGTGGGTTGAGGCGTTTGGCCTCGCGCAGGTACTGAAGGTTTTTGTGGTCGGTAATCACCTCGAAGGGATATTGGGATCCTTCGAGCCAGTGCCGCCATTCCTCGAGCGCCAGTTTAATAGCCAGCAGTTCGCGGTTCCCGATGTCATAATTTTGTTCAGCCGGCGACATCTTCTTTGAGAAGTAGGCGCATGGGTGAAGTACTGGAGGTTCACCTCCTCGCTGGGACAACACGGCACCAACTCCCACCGTCGATGCATCCACTTCCACCACAAAACTACGACTGGGATCTGGATGGGTGAGTGTCGGAGCGGTACAGAAGGAGGTTTTTAGTTTTTGGAAGGCTCGTTCCGCTTGGGGTGTCCAGGTAAGGGATTTAGGTTTTCCCTTGAGGAGAGAGGTCAAAGGAGCCGATTGAAGACTATAGTTGGCGATGAACCGTCGATAAAAGTTAGCGAACCCGAGGAACCGTTGGAGCTCCTTGATGGAGGAGGGTTGTGGCCAATTCCTTACGGCCTCCACCTTGGCAGGGTCCATCTGTATACCGTTGGCATCGATGATGTAACCCAGGAAGTGGATCTGGGTACGATGGAATTCGCACTTTTCGAGTTTAAGGTATAGGTGGTACTGGCGGAGACGTTGGAGAACTTGGGTGACGTGGTTTTGGTGTTCCTCGAGGGTGGTTGAGTAGATCAGAATATCGTCAATGTAAATGAGCGTGAAACGATTCAGCATGTCCCGGAAGATCTCATTCATGAAGTTTTGGAAAATGGAAGGTGAGTTTGAAAGGCCATACGGCATAACCTGATATTCATAGTGCCCGGTGGGTGTAATGAAGGCCGTCTTCCACTCATCGCCTTTCCGTATGCGGATTAAGTTATAGGCACTGCGAAGATCGAGTATTCGGGCTCCTCGAAGTTCTTCCAGGGCCGCCGGGACCAGAGGTAGGGGATAGGCAAACTTGATCGTTTGGGCATTTAGTGTCCTGTAATCGATGCATGGACGGAGGCCTCCGTCCTTCTTGGCGACAAAGAAGAAACTGGATGCTGCGGGTGATGTGGAGGGCCGAATGAACCCTTGCAGGAGTGCTTCTCTAACGTATTCCTCCATAGCGGCACGTTCAGGAATTGAGAGAGGGTAAACGTGACCCTTGGGCAATTTGGCTCCGGGCAACAAGTCTATGGTGCAGTCCCAGGGTCGATGTGGAGGGAGACGAGTGGCGGCCGTTTTACTGAATACGTCCTGATATGGGAGGTAGGCTGGAGGAATATTGACTGAGACAAGCGTGGCAGGACTCTCTACGGTGGTGGAATTAAGTGGGAGAGAGGGTGCGGCTTGGCGAGGTACCGGCAGTTTGGTGAGGCACTTCTCGAGGCAGGACGGACTCCAGCGTAGGATTTCTCCCGACTTCCAATGTATGTCTGGATGATGTTTTGTGAGCCAAGGGCGACCCAGGACGACATCTACGACAGCCTCCTCTAAGACTAGGAAGGAGATCTGTTCCTCATGGAAGTGTCCCACCCGGAGTGTCACTTCGGGAGTGTGGTGGCGCACCAGCCCCTTACTCAATGGTTTGCCTTGGATGGTGGAGATTCGGTAAGCTGTGGTGCTTCGAATCCGAGGTAGTTGAAGATGAGTCAGGCTGGTAGAAGAGATGAAGTTTCCTGCGGCTCCGGAATCTATGAGGATTTTCACTGGGAAGGATTGGTTAAGGTAGAGAATTAGAGCATGATTATGAGGAATTTGGGAAACGTCAGGGTGAAGATGGACCGCACTCACCGTGGAACTCGTGGGGCGAACAGGACAGGAAACTAGGGTGTGACTTCCCGAACCACAGTACATGCACAGGTTGTGGTCCTTGCGGCGAGTCCGTTCCTCCGGAGACAGATGATACTGATCTACTTGCATGGGCTCCGGAACAGACGGCACGGATCCTGTGAAGGTAGGTACTGGGGAAGTCTCGACATGACACGCATTCAGTTGTTGGGAGATGTGTAGGGATTTCTGAAGGAAGCCTTCTAAGCCCACGGAGTCTTCAATTACTGACATCTGCTGTTTTATGGAAGGTTCGAGTCCACGGCGATAGGCGGCGAGGAGCGCGGTTTCATTCCACCCACTGCTAGCGGCCAGAGTGCGAAAGCGCACAGTGTAGTCGTGGACTGACATGTTGGCTTGTTTCAACTGGAAGAGTTCTTCATGCACTGAGAGGGAGGAGGCGGTATGGCTGAACACCTCGCGGAAATGGTCGGTGAAGGCATCCAGGGATCGCACGATGGGGCTGTGTGAGTTCCAGAGCGCCTCAGCCCATTGCAGGGCTCTTCCAGACAGCAGGGACATGACGAAGGCTATTTTTGCTCGATCGTTCAGGAATTGGTGAGGTTGGAATTCGAAGTATAACGAGCACTGGAGCAGGAAGCCCCGACAGGTGGCAGCATCGCCGGAGTAGAGAGTGGGTTTGGCCATAGGGCATCCGGAAGGAGGACGGCTCGGAGGCGGTTGAAGGGCTTCGCGAAAAGCATGCACCAGTTCGGTAAAGGGGTCTGGTGTCGGGAGAGCTTGGTCCTCCATGATCTAGTTCTCCGCCTCCAGACTTTCTTTGCTGGGCTGGTCTTCTGTCAGGTGTGGACGGAGAGGCAGACACAAGGTGAGTAGAAGTACTGTGTTCACTTTAATTCCTTCTTTCAAACTTAGAACAATCTCAAGGATATCAAACAAACATAAACATCGATCTGAGAGATCGGCAAACAAGAACTGAAAGTCCAACACCCTGGTTAATCCTCTTCTTTGGAACAGGTCGGTAAGAAGGCTTACGGCACAGAGAATCCTGGAATATCCTGAGGTGAGTAGTGAGCTACCAGCTTGCGACCTCGAGACCAGCCAACGAGGGAATGTGGTGAGTGACTGAAATAGTGGCTGGTGATTGATGACAGGTGGTAATCAGTATTCTGGTGATTGTGAGCGGGTGCAGGTGGTTGGTGTGGAAGGAGTAGTGGGCGGATCCGTGACAATTTACATTTGAGTTTCAATAAATGACCATCCCTACAGTATAAATTCCGAGTATCTCTTGTTCTTTGAAACCACAATAATGGAGAAGACTGCTAACTTGGCAATGATCCAGAAGACGAACATTGACGCCATCCACAAAGAGGGTAAGTCACAGAAGGTCATTACTGAAAGGTGTGAAAAAGAACTGGACTGTTGCTCAGTGGTCCAAAGTCCTCTTTTCAGATGAAAGTAAATTTTGCATTTCATTTGGAAATCAAGGTCCCAGAGTCTGTAGAGGTATGTTTTGCAGCATGGGATGCTGGTTTGAGCTGATTTAAGCTGGTTTATGCTGGTCCTTAGCTGGTTTAAGCTGGTCATGTGCTGGTCCTAAGCTGGTTCGACCAGCTTAAGACCAGCACATGACCAGCTAAGGACCAGCTTAAACCAGCAAAGGACCAGCATAAACCAGCATCCCAGCTTCAAAACATACAAGGAAAAGGCATTCCTCCTAACGCGGGTTTGGTGGGTGTTCATTTCAAACTCTGTGACAGCTTATTTAATTAATAAATTATACACTGTATTTAATGTGTAAGGTACATGTACAACAAACTGGTAATCAGTGATGGGAATAACGGCGTTATGAATAAACGGCGTTACTAACGGCGTTATTTTTTTCAGTAACGAGTAATCAAACGAATTACTGTTTCCCCGTTACAACGCCGTTACCGTTACTGACAATAAAATGTGGCGTTACTATATTATATTGTTAGATTTACATTTTTCAGTTCATCTGAATGGATGCACAGTGTAGCTGTAGTTAGTCCGTTTTATGTTGATAAAAAATATGCATTCATACTTGTTATTCTAATTACTGAAGTTCTATCATCATATAATATAAAATTATCATATTATAATATTATAATGCTTGACTGACTGATACTAAGGGTCAGTAGATAAATAGTGTAGATTAATGTACAATGTTTTATAATAATAATTTATTCTTTTTAGTGTCTATTTCATTAATTTAACATATTTAATATTGGGGGCATCCAAAGTTATTTGACATTTGAACATTTTTTTAAAAGTAACGCAATATTTACTTTCTCTGGTAATTAGTTACTTTTATAATGATGTAACTCAATTACTAACTCAGTTACTATTTGTGAGAAGTAACTAGTAACTATAACTAATTACTTTTTTAAAGTAACTTGCCCAACACTGCTGGTAATGTCATAGTGGTATCGTCTACTGTAATCGAATCTATACCTGTGGAACCGACAGCACACGCGGTCGTGTAAAGATCTTCATAGCTAGCAAACCATAGCCTTTGCAGATTTGCTTTCAACTGACTGTAGATCCAAAGCCACGTCTTCATCGCTCTTGATGTTACAACTCTGAGTGAGAACCGCTTCAGACGACTCAATGCGTGCGGCAGGGAACTGTGAGATTACAAATTTATTTAAATGTTTAATTTAGAGTCCAATGTAATAGTGTACAAACTGAAGAAGTTATATACATTGTATTTAGCATTTATGGTGAAGATAATGACATCAGATGAACGATTCTGTTAAACAAAGTTTGTAACAAGAGGTCCCTGCCAGTTCCTGTTCTCTTATTGTAAGTTAAATGAGTCAGATCACTGAGACTCGAATCTTTTGTTCTGCAAATGGCTTTCGGAGCCCCTGGCCCAGCCGTTGAATCGTTAGACTGATTGGATTATCAATGCAATCGAGTGTTATGCTGATTGGGTCTGTTTTTCTCTTTTGAGCAAGCCAGACAACCTGCCAAACCGGTTTTCGCTTGATAGAATCAAATCCTACTTCATTTGCATGCTTTGTTTAAGGTCGTCACCCAGGTGCTTTGTTTCCATTCCTAAGCACTGCCCCCTAAATGTATATAATCTACAATGTATCACTGCTTTAGTGAGACTTGGATGACTACAGCGACGCACAGTGAGTTCTCAATAAAGAGTAACTTCTGTATGAAAGATATCCCAACGTCTCCTGCTCTCTGCTTCGACAAGAGGAATAAAAGTTTCCAACAGATGGTGCCGTGACCCGGATAGAGTTCCAGCTTCCTCCAGAATCCAGATTGAAAACTTCAAGCTAAAACAAAGATCTGCTTCCAGACTGCATCTTTTGGAATCCAGTGAAAACTTCCAGCTGAACAAAGATTTCCAGACTGAATTTTTCTCTCAACCAAGGTTGTGGTGAGTGCTGTCTCTAATCCAAAAGAACCTTTAAGACCAGTACAAATTTGTTATCCTCTGCGCCGTCAGAGAAGAGTTAACAGACAGCTGTAGAGTTTGGTTAACTAAGTTATCCTCTAAAAATGTCCTTTTAGAGATGAAGGTTATCCTCTGTTCAGGCAGGGAAGATTAGCATCACGTGCTAATATTGTGTTACCCTCTGTTTTCGGCAGGGAAGTTTAGCGTAAAATGCTAGTAATCTGTGTTATCCTCTGCTTTGCCAGGCAAGGTTAACAATAGTTGATCTGTGTTAACAAGCGTACCCTCTATTGATCAGAGAAGTTTTAGTGTTTTTGATTGTGTGGTAACAAAGAAACTCACAAAATGTTTAGAAAGAAGGCTAGACTGATCCCCACAACTGAAAATGGTGGTCTTGCGACTCCTTTGTGGTCAGATAGCGAATTCAAATCACTGTTAGGAGTGCAAATGAGCCTAATAGTCACTGAGAAAGTTAGACAAGAACTAACTCAGAAATATGAGATCCATCCAGACAAGACTTGGTCTGTAGATGAGTGTAAAAAGTATTAGGAGCATGTATTCGCAAGAACAATGTGAAAGGCATTATCTGCTGCCACAGAGAATTTGGTTTAGCGCTAGCTACACAACAGTCTCAGCGTAACTCAGAGCTAAAGGAACAGAACAAAAAGCTTCTTGCTAGAGTATCTTTGACTAAGAAATTGACAAAAACTGATGTGGAAGAAGTTAGTCAGCCTGATAACAATTATCCTGACTTACAAGCTTTCGTTGAAACAGATGTAACCATCCAATCAGTTACACTTTTAATTCCCTGAGATCTTCTCCTAGCACCACATACCTTCACTGAATCTACAGGGAAGGTATGTGGTGCTAGGAGAAGATCTCAGGGAATTAAAAGTGTTCCTCCCAACTCTTCTGTTGTCCAAGTACAAACTGTTGCCAAAGTGCTAGGACCTAAAGATATAGAGAGACTATCCCAGAGCTTACCCTCAGCATGCACAAATGTTTCTGAATTTAGAAGAGTATTGATCAGCAAAATGCGTCTCTACGACATGTCGTTAGCAGAAGTGACACAGCTGATGTCACAAATTCTAAGTGAATTCAACCGTTTTGAGTCTGCTGTTACTTCTGAAATACAACATGCCAGTAAAGGTGATTTGAGAGAAGGGGTTTTGAAAATTCTAAAGAATATCATGGGGCCCAAAATAGACTGGTCCAGAATCAGTAACTGTGTGCAAAGGAAAGAAGAAACTGTGAGTGAATACACTGAAAGGTTTTGTCAGTCAGCTGTAACTTACAGTGGAATAGTGGATGATTCTGAAAGTGTGCTTGATGACAAAGGACCACTAGTTCGAACATGGTTTGATGGCCTTTTATCAGAGTACAGATCGGCTTTGCCGTTCTTAGATCTAACATGGTCCACTGGAAGCTTGCAAAACAACTTGGACAGGTTAGCTACTTGGGAAAGAAACTCTGATGTTAAAGCCAGAGTAAAGATTGCAGCAGCGTCCTTTAAGGTCAACACAGAGAACCGACAGAAACGTAAATGTCCTAAGAAGGAGGGCAGTTGTCATTACTGTGGTAAACCTGGACACTGGATGAAAGAGTGTAGGAAAAGCAAAACGACATTAGGAGAAATTAACAGCTTTACTCAGCTCCTACTCAGTCTACTTAGTACTCTGAAGCAGCCCCTCCCCGCTTCACCGAACTGTTGGAGCCGTTTGCTCAGGTGTTAACTGATAGGGCTGTGAGTGCTTAATTTCCCCAGTAATGTACAACAAATCTGAAAGATTCTTTGTAAATAAAACTACAGGAAGGTTACTGTCACTTCCTTCCATTGAGAGAATTCTAGTTAAGTACACTCACAGCCTTCAAAGCTATACTACAGCACACTCCAGTCATTCACCTATCCTCTCTGGGTTATGATGTTTGTTATGACTGATGTTCCATTAGAAGATGGAGATGTCACACACTAAAGTTTGCACACCACCTACAGGGATAGGATAGGACACACGGACCAGTGAGGAGCCCAGGGAAGAACCGAATGCAACAGGCTTCGGGGCCCAACCCTGCGGTGAAGATCCCCTCATAGGTCTTCCCCATCTACTAGTCCATCCTACCTCACTGTTTTTTTAGGTGTCGCAAGAATTAAGAAATAAGGAAAGAAGGAACAACAATAGCAGACCCAGATCAAACAAAGGATACAACCCTAGTGTTTGCAGTCTTTTACAACTAATACTGCTCTGTCGTCTTTTGGTTTCTTTCTTACTCTGTGCAGATACCACTTGATGGCTGTCCCAAGACCCATACGCGCCGACCCCCTCACCTGCGTATGAAGCCACAACCTCTAAAAGACAACTTGACCCACTGCCGAGCCAACTGTCATGGAAGAAAGAACAAAGAAAAAAAATACACAACGCAGAGACTCACATACGGGAACTTCAGTCATCCATCAACATGATCAAGACATTCTTGATCTTTCAGCAAAATTACACCAGATGACTGAAGATAATTCTTCATGGTTCAGAAACCTGTTAGTATCGAATGTTTCATTTCACAAATGACCCACGCCCATCATGAGGAAATGACAGTTCCAACCAGAAAAGACTAAGAACTTCACGAACCCTAGCGGCATGTTTGTTTCTGTGTCAGCATGCTGTTCATCACTACAGACAATCAACACAGAAAAAGTGCTATGTCCCTGTAACGATCACAAGTTACAAGAATAAACTTTTAAGTGTCTAAATTTGTATTTTGTGAGAGTTATTAGAACTCTCAAAGGGGGAATTGTGGGATTACAAATTTATTTAAATGTTTAATTTAGATTCCAATGTAATAGTGTACACACTGAAGAAGTTATATACATTGTATTTAGCATTTATGGTGAAGATGATGACATCAGATGAACGATTCTGTTAAACAAAGTTTGTAACAAGAGGTCCCTGCCAGTTCCTGTTCTCTTATTGTAAGTTAAATGAGTCAGATCACTGAGACTCGAATCTTTTGTTCTGCAGATGGCTTTCGGAGCCCCTGGCCCAGACGTTGAATCGTTAGACTGATTGGATTATCAATGCAATCGAGTGTTATGCTGATTGGGTCTGTTTTTCTCTTTTGAGCAAGCCAGATAACCTGCCAAACCAGTTTTCGCTTGATAGAATCAAATCCTACTTCATTTGCATGCTTTGTTTAAGGTCGTCACCCAGGTGCTTTGTTTCCATTCCTAAGCACTGCCCCCTAAATGTATATAAACTACAATGTATCACTGCTTTAGTGAGACTTGGATGACTACAGCGACGCACAGCGAGTTCTCAATAAAGAGTAACTTCTGTATGAAAGATATCCCAACGTCTCCTGGTCTCTGCTTCAACAAGAGGAATAAAAGTTTCCAACAGAACTGAACAAATCATTCAAACTGATTCGCGAACCAATTCACTGGTTTGCCAACTGGTTTGCTCAAGCCTTCAAACAGAGTTGAATCATTCGCGAACGGGCATCGCTCATTACCCAGAAAAAAGTAGATGGCGCATTTGGAATAAATTGAAGGATTTTTAACTTGTATTGCATTAAGATAAAGTAATGAGAGGAGCGTCTCCCACAGTAACAAAGTAAAAGTACCGTTTTGTCACTGAAAATGTACTTGAGTGAGAGTAAAAGTACCCATTTTTAAATGTACTCTAAAAGTATTAGTTACCCAAAAAATGTACTCAAGTAAATGTAACGAAGTAAATGTAAATCGTTACTACCCACTTCTGAAGGGGGCCCTATACATTTGCAACCGTGAATGTTCCTTTTTTTTGTTACTTGTTGCTGCAGTGACGCCCCTTGTGTCCAATGTTTCTACCTTTTTCATGTACATGTTGCAATGGTTTTCTTTGTAGAACACGAAATAGCAATTGATTTACAGCTGAGATACAGGTTTTCACAAAAACAAACAAAAAAATTATAAAATGGGATTAATGAAAATGCAAATTCATTGCACTGTGGCACAAATTCATGACACTGTGTGTTTGGTAGCACATGGCACTGAGAAAGGGTTAATACCCGAAAACGTTTGGTCAGTTGCCATTTGCACCTTTTTGCACATATTTTTGTGACCTCTGAGCTCTTCTGCGGGAACCAGCCAGATTTCTTGTGACACGGGATTAAATTTCAGAATAAAACGTGGTAGCGGTCGGTAAATCAGGTGTAATTTGAACGGGAGCAGGGGTTCTAACAATATCCCGTTCCCAACTTCCTTTCAGAACAGCATAGATTCTGCACTTTACTCGTTATTATCAATGCACTCAGGACTGTTATGCAAGCACTGCACACATGTGCTTTCTGCTACATGCATTTTATTTGCGGGGTCTGTGCGTATGGAGTTAGATCTCTGCCACAATTCTGAGCGCGAAAGATCATATTTTGAGCGCTCAAAAGTGTATCTTGAGGTTTTTTTGCGCGCAAACTAAGTTTTGTGGAGAAAATGTTTGTCTCGCAAAGAAAAAAGTACTTTGTGTGCACGAAAATCAATTTTGCATTTAAAATAAGTTTTTGGATGTGTGCAGACCTTGTTTTGCGCGTGCAAAGTTTCACTAGCTTGCTCCTCTGATGCCCGCCCTCAGTGCTCTCTAAATGCCGACGGCTCACTCGCTCAACACAACCCAATGTTACAATATGCCATAATTCCAGCCAATCAGAGACGAGGCTGCTAAATTCTGATTGGCTGCTTTGACAACCAATCACAACAGTCCCTGCATTACGGACAACAGTGGAAGAGGAAAATTACAGTGCGAGCATAATTATTATGCAAGTTGATATTCTGATCATACTTTTTCCAAGCACAATTTACCAATTCCAAATGACATAAATCTTAATAACTACCATTAATCTTGTATTTAATCATTAATAACTGATATATAATTGTTCATGAAGGCTGGAAGTGAAAAAACGCCTTATATTCAGGTTATTAATTCAATTATTGCATAATTATTAAGCAGGTTATCTTCTACAGAAAAAATCTCGAGATGGAATAAAAATGAACTCCCAAAACTTACTGCCAGTTTCTTGAAAATAAATTCTTCAAACAGTGGTAAGAGGATGTGGTGCTGGTCCTTCAAGAGTCACTCTCAACTTACCTGTCTATAAAGCCTATACAAAAAAATCAGTCTTCAAGTATTTTATTACACTTTAGTATGTTTTTAGGATTCTTTACTTAACCTAAGTCTCTGAGAACCTGACACATTGTACTTCTGGAGACTCCAGGTAGGTTGCAGTTTTGGAAAATGCTGGCGCTGGAGACTAAATCATTCATGATGGTTTCACACTTAATTCTTCACCTTAATTCTTAATTCTTTTGCTGTTAACATGCATCTTTATTTCTCCACATGTTTTTGACTTTTCCTGCTGACCCCCTGAGCATTTTCCTGTCCAATGGTCATGTCTTAACTTTGTAATTTCTAGTATTGCATTAGTTTTGAATATTTCTCATGGGCATTTACTAATTTTTGACTTTCAGTCTGAGTTAAATCTCTTTTTTGGCTCATTTTATCTGTAAAAGAAAACCTGCTTAACAATTATGCACACCTGAATGTAAGGCGTTTTTTACTTCCAGCCTTCATGAACAATTATATATCAGTTATAAATGACTAAATACAAGATTAATAGTAGTTATTAAGATTGATGTCGTTTGGAATTGCTAAGTTTTGCTTGGAAAAAGTATGATCAGAATATCAACTTGCATAATAATTATGCTTGCACTGTATTCCTCTTCCACTGTTGTCCATAATGCAGGGAATGTTGTGATTAGTTGTCAAAGCAGCCAATCAGAATTTAGCAGCCTCGTCTCTGATTGGCTGGAATTGTGGCATATTGAGCAAGCGAGCTGTTGGAACTTTGCATGCGCAAAAGAGAAGGTCTGCACACAACCAAAATCTTATTTTAAGTGCAAAATTGATTTTCATGTGCTCAAAGTACTTTCGTCTTTGCGAGACAAACAAACATTTTCTCCACAAATCTCAGTTTGCGCGGGTGCAAAATGCACTTTTGCGCTCTCAAAATATGATCTTTTGTGCTCAGAATTGTGGCAGAGATATAATCCCATATGTGTTATGTGTTATATGCATGTGCATAACGGTCGTCAGAGCAGGCATACTGGTGGTAAATATATGGCCCTCAAACAGAACAGGCAGGTTGTCAATCAGCGACAGAGCAGAATGAGGATGGAGCAAAGTGTGGATGCGCTGTCCTTGAACGACGTTCAACTATTTATTTATTTATTTATTTATTTTTCTCTGCGACACTTTTCCTACTGTTTTAACAGCAAAATTTAAACGAATTTTATCTTGACAAGACAAATAAAAATAATAAATAGGCTTATAAATTTTGTACAAACTACATCTTTATTTTCTCTGCGACACTTTTTTCCCTACTGTGTTGACAGCAAAATGTTAAACGAATTTTGTGACTTGACAAGACGAATAAAATAACAAATACAATTTTGTGCAGACTACACAAATTTGTTAGCCTATCTCTCTCTTTGTTACGTCCTCTGTCGTGTGTGTCATGTGTTCCCGCCTCTTGTGTCCTTATTTGGTCTTGTTCCGGTCCTTGTTAAGTGTGATTATTAGTTAAGTCTTGTCCAGCTGTGTTTTAGTAATTATCAGTTATTGTCATGTGTATTTAGTTCCTGCCTGTTTAGTTAGCTTTTGTCTGGTCTACTCGTTATTCCCCGGTGTTCCTGTCCGTGTCTGCCTTGCCTTGTCTTGCCCTGCCTTGATGTCCTCATTAAAGACTATTATTTTGAAGTTACTCCTCGTGTCCGTCTTCCTCGTTCCTCCCTGCTGTGTGCACCGTAACACTCTTTCAGTAGTGGAAATTTAAATGTGAGATTCTGGAAACGAGATCTAAATTTAGCGGGAACGGTCGGGTCTGGAAGAAAATTATTCTAAGCAGACAGCGGGTGAACAAAGAATGAATCGTGGGAGGTGCGAATAACCTCGTGGGAGTGGGACAAAAAAACAGTCCTGCACAGACCTTTATTCTGAACAATAAAAGAAATAAGGCTTTTTGGCTGAATCTGGTCAAGTGCGGATATCTTTCATTTTTTGTATTATAGTTATTTTTACTACAAATTTAAAGGAAATTATACATTCACACACCTAAGGATTATATCAACCAAAAAAATAACTGCATGCGTCCTCTACTTGGGTCCTTCTCAGAAACGAGTAAGCGGCATTTAAAACAATAAACATACAATACGAACTGTGGCTCATTTACGGCTTCAGATGCATGATATATTAATTTGCCGCAAGCAGGATACACAAGAAGCACATTCAACTCAGACACGCCTAATGGGTAAGTCCGCCCCTGTGCGCATGCCCAGTAGTGCCATATGTATAACCCATCGAGGGCGCATATTAGCCACAAAGCTCACGAGCACCCTTCTGAACGCTAAAATGACGAATGGGACACTCTACGACAGGGGTAGGGAACATTGATCCTAGAGGGCCACTCTCCTGCAGAGTTTAGCACCAACCCTGAAAAACCCTGAAAAAAAACCTAACTGCATCCTGAAGACCTTGATTAGCTGCTTCAGGTGTGTTTTATTGGAGCTAAACTCTGCAGGGACACCGGCCCTCCAGGATCAACGTTCCCCACCCCTGCTTTAAGGTCTCGTGGACTTAACGGACACATACATGCAGCGGCCATTGTAAGTCCTCAAGATATATATATATATATATCTTGAGGACTTACAATGGCCGCTGCATGTATGTGTCCGTTAAGTCCACGAGACCTTAAAGCAGGGGTATATATATTACAAGATATATATATATATCTTGAGGACTTACAATGGCCACTGCATGTATGTGTCCGTTAAGTCCACGAGATATATATATATATATATATATATATATATATATATATATATATATATATATATATATATATATTTTTTTATCTTCTTCTCTAAAGCGTAATAAAATTGTTTTTCATGAAATGTGCTATTTGAACATTTACATAATTCCCTTGGGTAACACTTAATTTTAAGGTGTCCATAATACAGAGTAATTACCTAATTAAGTACTTAGTAGTATCCATTGTACTTACATGAAACAAAATGTACTTACCATGTAACTAAGTTATAGAATAGCCTGTAATTACAGTTTGTAACTATGTAGATGTAATAGGCAGCTACTGTTACACATATGTAACAGACGAGTCTGTTACACAGCTACTTATGTAACAATATTTTGGTTACATATGTGTTGCAGACTTTATACAACGTAATTATAAATGTAAGTACACAGACATAAGCTACTTAAAATAAAGTGTATCAAGATTGTACTTAAGTGTACTTCATGTGTATCTATACTGTACACCTTATCCAGCTGCACCTTAAGTTTGATTTTACCCACCATTACACAGCTTAAATATATGTAATATCTTTCTAATTACATTACAATTACAGAATATTACACAGGCATAAGCTACTTAAAATAAAGTGTATCAAGAAGCACATTAACAAGTGTATTTAATTGTAAAAGTAGCTGTGTAACAGACAGACAGACATGTGTGTAACAGTATCTGCCTATTACATCTATATAATTACAAACTGTAATTACAGGCTGTTCCATAACTTAGTTGCATGGTAAGTGCATTTTGTTTCAAGTAAGTACAATGGCTACTTCTAAGTACTTAATTAGGTATAATTACTCTGTATTATGACACCTTAAAATAAAGTGTTACCTTACCTTGTTCTACATTTTCAAACTTTGTCATCAAAAGTTGATAAAAGTTAAAGTTTGAATCATTTGGTTTCATAAACAGACAGCTGTCTGTCTGTCTTTATGTGTCTGTCATAAAGATATGAAGCTAATGCCCCACAGGCAGAGGAGTTTAAAATTAATCTCTCTCTTCATTGGCCAGCTCTCTTCAAAGCCTTTTTAGGGTTTGAACTTGCCAACAGGGGATCCATTGCACTCTAGTGTAGAGCTCAAATGTGAAAGACCACACCAAGGGACCAGGTCAGTTACTGAAAGCCTTAAAACACTAGGAACAATGCAGTAAAATGTAAAGACAGGTCAGATATGTATTTAAATATGCTATATTAGAATGGTGTAAGTGTAAAATTAATTGTGTTGGCCTCAGACACTGGTATTGGCTTCAGCCCCCAGGGATTTTAAGAGGACAAGCAGTTTGGAGAATTGTGTGACAGTGTATTCATAAACTTTATGCATGTGAGATGCATCATTCCATCCACATTATGGTGGAAAGTTCATGAAACTGAAAAACACTGCTCATGTGTTTATTTAGCTTAGTACACATGACTCTGTTAGCTTAGAAATCTGCCTGCAGCTTTGTGGGTTACTGGTTTTGCTGGTGTGTGTTCTGTGTCTCCCCCCCCCCCCCCCCCCCCCCTGCAGTTCTAAAATAATGTGTACAGGTCAATGATGTGATTCTCATTATTTTTTAATCTATTAGTTTATTCATGAATACATTCATACATACATACAATGACTTTAATACGCGTCTTACATGATGAGCATCTTTGTACTTTGTATACAAAGATGTGGTATTGTTATTGTTGCCTGTTGTTTCATGCTTGATGAAGATCTCTTATCAAAACTTTTTTTTAAAACATTTTTCTTTGAAATTTCCTTGAAAATGGTACAGATATGTTCCAGAACCATATCCGTTTAACATGTACACATTTCTAAGGCACGTGTGTTTTAAACTTGATTTAAAAAAAAAAAATTTTTTTTAAAAATAATAATAATGACAGCAGATTTTTACTTTCCTTTTCCTTAGATTTTCATTGACCTGTACACATTTGTGATTTTTGTGGCCTGTTCTCAGCTACCTGTACATTAATTTTATATAATAAGAACTATAGTTATTAATAAAGTATAATAGAAATATTATACTTTATTAAATAAATAATAAAAAGGATAATAGAAATAGCTTTGTAGAAATAGCAAACTTATTCTAAACTTGTTTAGTGCATTGTTGTTTTTTTTATTTAAAAAAAACAAACCTGATATCATTTCTTTCCATGCAGCCATATGTCAATATCACAGATAACACCAACTCTCTTCCTGAGTGGGGCTGATGCTCCTTTGAATCAGGCACTTATGACCCGCAAAGGCATTACACTGATCGTGAACGTGACCCTATCCCACACCTGCCCTATCTACCCAGGTGTGGAGTGCATACGTGTTGCAGTGTCTGACCTCCCAAATGCCCGTCTAGGTGATCATTTTGACCAAGTTGCAGCTCGAATCCATGGTAACAGATCTGGAGGAACCCTAGTTCACTGCGCTGTGGGCATGAGTCGCTCACCTGCTCTAATAATGGCCTACCTCATGAAGTACAAAAGAGTGACTCTGCGGCAGGCACATAACTGGGTTAAAGACAGCAGACCCTACATATGCCTTAATACAGGATTCTGGACCCAACTTCTGGACTATGAGAAGAAACTCTACGGTAAGAATACTGTGAAGGTGGCTGAACCACTGGATCCACTGCCAATGCCTAAAACACCAAAACTACCTTCCAAGTACAGCATGAGACAGTGTCCTCCTTCGCCAAGGCTGAGTCGACTTAGAAGATTCACCTCCTTGGCTCTTTAATCAACAACAGCAAACTGATCTTTTGCCAAAAATGGACTTGACATTTCTATTTACCTATTGTAAGGGCAATGAAAATTTTCTTAACCATCATTTCGAATAAGGATCAACAAGATCTATGCAGTGAAAGAAAGCACTTCAACATGATTGTTTTGTTTTTCCACTAGCATGTGATTTTAAGAGGCTTTTAGCCATTTCCTCCTGGCTTCTAATGCAATACACTTTCAAGGATGTTTATTGTTTGTATTTGATGTGGCCTGGCTGGAATTCCGGGAATAAAAAAATCTTGAAATTTAGTATGCATTATTTAACCAACAGAGGGCACTGTTGTAGCATTAAACTCGCGCCATAGAAGAAACCCAGGGCTAATAAATGAAAGGCTCAATGGAAATTGAGAGGTTAATTTTGAATATCTTTATCTCAGTTGTCTAAATCTGTTTGAATTTCTACAGTATGATGTACATGAGATAAATTCTCTGCACCTTAATTCATTTTAAACTTTTGTTTACTTTCAAACAAGACAAATATTTGAAGTAGTTTTTGTTATGACCACATTTTTTAATTGTACTTTCAGTTCTGCATCCTGCTTGCTACCTCACTTAAAATAAAATTAATTTAAAAGGCATTCTTAGTTCATCTCTAAATTGACACAGCCCTGCCCACTGACTTGTATATATGTATGTATGTATTAAGCTGGTGTTGTTGCTGTTCTTGTTCTTGTTAACCTTCTAGATATTAAAGAATTGGCCATGTGACACAAGGTGAGAAAAAAGTCTCAGCTTGTCATTCATCACCTTTATAATGCAGGTTTATTCCTCACAGTCTCTCTTTTAATAATGTGTGTTTAGTGCTTTTGGCAATGTTTTGTTGGTGCCGAGTGAGGGGAGAGAAGCTTTAGACATGCTTCTCTTGAGGGGGTGAGTGAATGTGCTGAAAGCTGAGAGGGACTGCACAGAGTGGAAAGAGTCAAAATGTCTTAGATAAAATTTTAAAAAAAAAGCCACTTTTTTATCTCGAAAAATAAATATAATTTATTTTTATATAAATATAATTTATTTTTGGCTGAAAGCCTGCCATCTTGTGCAATTAACAGGAAACAAGTTGGCCAACTTTGTATTGGGATAAAGTTTTGTGTGTGTGTGTGTGTGTGTGTGTGTGTGTGTGTGTGTGTGTGTGTGTGTGTGTGTGTGTGTGTGTGTGTGTGTGTGTGTGTGTGTGTGTGTAAAATGAGACACTGCTTTCAGTAAGCCCATCAAGGGATAAATAAGCATGCCATTACCATACACTCATTTATCTTTCTGCACATTATTTGACAACAAACCATCCTTGTAAGGTATTGCAGTCTGACCACAAATGCTATGTTAGATGTTTCCCTGGAAGGTATAGCTGAGAGAGAGAGAGAGAGAGAGAGAGAGAGAGAGAGAGTGAGGTGGGGTGGGGGGTGGTTTGAGGGCACAGTGCCAAACACCAGGCGCCACACTTCCAGCATGATGACCTCATCCTCATCTACTACTAGAACTTATTGTCTACATTCATCATCACTGAATGTAATGTTTGTGTCTTCATTTATGCACAATGAAATTCACCAGCATTACCAAATAATACAAACATTTAAAAGGCTTAAATACAAATTTTTAATTTTGTCCCTTTTTCTAGAATTTTGTGGAATCAAGACCTAAATAAGCTGCTGCTGTTGCTTTTAGGGTTTTCTTCTAAGTTTTTCACCCCACTTACCCTGCTAATGTAGTTACTTTATTCCTGCCATTAATATTTTTTCTATTTTCTGAAATGTTTAAGTTATCAATCGCAAAACATGAAAATCTTTCATACAGTAGGAAGCTTCAAATGCATGTTGAAACACTTTCGTCAGGCAGTAACAAGAACTCTACTATTCATATAAATCTCTGTATTCCCTGAAATAAATTCCCAGAGCATGTTTCAGCAGTTATGGAAGCATTTTATTGCAAATATACACAAATATCAATATCCTTTCAAAAAGCAAATGCAAATAAATAAAACTTCAGCCCTGTTAAGAATGGAATGCATACACATATCACATGAAAAAAATACGTACACCTCTATGAACAGTTTAAATGTTTATATTATTTTGGAAAGAAATAGCAGTGCAATCCTGCTGCCCTTTGCAACAGTGGTAATACTAGAGTCTCTTTTAGATGCTTGAAAAGAGTCCTCCCTTTTATGAAATTATTATTCTAATATGTCCTGAATACCTTACCTAATAAAGATATGTATTTTGTCAACACTGTAAAAATGGGCTTCTTTGTAGTCATTGGTTTGTGTCCTCATACTCCAATAAGAATGCCAGAAAACAGACTGTCTTGGAGAATTGTGAGGGCTGAGCCTGTCCCATTGTCAATAAGAATAGATACATACTCTCCAGCCTGTGAAAAAAAAAAAAGCATCTACATCAATCATGCTTTTTGTTTGTTTTATGGGTCAGTAATATAGGAGTGTTTATGATAAAGAGATATTCTTAGATATGCACTCTTGCATACCCACTTTTTTTAGTTGGTGTGCTGTCATAACAGTCATAACTTATAAAACATTAATTGCCAAAAAAGTAAGCATCACATTATTGAAAGAGGGCAATAATGTTAATGTATAAAACAGCAGTTTTGATAGGGATTGATAAGATTGTCAAGAGCACCTGACCAACTAATACTAACACCTACCTATTCTTTAAAAAAAAAAATTTTAAAAAAAACTAGCAACGTGTACTGAGACTTGTCATGGCACTTGTATACTGCTGCACTCTCGATGGTCTGATTGCTTCTATTGTTCTCATTTGTACGTCGCTTTGGATAAAAGCGTCCGATAAATGATTAAATGTAGGCTAAATGTAAATGTAAGAGCCCTGGAGCAGAAGATGCCCCTGTGGCTGAACAAAAATAAAAAGTGGGCCCAAATATGGACATTTTCCCAGTCACATATTTTAAGTCAGCATTATTAGCGCAAACAATTTTAGTAACCTGTAAAATTCTTGTTCAGTTAAATGAGCTTATTATGTCAGTCAGTCATACCTGTAGGTAAAGAGTCCCAGTCAGGAGAATACTGAATACTCCCCCTATAGAGCTCACTCCAGTCACTGTCTCCAAAGACCTGCATCATTATAAACACATTAATCATGGTTTAGGACTCATTTGCTTGACTTGTTAGAATAACAGTTCAAACGGTCAGTGCTATTGGTGATTATGGACCATTACTACTCACACATTACTCTGACAAAGAGACTCTATGCATATAGAGGCCTTAACACTGTCCCTCTGCCTGGTATGAGGCTTTTTCTGAGACTCATTGGATTCTGAAAGAAAAAAAAAAGCACAGATACATGATGCAGGGTTAAAGGGAATGTGACAGGCAGACATGTTCAGTGGTACTAGGACCCCACCCTGTTCCACTGAGCTTTATCTAAGGGACAGGCTGTTGGATAGGCCACACACAAGTAACATGATGCAAACAGGAATAAGGTATTGCATGTACTTCAGCTAGTAAAAGAGTGATAGCAATTTTTGATACATTACAGTATGGCATATTACATCCATGGGAAATATGCAACAAGTGGACGCTATCCCATTAAGACTAGGTCCTCCAACTGATCCTGGTTTCTCCCAAAGGTTTTTTTTTTCTTTTTTCTCAATTTCTGTCACCTGAGAAAATAAGTGTTCCTTATCACTGTTGCCTTTTGGCTTGCTTATGAAGTTTGAAAGACACAAAACTTGAACTGGCACTATTGTCACTATTGAACTGTAGAGACACATTTTGCAACATTGACACTGTTATTTAACTAAACTGAATTAACACTGAAATTGCACAAGCTGAATAATAGCAGTCTTTTTTTTAGAATTGCTTATAACTGAATTGAACTTTTTTGAATTTGTATAAAGCTGTGTTGTATGAAGCGCTATAGAAATAAAGGTGACTTGACTTGTTAAGGCCATGAGAGCAGAGGAACCATCAGATTCAAGATCACACTATGAGCCAGTGCTCATAAGGAATAGGTACAAAGAAAGTTGGGAATGTACTTCAACCACACACCAGCATACCTAAACTGTCAGTAAAAAAAGGTACACTTAGAACTAGTCAGCTAGCAATGTAACAGACAGTTAAAACAGCATACCTTATTGACCTCCTAAATCACTGTTTGTCAAAACAAAAAACTGTTGAGATGCATTCAAAATGGGAAAGTGACAGAGCCTGTGCCAAAAAGATTTGAACCACAGTGGTACATTATGTGATATACTTTTTTGGAATTTCTTCTTACTGTCAATGGTGCAGCATAACAGATTTCATCTGATACAGCGATTGCCCATAACTATCACATATGCATAGAAAGAGTAGTGCTGAACCACAATGTACGATTTATTCTGCAAGTAGCATTTAATTTATGTTTCACAGATACCAGCAGAGAGGCTAGAGTTAATAGTGCAGCATTTAGGTACTAATAATCACCCTTTAGGGCAGGAAGGGGCAACCCCAGACCTGGAGGGCAGAGTTTAGCTCCATCTTAACTCAATCAAACCTGCCTGTAATTTTCAAGTAATGACTTGGTTAGATTTTTTGGTTTAGATTTTGGTTAGAATTTTTATTTTTATCTATTTATTTTAGATTGTTCAAGTGCATTTGAATAGAGATGGAGCTAAACTCTGCAGGACAGTGGCCATCCAAAAATGAAGTTGCCCGTCTCTGTTTTAGGGGTACACAGAATACAAATACTTTTGAAGTTTAAGATTTGAAGAAACTACCCGTGACAACCTACTCTAGTCCTAAAGGTGCAATTTTTACACATTCTGACAATGTAAAGAAGGCGCTTCATCATTTAGCCACAACCTCTGTTTAGGACTCTGTTTTAGCTTTTAGAGCTGGTCATGTTGATATTCCATGTATAGCACATAAACCATGCACAATGTTAAATTCAAACTAAGGCTGTAACCATACTTTTTAGGGTTAGGTTTAAGAATCTGCGATTAAAAACATATTGGTTGATAACTAGTCTGAATGTTGGGGACAGGCGCACACCCCAAAATATATTTAAACCACATACCCAGTAGCAGACTAGCTGTGAGCTGGTAGAACCCAGACACTGGAGCTGTGTACCGGCCACTGCTGGCGTTAAAGCCCTGTCCCCTCTGATGGAACTGCTCTGTATTTGAGGGCTGTGGAAAACACAGAAATGGGATAATTAAAAATGCCATTGCCAGTCTCTTCTATTGCCAGCCCTTCCCCACTGCTTGCCAGTCTGTTTCACCATCAGCCAAAACTAACATCGCTGCTACATCAATACATCTAGATGTTAGTGCTACTTCAGAGAAATAAAAGCTTCTTTTATAGTTCACATTTACTTTCACAGCTCTGGGGCTGCTAAGTCATGGTTATTGAAATTAGTAAATTGTTTCTAGTTTGGAAAGGATTGTTTTCCACTTACAGTGTTGAAGGGCTGGAGCTCCTGCAGACTGCGACGGTGGACCATTATGTTGTGGTGCAGTCGGCAACGGAAAGCTGTGGCCACACGAGGGGTTTGATCACAGAGCAGGCAGTGACTTCCTACCATCTCTGAGTGGAAAGGTAATTACAGGATTGTAATGTTGCTTTGTCAATGCACAAAATAACTAATTCCCTTCTTCCCCTTACATTATTCTAAAGAATTTGGGACAAGGTGTAACCCAATAGACTAGGCACCTTCTCAGACCCAAAAACACTGAAATACAGCTAGTGGAAAATGTTTTGGACTGTATTTGACTGACACTTGGCTGCATATAAAGCCATCAAACAATCTCACAGTGAATAGAAGATGTAAATATTTGGAGTGGTTGAGTGTATGTATGAGCAGACAGAGTGGATGAAAGTGTGAGGCAATGAGAATGCTAGAATGTATGAGCCTACGGCGCCACTGCACTTTTCTGAGTGAATAAGCGCCTTTATGTTTTATATTGCTGTCAGAACAGCCTGCAGCTCACAGTACCAGAGCACAAACAGACCTGTGTCTGCTTTCCTGGCAATACTCCAACACTCATTCCACACACAAACATGCACACACACACAAAATCTGGAATCTGTGGAATTCTTTGGCCAGGCCAAGTCAAATCCACGTCCTGGAAAATTACACCTATTAAGAGATCAGCCCAGCCCACAATCAGACTAGCAGCACAGCCCCCCCCCCCCCCCCCCCAACAAATGAGCATGACTATACATATCCCAAACATCAAGCAATTCTGAAAGTGACTTAGCCAAAACAAAAACAAAAAGCTGTTGGACCATAATAACTACCATATTCAAATGTGTTTAACTAAATTTTTGAAAGATGATGTCAAAGCAGTTACTTAACACCAGTTTAACTGATTTGTGCACCTGCATCTGGTGTCTTTTTACGTGTAGTGTGCATCCATCACTCTGACAAAACTATTAATTTAGCATCTTTAGACTATGCACAATGTAGATCAATGTAGATGTCTCTCTTATCTGACAATTCAGTTTAGCTCATGGAGCTTTCTCCAAAAAAGCTTTTATGAATCAGGTGTGTTAAATAAGAGAGACACACAAAAAATGTGTAGGGCAGTGGGTCCCCAGGACCAGGATTGAAGACCTCTGATCAAATGGTATTTTAAAAAGTTGTAGGTCTTGGTCAGGTCTGCCAGATGGATGTATCATGAGATTTCTTTTCTATCTTCTGTCTGGCATGATGGGTAATGGTGTGTAAATTGGCTTATGTCCACAAATTCCAGTATACCTTTTAGTTTGATTTGGAAGTCCTGCATCAACTCTGCATGGTGAGGCAGTAGGGGGCCCGGAGGACCAGGAGGCCCCTGGGGACCAGGAGGGCCTGGTGGACCTGGAAGGCCATGCTGGACATGTAGAAAGTTTCAAGATACATTACATAATAAGAGAAATCCATTTGAAGAGGTGCACTTGAAGATTAGGCACTTTCTGACATGTTGTCACATAGGCCTCATTAGGTTTATCTGTGTGTGCTGTGCTAAATCTGTTTTCATACAGTTTTACTTTTAGTACTTCTTCACTTCTTAAAGCTTTTGTTCAATACATATATGCACCCATTCTATATATTGATATTATTCATCTTTAGAATGGTGTGTAATGCCTATACATTGGATCAGAGATTACCTTGGAGAGTCTTTTATTTCCTTTTGGTTTCTTATTTCCACCCTTGTTGGAGTTGTCCCTAAAGACTATCCATGTCCTGTGGGGGCTCACGTTGGTTATGTCAGAAGATACAGTATCCTGTAAAAATGAAGCATTTCAGAGCGTCAACTATGTTAGCAAACTTTAACTACGGCAAATATATAAACTCTTCCTTTTTACAGTGAGGTCATATTCTCTACAATGTTTATGAATGTCATTACCATATACTTTCCCCTCATGTCTAATGGTTGTCATACCCTAAAATCAAATTCAGAGAATTGATTTATGAGATTTTACGGTGTCTTTGCGCATGTGTGCTGCCTTAAAGCCTTGACAGGTGAACAGCAGGTGTGTGTATCGGATTTGACTTACAGGGCTCTCAGTGCTGACTGTATTGTTTTCCTCTTGGAGCTCCAGACTCTCCTCACTCTCTTGTGTGGTGCAGGTAGACAGCAGTAAACTCAGCAGCAAGGCCAGTAGTGCCCCTCTTGCCCCATGCCTGAGCTTCATGCTGCAGTGTCGGTGCAGTGTAGGTGAACTTCTAACTCACTCAACTCCTTCTTTGCAGCTCAGTGCACAATTTCCATTCCAACACAGAGAGGTGACCAGAAGTCCTGTGGGTAACACGAGGATATCCAAGAGTGGAGGTGAAAAATCAGAGTGCTGCTTCTTCAAAGCGTAAATACTCTTTGGGAAGAGTCCTCTAGGTAATGGTGGCTCTTGATTTGGAAAAGATGATTTGGTCTGTGATCTACTAACGTTCTACTTTAATTCCCGGCGTGATTTCTGACATGGAAAAGAAATCTGTTCTTAGATCAGTTCAAATTTTGGTGGACAGAGTGTTCAGAGTGCCATGAGAGTTGCGCGCAGGGCCTCACCATGCTTCTACCCATTCACAGTCAATCCGTCCCCTGTGACAGCCAAGATTTCCTATGCCTCCAGACTACAGTCTAAACTCTCTAAGCTTGACTTGTTCAGCCTATGTGTTACAATCACAATCTAGGTTTGTATTCCATAAATGCATGTGTATGTATGTGTGTGTGCGTGTTTGTGAGTGTATTTGTTGATGGTTAGTGTCTGTTGCTCAGTCGCGGTGTGATTACCTGTGATAAACCCTGTGTGTGGTATACTCAGTCTCTCTCTGTGGGTGGTATCTCCACGTCTTCTTTCTGTTTTTAGTAATGTTTGATTGTCTTCTGGTCTCCTTGGTGCCTTTGCACAGTTCCGTGTGTTTATATTTTCGGTAATTCCCTCAGTGAAGATTTTTTTTTTTTTTTTTGCCAGTTGAGGTCCTCTTTGCCAGACTCCAGTTTATTCCACATCTATGTCAGTGGCCACTCAGAAAGGATCACTCTGTTTTGAAGGGCTCCTTTTCGCGCTCCACTCTTTTTAGCTTCCTCTCAGACCAGACTCCTCCTCCTCTTCAAGTTTGTGCACTCCTCCTGATATCTGTTGCTGAATCTTGACCTGTCACTTTGTCTGTCTTCAGCCTCCTGGTCATTTATCTGACCATCTCTCCCTGTCTCTCTACCACAGTCAGTTCCTGGGTCCCTTCTTTTGTTTGTCTTGTGTTTAGCTCATTCATCTGTCTCTGCCAGCACTTACTCTCTCCGTAATCCTCAGCTGCAGGGTCCTAATGCCTCTTCTATTGGTTTGTACAGTGGTCTGCTTGTAATCAGGGATGCTCCTTCAAAATGAATAAAAATGGAAAGAATAATAGATTTAAAATGTCAAAAACAGAAGGAAGGTAGTGTTCATTTAGACTCTATCCTAAATTTGCAAGCAGTGAGAGACATTTGGGTGGGGCAGAAATGTGCATTTCAGATATGCAGAAATGTACTGTTAAAAATGATGACAGTTAGGAGGAAGGTTGCACATTTTTATGTTGCAAACCACCACACCTCCCTCTTTATCAGTCTTCTGCTCTTGTTTTTTCCTGGCTGAGAGAACAGCATCTGTGTGGTGTTTAGACTAGACCCTAAACTAATGAAGCCTTTAAAGCATTTTTAGGCCTAATTAAGTGTAATTGTTTACAAAATTCAAACAAGGGAACACTGGCACCATCTCTTGGCCAAATTCTTTCAAAAAAAGATCAGGACAATTAAAATGAGAAATGGTTGCCACACAAACCTCGTATGCAATTGATAAAGGTAAACATTCTGAATTTTCTGCCTGGATTAATGTGTTTTGAATGAAGCGGAGCATTAGGGCAATTTCAAATGATTCCGTTAAATTAAATTAAATGAACCACTGCAAAACATTAAAGGGGTGGTTTACTGTTTTTTTCTAGACTTGATTGTGTTTATGGAGTGCAGTCTAACATGTGTTCATGCTTCGTTTTTTTTAAAAAAAAAATGCATTATTTTTCATATAATTTAAATTTACCTTTATTCCACACCGCTCTGTCCCTTCTCTGACAAACGCCTCGATTATTTCCTGTTTTTATGAAGCCCCTCCCTCAGAAATACGTGATGGGCTCTGATTGGTTAGCTGGCTCAGTGTGTTTTGATTCACTAAACCGCCGAGCTTGCGTCTAAATGTCCCGCCCCTCAGCTCAGCGGCATGTGCTCCGGTTGTATTGTAAACAATGGCTTCTTCTATATTGCTTATCATTTTGAGCCTGATTGAGATGCAGAGGATATTAGTGAAGAGGATCGCGCAGAACCTGTGCAAGAACGGCTCTTAATGGTATGTTTGTTTGTTTGTTGTCTCATACTTTTAGATATGCTGTTATTATTTTAGCTTTTAACACGGTTTTATTCTGATTAAAGCTTTAATACAGTACGGCAACCGCACACGCGTCCATGTATAACGCTTCTCATTGCTATGTGAAAATGTATAATTGGAACAGTTTGTTGGAGCTGATCTGACAATCTGAATGAGAGAGAGAGAGAGAGAGAGAGATGCAGAGCAGGCGACGCGAGCAATATTAAGAACGGGTGTGTCTCACTCGTCCTTAAAAGTGAAGCTGCGGGCTCTTTGATCGCCCCCTGGTGGCTGGCTGCAGTACAGGTCATAAAGCCCGCCCTCTCCATGTAAACGAATGAGACTCCAGTCAAAATAAAAAAAATAATTACACTTCCAATACAATTTTCCGAAATATGGTTTTGGTCATTTAAGGTAATTGTTATCACGCTGATATATGTTCAATTGTTCATTTTTGTGATACGTTTGATTTTAGCTAGTAATTTGATGCTATAAAAACGGGGCGTGTCGTTATGGTTGATTGGGTCTGCGGGAGTTTGGGCGGGAGTTTGATTCCGCGGCTCCACCTCTCGACTCTACTGCGCAGACTCGGGCTCCAAACGAATCTCTACTGCGCAGACTCGGGCTCCAAATGACGTCATTTACTCAAGATGGCAGCGGCCATACTGAGATGTATTCGCTTCACTTTTCTATAGTGGATGGAGGCGGATATGCGTCGTCCATCTTTTTTACAGTCTATGATTAAGAACGGCTGTTTTAGAACATTGATTTTGAAACTTGTGAATCCATTAGAATCGTTAGAAGACAGAATCGCGATTCATATATGAATAGATTTTTAAGTGGACCCCTAGTTTTCTCTTCCTCTTCTCTAAAGCAGCACAGCATGGCCTCGCCCCCTTCCTTACATGTTCCCGAGAGCGGGGTTTATCTTGGTCCGTGACGTATCAGACCCGGGAAGTAGTTTGTTGTAGTCCTTTACCAGCCGTTTTTGTAGGCATTAAACTTCCAGAATTCTAAAAGACTATATCTCTGTTTGCATTGAACTTTCAGCGCTGCAACTTTGCAGATATTGTTTATGTTCAAACAGCAACATTACACACTAACTAACGTTAAAAAAGTGAAATTGCAGTAAACCACCCGTTTAAAACATACACTGAAAACTGATAAAACATACACTTATGCATACCAAAAATGCATCAAACAATATAGACAACACTATCTAATTGATGCTGAAAATAGCAGTTTGTGGTTAGAGACAGGTGATTGGAAGCTGTCTGCTTAATTAAGTCCTGGATAAGAGGATTTGAGGTCACTGTTACTGCTCTGTAAAGACTTGCTCAGTATTGCTAAATCTCATCAGGCAGTCTCAATATCCTGTACACAGACAGACTTCTCTAATAGTTACAGGCCCAGAAAAGATGTTTAGGAAAAGGTTTCCTTTCCTTTTAATGAAGATGCTCTTTGAACTCATTTGAGATATGGCACCATTTGAACTTGTACTGCTGAAATTCTGTTGTCTAAGTAGGTGAGTACCAAAGGCTACCTGTAGGTTAATAGACTGTTATGTCACCATGTGTTTAGGCGTCTGAACTGTGAATTATACTCACTGTGCTTTCAGTGTTTAAACATGGAGCAGGACAATGTTTCACCACTGCAGCACTTTGTGGTGGCAAAGAGGACAATCAGTGCTGTGTTTCACCAGCTGCTGGAGTTTGTTAGAGATTGTTCAGATTTTGTAGAAGGTAAGGACAAAGTTTTCTGCAGGATATTTATTAATAAATACAATGATAATCCATTACATTACGACCACCTATCTAATAACCTGTAGGAGCTGCAAAACAGCAGCTACACAGCAAGGTATTAATTCGGCGAGGTGGCGATAAGTCTCCTTGGGTATGTATGTGGTACCATAATGTCAACAGCAGGTCCTTCAGTTCCTTCAGTTGCGGGGTGGTGGTGATGTAGCACAAATCCGCTTTTCCAAATCAAACCAAAAATGATCGACATGGTGATTTTAGAGGCTAAGTCATTAACAGAAATTCACCATCATGTTCCTTGACTGATCTGGCAGTGTGGCATGGTGCAATATCCTGTTTGTAACGGCCATCACCGGCAGAGAACACAGTTGCTATAAATAGGTGCACTTGGTCAGCAACGATGTTCAGATATCTGACAGCTGTCAAGAATTGTGCTATTGAGATAATGGGGCCGAAAATGTCCCATGAAAACATCATCCACAGTATAACCGGCTTGTGTCTGCCCAGCAATGCATCCAGGTCCAATAGACCCTATTGGTAATCTATGCTCGGCTGTCAACATGATGCACCAGGAATCTTGATTCGTCAGACCAGGCAACTTTCTAATCATCCACGGTCTAATCTCAATAATCTTGGGCCCATTTCATTCGTTGTCGGCGATGGCATGCAGTTAGCATCGGGACCCAGCTGGATGAACTGGGTTGGATACGCAGGTCCATACAGAAAAGTCTGCGATTAAATATGTGCTGTGGCACATTGCCCTGGTCACCATTGTTGTAGCTTCTGGTAATTTGTTAGACTGTGGCCTTCAGGTCGCTGTGAACAATGCGTGACAGTCTCCACCTCCCTCTGGGGTCAGTGTGTTGCGGAGAGTGTTGGGCTAATTACTCAAAGAATGTAATATATTACTCATTACTAGTTACTCCTTTCAAAATTAATATTGTTATTTTAGTTATTACTTTCTGGCAACAATAATTAGTTACACTACTAGTTACATTACTTTTTCTTCACGCCCCACAGAAGTTGTAACTGTATATCTTCCACATAAAATTGGATCGCAGTCAGAAGTTATTACAAACACACAATAGTGATTGATAGTGACATTCAAGTAGAAGTCTTGTATTAATCTCATTAATTGTCATGTGTAGCTTGAAGCCAATTGTAATTTCTCCGTTACCTATATACAATTATATTCCATTATGTATTTTATCAAATCACATAAGTTTGTAAGAAACTGTTTAATTTTCCAAAAGGATTTTTAATTACAGTAACATAATGTACCACATGCTGATCAGAGGGATGCGGGTGGGATGTAATGGCAGAGTAAAGTAATGCCACATCTTACACAAGAGTGTTCAGATCATCTTTTTTCTTGACAAAATCAATATAATGCAATATTTCTATCCGCTGAATGTAAGCTTTTTCATATTACAAGCTTGCCTGCTGCACTGGGGACATCACATGCATGTGCGAGTCATGAAAATTATGAAAATAAATCTAGGAATTTGATTGTTGGACTTTATATCAGCGGGGTTGAGGCATCAAAAGTAACTAAGTAACTAAGCTGTTTTATGGATGGTAACTGTAATATTATTACTGAAATCTTATTAGTAATTAGTTACACTTCTAGTTACTGCAAAAATGTAATATTATACAGTAACTAAGTTACTAGTAACTAGTTACTGCCCAACAGTGGTTGCGGACGACAGATGACTCGACTAGAGTTTCACACTTTTGATATGTACTCACTGCACAGGCACGTGAACAAGCCACAAGGCACACCATTGCCAAGATCGAAGTTCCGAGGTAGTATATACAGCTCTGTGAACTGCACGTTACACCATTTGGTTGCCAGGCGCACTCATTGCTCTAGGCTGGGGGTGGTCAAATGTAATAGCTCATCTGTGTATTTCTTCTTATTATTATTTCTTATAATTATTAACTTTACTGAACTCCATTAGATTCAATTTTAAATCCCAGAATTTCAATACAAACTATTGTATACTTTTGGACAATATCATGGTTTGTAGACACGGTAGTAACATGTAAATGTTATGGTGTATTACAATGGCAATCATTTAGTACTATTTTTAGTACTATAATAAAGTGCCATTGTATTTCCATCTTATGGAAGCCTTATGCTAAAATGCACTACATCACTCCACATGACATTACCACAAGTAAAGTTATAAGTAACACTTCAATATGACACTTGAAATTTAGCTCAGGAGCATCCCATTTAACTGGATCATATTTGAGTTGGTTCTACACATTGTCTGGAGTCCACCTATGGTAAATTCAACTCCTGGCACGTGAGTTACTCTGTTTGAGATCCAGAAATCACGTGTGGTGATGGGAGAAACGTGCACAAGAATACCCATCACCACAACCCCCAAAAGCATCCCAACGGATGAAGCACGGTGGTGGTAACATCATGTGTTTTCAACAGCAGTGTTGAAGGACTGGTCAGGGTAGAAAGAAAAGCTGATGTAGCACAAAACAGAGCTTTTGACAGTTCACCCAAAAATGAAATAGAACATTTTTTGAAGATTGTTGGTAATCAAAAAGTTTTGGTTACCATTCATTTCCATGGCATGGAAAACACACACACACACATTTTTTCAAAATATCTTTTATGTTCCACAGAAAGAAGAAATGGAATTTGGAATGACATGAGAGTGAGAATGACAGAACATATGACATAACTTTGATTTTTAGGTGAACTATCCTTTTAAAGAAAACCTCATCCTGAGTGCTCATGACCTTAGACTTGGCTAAGGGTTCACCTTTCAGCAGAACAATGACCCAATGACAAATGACTTGAAATGACTTGAAAATGTATGGAGAAACTCGAAAATTGTAGATTGATGTTAAAAATGTTTAAAGCATTTTAGCATAAGGTTGCAAAATAAAATATGAAACATAAAAAAAACCTTCATATCAATCAGCTCTTTATATGGTGGCATTTAACGTGTGGTACCCAGAGACGTGGAAGAATGAGGATCTTGAACATGTAGCAGAGGAAAAACAGTGTCTGCAGATCCAGGCCTGCTCCAGGAAACTAACCGTCATCAAAGATGTGCTAGCCCGCAGACATATGAAGGTGGCCTTCTTTGGCAGGTACAACTACAGTTATGACTAATCTAAGTTTACTGGTATGTAAACAAAATGGTAACAACAGGCTAGCAGAACAAAATGGATCATTAATGTTTGCTTTAGCTCTTCAGCTGTTCAGCCAAGGATTTTTTTTTTCTTTTTTGGTACACATAGTTACTTTATACAAATCCATAAGTGAGGCAACAAAAACATAAATTTAATCTCTCTAATTTGGTTTGAGATAATATTGAATCAGACAAGCTAAATGGACAGTTTGTTATTGGGTGTTACCGTGTTATATGTTGTTTTTCAGGACCAGTAATGGAAAGAGTACAGTAATTAATGCCATGCTAAGGGAACGGGTTTTGCCCAGTGGAATCGGCCACACCACTAATTGTTTCCTGAGTGTGGAGGGCACAGACGGGGAACATGCCTACCTTACCACTGAGGACTCTGAAGAGAGGAAAAGCATTGAAGTATGATGCAAGTTTCCAGAGCTTATTATGTTTGTAAACTACATTAATTTGAGCTATTTTTAATCCATACAAAGTATTACAGTATGGCATAAGGACAGTTTTAGGGGGAGTGTATGATAATATATGTCCATTTTTATCAAATGAAAAGTTATATCGTTTCTATCTTTAGTGGATTTTACTGTTGCTTTCAAAACTAATGCCATGGCAAGTTATGTAGGACATGTTTTATCTCACTTCTCAAGAAAGTAGCTTTATTTATTTATTTTTTAGGCATTTTTGCTTTTACTTTGATAGAACAGTTGAGCAGCAACAGAAAGCAAAGTGGGAGAGAGAGTAGGGGTGGGATCAGGAAAGGTCCACAAGCCAGGACTCAAACTTGGGACACCCGTAGTGCAACAGCACCATATGTCGGCGCGCTGCCCACAAGGCTATCGATGCCAACGTAGGGTTTTGTTTTTGTTTTTTTAAACAATGCAAAAAAAAATGTTCCTTATGTCCTTATGATATTTTAAAAAGATAAATAAAATGTGTGTATAGCGGTGTTACAGTGTTGTGGCATGATTTGAATACTTTGTGTTCTACTATCTTGTTGAGCCTTAAAGTTTGTCTTTATCATACAGACAGTCAATCAGCTTGCCCACGCTCTGCATATGGACAGGAACCAAGACTCAGGCTGTCTGGTCCGAGTGTTTTGGCCCAAAGCTAAGTGTGCCCTGCTGAGAGATGATCTGGTCCTGATGGACAGGTATGGACCCCTCTATGGGTTGTCAGAGCTGAATTAAGGTTCTGCAGGACAGGTTTGGCACACGAACAACAGACCTGGCCAATTGCTTAGCAGATAGCATAGATAGCATAGACTTTTGCAAGGAACTCCACAAGGTTTGATGTGTTGTGAAGAGGGCCAAGTAAAAGCACCAATGGATTTTGGCAATGCTGTTGGGTGGTAAAAGCCTACTTGGTTTACCGGAAAACTTGTTTCATTTCTAATAACTGTTTGCACAAATGAAAATCAGACTCCAAATTGCCTGATCTAATTAGCAATAAAGGCTGAAACATGATGTGTAGTTTGATGAAATATTAATAACCCACACTCTTCTCACTCTGCAGCCCAGGCACAGATGTCACATCAGAGCTGGACAGTTGGATTGATAAGTTCTGTTTAGATGCTGATGTCTTTGTGCTTGTGGCCAACTCTGAGTCTACCATAATGAACACTGTAAGTAGACAAACAGAGTAATCACTACTCCGTACATAATAAACTTTTTTTTCTTCATTCATTAGTATCAGTGAGTAGGCTATTGGATATGTAATTGTGAATGTGCATTGCTACTATTTTACACAGGGCTTGAAAACGAAAAAAAACAAAAAAAGTCAGAGCAGAATCGATATTTTAACGTTTCTGTTCCTGCGTTCCTCTGTATTATTACAGTTACGAAACCGGTTCGAGTAGAAAAAAAATAGCAGTTAATAACATTATTAATTGTCTTTGCCTTATAATAATAATAATAATCATCATCATCATCGTTAATCTGTTAATGATTTAAGTGAAATATATTGTAACAACTGACTGTTATTCTATAGAACGTGGGGCTGACCGGAGCTAAGTTTAGGCTACTAACTATTACAGAGCTAATTGCTAGCGGGGCGCTAGCATCTACACGTCGCAACTCTTAACTTGGCTAGCAGGAAATACGAGCACTCGTGTCCCATACACCGCACGACCCTGAGTGTCTCTGTGAACCAGAGTTCTGTCAGAACAAACCACCAGGAGGCAGTAATGTCATCTTTCTCTTTTAATTCTGAACACAGAATAAGAACTTACACAGGCAGGCCATATCCCCTACACATGTGACGGTAACAGCCACAATTTTTTACATAAGGCAGTAAATGAACCAAACCCACCCAAACTGGCTTGAACATACACACACATAACATTGCTGATGCAAAAACCCAACCATCTTGCTTAAAAACTGCATAAATCAACTCTAAACAAATACCCATAATGCACCCGGCTGCTAGCACTGACTGCCGGGTCATTACATAACCCCCCCCCCCCAAGAGGGTTAGTGTCCCCACAACCCTAATCTTCCACAACAAAATCCAACAAATGTCCTGGCCGGCGCCGAACACGCTTCGGCCTCCCTGATGTTCTACTTCCAGCACCAGGCTCAGCCCGGAGTCCATCATTGTCAGTCTCGGCGCTGGGAGTGGATGGTGGGGAGCCGCCCTGGCTTCCACCAGTCTCTTGCTCGGGGGCCAGTGGGTGGTACGGTGCCAACCGGTCTTTATGAAGCACCACCCGTCTACCCCGTCCAGGCATTCGGACCCGGAAGACCACCTCTGAAATTTGGTCCAGAATCTCCCCAGGTCCCTGCCAATGATGAGTCAGTTTTGGTGACAACCCCCGCTTCCTTTGGGGGCAGAACACCCACACTCTGTCCCCTGGCCTAAGGGTAGGCCCATGGGCACGGGTGTCGTATGCCCGCTTCTGGCGGGCTCCAGCGTCCTCTAGAGCCTCCCTGGCCAGTTGATGGACCGTGCTCAGACGCTCCTTCAATCGCCTGAAGTAGTCCAGTTCTGGCCCACCAACAATCTCTGGCTCGGGGGGCGACCCAAACACCAAGTCCACCGGCGTGCGGAGCTCCCTCCCAAACATCAGCGCCGCCGGTGTGCACTGACTCGATTCTTGCACTGCTGTCCTATACGCCCACAGGACCAGGGGCAGATGCTGGTCCCAGTCTCTCTGATGCTGACTGGTCAAGATGGCAAGTTGGGTTGCCAGTGTGCGGTTGAACCGCTCAACCAGTCCATCGCTTTGAGGGTGGAGGGGAGTGGTTCTTGTCTTCTTCACCCCCAACCGCTGGCACACCTCACTGAACAGTCGGCTCTCAAAGTTCCGCCCCTGGTCACTATGAAGTTCGTCCGGCACCCCGAACCGGGCGAACATCTCATCCACTAGTCGCTGTGCCGACGTAGAAGCACTCTGATCCGGCACTGCATATGCCTCTGGCCACTTCGTAAAGTAGTCCATAGCGACCAGGACAAAGCGATTGCCGGCCTCTGTGACGGGGAACGGACCCAAGATGTCCACCCCGATCCTCTCCATGGGCGCCCCAACTAGGTATTGCTGCAACGGCGCATGAGAGCGTCGGCTGGGTCCTTTCTGTGCCGTGCAGACATCGCAACAGTGAACGTGCAGCTCTGCATCCTGCCGACACCCCGGCCAGTAGAACCGCTGCCTCAGCCGCCGCACTGTCTTGGAGTTCCCGAAATGGCCAGCTCCAGCTGCCCCATGAACCCAACGGAGGACCTCCGGCCGCAGAGTGTGGGGAACCAGGAGTTGCAGACGGTCGATTCCCCTTCCAGGTGCCTGCCACCGCCTGTAGATCACGCCGTCGTAGAGCTCCAGGCTGCCCCACTGAGAATGGAGTGACTTGATCTCGGACCCCTGAGAGGACACGGCTGACCAGTCCGGACGTGTTCGGGCCTCCAGCCAGCCCCTCACCTTCACCAGCACTCGGTCATTCACCTGCTGTTGCCTCAGCTGCTCGGTGGTGAACGGTTCCCCATCTCCACCATTGTCACCCGGCCCTACTGCTGCCGATGATGGCCCCAGACCTCTTTCTTCCTGACGACTGCAATACCGACACTCATCAGCGAGGCATGGGCGTCTGGAGAGGGCGTCAGCGTTGGCATGCTGTCGTCCTGGTCGGTGCTGAACCTCGAAGTCATACTCTTGGAGGATCTCCAGCCACCTTGCCACCTGACCCTCTGGCTGGCGGAAGTTCAACATCCAGGTGAGGCTAGCGTGGTCGGTCCTCAATGTGAACCTGGTGCCCAGGAGGTAGGGCCTGAAATGACGAACCGCCAGGACCACCGCTAGCAACTCCCGCCGGGTGACGCAGTAATTTCTTTCTGGGCGACTGAGGCTGCAGCTATAGTAGGCCACCACTCGCTCTCCAACCTCCCCCCTCTGGCTAAGTACAGCCCCGACCCCCACATTACTGGCATCAGTGTCCACAAGGAAAGGTTGGTTGGGGTCAGGGTAGGCCAGGACAGGAGCGTCGATCAGAGCGGCTTTTAGCTGCCGGAAGGCCGCCGCACAGTCCTCAGACCACCCAAATCGCCGGCCCTTGTTTGTCAGCTGATGTAAGGGGCTGGCGATGGTTGCAAAGTCTCTGACAAACCTCCTATAATAGGAGGCCAGGCCCAGAAAGCTCCGCAGCTCAGATATGTTAGTTGGTGGGGGCCAGTCCCTCACCGAGGCCACCTTTGTTGGGTCGGTGGCCACCCCTCTCTCGCTAACCACGTGCCCCAGGAACTGCGTCTGGCGGGTAAGCAGATTGCACTTGGCCGGGTTCAACCGCAACACGGCACTACGGATGGCTGTCAGGACCTCCCGTAAGTTGTGGACAGCCTGGTCAAAGTCTTTGGCATGGACCAACAGATCGTCCAAGTAGACCACACAGCGAGTGCGGGGAATGTCTTTAAGGACACGCTCCATCAACCTTTCAAAGGTGGCTGGGGCATTACACAGTCCAAAGGGCATCACCCTAAACTGCCACAGTCCTTGCCCTATGGTAAACGCAGTTTTAGGCCGTGCCTCTGATGCCAGCTCTACTTGCCAATACCCGCTGCGCATGTCCAAAGAGCTGAACCAACAGGATCCAGCTACATAATCCAATGCATCATCAATGCGCGGCAGCGGGTATGAGTCCTTGCGGGTGACTGCATTTAGTCGTCGAAAGTCCACACAGGGGCGCCATCCCCCCGTTTTCTTCCTCACCATAACCATGGGTGCGGCCCAGGGACTGTCTGAGGGCTCAATAATGCCATTAGCTGCCATGTCTCGGATCAATTCTTCGGCAGCCTGGCGCTTGGCGAGAGGCAGTCTGTGGGGACGCAAGCGAATGGGGGCAGCGGGGCCAGTGTCAATGTGATGCTGCACCAGAGCTGTCCTGGTACAGTCCTCCTCTCGGGCTGCAAAAATGTCTACAAAGTCTCTCAATAGGTGTTGCAGCTGCTCCTGCTGCGGTGTACTCAGATGCTCACCACTTCGCCGCCCCAACTCCTCAACAGCAACAACAGTCTCAGGTGATGGGGGAGCGGATGGAGTGTGTGGTGGTAACGGCTGGGATGTGCTGGTCTGAGCTTCCATACTCCCCCAGGCCTCCCCCTCTGTCTCTGCAGCTCTTGTGCGGCGGCTGGGGGCTGGGGCCGACGAGCACTGATGTCTGGGTGGTGGCTGCGGGGCAGCGGCCTCTCCATAGCGGCTCCGGCCCGACCGGAGCAGCACGGTCTCGTTACCGAGGCAGAGGGCAGCCCCTGGCACGTCGACACGTGCTCCCCAGTGGGCCAACAAGTCCAAACCAACAATGCACTCATCTCTGATGTCGGCGAGCCAGAACTCATGGCGCGTCTGGCTCGTCCCCACCACCACAGACAACAGCTTCTTCCCAGGCATTACTGTCCTTTCACCTGTGACGGTGAGCAGTTCGGTATTGGTGGGGGTCCAGTCCTCTGGAAGAGAACCGGCCGTTCCTGACAGCAGTCCTTTTCGAAGCAAACAAATGGTGGAACCCGTATCCACCAGGGCGCTGCAGGGCTGCCCATCAACAACACAGTCCAGGTACAGTCCTCTGGCAAGCCCGCAGCGCCCCACAGTAGGATAGTCATTGTGGAGGGGTGCCGAAGAACGGGGTGAGGGTCCCCTCACTGCCTCACTCCAAGGTCGTTTCCCGGGGGTGACATTGCCCGGGGCCGGGGGCTCGGGGCAGGGCAGTCCCTGGCGAAGTGCCCCGGTTCTCCGCAGCGGAAGCAGCGGTCTAGTCTGGACCTCCGTCGTGGGGTCACCACTGGTTGGACCCGGCTGACCTCCTCCTCCTCAGGCTGGATCCCATCCACCTCTCGTTCAGCTGCTCTCGTCAACTGGCGTTGGAGCGGAGATCGACCTGTCACCGGCCCAGCCTGTAGCACCTCCTCAGCTCGCTCAGCCTCTCTCAGTGCCTCACTCAGATCTCGGGGTGATAACAAGCGGACATGCTGGCGGAGCCTTTCGGGTGTAAGGCCCCGCAGAAACGCATGGAGGCTCAGCTCTTCCCTCGCTGCAATCGGAAAGGTAGGGTAGCCCTTCCGGGCGTAGACCCGGATGTCAGCGGCGAATGCGCCCACACTCTCTCCTTCACGTCGACGTCGGTTAGTCAGCTCCTCCCTGCTCTGCTCTGCGGAGGTTCTCTGCCCGAAGCGGCGGTTGAGAGCAGCAGTGAGGGCCTGGAGATCACGCCGCTCTTCAGGAGACAGATCGATGAGGACCTGAAGCGCGGGACCCTCCAAGGCGAGGGCCAAGTGAGTCGCCGTCTCCTCACGGCTCCATCCATCATGGAGAGCGGCCAAGTCGACCTGTGCCAGGTAGGGCTCCAGGGGCGTCAACCCACTGTATCTTGGCAGCTTGGCAGGTGATCGTGTGAGGAAGCCCGGGCGGCCATTGATTTGGAGTGTCGGTGTGACGGCCGGTGGTTCATTCTGCTCGCGATCAGCAGAGCGGTACACTGTCCGGGGAACACTGGCGCCGTCAGGTTGGTGTGGAGCCCTGCTCCTCCCGTTTGTCAGGCGCTCTAACATGATGCTGTTCTCTCGGATGGCACGCTCTAATTCACCTATGCTTTGCTCCATAACGGCGTCTTCTTAACAGCCCAAATCCCACTTCTGACACCAATGTAACAACTGACTGTTATTCTATAGAACGTGGGGCTGACCGGAGCTAAGTTTAGGCTACTAACTATTACAGAGCTAATTGCTAGCGGGGCGCTAGCATCTACACGTCGCAACTCTTAACTTGGCTAGCAGGAAATACGAGCACTCGTGTCCCATACACCGCACGACCCTGAGTGTCTCTGTGAACCAGAGTTCTGTCAGAACAAACCACCAGGAGGCAGTAATGTCATCTTTCTCTTTTAATTCTGAACACAGAATAAGAACTTACACAGGCAGGCCATATCCCCTACACATGTCTCTCTGTGACGGTAACAGCCACAATTTTTTACATAAGGCAGTAAATGAACCAAACCCACCCAAACTGGCTTGAACATACACACACATAACATTGCTGATGCAAAAACCCAACCATCTTGCTTAAAAACTGCATAAATCAACTCTAAACAAATACCCATAATGCACCCGGCTGCTAGCACTGACTGCCGGGTCATTACAATATTTCACTATAGCCTAGTCATATATATTCCTTTTTATGTAAGCCTATAGTTTTATTTAGATTTCTCCGTTCACAGAAGCGCTGCAGGTGCGTGTGATCTGTTGAATCCGTGTGATAAACTCTTCCTCTAATGCACTGCCATTGCGACTTACCTATGAAGAGTTCACAGCTGAGCGCGTGCATTTCACTCATTGGATGCTTCAGTATTACATTTGCATAGGCTGTACTGCTTGAATTCCTGATTAGTTGACAGCAAATTTCAAATATTAAGTGGAACGATAAAATAACGTTATTAAACGGTTAATGGCCATTTCAAATTTACGATTCTGTTCCGAACTATAATATCTGATTTGGTTTAGTGTCTGGTTCTGTTCCAATCAAAATTTCGTTCGTTTCTGGTTTTCGTTTCTTGAACCGGTTCAGAGCCCCACACCGTGTCCTAACTACCGCGACACGCGATAAAAGGTATCTTTTCCATGTTAATCAGAGTTTTTGTCCTAACTAGCCGAGACGACGACATGCAAAATTTCTAATTTCTATTTCCGCGACGTCGTGGCTGAAAGACCCGCCCACACAGCGATCTCATTGGATGGAAGTTCTGTGAGTCATGATTATTAATCGTCAAACATGGACGACGAGAAACTGATTGTGGAAGTTCAAAAGCATTTAATTCTCTACAACAAATCCCACAAATTCCACAAAGATATAAGAAAAAATGATTCCGCTTGGAGAAGCATCGCGGAAGCACTGAATACTCATGAAACTGTTTTGAGTTTGATAATTTTCTTTCCATAATAAAAGTGATGAGTTGTGTTTGAATTTCCCTATGAACAACAACAAATAAACTGGTTGTCATATGAGAAAAATTGGCACTGATTGTGTACAAATGATTTATTTTTAGTTAAACTATCATTGTGCGTTACTTCAAGCCACAATGAATGCGAGAATGGATAATTTACCTCAGATTTTGAAAACAAATGATTTATAGTTAAAACTGCGAATTCTGTGCAAAAAAAACAACAACTGTATTTCATAACAAAGTTTCTCTAACAGTCACTGAGTATATATTTCTTAATAATGGGAATTATTTCTTTATTTATTTAATTATTTACTCACCCATTTTCAATGCGAGTGCGGTACTGCAGTGCGCTTCCAAAGAGAGCCCGCCCACCCACTCTTCTGATTGGCTGTGATATTTGATTGATTCTGTTGCGTCGCGCTGTCGCGTCGCGTGTAGTGTGGACAACCAAACTGCATTTCGCTGGAATCCTGTCACGTCGTGTGTAGTTAGGACACGGTGTTACATTTAGATTCTAATTTAATTTTCCATGTTGAAAAATAGATTACTAATAATTTAATAACATTAATTATTATCCAATTTTATGCAGTAAATGATAATGTTGTGATTCCTTTCAATTTTATTAAAATTAAAATGATTGGTTGTTTTCCTTTCTTTTACCTAAATCTTTTTGTTTTTATTTGTTTCACTCTACTTCGAAAGGAGAAGCACTTTTTCCACAAAGTGAATGAACGCATATCAAAGCCCAATATTTTCATCCTAAATAATCGTTGGGACGCGTCTGTCTTAGAGCCAGAGTATCTGGAAGATGTAAGTTTTATTGCATATGACTCATAACCTATATTTATTAGTCACAAGTGAATCCAAACGAAGCTGCTGCACACAAAACTGCTGATTTTTGTATAATTTATCATTCCTCTTTTTTTAGGTGCGGAAGCAGCACATGGATCGCTGTGTCAGTTTCTTAGTGGAAGAGCTAAAGGTAGTGGAACTTAACAAGGCACCTGGCCGCATCTTCTTTGTCTCTGCCAAGGAGATGTTGAGTGCCAGGATCCACCGTGCCCAGGGAATGCCAGAGACTGGTAGGCTCCACTGCTTTGGTCACACAGTGCAGAGCCTTCTGCTTTTGACACTGTTCTGGAGGGAGACCAGGAAAAACTAGCCCTAGCCAAGTTAAAAATGAGTGTAACAACCATAAAACACTTTGAGGCAGATGCTAATAAATCTTGGAGTGGCTCAATGATATTGAGAATGGTATTTGAGGTGCAACTTCAAGTGTGAAAAAACATGCCAAAATGATGCTCCATCACACATGCTTCATTTCATATTTTATATATTGGTGGTATTATGGGGACCAAATGGGGCATATGCTTTTTATTTAAAGGCGGTGCTTTGGCTGAAGGATTCCAAGAGCGACTGATGGAGTTCCAGAGTTTCGAAAGAACATTTGAGGTGAGAATGTGCTCAAACTGTGGTGACTGGCTCCAGGATAATCGTTGTCTGACAATGAGGCTGAAAACAATGAAGATTAAGAGGAGCTTCATGGAAAATGAGTCTTAGTCTTGTCTGTATGCTGTTTAGACTAGATGAGAATTTATGATGGCTTTACCCAGAAATGGTGTGACGTGGTGACGGTCTCCTTAAGCAAGCTGGTTTGCATAGATTCAGGCCATGTGCTGCTGGCTCCCAGATGTGTGAGATATTTGGTGTTCCTCATAGATTCCAGGCAGCCATTCCTGTAGTGGCAATCCCTGAGCCAAGTTAGCAGATTTGAGTAGGTGAGCGTACCTCACATTCTTGAGATCCAGGGATGAAAATTCACAGTAATCTACGATGGCATTAATAGATGGGTCTGTTGTGATTCAGCCATGGTAGCAGCTAATAATGAGAGTGGAAAGCATCAAAACATGTCACCCATGTATGGGCATAGATCAAATCTTACAGCTGGAATCATGTTTTGATTAGTTTTAATCGTGACGTGATCTTTGATAATTATGGCACACTGATGTCTCAAGAACACGCTTCATGGATTCCACAGGAATTTATATCACAGTCTGCCGTGAAGACCAAGTTTGAGCAGCACACAATCAGAGCCTGGCAGATCATTGAGTCAGTCAAGGCTATCATGGATGCCATCAATATTTCTTCAGCAGAAAAGAAGTAAGTTCCAAAACCTGTCTGCTTTACAACGGCGGGTCTCTTTCCAAGCTCCCAAAGACAATAATTGGTACCATTATTGAACCAAGATTCTCTCAGTCAGTGCAAAACCGTTTTGTTCGTTAGCATGGTATTTTGTTGTTGTTGTTGTTGTTGTTGTTGTTGTTACAAATGGAATGTTCTGCTTTTGGATTCTCTGTAACTCCATAGAGTGTTCTCACTAGAAGAGCGTGAGGCTCTAATGGATCGGCTGGAGTTTGTGCGAAATCAGCTCAACTTCCTAACCGAGGACATAAAAGACAAGATAAAGGCCATCACTGAGGAAATGGCTGACAAGGTAACCTGCAAGTTCCACCAGTACCAGCATAGGTGGAGCGCCTGTAAGGCTGGGCAAGGCGTAGTCTTTTTCTGGGCACTGATCGGAAATTAACAATGGTGCTCACAAAAAACGCTCATATTTGGCTGTGGTGAATAAAGTGAAAATGAAATGAAAAGTGTTAATGGTGGCATGAAATTTAAAACCATCCAGATCAGTCATTGCTGAAATTCCAGATTTTTGTTCAGTGCACATGCGCGCTGACTAAATTCTGCACTCTCGCGAATTTCCTCATCATAAACAATAAAATGCAGATGTAAGTACAATGAAAGTAAGTTTTCATTAAATTGTGATTACATTAAATACAAATATTTATGACGTGACACTAATTTCTGGTATTTGCATAAAAACCAATGTTTTTCTTCGATTTTCCACCAACTGCAGCCGTCAAATCTATCCTATTGGCAAGGCAAAGTTGACTACTACTTGTGAAAAAGCAATTTGACAGGTTCGCCTGATAACTTGAAGAAGTGTAGGCCTATTGTTAAATGCCCCTTAGCCATCAAAACCTTCAAATTCATTTTTGCTGCATACAAGGTAGTAGTACCTCCACCGGTAAAATACTTATTTTGGTTGAGTAGCATCTGTATCTAACCTCATGTTTTCTACATGGTGTTGAAAAGGCCAGTTGAATTCTCACTGCTGCTCTTCTAGGTGTCCAATGCCATGGCAGAAGAGATTCGTTGCCTGTCTGCTCTTGTGGATGAATTCTGCTCTGATTTTAGCCCTGCCCCGAATGCCTTAGCCCTGTACAAAACTGTGAGTTTTTTTTTTTACTTTTTAAAGTTTAAAAAAAAAAAATCCCTATATATATATATATATATATATATATATATATATATATATATGGGCCATTCTACAATTGGTGCAAACTGCTGTCCCACAACCAAAAAAAAAAAAAAAAAACACATTTAAAAAGCTTTTAAGTAATGAAATCTTAGATGTTTATTAAGATCCTTCTATTATATATTGAAACAGTAATATTTAAAACATTAGTAAGCTAAATATATATAAAATCATCATTTTTTGGGTCCTTTCAATTGTGAACCTCAAACCCTAACCCCTAAATTTCAACTTAGGAAAATGATATTGAAATAATTTATATATATATATTTTTTTTTTTTCATTGTTGTTTTTTAAAGTATCTTTTGATTGCTTTAAAAAGTAAAGTTCAAAAAAATATATTTATTTAATATTTTCTTTGTAAAATTTATAACTTATGAAACTTTATGTAAAAAAAAACAAAACAAAAAAAAACAATGTTTGTTTTTGTCCATTGGCCAAGACAGATTTTAACTAAACCCATAAATTTATGATCAGGAAATATTCCTGTGTCCCTCTCTCTCATAGCTACAAGCTGGTAGTAGATAGGTCTCATCATTCTGAGGTAAATGTGTTCAAAATCTGAGAAATCTGTGTGTAACTTTAAGAAACGTCACTACCAAACACTTTTTTCTGCAGTTAAGCACACTTTTTTGGGAGTTATTCCGTAACATTTCGTTTTTTATGTATACCACTGTTCAGAACTGCGCTAGCTAACCATGTGCTGTATGCTGATTAACATCTAAAAATGTCACTACTGAAACAGTCACTAACAAAATATTTGGTGGAGTTTCGGAAGTGACATCTTTGTTGTTGTTTTTTGGGTGTTATCCCATAGAATTGTCACTATCGAAACAGTAAAGACTGAAACATGTCATCATTGTTTTCTGAAAACTTTCTGAAAATACAATATGAGAATTAACTGCACAATTACTAGAAACACACACACACACACACCCATTTTTTTTTTTTTGAAAAGATAATTATAATGGGTTTTTTTCCCTCTTCATTATCTAATAACAAAAAAAGACTATAATTGTGTTTGTTTGCATTTTGCAGAAGCTCATGGCCTATGTGGAGGAGAGAATAGTGAAAAATTTGGACTTGCGCTGTTCCAGCAGTATAAATGGCTACGTGCTGTCATCTCAAAGAGACATCATGGGTACACACTCATGCACAGTTTTCACTTCAGACACAAAGTCTCCAGTAAACAAGCTTTGCCTGGATATTTTAGACTGCTGTCAGCATTGACAATCCTGTCCTGTCATTATCATGCCTAGACACTCTACGTCCTCTGCTGCCCCCTGCTGCCCGAGGTCAACTACACCTCCCCAACAGGAAGTTCAGTGTTACCTATGACCTGAACTTTGCCAGCCTCTGTGAAGACTTTGTGGAGGACATCAACTTTCATTTCTCACTGGGTCTTACATTCTTGGTGAACCGTTTCCTAGGGCCTGGTAAAGCAAAGCAAGCTTTGAGCCTATTGGATCAAAAATTACAAGTAACTGTCCAAAAGTGTATTTTTTGGGGGGGGGGGGGGGGGGGGGGGGGATCTCTAATAGCAAACGTATCAAACATAAATAGGCCTAAAATGATGCAATATGCTTTGTCCACAGGCCACCTCTTCCTCTGCTCCCTTGGGAACACAGGCCCAGGAGGAGCTGGCTATGTCCATGGCAACAGGGCTGGTCTCTCTCACTTCCAGAGCATCAGTTGGCATGCTGGTCATTGCTGGAGTGGTAAGATATAACAGATTAAAAATGCTTTATACCAGGAAGGGCTTCAGGTGCCAACTTCTGTAAGTTACATAACATTCATTATAAATACAATCATGTAAAAGATATTTGTGTGGTGCCATTTTTGGACAGGTGTGGCGTTCTGTGGGATGGAGGGTTATTGTACTTTCTGTGAGTCTCTACAGTTTCCTATACCTGTATGAAAGACTGACCTGGACCAACAGCGCTAAAGAGAGGGTGCTTAAGCAGCAGTTTGTGGACTTTGCCACTCAAAGACTGCAGGCCATTTCACACATTATCAGCAGTGACTGTGGACAGCAGGTGCAACAGTGAGTGACAGACCTAATGAAAATTCTATCATTTACTCAACCTTGTGCCATTCCAAAGGAGATGTTTACCAGAATGTTCTGGCTACTCTTTCCTCTGCATAGGGACTGAAGTTGTGAAAAATGACATTTGACTTGACAACTTCATGTATTAGTTTTGTAAATAACAACACCTGGATGGTTGCAAGCATATGCACAGAGAAGACGCAGACAAATGTGTAAAAAGAGAAGTGCTCTTTGCTGTAGCTTGCAAAATGTCGTATAACTGCCTTTTCCTCATTTTTGTCCTTTATAAGGACATCTATAGTGAGTTTCTCTGAAAGCATTTCAAGCTACGGTTTTCAGTCCTAGAGAATATGGGATATTCTGGGCTTTGCCGTTTACCCTTTTGTAAAATATGATTCTAAAAGTGCAGACACATTCATAGACAAAATTGTTTATTGTCAGTAGTAAAGCTATGTTTGAAGCACAGCTCACACACCAGTCACTTTCAAACAACGCAACCTTCTGTTGGTCAATTCAGGAAATCTTGAAGCTGTTGTGAAATCTGTGTTGGGAAAATATTTTCACCCAAACAAAAAAAATTGTGATCTCGTTGATTCCTAATGAAATGATTAGGAGTCATTTAAATCAAATTCTTACAACAGTGGTAAATGTGTATCCGGTTACATCAGCAGCATTCTATGAAATTTTGTGAGAAAAAATGTTGTCTATAGTCAATAGTGTAATGGTTGTATGAAGCACAGCTCAAATCCAAGTCACTTTCAAACCAAGCAACTTTCAAATTCCCCATGAACCCTATGCAGAATCTGCATGGGGAATTTTTTGTCCTCGCATGAAATTATTAGTATGTTGATTCCTATGAAATGACTAGATTTCACCAGTGAAAATTTGCCAAACAATGGTAAATTTGACCATACCTTTATGATACAAACACCATATATGGAATTACAGCAGAAGCATGAGTGTTCTGAATCTACATTTTTATTTCCCACTTCAAACCAAAATGATCCAGCAGTGACCCTTTTATCCAGCTATTTAAATCTGTCCATTAACTTTGCACACTGAAGGACATGGACTTAGTAAAAGGTAAATTACGAGACACATCACCTGCCTTTCCCAGCACTTAATCATGGCAATGTTGAGTGAATATTTCATCCACAATCTGACAGCTGAAAAGACAACGCTGCACTTCACCGACCTGCATACAAACATATTGAGATGTTTGAAATATTGGTTTATATGTTCTGTAGGATGAGTGTGTGTGGGTGATGTGTGAAGGATATGCCTCTCTGCATTCTTGCAGGGAAATGGTGGCCGTCTTTGCCCGCATGTGCCAACAGGTTGACAAGAGCGAGATGGAGCTTGAAACAGAGATCCGCAGACTCAGCGCCAGGATTCAGCGCCTGGAGAGTGTCCAGAGACACTCCAAAACCCTCAGGTAGAACAGTCATGATGTGCGTGAGAGAGAATGACAGCTCATACTGGAGATAATTACCTTTAATTGAAAGCAAATCCTTGTCAATTGGTAATTCTGTAAGAGTAAGCACAACGGAGGTGGGGCAGCATCATATAACAGCATCTAAGGTTTTTTAATACTTTCTACATTACAAATTGCAGTTGTATTTTATGCTATATCTTCTGACTTAAAGCTGATGTAGTTTTAAATAGCTAAAATATATTTTTTTATATCCCAGCTTAACACATTACTACCATTTGTAGATTGATTCTTCCAAGGCCTGCCTCATGAAGTGAGTTGAACAAAACCAGCAGAATTACTTTCTCTAGAAATGAAGATCAAGATCAAGTGAATTTATATAAATCCAAAAAAAAAAAAATACATGTAATTCTAAAACTATTTTTGTTGTATACAGATATAAAAAGTATGAACATGATTGCTCATATGTAATGCATTAAGCATCTGAAGACATCAATACATCTTCAAATGCTAAAAAAAAAGAAGAAGTCATAGTTGGTAATAGTCCAGGTATCATTGACCTGTATCAGTTGTATACAACTATGTAATGAGATTTTAGAATATGGCTTCATTCAGTATCTTGTCTCAAACCTAGAACAAAACTTTAGCGACCAGATTTGTGTTAGTCACTGTGCCAATAAAAACCTCTAATAAACATTATTCAGACAGAGAAACTTGCCACTTAGACCTGGTTTGTGCGGCAGGTCTCTGAAAAGATTGGACATCCAAACCACTCCAAACACATCAACACTGGCTCAAACAATAGTATGAGTCCATAGAGCTAAGGGAAGGGAGGGTTCAGGAAACAAACAGCATTCATTTTTTGCATTTGTCATTGGTAATGCAATTTGTTCCGAAATCCCACAATTCAGTTTTAAGTGGTCTGAACCGATTACATTTGTTTTATTCCCAGGCATAAAGCCACTGGTCTGGAGTCACAACTGGAGTCTTTTTCAGCGCAGTATCTGCAGACTCAACATTAACTAGAGCAGCAAGAAACTGGGAATGAGAAAAGGCCAAAACACACTGCATGATTTTAGCAATCCTATAAGATCCATTGTTTCACGATGCCAATCTTTCGTCTGGGACGGCCGAAAATCATGCAGTGTGTTTAGGGATTAAGACTGTCCTCCAGTGTTCAGTGCTGGAACAACCCAACACCTGCTGAATGAAAAATTACATGATTTATTTCAGTTCAAGATGTCCAGAGTGCTCCTTGACAAACAACTAATTGTAGCAAAGTAATAATGTTTAGACAATCTCTTGATGAAAAGCATTTATTGGTTATGACAACAAATAGTAACAGGTTTTACTGCCACTGTACGAATACAAATCAATTCTGTTAAAAATAAAATAAAATAGATCCCACAGCAAGAGATCACTGTTTTCTGCACCAACATAAAGCAAATAATACAAATCTGTTTTCAATAAAGCATTTAAAGTGAATTAAGGGGAATGTGTGTTAGAATCCAGAGGCAGTTATGTCTGCTGGTTTTGTCCATGATATACAAGCACACATACCAGGGAGGGACAAAAAAAAAAAAAAAATCCAAATCATCTGGTTTTAAATCAAATTGTTATAACATATGCAGGACCATCCAGATATTTATGTCCATTACATCAGTAAGGATCATTTATTTTGCACCACAATAAGGGAGTAGATCTATCGCTATATAAAATACATCAAAACCACTATGAATCACGCACGCTTGCTTTTTGGTAAACCACAATTTGTTTGAGGGTTGGTGACAGTCTGTTGTTAATATGCTTAAAAGATTGCACTTAGGTTGTCTGTGTCCTGTATGTTTATACATGACAATTTTCTGTAGCAAGTGAAAACAAAGCTAACACACAACACTTTAATGTGGTACATTGAACCTAACTTTTTAGAGTTGAAGGCAGGGTATTTCTTCGTAGTATTGTGATAAATTTTTTTGACATGAACTGCTGCCAATCTGCCGTGGGGTTTCAGTGCAGTAATTTCAATGCTTGTCAAGCATAACAACCTCTGTAAAATTCAGATTCAGAAAAATTAAGCTCTCACTTCCTCTAGCAAGAAGGCCAGCACGTGTAAAGCAAATGTTGCAAGGGAAACCTTTTTCAAAAAATATAAATATTTAGGACTCACGTCATAAGTTATGTGCCGAGTGCCTACTGTAAATGAAAGAAAACGTGATTGCAAAGATCTGTATAATATAAGCTGCATCATTTAATACGATAGTTCTAACACTTAAGATTTACAATCATTTTCACAGTTGGTAACCGCTGATTTAATTCTCAAGTTCTAACTCAAAGGCCATGCATGATTTTTTATACCGTTAAGGTTTTTGTAAACTGTTAAGAAGCAAGTTGTTTTTTTCCCTCAGAGTCAGTGGATTGTGGTATTGCTAGCACAGTGTTTGATCTTATCCATAGGATAAGGCTCAGTAAGCTAGCTGAAATATCCATAGGATATTATGTTGCTTATTCCCTACGGTCATGTTCATGTACTTTATGGACTAACTGGCAAGTTCAGGTTGAACTTCAAATGTAATGAATGTTCCGGATTCAATACGAGTTAAGGTCAATCCTATTAGTCTTCACAAACACACAAAAAGCAACAATCATGGATAAATGAAGACATTTACAACAAAATCAATAAACACTAAAAAAAAATACCATTTAAAAGTATAGCAACTAAAGTTGCATATTGTGTTAACTAAAGTCATAGCAATATCATCTCCTGTAATGACAATAAAGTCAGTAAACTCAATCAAGAGGACATTTATAGGAAAATTAAAAAAAAAAAAAAAAATACACAGAAATGATGTTGGTAAAGACAATTTACAAAACCCAAATAATACAAATATAACCGCCAAATTTACACATGTGCACATATGTGAACCTGGACCACAAAACCAGTCATAAGGGTCAACTGATAAATAAATAAGCTTTCCATTGATCTATGGTTTGTTAGGATCGGACATTATTTGGCTGATACACAACTATTTGAAAATCTGGAATCTGAGGGTGCAAAAAAATCTAAATATTGAGAAAAATCGCTGTCCAAATGAAGTTCTCAGCAATGCATACTACTAATCAAAAATTGTTTTAATATATTTATGCTGGGAAATTTACAAAATATCTTAATGGAACATGATCTTTACTTAATATCCTAATGACTTTGATCATCGATCATTTCGACCCATACAATGTATTTATGGCTATTTCTTACAAATATACCCGTGCCACACAAGACTGGTTTTGTGGTCCAGGGTCACATATGCTGTACACCATTTATTTTAAATTGCAAGTGCCTCATTTTCCCAGAAAAAAGGCATGAGTTAATTTACTTGTAAGTGTACCGTACATTGTTGATTGTATTGAACTTGTATTGTATTGAGACTGGAACATTCCTTCAAGTCAATTAAACACCTATAAAGGCTATATCTTGAGGAGAATTGGATGTCATATGAATTACGTTGGTTTTACTAAATCAATTCAGGTTAAAACACTTTTTGCCTTCATTACACTTTGCAAAGTTCTTCTTGTACCTTAACCGCCTAAATGTTATAAACACTCAAAACAGGAGGATCACAACTTCCACATTTGTTGGATGTCCTTTCATATCATAAGTAACTGCATGATTGAAATGAAATTTACCTGATGAACAGTAATGTCATATATTAAACACCTGAAATAACACAAAACAATACAGAATACTGAATGCAATCTGGTATTGTAAATGGATGATTAATTTTGCAAGTATCATTAATATCAAAAACTTGCCTTAAAAAAAAATGCCCAAAACTAAACAACCACAATGAAAAGCATAACCTTTGTACAGATTTGTATATGCTCACAAAGCCAGCCCGTACATTTACTCACACTGACTGGTACAAATTTAAGGTGATTACTGATGGTTCAAGTGAAATATGACTTACTTTTAAGGCTTGCTTTTTTGTTGTTGTTTTACAGAAACAGACAGAGGGCTTTTTACCTTCAATACACATTTGTGACTAAATACGCACAGTGTAGCTTGTGGTCCATGACAGTTTTTTCAGCTTTTTTGTCAGAGCTGAAGCACATTAATTCAAATACGTGCAGAAACACCAGTGTGTGCAGTCTCACGTGACTATTTTCTAGTGCAAAACAAAAGCATACAGTCCTAGCTAGGTCTTCATCTCAGAAGGGCAGGTGGTCATAGTGTGTAGAAAGGCAGACAATGTCAGAGTGGCAGTGACCAAGGCCTCTTGTTAGGTATCAGGTTGCAATTCCAGCCTGCTCAGCAATGGCAAAGTCTCACAAAGCATCAAGGCCATGCTTGGCGTTTGAATTAAAACAAAAGGCTTAACCTTAAACTTTTCAGAAATAGTTTTGCTTAAAATGTCATCACTTACTCACCCTCAAGTTATTCCAAAACCATATGATTTTTGTGCGTCCACACATGTAAAATCACCACGGAAGTAGCCCATATGATAGGTGTACCACTCCATGTCTTATGAAGACCTACAACAAATTTTTGTGAATAACAGACCAAAGTCATAATTCAATGATAACTGTAACATATGCAACAGGTCTCCTTGGAGTGTTAATGAAACGTTTCATTCTGATTAACCTCATGAGTTCATTCAGCCTACTCAATCTGGATTAAGTGGCTAAATTTAGATTACCAATTTAAATTTCAGTCTGTTTCTCACTCATTATTTTGTACGTCCTCAGACGACTTGGAATGTAGAGTCATCTGGAATACCTGCATATCGGTTTTAAGGGGTTTTTGTATCCATTAAGCATAAATGCATCATTACTCGTACATTGTGATTTATTTGAAAATAGCACAATCATCTTTAGAATTGTTCCTTTTGTTTTTTCTGTTAAAATCAAAGTCATACAGGTTGGGAACAATATGAGGGTGAGCAAATGACAACAAATTACACTTGTGGGTGAACTATCCCTTTAACCATATATGTATCATATATCTAGCCAAATAAATATGAAAAGCAGGAAATCTCAGATAGTATATCTAGTGATAGTAAAGACAGATGGACAGACAGGCTTATGGTAAATCCTTCTGTGCTGTCTGTAATACAGTTTAATACACTGAAACACGCCAAACATTACTGTCAAGCTTAGAGGATGGCAAACACAAGCTCAGTGGCATCAGTGTTTCTCTCACAACTACACATTACCAAGCTGAGCCTGAACCATTTATGAAAGAATAGACCCAACACTGATGCTACCTTATGCAAACTAAATTAAGGTTGAGGGTCAAATACTTATGGCCTACAATACTGTGGCAGCCTAATCCCTTGGTTAATTACGTTGGCCACTGTGTTTGGCAAATAGCACTGTGATTGGGGACAAAGTGAAAAAAAAATAAGCAGGAAAAGAAAACAGGGACAGTTAAGACACCCATCACGAGTATCCACACACCAGAACATCCAAACACTGTCAGAAGTGCATATGTTATACATACAAGCACAAAGAATGGCAGATATATACTGTACACAAGACAGTCTGTCCCCCACCTCGAGTCAGACGTAAAGACAGAGAGCCAGTGGAGGCTCTTCGCTGTTGGTCCTCACCTCTTTGACTGACTGCAGGATGGTGGGATAAAGCGGTCTAAGAAAGAGAGAAGATGAAGAAAACTAGGTCATCTATAGGAGGAGATGGAGGAGAGGGGTCCTGTGTGGCAGCGGTGGACTACAGTGACTGTGTGATCAGAAAGAGTGGCTCCCGAAGTCCAACCCAGTGAGGTCAGTTCCATATCCTAAGGAAGCTGTCCCAAGAACCGGTGGCCACAGCCATGCCATCACTGGTTACCCCCAAACAGCTGACCCTGTTGTCATGCCCAGCTAGAACACCTTCAAAAGACAAGACCAACAAAAGTAGCAGAGATAAGTATCATACAAATCTTACAGCACATGACTAAGAGTGGCTGTCTATTAGGGGTGGGAATCGCAGGGTACCTCACGATATGATACGAATCACGATACGGTAATATCACGAAACAGAGATTATTGTGGTAATCGATATATTGCTAGACAATCCTATAATGGAACATAACAATATCTGTCTAACAATGAAAACAAAATGGCTGTGAAAAGGTTAAGTAAGTTTTCTCTCTTTATTTAAGTCCATACTGTTAGAAAACAGCACAAAAAGTTGGGAAAACCAACACATTTAACTGCTTATCAACTTTATTTTAAAATATAGTGTGCTTTCTTAACCTTTCCTCTCCTCTTATTAAAACAAAGCCTCGCATGTGACGTGCAGGGAAAAAAAGCCGTTCATGTGATCAAGTTCGTTTCAAATGTAGACGCGTGACAAGCACACTTCTGCACCGCATTAAGGATCTGACAAGGTTTTGTTTCGTCGTCCATGCCATATGTGCAGATTTATGTTTCTGCCGGTCGGTGCCCACTGCCCACACTGCATAACACGCACGTTTAATATCTGAGAGAGAGGGAGAGAAAGGGAGAGCATCCAGTTTTGTTGACATAAAACTGGACGCGCCAGCACCGCTCTCTCTCTCACTCACTCATATAGTGAGGGAAATGCACCTGTGATCCTCACAGACTGAATATCCACTCTGTGATAATAATAACGTGATCGGTGCCTATGGTCCACGCTGAGAGCTGTTCTGGGGCAGTTTTTTTAGTTCTCATCTCCATAAACACAGGGCTCTCAAGTCTCGCACATTCACTGTGAGACACATGCATTTCAACCAGTTCACACGCTCTCACACCACACCTTGTATTTCTCATGCTGAGAAGTCCCGCTTTATAGGATGGATGAGGCGCAGGCTTGCAGAGGGAAGTTCTCTGCCAAGTTCATAGCTGTCTTAGCTGTTAATGCCACCTACCAGCCAATATCAGAAATTATCATTTGTTTGAGTAAATTACGTGATCCTGCTACAATCACATTCGTACAGGCAACATGGATGCGCGCACACGGGACGAGGGAAGGGAATCTCTCGTAGTGGAAGCGTTTTGTGCAGTCGAGGCGGTGGTCGTGTTGCGATCTCGGAGCGGACATTGCCATTTGTAATTACTAAACCCCTTCATTTTTTTTTTTGTTAACTTTTTATTGTTTTTTTATAAACATCATAACATCCATTAAAAAAAAAGACATATAATCAATACTTTAAAGAGTCCAGTCAAAAGGGAGAGAGAGAGGGAGGGAAAAAAGAAAAAAAACAAGTCATTCCTTTATATAATCATCAAGTATGTTAAAGAAAAAACACTGCCAAGCATCAATAGTAGAGGGCTTGGCCCCATTAATTCGCGCTGTTGTACATTCACAAGTCACTATTTTCAGGAGGCTATGGATCCAATGTTTTTTCACACATGTGGTGTAAACCAGTACTGTATTATTGTCTTCTTCGCTGCTGTAAAACCAGCTAACAACATTCTCTTTTGTATTAAGCTTATACAGAGACCAGAATTATCAAGACATAAACCTGGGTTAGCAAAGCAATCAATTTGTAGTGAGGATAAAACCAGGTTTACATGTGTCTATAGATTAATGACGACAGGACATTCCCAAAACATATGAAGAAAAGTACCTGATGATGCAGTATTACATATATGGCAGGTAAAATTTGGTTGTAGTTTCATTTTGAATCTTTTATAAGGAGTTATGTATGCTCTATGAATGACTTTGAAGTGAATAAGACAAGGAGCCAAGTTTTTAGACGTTTAGCTGAGGTTAGACCACACTTTCTCCCAGTCAACAGATAAATTGAGATGTTGCAATCCAGTCCCGCATAGGATGAGATGAAATGGGTGATGCCCAAGGATCTCCATACGCTTTGAGAGCAGAGCGTAATTGAAGAAAGACAAAATATATTTGGATGCTGGTAAACGAAATTTGGTTCTTAATGTCTGAAATGAGGCCCTGGTTATCATATATATCACCGCACGTGTTTATGCCGCAAATGGACGATTTCCACATTCAAAATTAAAATTGTGCCATAAAGGTGTACTGTTATAAAATTTAAAGGGTCCTCCTATCAGACGTTCGACCATTTTCCAGATTTTAATAGAATTAGCCACAACCGTGCCAGTAAAAAACATATCTTTGAGTCTATTTGGTTTAACCTTGTCAGCTTCAATCACTCTCCATGAAACTTTAGATTGAGGATCAATCCAGTTATGAAGAGCCTTAAGCTGGAAAGACCAATAATACAATTCAAAATTTGGTACCGCCAGTCCTCCTGTGCGATTAGGATGTTGTAATATGGTAAGTTTGATTCTGGGGCATTTATCATTCCAGATAAAATTAGAAATTATGGAGTTGATCTCCTTAAAGTAACCTGGAGGGGGAGAGAGTGGTAGCATAGAGAAAAGAAAGTTAAACCGAGTTAACAAATTCATCTTAACTGTGGAGATTCTTCCTTGAAGAAAGACTTGTCATTTCTGACTAGAATACTATTAAAATTGTCTCTGGCAATTTTACGGATGTTTTTATATATGGTAATGCCCAAATAGATGAAAGATTCCTTAATAGGGATAAATGAGGGAATAGAAGGATTAACTTTAACATTGTTAATTGGCATTAAAGCAGATTTGCTCCAATTTATTTTGTATCCTGATAAGCTACTAAAATGATCAAATAATTACACTAGAGACCGAAACATCAAAGTGGTCTAAATATAGAATAATATCTTCAGCGTACAATGAAATACTACTAGTGAAAAAAACACACAAGTGCTCGGATGAGAGTCTGCAAAGTCAAGAATATGGAAGAGTCGACACATATTGTCAGACGCATTGCGCCCCTTGATAAAACAGGTTTGGTCGTCCTTGATCAAACTATGAATTACCTTCTCCATACGAGAAGCAAAAACTTTAGCATAGATTTTTAGATCACATGGGATAAGTGATATCGGTCTATAGCTGGAGCAATCTAATGGATCTTTCCCTTTTTTAAGAAGTAATGATATTAATGATGCTTTTGAGCTCTATGAAATACACCACATTCAATTGCAAAATTAAATGAATTAAGCATAAGTGTCCCTACCAGATTCCAAATTTCTAAATATAATTTAGACCCAGCGATTTGCCCTTTTGAAGACTTTTTAGAGAGACGTGGAGCTCCAAAGATTCTTTATCCACCTGTGAGATCCAAGGCAATTCCAATTTATCTACATACTGCTTACAAATTGGTTCATCAAAATCTGTTTCGGCTTTATACAGATGTGTGTAAAAACCTTTAAACCTTTAAATATGCTGTTAACTGCCACAGGGTTCGTGGTGACCTGACCATCCGATGATTTTATTGTGCTAATATATGCCTTAGACTCACATTCTTTCAGCCTAAGGGCCAACAGGTGACTAGGTCTCTCTGATTCGAAATAATATTTTTGCCTAGTCCTATGTAAGATAAATTCCACCTTTGAGTGTGAAAGTAAATCATATTCTTCTTTTAAAGAGGACAGCTGTGTAGCCTGTTGCTCAGTAAAATGTTGTTTTTGTAGGTTTTGTAATGATTGGATTTTACTTTCTAATTGTGTAAACTGGTGAATTTTCACTTTGGCAAGAGTAGAGGAGAGAGATATACAGAAACATCGTATAGTACACTTAGTCGTTTCCCACAGTATTTGAGGATCCACATCAGAAGGCATATTAATTTCAAGAAATTCCTTTATATATTATTTTAGAGAAGTAATGAAAGTCTGATTACATAATAATGACATGTTAAAGCGCCATCTAGGGGATTTGGCTTTAATATCGGAAAGAGGAATATTGCATAACAGCAGAATGATCAGATAATAAAATTGATAATATAGAGATTGAGAAATTAGACGAAATTAAATATGGGCTGAGAAATATGTAGTCTATCCTAGAGAAAGAATTATGTCTATTAAAAAAAAAAAGTGAAGTCCTAAGATTTAATATTCTGAATTCTCCAAAGATCGATTAAATTGAGCTCAGTGATAAATTTATTCAGTAATTTAGAAGATGGATTGACTGTTGTATCAGATTTATCCAAAGCAGGATTTACAACACCATTAAAATCACCACCCACCACTACTGGGCAATCAGTCTGATCAAGTAGTGTTTTGGAAACATCTGTAAAGAATGCACTGTTTGTCTCATTCGGACCATAAATAGAGACCAATGCTAACCTATTATTATGTATTTTGCAACGGATAAAAAAAAATAAATAAAAAAAATCTACCCTCCTCATCACTTCCGGTATGTTCAATTGTTAAATGTAACTTCCTGTTAACAAGGATAAGCACCCCCTTCGTTTTATTAAGAGCGCAGGAGAAGGCTGCCAATTTATAATACTTATTCTGGAAACTTGCCACGTCAGATTGTTTTAAATGTCTCTTGTATCAGGGCACAGGAAATCGATTTACGGTGTAAATATTCTAGTACATGGGTTCATTTAACAGCAGAATTTAGGCCATTCACATTCAGTGATAAAATATTTAGAGTATGCATTGATATTCATAATCCCAAAACTGTATTCAGTAAATGAAGAAAAGCAAAAGCACTCCTGTTCTGTAAGTAACATGTAAACGCTGGTGTGCATTCTAGCTACCAAACCACCTAGATGAAAAATCCTTTTAGAAATAAGGTAAAGTAAATAAAAGTATGAATGAAAGTATGACAAATAAAAACAACACAGAAACAGGAACAACAAACAACTATAAACAAGGAAGAAAAGGAGATTTAACAAGTGTCCATGTCCACTTTGTTATTATCCTCTCCTGGGCAGCTGAAATCGCCTCCAATCGTCTTTAAGTTCTTCTCGCTGGGCCGGAGAGATGGAGATGGTGGCCACTGTTTTCCCGTTGCCTTGTAAAGCTGCAGCATAAGTCTTCTTCTGTGACAGTGAGCTGATAAAATCCTTCGCTTTCTGAGGAGAGTCGAACATCATCTGCTCTCCTTTGTGCTGTAGTTTAATTACCGCCGGATAGGTGAGGAAGGACTTGAGACCAAGTGCTGTCATCTTCTTCAAGACTGGATTAAAGCTCTTTCTCTTGGTAGCTGTGACTGGACTAAAGTCGGGAAAAAATAGTAGCGTGACATTGTACTGCGTACATTTCACCAGATATGCCTGCCGAGCACCCCTCAGGACCGCAGATCTGTCATGCCATCTTAGTACACAGAAGATATGAGTGCGCGGTCGATTGGAGTTTTTCCTTCCGTCACACACGCAATGGGCCCGGTCAATCTCCACGTCACGGCCTTTCAGGGAAGGGATCCACTTGGAAAGATTAGCTCTGAGGAAGCCAGCTGCATCGTCCCCTCCGGCAACCCCACCAGTCGCACGTCGCACGTGCTTCTCTCATTGTCCATCATCTTCTTAGTGAGCTGCTCCAGCTGATTTCTTAAGTTTGTGACTGTCCTCCTATCCTCATGTGCAGCTGCTTGAATGGAATTGACCCGGTCACGTGTCTGTTTCGCCATGCTAGCTAATCCCTCAAGCTCCGCTCTTAGCTCTTTAACAGAATTGTTGGTCGCTTGTATGTCCGCACGCAAGTCACGCAACACTGGGGTCAGTACAGAGTCTACCGCATCTCTTACTGTCGAGGCCACAACCGAATCCAAAGTACTTTGCTGCTCTTCAAGTGCTAGCTTGAAAACGTTAGTGATAGGACAGTCGAGATCCATTACATGTAACTAGTTACTCTAGTTAAGGTTGAGCCCCTAACACTGTCATCAAGGCATCAAAATGTGCAACAAACACTTGCAATACAAATTGCGGTCCCACTTTATATTAGGTGGCCTTAACTACTATGTACTTACATTTAAATTTATAATTTGGTACAACGCACTTATTGTGTACACACATGTTTTTACATTGTACTTATATATTTTTAAAAATACCTCTATGTAATTACATCTGTAATTAATTTCTGTAATTACATTTATAATTACACTGTTGACCCATCCCTTACACCTTAACCCACCCTTAAACCTACCCATACCACCAAACCTGTCCCTAACCTTACCCATATCCCACCTCAATAGCAGAAAAAGTGTTTTGCAATACAATATGACCACAATAAGTACATTGTACTTATTTTTTGATGTAAGTACATAGTAGGAGTTAAGGCCACCTAATATAAAGTGTGACCCAAAATGCCATTCATAATCGAAAACGTACTCTCTCTCACACACACAGCTTGACATACTCGCTCAGGGAAAGTTCTGCAATGCTACTGTACGTGTACAGTATGTACATTGAGCACTGCTGTTCTCAGTTGGTTCGTTTGGGGCCATATTCCTTTTTATTTTTGATATATTTGTATTTTTGAAATATATAAAACATTTTATTATATTTGTATTAATTTGACTTATGACATTTACCAGTTGTTATAATTTATATTTTGTGCTGGTCAAATATGAACAGTAGTTAAATTCAAACTTCCAGCAAAAACTTGAGAGAATTGCGTGGAGCCGAAGGGCCGCTGCTGCAAATATTTGAATGGCTCCTCCCCTAACAGTAATTTCACTCCAAACTTTTGCTAAAACTTGAGAACCCTGTAAACAAATATATAGCAGTAGAGCTATTACAGTGGCTGGAAATCTGTTTATCCTTCAGTTCCTCGTGCTTCCCCATCTCCATAGAGAACGCAGTTCATGGTTGCTCAGTGCGCTTTGGAAAGAAGGGGAAAATGGCGCATCTGCGATTTTAGACGCAGGGAGCAGGGAAAACTATTTAAAAATGCCTTATTAATTATTTGGGCCAGTGTATCAATTCTCGTATCGCATGGAGAAGGACAACGATAGATTGTCATATAATATTTTGTCCCACCCCTACTGTCTATGTGGGGGGGGGGACTGGTCTTCTGTAGTTACACAGGTTAAGATTTGCTAAATTATACACTGTTGTCATTCCACTATATAAAGACTAGTCTGAAGTAATGATATTTATTGTGATTTTCTGTTAGCCCTATTTTGTCTAATAAGCTGCTGAGCATGCTCATAACCTTTTCAGTCTACTGATACACAAATTAAACAAACTAGGAAAGTTCTACAAAAAAATTATGTAATGCTAATACTCAACTTCATCAATCAGAATCATTTCATTCTGTTTTAAACAAAAGGTCTCATGTAAACATGGCTAATGTAATTCAGATGGGTTGCACAGAGGATTTGTGGTCTGCGCTGTGTTGTTCTGTTGCTTGATTAGGGCTGTTATAGGTGTTTGCTTGAGTTTTTTTTGTGTGGTCAAAAGGGTTGTGTAAAGTACTGACCTGCACGCTCTCCCTTTAGAGTATCCCATACATTACAGTTGAAGTCATCGTAGCCAGCGAGCAGCAGGCGGCCACTCTTAGAGAAGGCCACAGAAGTGATGCCGCAGATAATGTTGTCATGCGAATACATCATCAGTTCCTGGTCTGCGCGAAGGTCAAACAAACGACAAGTGGCATCGTCTGAGCCTGTGGTGAACGCATTACCATTTGGGAAGAACTGAAGAAATGAGCACAATTGAAAATGGATATGAGGAAAATGGATATTTTCAAACTAACAGTTAACAGTAAATATTTTGAAAGCATTGCACAGGCTCAATAAACCAGTATCAGACACTGCTAAAGACTTTTCTCTTTGACACTCACACTGACAGCATTTATATCAGAAACATGTCCTGTGAAAGACTGTCTGCACATTCCATCTCGGATGTCCCACAGTTTCGAGGACGCATCGCAGGCACCTGACACAAAGATCCTAGAGTCTGGGCTGAGAGACAGGCTCATCACATCTCCACTGTGCCCTGTGAATGTGGTGGTCTGCTGACCAGTCTCAATGTCCCACAGAGCACTGCAAAGGAGAAAGAGAGTTAGGTCACATTCAGTACCTTCTATTGCCATATCAAAGCATAAGTAAAATCAAATACACAAATATTTGTGGTAAAATAAGATGACAAAAATAATAACTACAATATAGGTGTTACGGTGCACACAGCAGGGAGGAACGAGGAAGACTGAGACGAGGAGTAACTTCAAAATAATAGTCTTTAATGAGGACCTCAAGGCAGGGCAAGACAAGGCAAGGCAGACACGGACAGGAACACCGGGGAATAACGAGTAGACCAGACAAAAGCTAACTAAACAGGCAGGAACTAAATACACATGACAATAACTGATAATTGGACAAAACACAGCTGGACAAGACTTAACTAATAATCACACTTAAAGGAACACTCCACTTTTTTTGGAAATAGGCTCATTCTCCAACTCCCCTAGAGTTAATAAGTTGATAAGTTGTAATATCACTGCGCCTGCTGCGGCCATGTTACGGCAGCAAAGTTCCTTGATTATTACGCCGGAATGAGAGTAGTTCCTAATCATATCAGCCTAGAAAATCGCAACTTTTCATTTTCCGCCGATCTTAGTACACGATATAACTACAGAAGAGTCAAGTTCTAAATAGGACAAATATCGAAACTCTTTGATCGTTTTTAAACGCAATGCTACTGGTCTAATAGGATTCAATGATCTATGCTAAGCTATGCTAAAAGTGCTCTCGCCAGACCCGGAGATCGGCTGAATGGATTCAAAAACGGTAAAACTCAACTTATTAACTCTGGGGGAGTTGGAGAATGAGCCTATTTCCAAAAAAAGTGGAGTGTTCCTTTAACAAGAGGACAGGAACAAGACCAAATATGGACACAAGAGGCGGGAACACATGACACACACGACAGAGGACGTAACAATAGGTAAATGTTTTAATAGGTTATGGCATCTGTCTGTGATGCTATGTTTTATTTATTGTGCATTGGGTGGTGCTGTCCCGCTACATCAACAATGCTTTCACACTAAGGCAACTAAGGACCGATTTCAATGGTCCTTTATTGCATCCTTGATGGGCACTTCGCGGTAATGCAGAAGAAATAATATGCTGCGCACAGGACAGACGGACGCAAAAATGAGTTGGGAAAGGCATTTGATTGAATTGCAGTAATAATTGCAATGCTCAGGCAAACCGCTATAGATCTGGTGTTAGAACCGGTCAATACAGTTTACAGGTTTCATAGAAAGACAATGATATGTGCCAAATCAGTTGCTATAGAAATCTAATACTTTAATGGTTGCGGCCAAAATAGCTCGACACGAGAGCCAACGCAAACACAATGACGTGAAATAAAAGGTCATCATGTTTTAAAGAAGAGTGGCTTGAAATGGCAGAGGATGGGCACAGAACAGTAACAAAACTCAGAGCCATTTACAGTCACACACAGTTGTAGTAGTGTGCAAAGTTATGTTTTAGATAACTGTAAAGGAATTCACGTTTTTTACGTTTTTGAACATATTAAAAATGTTTACTTTTTAAAATATTATTTATTATATATTATAAGCTTAATAAATAATTGACCTCAAAAAGGGAATTCATGAGCAATAACTGCTTTATTTTTTTCATATTAGCTATATATTATATAACATTATAATAAAGAATTGAACTGTTCTTGTGAGATTTTAAATGATTTTAACAGCATTTTTTGGTAAGTAACAGAGCACTGTAATTAGCACTGTAGTTTTCTGAAATGTGCATAATTTAGTTGCATCAGATATAAATAACAAAATATAAATAACACGTTAAAACTAATTATAATTTTTCTTTTTTTTACTCGGGTGGCCAAAATGTCTGCCCAAAAGAAAAAAGTTTTGCTCAGCAAGAAAAAAAAAAAAAATGAGAGGGAACATTGGTTGGCGGACATTATTACCATCCAAAGTTAGATTTCAGCAAATCAGTTCAAGCAATCACAGACAGCACTTTTAATAGTCCTGCAGGTTGTCAATATTAGCAGTAGAATTTGTAGCAAGTTGTATTTTTTGTTTTTTTACAGAAACACTGAATGACCAGTGTTGGGGAAAGTTACTTTTAAAAGTAATGCATTACAATATTGAGTTACTCCCTAAAAAAAGTAACTAATTACGTTACTTAGTTACTTTTTATGGAAAGTTCACGTTACTTTTTAAATATGAGCAGGGCTTGATTGTTTTTAAATTCAAGACGTTCTATTTATAGCAAATGTAAAAGCCCTTTCACACCAAAAAGTTTAACGAATAAACTTCAGGCTGAAGGAAAAGTAAATTCACGTCTGTACAGTAGAACGCAGGAGAAGACTCTTCAGCAATAAAAAAAACAAAAAAACAATGAAGCACAATTGTTAGTTTATCTAAAGTGGGTTGCGGCACTGTTCTGAGTGGGTCGCGGAGTGTACGGCCAAAGAAACGACATCAACAACAAAAAAAACGTAATTCTAAATGTTTTTCTTATGCGGGACTTTTATTTTAAAAGACGTGCATGAAAGCTGTTGACACTTCTGTCATATGCAGTTTAAGTAAAGATCGAGTGCCTGCCCCCGAGGGGGAAACGTGATTTCTATCGAGGGGAATGCTAGAGCCCTGTATTTCAGCCCGGGACTGACGTCCGGCCCCGACTTTTTTACGCCTCTAGGGCCAGGCTTCGATCGGGCCAATTTTCACGTCTCACGGGCCGGGCCTCGGGCCTGTTTTGGGCTTCTCCTTATTTTTTTATTTTAGACATCCATCAATTAGTGATTGAAAAAAAAAATGCCGCGCTGGTGGAAACATCACAAGACCGTGCCGCGACTGGGAAGAGCGTCTCGACGGTGTTTAGAGTCTCGCAGCTGAAGAGAGCGCCGTCAGCGCAGCTGAAGAGTTCTGCTTCAAATACACGAAACAGGCTGAAGCTTGCCGCAAAGCCCCAGCAAAATTACCATGAATGTGTCCGGGGGAAATAGTAAGGAGATATTTGAATTATTTACTAATAAACTAGTCTAAACCATATCTATAGATTTTATTTTAGGCAAGTCGTGATGATTTGAGAAGGCTAAATTGATCAAACATAGGCTATGAGCAGCCTGCCGGTCTGCCTCTGGCCACTTGGTCGTTACTTTAAGAAAGAAAAAACTTATTTAATGGACAAAAAAATGCTCCAAACATTTTTCTAAATTAACTTAATAAAAAAACAAAACGAAATATAATCACTTTGCCATTGCATACAAAACTGAACTATTTTAATAGCTGAAACAGTATTATAATCTGATTTGGGAGAAGGGGGAAAAAAGACGGGCTCGACTCGGGCAGTAATATCATATTTAGTCTAGAACTACAGTAACATTATGTTCACACAGCGCACTGTCAGTCAATAAATGGGAAAAAGTAACTCAGATATTTTCTTGTAAAATAAAAAGTAATGCGTTACTTTACTAGTTACTTGAAAAAAGTAATATTACGTAACTCGCGTTACTTGTAATGCGTTACCCCCAACACTGTGAATGACCAATAATGTGTCAAATATTACTAATAGTCTATACATTCTATTACAATAAATAAAAGTTGTAAAAAAAAAAAAAAAAAAAAAATTTTGTTAAAAGTTCTGCTTTTAAATCATTTCGCACATGAATGTATGTATAGAGAAAGCAGCCTGGAAAGACCGTTCTCCATGAGAAGGTTAAGTCTCTTCTTCAGCAGTTCAATAAAGAAGCAGAAAATATCTGAACTACTGACATTAATTTTTGAACTACGGATAGTCATTTTAACAGTACCAGAACATTGAAAAAAAATGTAAACGTAAGACAATTACAGTGTTGTTAAAGGTAAATAATCTAGTCATTCAAAGCTGTGATGCACTCACCATGTAGTATCTCCAGAGCTGGTGATTATCTGACTATCATCCAGAAAGCGACAACACGACAAATAACCTGGTGAGGAAAAAAAAAATTATATATATATATATATATATATATATATATATATATATATATATATATATATAAGAACATGAGCTTCAACCCACTGCATGATTAAATATGCAGACCAAAGGCCGGGTCACACCAAGCCAACTTCAAAGAACTAGTGGGCGGCGACAAAAGCTGACGGTGTTGTCTTCTTGCATCGGCAGCCTCTGGATGAAAAGCCACGGTTGAACACACCGGTTAGACTACAGCCAAGTGCAAAGTAAACATCTGTGTTCTACGCCTGCGTGAGATGAATTAGCAGTCCACATCAGCAGTTATCAATAGTATATATTCATCATTTAAAGGAGAAACCGAAACAAGGATATACGAGATATAGGCAAATATACAAAACGTAAACAAAGCAGTGTTTGATTACCATTTTGAATATCAGTTATGTTAATAACTTTCTTCATTTTAAGCAGCTCATGTTGTAATGAAAATATTCACATATTGGAATGCTTGGGTAAGATCACATAACATTAGAACAGTCTTCTGTCTGTGCCGCCTTCACTTTCCCGGTTTCATAGCTTTCATTTTAATTCTCGAGCACTGACTCGTTCACTAAACTGAACATCCAATCAGAGTTCTCATGATGACCCCGACGCCGATTCGCCTCCGATGTGAGCCGTGTGGAAGACGCCAAACAAACTAGCCCAACAGATGCCCACTGACGGCCCGCCATTGACTAACTGTCGGCTTGGTGTGTCCAGGCCTTAATGATGCTAATCCTGCTGCTGACAGTTTACCTGTGTGTCCAGGAAGTTCTCTGGTGACTCTGACGTTGCCCTCACGGGTTTTAAGGCTATAGATTGAGCAGATGTTGTCCAGGCCTCCGCAGGCTACATAATTCCCTGAGGGAGCGTAGGCACAAGTCATCACCCATGATGACCTTAATGGAATGGCATGAATCTGGGAAAAAAAAAAAAAAATTGTTGTACTTGCTATTCCCATTTGTTATAAAGAATGAGACCAATGCTGAATTCAGAAACTGCATACTACTACTATTATTTCTGCTAGTATATGGTTCCAAATTCAGTACAAGAGCCAGGATGTACTGCAAATTCTCCCATGGGATTGAAGCACCAAGAGGCTAAGTACATGACAGAACTTATATGCAACCACTTTCAATTTGATGACACTTGAATTTTATGATTTACATTTAAATTAAGGTTGACTGATTTTAATTTTAATTCACTGTAATACTTTATTATTCTTTAAAAAATAAAAAAAATCAATCATTAAAGGGGTGGTTTCACTTTTTTCATTTTAAATAGTGTGTAATGTTGCTGTTGGTGCATAAACAGTATCTTCAAAGTTGCTGCACTGAAAGTTCAACATAAGCGGAGATATCGTCTTTTACAAATCAGGAAGTTTAATGCCTACAAAAACGACTCATATGGGACTACAACGAACTACTTCCCGGGTTGCATACGAAATAAACCCATCAACCCCTCCCTCCGGAACATGCAAAAAAGGGGGCAAGGCCATGTTCTGCTTTGTCGAAGAGGAAGAGTTATAGTGGAGAGTTGTAGCCATGCCGTCGAAACGGTGTTATTTTCACCCAGCTGTCAGGTCTTCTGTGTTCGGGCTTCCTACGGACGCTGTCGTTCATCAACAATGGTTAAAATTTATATTTGATTATGTTCCTGACGATTACAATCCTAATTTAGCTCTCTGTGCTGCGCATTTCACGGAAGACAGCTTCCAGAATCTACACGAGTTCAATGCCGGATTCACACAGAAACTATTACTAAAACATGGAGCCGTTCCAGCTTTAAAACCAGAGGCAGCAGTTGTTGGGCCACAACCTGTAAGTAAGATTTCATAATTTTAAATGTATTTGCATGTATAATTTCAGACGTAATGTTTTAGTTTTATCAAGGACGTAAACAAATGCCAACGCTGGCTTTAGTAGCCAGTTAGTTAAAAGCTATTTCGTGCGTCTATGACAAACGCGTACAAACATTTTGGACCCAAATTTGTAATTATGTACTAATTTCGTAAATGTATTTTCCATGTATACTTTATGACGTAATTTTTCGATTTGATCAAGAACGTAAACACAAGCCAACGCAGTTTGGTTAGTAGCCAGTTAGTTCGATGCTGTTTTGTGTGTATAAGACAAACGTGTACTAACTTCAAAAATTATATGTAATCACAGCAGCAAACTTCCATTCAGAAATGTTTGTAAGTGCCGTACTTGCGGGAGTTCTGCTTGACTCTCTTCATTACCGCTTTCTGGGTCTGATTCTGGCTCAAACTGATACGGCAATATTGACACCATTATTTACATTTGACCGGAGCACGTGCAACAGTCGCTCGTGAAGGTAATGGGTGTGAAGTTTCCGGACAACGTGCAGTACGCAGTTTAGCCAATCACAACACACCAGCCCAACTGATCAATCTGAGCCCATCGCCTGTTTCTGAGGGAGTGGTTTCAGAGAATCAGGAAGTCAACCGGTCGTTCAAATGACAGAGGAGAAAGCGGCTTACAATAAAGCTGAAATATATGAAAAATAAGGCGTTTTTTAACAAACGAAACACGAAGACATGTTATATTGCACCCCATAAACACAATCAAGCAAAGGAAAAAAAGCAGTAAACCACCCCTTTAAATTTGTGACAGTTATTATATTCTTGGGCAATAGCTGTGCATTTTAGATGTATATTCACTTGTTGGGCTGGACTAACCTTGTTTGTGGTGTAGCTGTCCCAAATGATGAGTTTGCCATCTTGTGAGGCACTAACTAGTAACCTTAATGTTTAAAAAAAAAAAAGTGGGGGAGGGGTTAAAGAGTAAACCACTGTTCATAATACACATCACAGATTAAAAATACTACAAGGTGAACATGCAGACAATGACTGTTGCTTATAAAATTAACAAACATGCCAAATGCTTATGATAATTAAATGACAAACACTGCAAGCAAATATGGACACAAACTCCACCCATCTGACAATTGTGTCTCCTGCCTAAAGCACTAGAATAGATGCAAAGGTGGTGAAGGGGTGAATGATAGAGGGATAAGAGAAGGGAGGAAAAGAAAGACTGGAGCAGGAGGCAGCCTACATAATCCTGGAACACCCCTGAGTTGTGAGAGGCCTGCTGTATTATTCATTGAGTGTACACTGACAGAGGTGCAGGGTTCCTGTGAGAGTGCCCATCCTCCAGCCCACTCAATCTCTTTCAGTCAACTGACCTAGAATCAGTAGCCCAGTGCATGGCGTAGATTTTGGCTAAATGGCCTCGGAGCGTCCGCCTCGTTCTCATCTGAATCCTTCCAACTGAATCCAGACCAGCTGTAATCTAAACACACACAGAACTCTTAATTTACAGTGACATTATAAAGCAAGCAGGTGACATGTCATCAATCCATGGTGTGCTACTGATCACTCAAATGTGGGAAAAAGAGCTGTATTTGTTTATCTGACTTATGGTGATTATCTAAAATTAACATAGCACTGACTGAAGTGCAGAATTAAACAGCTTTAAAATGTACAAGAGTCATCTCTTCCAACAAAAAGAAATAATCCAAATAGAATTTATGACATTTTAAATCATCAAAACCACCAGGGCGAGGGCTGAACGTTTAAATTTTGATGGAGGACTTGGCATGTAAGAGGTTGTTTAATATTTCAGCACACTTAAGAGCATGTTCAGCATGTACGTCAGCAGCCAATTTGCATGTCTGCGCTGAGCTCAGAGAACAGGTGAGCATAGACATGCCCCATAGACATGGGTTAGACCAGTGCTGCTCTTATTAGGAGGGGGACCAAGCAGGGATGGTGGCAGAGCTGCTTACCTGGGACAGGCTGGAGTCGCTGCATGCTTTCCTGGCATCCTGCAATGGGAACAGCAGCATGTCAGAGTGCAGTCATTCTACTGAACAGGCTGAGGAAAACACATGTATTCTATTTCCTGGCACTCAGGTCTACATGAAACTTATATCAAATAAAAATGAAAAGACCGAAAAGTTGAAAACTATTGCAATTAACAAAGTTGATATACAGTAGGTAAATGCTGATTACCGGCCGATTACCAGGGTGGGCAATACGATCAAAATCTTATATCATGATATGAGTCCTTTATTTCATGATAATGGTATAATATATATATATATATATATATATATATATATATATATATATATATATATATATATATATATATATATATATAAAAAAAACACTATAGTTTTTTTTTTCCTTTAAGTAAGGATTTTATGGTATCAGAATGTGATGCCATTGAAATTTCCTAATTCTTATCAACTGCAATATCATACAAAAAAAAAAAAACTAATACTAGCTTAACCACGTAAAAAAAAGGGGGGGGGGGGCCCTCAAACTTACTGAAGACAAGTAAATAGTGAATGATAAAATAAGAACAAAGAAACTAATTACAAGCAATAGGACAAAACAATTACACATTTTAACGTTGCAAGATTTTTCGGACACTCAATTTTGGCACTGGTTTAAGGAGACAATTGCTTCTTCAGCTAAAGGCGCACCATTATTGGACTAATGCAAATAAACTCTAAATGGCAAAATATCAGCCAATTAATCAGCACTGTCAGTATATCCCTCTATCTAAATTTTGAGGTTGGTAAGATGTTTAATTTTTTTTAAAGAAGTGTCTTATGCTTACCAAGGTTGCCTTAAAGGGATCCCTGGGTATTAAGACTTGTATGGATTAATATAACGTAAATGATGTCTCTTACTGAAATATGTAGTAGAAAACCCATTAAAGATTTATGTTATTTTAAAAAAATCAAAAAATCTATTTTAAAACTATGGGGGGCGCCATTTTTCTGATGATGTAAAATGGTTGCACTGGGTGAGCTACTAGGGTCACCTGTTGCTATTTTTACCACAACAACTCGGAAAATAAAATACTGATATGATGACCACAGCTACTGAAAGAGCTTACAGGTGGCGATGGATATAAGTATAGGTTTAAACCAAATGCTGTACCATCGATTTTTCCCCACAAGGAGTCTAAACGCCCCAGATATCGAGGGAAATCCACACTGAGAAACTCCTCCAGCGGCCGCGCATCAGCATGTTTACATCCTAACAGATGGCATCTAGCGTTTCTAGTCTCAGCCATTTGTAAGTTCTTTCAGTAGCTGTGGTCTACTAAAAGACTCAAGTGGAGAGAACAAAAAAGTGGGTCTTTAGGAAGTTTCATTCGTCCACAGGCATCTTCCCATTCTTTTCTCCTCTTCTTATCGCTAGGAAAGCAGTGAAGTCTTACATTACATCACTTCTTTTGTTGCCCTTCGACTGCAAATTACAACCAAAAGTCTCACAATGTGGTATCGTATCTGTATTTTATTTTCTGAGTTGTGTTGGGGTAAAATGCGCCAGTAGCTCACTAGCCGTGTTTCCACTGTCGGGCCAAAAGTGGGCGTGCTTGTGCGTGCCAGGGCCAGTCGCGTTTCCACTGTCACTTCCGGGGCTTGATCGTGCCTCGTCGGTGCTTCCTCAGGGCCAACGGCCGGGGCTTTCTGGCCCGACAAAAACCTTGGGCCAAAGCGGGCCAACTGGGACTAGAGGAGTGGTTATGAACAAAGGCGGAGTTTCTCCGCGTCTTGAGAGTGTCAGCACTGCAGACCATTTCATAAAGTTAACAACTATAACACCAGCATTAAAGACTTTTAAAATAATTTTAGCTCAAAACTCACTTTCAGACCGCAGCAACTGTTTGAAATATCTTGAATCCGATGTGGATTATGATCACCATACAAGGCAGAAATATTTATAAGCGATGCAAAAGACTATGCACGCTATAGCCATTAACATTACCATACTAAACATGGTAAATACGACTGCTTGAAGAAATCAGACATCAGCTTCTCATTCTCTATAACAATAGTGTATTTATTTAATACCATATTTTATCTGTCATAAGTCTCGTCTCGAGACTTTAGCTCCGTGTGTGTCATAAAAATATATAATGGTTTTTGTTCGGGAGCTCCCTCTGCTACTCGGGTCGTATTTTTAATGGAAAAATATAGAAATGATCATTCTTACTTAATGTGATGTATACTGTGACTACAAATAAACAGAAACAGACTCTACTGAATAAGTAGGGTAGGCCTATTTGTCCTCTTTCTTTTGTGAAATAGTGGTTCACATTGCTTTATTTCTGTGTGACTAATTTTCAATCCTGATAAATTAATTCATTATGATCAATGTATCACTTAATAGGCTATTGTAAAACATTGATGCTTTTGGATTTAAATTAACAAAACATGCAAACGGCCGCTTTTATCATGTTCGTTTTGTGATCGCGCTGTATTTCCAGTGACTTATTTCTGATTCGTTTTCTTTTGTTGATGAAATGATGGGGTTGCGTGACGTTGTTCCAGAGAGGCGTGTAAAGGGCGGGTTTTAGTGAAGCACAGCGGAGCTTCTGGCCCGACGGTGGAAACGCATCGTGATTTTGGTCTCGGTGCTACAGGTCTGAGGCTATTAGCCCCGCCCGGCCCGTTTAAAGCACTGGTCTAACAGCGGAAAAGCAGCTACTAAGTGCAACCATTTGACGTCATCGACGCAGAATGTACTGTGCACGTAAAATAATGGCACCCCCCATAGTCCAAAAACGATGTCGTTTTTTTTAAATAACATACATTTTCATGGGTTTTTTACTACATATTTAAATAAGAGACATCTTTGATGTTATATCAAGCTATACATGTCTTAATACCCGGGGATCCCTTTAATGTAATCAAAAATAAAGTAAATACAGTAATATTGCAAAATATTACAACTTAAAATAACTTTTCTATTTTAATATATTTAAAAATGTAATTTATTCCTCTGATGCAAAGCTGTATTTTCAGTAGCCATTACTCCAGTCTTCAGTGTCACACGATCCTTCAGAAATCATTCCAATATGCTGATTGAATGCTCAAAAATATTTCTCATTCTTATCAATGTAGAAAAAAGTTGTGCTGCTTAATATTTTTGTGGAAACTGTGATGCATTCTTGTTCAGGATGCTTTGATGAATAGAAAGTTTAAAAGAATAACATTTGTCTTAATAAAAGTCTTTACTAATGATTTATTGCATCCTTGCTAAATAAAGGAAAACTAAATGCATGTATCAATAAGTATGTTGTGTGAATTATCACAGCTCAGGATTTTGAAGCTCTTTTAATCAAATCTGATGGCTCCTGGGTCATTTCCGCAATTCACACAGCTGCTTTTACGAATTCAGCTCTGGTTCTAAATTACGGTCCTGGGGACCCACTACATTTTGTCTCTCTTTTCTGACACACTCTGACATGGATCTCTCTCCTAATGAGCTGAGGATCTGAATCAGATTTTTAAATAAGGGAGACGTCCCTTATATTAGTCAGCTGCAAATATGGCTTGACCCCAAAAAAATTCTAACAAAAGGTTTCTCAGTGGTTTACAGTAGTATCAGATGTACTTAAAAACATACTAAAAGTTTACCAAAGTTTGACTCCAAGAAAGGCCCCATTTTCAAAATGGCGGCCGCCAGGTCCTTAAAATGACCATTACTCCTTTGTATTCCTCCTAGACCAGGAATACTGGTGCCTGATACATGTTTTGGCCATGTAATATTCTAATTAGCATATTTCTCCTTTCTCATATTGTTTTGCCTAGTATTGGTGGTTTCTGTGGTTCATAACCATTCTTTTGATTACAATAAAGAATAAATTCATTAGATCTGTGTGGTACTGTAAAATTAGTCAAAACAGGGCTGCCACGTGAAGGCTCAGTACCACTAACCCCTTTTATTTTTTTTGTGTTTTTATTTTTATAAATGGTATACACTGTGCTGCCAACAACATTTCAAAATTTCAATGAGGCAAGCAATATTAAATGTCAATATTCTGTTCCACCATCTTCTGAAAATTGTGAATTTAGTTTTGTTGGGTTTAGTATAATGCCACCTTTATACTCAAAAACATCTATAGAGGATGCATTACATATGTATTACCTTATTCAAATTGAAATGAGTGACCATTTTAGAGGGTTCACACACAGGCCTCTGTTTGGGCTAATTCAGAGTTGTTTATGATCAAAGTTATACAACTCAAATTTAAGATAATTTTGGGTGCAATAACTTTTACATTGAATTTCAAGTCTGTGTTTTAGCAAAAAAAAGGGTATGTGTCCAAAAACACGTACTGACTAGGAGTTATATGACATAGGCTAAATCATTTACATCTCTGGTTCACCCCAAACAATGATAAAACCTTACAGTAATCTCACAAAATCATCTATTCCATAAGTACACTACATTGCCAAAAGTATTGGGTCACCCCCTTCTAATGAACAGGTTTGACTACTTTAGTCATTTCCATGTTTAAGCATATAATGATATTCTAGGGAATTGTTTGGACAGGACCCTTTTCTATTCTAACATGACAATGCCTCTGTGCATAAGGCAAGGTTCAAAAAGAAATGATTGATTAAGTCGGTGTGGAAGAACTTGACTGGTCTGCAGAAAGCCAAGTCCTAATCCAAGCTGAACACCTCTGCTGTGACTTTAAATGCAGATCTTGAGCCAAAAACTCAATATGCAGGTGCATCTCAATAAATTAGAAGGTCATGGAAAAGTTCATTTATTTCAGTAATTCAACTCAAATTGTGAAACTTGTGTATTAAATAAATTCAGTGCACACAGACTGAAGTAGTTAAAGTCTTTGGTTCTTTTAATTGTGATGATTTTGGCTCACTTTTAACAAAAACCCACCAATTCAACAAATCTCAACAAATTAGAATACTTCATAAGACCAATAAAAAAAAAAAACATTTTTAGTGAATTGTTGGCCTTCTGGAAAGTATGTTAATTTACTGTATATGTACTCAATACTTGGTAGGGGCTCCTTTTGCTTTAATTACTGCCTCAATTTGGCGTGGCATGGAAGTGATCAGTTTGTGGCACTGCTGAGGTGGTATGAAAGCCCAGGTTTCTTTGACAGTGGATTGTATTGTACATAGATTCTCTCTGGGGTTCAGGTCTGGTGAGTTTGCTGGCCAGTCAAGCACACCAACACCGTGCTCATTTGACCAACTTTTGGTGCTTTTGGCAGTGTGGGCAGGTGCCAAATCCTGCTGGAAAATGAAATCAGCATCTTCAAAAAGCTGGTCAGCAGAAGGAAGCATGAAGTGCTCAAATTTCTTGGTAAACGGGTGCAGTGACTTTGGTTTTCAAAAAACACCATGGACCAACACCAGCAGATGACATTGCACCCCAAAATCATCACAGACTGTGGAAACTTAACACTGGACTTCAAGCAACTTGGGCTATGAGCTTCTCCACCCTTCCTCCAGGCTCTAGGACATTGGTTTCCAAATGAAATGCAAAACTTGCTCTCATCTGAAAAGAGGACTTTGGACCACTGGGCAACAGTCCAGTTCTTCTTCTCCTTAGCCCAGGTAAGACGCCTCTGACATTGTCTGTGGTTCAGGAGTGGCTTAACAAGAGGAATATGACTATAGTCGAATTCCTTGACATGTCTGTGTGTGGTGGCTCTTGATGCCTTGACCCCAGCCTCAGTCCATTCCTTGTGAAGTTCACCCAAATTCTTGAATCGATTTTGCTTGACAATCCTCATAAGGCTGCAGTTCTCTCGGTTGGTTGTGCATCTTTTTCTTCCACACTTTTTCCTTCCACTCAACTTTCTGTTAACATGCTTGGATACAGCACTCTGTGAACAGCCAGCTTCTTTGGCAATGAATGTTTGTGGCTTACCCTCCTTGTGAAGGGAGTCAATGATTGTCTTCTGGACAACTGTCAGATCAGCAGTCTTCCCCATGATTGTGTAGCCTTGTGAACCAAACTCAGAGACCATTTTGAAGGCTCAGGAAACCTTTGCAGGTGTTTTGAGTTGATTAGCTGATTGGCATGTCACCATATTCTAATTTGCTGAGATAGTGAATTGGTTGGTTTTTGTTAAATGTGAGCCAAAATCATCACAATTAAAAGAACCAAAGACTTAATTTATTTAATACACGAGTTTCACAATTTGAGTTGAATTACTGAAATAAATGAACTTTTCCATGACATTCTAATTTATTGAGATGCACCTGTAGTGTATGTAATCATGTCAGTGCAATTTAGACAAGTCCAATGGATTCATAGATCCAGAAATCATGGGGTTAGACACCAAGATTACTTGGCTAGGTCAAATAATGAAGGAGTTAGGATATTTTAAGGGCTTCCTGCCCATCTTGGACACCATCTTGAAAATTACACCTTTCTAGTGGTCAAACTTTGGTAAACTTTTAGTATGTTATTAAGGACACCTAATACTACAAAAAACAGCTGAGAAACCTTTTGTTAGAATTTTTTTAGGGTTAGGTGTTTTTTTTTCATATATGCAGCCATCTATATTCACACTCTGGCAGGTCGTAATTACAACGTAAGGTGCATTAAAGTCACTTTGGTAAAGAATGTGTATCGGTATGTTTACATTTTTTCTGTTTTTTATTCAAGTTATAAAGGTGCTATAAACAATCTATTTTAATGTAATTGTACAATACTATCGTATTTTAAAGATGCAACATATATAGTTTTAAAGACAAAAAAAAATTTGCAGTCAATACAGGTGCTGCATATCTATAATTTTGGCTGCATCCACTGCATCCAACATGTTTTCTCACTGAAAAGCCCCTGCCTCAAACTGAGGACTTCAAGAAAATCTTGAGTTTCCCTCTATTAATTATGAATTTGTGGTGGTGATCGTGTGCAATCCTCATAAATACAATCTTTCCAACATGACTTGAAAGAACCAATGTAAAATGAGCCAAAAGTTTTAACTGAATGAGTGGCAAAATACTTTGAGCTGGCCAGAAAGGGCATCAGTTCTTACTCTGATCTGATTGCGCAGCTGCTCTGCCTCCTGCCGCAACTGCTCCAGCTCACTCATGGTCCTGCAAGCGTTTCACTCCTTTCCCAACTTTGATAATACTGACAAACACCTGCAATGCACACACAAGCACCAAGTCACATTTAGGAGTCAATAAAGGACTGCAAAATAACAGAGCACTCAGGCTGGATTAATAATTCAAGCCACTCACGCAAACAATTTTCATATATTCAATTGATTGTCATGTCAGAGGTCCCACAGACCTAGTAAGACTGGATACATTTTGTGAAGAACACAGAAAGTGCTCCAGTAGCACCAATGTTTTTACTTGACTGAATAGAACTAGTAACTGTATCATATAATTCAGTAGAGGAACCAAACACTCCAGCTACTGCACTGCCAACTGAGAGCTGGGCACGCTGTGCTCCTTTGTTTAATGAGGGGTAGCACTGCTTGACACTTGGCAATGCCTACTAGTTGATTTCCCTAAAATTTAGCTAACAACACCCCAATAAGTAGGTTATATGCAGTATGATACTCACGCAAAGGCTGCAAATTTATCAGTTAGTGCAACTGTAATGTCAATACAAATGGTAAATAAGGGGACCTCGCATCTTTTCATTATAATTTTAATAAATATTTTAATTAGGATTTCACACACAAGTAAATTTTAGAACTGAGCATAGCTTTAAAAAAAAAAAAAACTAAGCTTTTTCAGATTTTGCATTTTAATATTTCCATGTTTTCCATGTCTCAATTAATCTTACCCATAGCTTTCAGTCTTATTTCAGCCTAAAAGCAAATACAGAGTAACTGAATAAAATGCACAGTGCCTTGTCACATTGGTGGTTTGACACAATATGGGAACACCCCTTGAGATCATTGAGGTTTACCCTGACCTGTGTGAAATCTACATTTCAGCACAAGTTCTTTTAGGGAAGCACAGTAGCATGACTGCAAGCAATGCTGCTAAAACAGGAAGACTGCTGGTCCCAACCCCAGTAAACCAAATTACAGGAAAGTAAGCAATGATCAGCGTGCATTTTAAGCAAAGACATTTCCAAAATCAAACACTGCACACATTAACTGAGACATAATATTAGAAATGACATACTCAAAAAGCTCAGATTTATTATAATAATGGAGTGGGGAAAATATTTCTCATGCTCGAACTAGCTGGATTGACATTTTAATTCAAAATTGAATATGTACATCGGATAAGCATAAGAATCCTCCTTAATCCAGATGTGTTAATCCCTTATTTAACCTGTGACACTCACAGCCTGTTAAACCAGTCGCGATAAACACGAAAAAAAATCTGTTGTAAATAAAATATCTACACAGAAACGACCATTTTGCCCGTTAATTGTTACATTCGTGTTGTTTAATGCGATTAAATGTAATGTTAGCATCAGCATTACGTTACATTTCACATTATTTCAAGGTAACTTAGCGAACTGTTTTGACAACAGATTCAATACCACATGTTGCACTAAACAGAAACCTCCCTATAAGACACTATTTACGCGAAACAAATGTATAAAAGAACCTTCCCCAGCAGATTTGTCATCTGTCAAGTTAATCACAGCGTTATATTATGATTTGGTAGTTTTGGTTAGCAAAGTGGCTAGCAAACGGTGACTGTATCATGTCAGTTACTTCAGACCACCACACAAACATTGACACATTACCTGATGTAACAACACTACAAAATCCTCCTACCGCCTGTAAGGGTGAGCAGATTCTTTATTTCAAAATATTAACGCACTCATTTCGTATTATTTATATCCAAAAACAAGGAACCGGGCGCCAAATTTACTAGTTTCAAGGCAATTCACAGAGCGATTACCACACCCATACTGATATTGAGAGCATGGCAACAATTGGATGAAGGGGGGGAAATTAATTATTCTAGTGTTTTTTAACAGAAGATATTCAGTGTCCTTGTGTAAAACTGAGTATATTATGTCTGTTATTACTTTACACAGTATATTAACATGAAGCCAATGTGTTTTTATAAAAATAGTTTGACATTTGTCTACGCCTACCTACTCGAGTCACCCGCGCTTGAAATGGTTCTGGCTATCAGCTTCCTCAATTATAAAAATGACTGAAGTAGTTTGATACATGTGGATACAGTGTCAAAGGCATTTGATTTGTAACAATACGTATGCAGACCAAGAAGAAAACATCTTTGAGAACAGACATGAGAAGAGAATAATAATAATAATAATAAGTAAATACATGATTGTGTTAATCTACATAATCTACTACTTTCAGTGATTATTAAAAACATGCTGATCAGTGATATTAGTTGTACAGCAAAGGGTTTTTATTTGTACTTTGTCACAGAATATATTCAAAAGATTCCCACTTATTTAATGCAACAGGGTACATTGGGTGGTTGCCAATTTTCCACTTCCCAGAGTGAGTTTTTATTTCAGAGGCAATTTGTTAATAATAAATAAAAAAATAAATACATGAATAAGAATAATAAATATAATAAATAAAAAGTTATTTGGAATTTAAGTTTGAATGCAATTATTATATACTACATATATAGTCAATATACAAATATGCATTAGGCAGTAGTGACACGAATGAAGCCATCCATGGCATGCCATGGGTTAACAAATGCAAACTACACAATCACTATTTCATCGTCTCACTCTTGCTGATCTATAAACCCTGTCTAGAGCACTCAAATATAGGAGTAATTAAGTTACAAAAGCAGTATTAAGTGACATTTAGTATTACCTAGTATGCTGAAGTCCACCGGTGAGAGATCAGTCAGTGGAAGCACCCGGCTCCCTCTGTAGAGTATGTGCTGATAGAAGCACTGTCACCGGGATAAGCAGTGGGGACTTTAGTTAACAGCCAGCACATCTACACTGAGAGCTGCTGGTGACAAGGTGGGGCTGGATGGGGGAGGCTGAATAGTGAAAGTGGGAAGATGAGGTCTTAAAGAGACAGTAGATGTCACTGTCTGTTCAGTTGGTCAGTGTCACAACTGAGAATGTGTTAAAGAGAACAATAAGGACTGTCCTGTGCATTTAACTATTTGCCATTTGTTTACATTATTTGTGTGTGCGCACAAAAGCAGCAATGATTCCTGAATGCGGGATCCCTACGTAATAAAGGCCTGTCAATAATTTATTAAATGGAAAGCTTTTCCATGTAGTGCATTGTCAACACATTCATTTCAAGTGCTTCATTGAATCGCTTGCTTTTAATTATGTTTATATTCACAGACAAATTTGTATGGAATTTGCTGACTAAAACATGCCCACTAGCTTGATTTCACACATCCTGCTGCACTAGATGAACATCATATTTGCATTTGAGTATCGCATTTGATATTAGTTAGAAAACTGGTCATTGAAAACGGCTCAAATATCACAAAAGCAAATCAGCCTTGACAGTCAAAAGTCAAATTAAGGGCTGAGAATTTCCATCCTAAGATACTGACAGCACTAAAGGGATTCCAGTTACAAAGGAAGTATTTTGAGTCACTATGTATGCGAGGATGATATGACAGGTCATGAAACACGAACCTGCTAAGTCATCCACGTCACATCCTCGCTGTTCCCTAAAATCCTAAAGAAATCCATAAACTAATTTAAGCCATTCTCCTTTTCAACCACACAGCTTTATTTTCAGAGCCTTGTTGATATAAGGTGTCTAAAATTTCAACTTGTGGAAAAAAAAAAAAAATCTTGGATAATCCATATCAAATCTAATGCTTACAGTATTTAAGGCCATCTAAGGTTATGTCTTAATTTGTGTATAATGTAAAATAATGGGTTAAAGGTTACATTTGTACCACTGCATTACTTCTGACAGAAGGAAAGCAGTGTTCAGTATGTGCCTGTTGGGGGTGCTCCGGTAACACCATTTCCAAATCATTTAAAGGTCAGGGATCACCATGTGCCCTTAATTTTGAAATGAAAAAAAGAGACATGATCATATTTCAGATCTTCTAAAATACAGCTTTAATAAATTGGTTATAAATGCATCTTGATTATATTACATGTTAATGTAGGAGAGATTGAAAGAGACATGCATACATTTTATGACTGTTCATTCCATGAAATAATCTATTTTACAAATAAATAAATAAATAAATAAATACATTTCCTTCTACTATTCTACAATTTTAGTCAGTAATTATAGTCATAGTTTCATAACAGCTCTGGTCATAGCAAAACTAGTGTGATTTACTACAAGACAAGTGTCATCAATGCCCGCATACTGTGCTCATACATGGCATATGATTTGAAATATTATCATATATAGTATGTTTGTGTTAGAATTTTGGTCTGCCAAAAAAAATGTATATTAATAGTAGTTACATTCACTTTAAAGTTAAAATATGGGATCATAAAGAGAGGGAATTCTGTTTTGTGTATCATACATGCAATCATCAGATTTCCCAAATCGTTTGTAATATTTAAATTGAAGGTGCATCTAATGAAGCAACTTTATCTGTCTTTGCCCAAAATTATTAAGATTATTAATGCTATTTATGTCTTTAAACACTGTGTCTCATTCCCGTGCCCTTCAATTATCTCAACTAACTCCTGTTACACCGACTTTATTAATAATGCATAGTGGCAAAATTATAAAGACACCAAAGATTTTTGGTAATTTTAGCCAAAACAGAACAAACAAACAAATAAACAAAACAGCAATGCTGGTTTGCATAGTTATATCTTCAAAGAAAATATCTAGCCTATTAGTATATAAAGGAGCTGAAATCAGAACTGTTCTAGCACATGGCTTCTTTGCTATAAACCGTCATATCTCTATAGGCTAAAGCGATTTCAGTCACATTAAATGCACTTCAAACTTACCAGGCCAAACAACTGAAAAATATGACCAAAGTGTTGTTCATAGATTTGTGAATTTATTTAGTCCTTTTAAGCATTTGGGCTAACGGTCTTACATAAACTCACTCACTTTCAACACGATACTGCTTTTGCTGTGACCTTTCATGCAGAGTCTTTGAAGTTGCTCCCCACCGAGCCCTGATCCAGAATGCCCTGGAGCACGCGGCATTAAAAGGGGCTTGCTGGAAGACAGATGGCCCAGGGAACACGCCCTGCTCGCACACCTGGGCACAGATCACCCTGAAAGGGTGTTGTGTCCTAAAGTGAAATTCAGCTAGCAATATTCCTCACACTGCACTTGGCCTCACTGGGTTTAATAGAGGATTAACTGAATTTATATTTAGCTACACTTTTATCAGCTAAACAACAGTGCCACCTTGTGGTGAGACACATAAATTACCATTGTAAAATGAACAGATTAAAAAAAAAAAAAAAAGTTTAACAAATGTTCTTCAGAACTGGCCATAATAAATAGCTAAGTTTTTGAGAGGATTAATATTTAGTTCTAATACACAAACTAAACAAAATTCCTCCTATATTCCCCAACGAGGTCTGGTTAATTGTTCTCAAGTATACAAAGTTTTTAGATAACCTTAAAAATATTACAGTAAAATATAACTAACATCAAGAAAAAAGTGCTTTTGCTCTCACTCTCTTTGACATTTATTCCTTTACTTTCAAAACTCATCACTTACCTATTCTGTTTGTGCTCTATGCAATATAAACACCCTCTTCAGTGGCCTCTGAAGAAGGCAAAGGCTGCCCAAAAATACAACAAAATTAGCTGTGCATACTCTGCATATCAAATTGACATCCCATATTCATTTGATCCTAACTTTGTGCCTACTGTACGTGAATGATAGATATCACAGGTCCAAGTTTAATCACATATCCATGTTGAAGGCCCTCATTAGGAGGTCCAGATCTCCCACACTGGCTGCCTGGAAAAGTTCTGGTTGGTTCATGAGGGAGAGGGCAATCCGCAGAGCTGCCCAGATGTTGCTGGACATCACCTGATGACTCTTGCTCTTTCTTTGCTGGTGCAGAGCTGTCAGGAAGTTGTTCACTGCCTCCCTGCAAGAGAAAAGAGAAGGGTCAAACATGCTAACATCAAAATTCAAAGTTTTTTTTCAGCCTTCTGCTTTAGCCTATTTATATCCACACTAAGGAGAAAAACAGTTCTTTCCCCATCAACCCTTGCTCAGTGGTTCGGTTCATTACCGATGTGCCCCTAGGTTGATATAGCTGATGCCGAGGTTGTATCTCGAACGGATGAAGCCTGGCTGGAGCTCCAGAGCTCTGGTGTAGGCCTCCACTGCCTCGTCACTGCGGTCACCATTTGCCAGCGTGGCCCCGAGCCGATTCCACAGCAGATAGTCCTACGAAAACACAGAATTGGCAGAGTAAAGGACAATCAAGGACAGGGCTTTTTCATCCGTCTATGGAAAATTTCAGAGGAAAACGAATGTTTAAAAAATGGAATTAAAACATAAAAAAATCTAACATTTTCAGAATTCTACAGTATTATTTTATTCTGCATTATAAAGACTGGGCATAAATAATTTGATTCATTATTATATTATAATAAACTTTATTTCTATAGCACCTTTCATTCAAAGTATTCATACAATGCAGCTCAAAGTATTTCACAATTGAAAAGCATTACTTCACATAAAACAAGAAAAATACCATAATATCACTTAAGATTAAAAATGAAACCCAAAATGCTTCAAAAATGATTTGCTAATTAAAAGCTGAAGCAAAGAGGAAAATCCTCTGTTTAGTTCCTGTTTCCTTGGTTGTCATGGTTGTCAAGTATGTTCTCTTTTTTTTCTTTAGTTACTAATTATGTTCCTCACCTGTGTCTAGTTTAGTTTCTCATTATCCTGTGCATTTATACTGCTGAAGTCCCTTTCTTAGGATACTGTATTTTAAAAATAATTTTGTAAAATCCAAATAAGCTTCACAGACCTTTATTGGAAAGCCTAACTATGGGGAGTACTATGGGGAGACTGGAAGGACAGCTGATCATCTATGCAGCATCAAACCATGTGTAAGCATGTGTGCCCTGTGACGTGTTCAAAACCTTGCAAATGCCTTCATATAAAAATGTGGTAACATCTCACAGCAATAACTGGCAAATCTGAGGATGAGATGCACTGTAGTACATAAAGCAGCTGGTGGCCAAACAAGACACTAACTGTTAGGGTTAGAGTTACTGTTTTGATATTGAAAATATTTCTGTTTAAATTTATAACAACCCTGCCCCCCAATCAATGGTTTGTATGCATGAACTACTAAATCAATGTGCATAACAGATAGCTGTGATCATTTTTTAACAAGCTTAAAATGCCTACAGTGCTTTTCAACAGTCCCGTGAAACTAATAGATCTGTAGCTTTTAAAATAGTGATGAATAGGAGCTTCTGGCTCACCTCAGGTCGGACAGAAAGTGCAGCATTAAAGGCATTGACAGCTTTGTCAAACTCTGAGCTGAGGTTGAAGAGCACACCAAGGCCTGTCTGGAGATCAGGGTCCACTCCTTCAGCATTCTGCTGCACTGCTTCCTGATACAGCTCCAACACCTCCACCAGCTGAGAGCTGCATACACACACATAACACCATTACCAAAACACTGAACAAAAGTGAAAATTAGGCTGGGTGATATGAGGATATATATATTGTGGCAATAATATAAACTTTCAATCAATACTGATTTTGCTATATAGTTTCTATTACGGTATCTGTGCAGGCATGACTACTTAAAGTTATCGACATGTCAGAGCAACAGAAACAAGAATGAGAAAATGAAGAGTGCGACTTGCTTAAAAGAGAACTCAATTTGGCAATTGCACACTGTCTGACAAGTGGGTTTCCTAAATGGGCAAATGAACACATTAACATGTCAAAGTGGCAAGTATTCACACAAACACAGCTGATTATGTTATATTGTTAAGTGAACCTAAACACATGGTAGAAATGTTTATCAATATATTGTATCCATGCATTAAGTCTTAAAGTGACAGCAGCCTAATATACTGTACCTGCTGCTGTCTGTGCCATTACTGTTAATCAAACAACAAAAAGGGAGAAAATCACTCATTGCTCTTGACTGAATAATTTTCATAGCTTTAATAAGGATAAAAAATGAATTCATACAATGACAACTATACAGTGTTTTATTGATGATTAAATTTCTGTAGTATATCGCTCTTGATCACTACTGCTAGACATACCCAAATGTGAAATTTAACCATCTAAAAATCTGGTATCAATAAAAGCATTAATTCTAGCAAACAAATTAATAAATTGTGATATAAGCCTTTGGTCATATCATCTTCTCCTAAATTTAACTTAAAATATTTCAGTTAGTAATTTTATCCACTGTGTCACACTACTCCCACCTTTATTAAAACTCAAAAAAGCAAACCACATACATATACTTTATATATGCAGTATGTGGACTTTAATTCATGTGAGTGAATGTGAATCATACCATCCGAGAGTGGAGATGGGGGATATGGAGGACCCTCTGCGGCGAGGCAATGGGGAACCGTCTAGAGGGCTGCGGTCCTGGAGTAGATGTCTGTATCTGGGGTTGTATCTGATCCAGCGGTGGAGAGCCTCACAGGCTTCCGGCTGCTGTCCTGTGTTGGTCAAGCTCACTGCCAGGGCCATCAGGGCCTTCAGATTGTTTGGGTGCAGTTCCAAACATCTATTTTAACAAAGACAGACAGACAGAACATGGCAAAATAAAGTGAGTTGCTGAGTGTAGGTGGGACTACAATATCTGTTTGTCCAAAAAAAAGCAAAAAAGTGTTCAGAAAACAATAACTGATTTTGCAATTCAATTTTTTACCACTAACTGTGCAAAAGCTCTTTTCATGTAACATATATAATACTTTTTGGCTCTGCATGAATTACAAAACCCTCATTACTGTCTACTCACCTCTGAAGACAAACAATGGCTGCCTGCTCATTCTCATTCTCTGCTTGTGTGGTACCCAAAACCTGCCAAGCCTTTGTAGAGAGAAAAAAAATGCACTCTTGGTTGAAACAAACGTCACAAAATTATTAGAGCAAAACAGAAATAAAAAGACATGAACATATATAGGCTTGAATGTCACTGTAAAAACCGTGTTCAATTAGTGGGGCTGCCGGTTTTCTAAAACATATTGTTGTTCCCTCTCTTTATGTGCTTGGCCAGTGCATTTAATGGCACGTCACTCTGGGGGCGATGGCAGTGGACTTTAATGTGGTTTTGATTCAAGTTAAACAAGATCATATTCATAAGCCATCCCAGAGGTTTACGCCATCTGTCTGGCATCGCCTTGGCTCATAAAGCATGGGAAATTTCATTAAATATTTGATGGTGCTGACTGGGCAATAATGAGATATAGCAGAGGATGTGAAGAAGAAAAAGGATTTGCGCTGGCAATCACATATGCTTGCTTTGGGCACTGAAAATATGAAGTAAGTTACTAATCTGTTTTTTGTTTGTGAGGTGATTCTGAGTAAACGAAGTTGAAAACAGAACATGATTCTTTTACATGATCCTAGTGGGCCGCCTTGATGTCTACTGATTGCAGCAGCATTCAGAGATGGAACCTCAAAAGGAACAGATTTGGAATGCTCTAAATATAAAATTCTTAAACTTTTACAACGGTTGGTCACCCCAATCTTTTATATATTACTATTCAAATGTTTGGAATCTGTCATGTTTTTTAAATAATTCCCTTGCTCACTAGATGCAATTATTTTATTAAAAAATGCAGTAATAATTATATTGTTTAACACTGTTACAATTTACTACAGGGCAGGAGGTCCAGGCAGGTCTCGACTACATTATAGTTTAATATCACTTCGTCAAATGATTTCAAAGGTCCTTACAGCCTGCAATAGCAAAAGAACCAAAACCCACAAAGATACTGACCAAGAAAATACAAAATACAAACCAATTTAATTGATGTTCAACAAATAAAAAAAATGTATATAATACAGAGAAACAAATGATCAAGCTTGGCTTACTGAATATCAGGTCCCTTTGTACGAAAGTGCTTTTTCATAGACATTCTGAACTTTACTGGGGTTAAACAACTCATGTCAGGACCCACTCACTGTCGAAATCATACTCTAGATTTAATATTGTCACATGGAATTGATATTAATTGTGTTGAAATTTTGCAGCAAAGCGATGATATCTCAGATCATTATCTAGTCTTGTGTAAACTCCATATAGCTAAAACTGTAAATCCTACTCCTTGTTACAAGTATGGTAGAACCATCACTTCTACCACAAAAGACTGCTTTGTAAGTAATCTTCCTGATTTATCTCAATTCCTCAGGATATCCAACAGTGAAGAAAAACTTGATGATGTAACAGAAACTATAGACTCTCTCTTTTCTAGCACTTTAGACACGGTTGCTCCTTTACGTTTAAGGAAGATTAAGGAAAAGAGTCCAACACTGTGGTACAATGAGCACAATCGTGCCAGAGAGCAGCCCGGAAAAATGGAGCGCAGATCCTCTTTTGGCTATTATTAATTTGTCATTGTCATTAGGATACGTCCCCAAAACCTTCAAATTGGCTGTTATTAAGCCTCTCATTAAAAAACCACAACTGGACCCCAAAGATCTAGTTAATTACAGACCGATCTCGAATCTCCCTTTTCTGTCAAAGATGCTAGAAAAGGCAGTATCCTCACAATTATATTCCTTCTTAAAGAAAAATGGTATCTGTGAGGATTTCCAGTCAAGATTTAGACCTTCTCATAGTACTGAGACTGCTCTCATTAGAGTTACAAATGACCTGCTCTTATCATCTGGTTGTGGTTGTATCTCTCCTTTCCACCAGCAGAAACCAGGTGCTAGTTCAGAGCCAGTGCTATTTGCCGGTTCTTAGTTGGTTCGTATAAGCCAGAGCCAGATCTTACGTCACTGAATACGTTTCATGTTTCGTTTCACTAGCGCGGACGCAGCAGACACAACAGTACTTCTTCGAGGTGCATTGGCACCACGTAGACCAATCGATCGGCACACAACACATACTAAAGCACCGCGAGAGCGATCCAAAAGTATAAAGAGCCATCTGCTTTCCAGTCGCTCCCGCAGCACCCCGATGCCATGCTATCAACAATGGCAGACGTTGCGTTGCTATTGATGTTCATGGCTTTGTGAACCTATCGGCATCCAAACACGGTGAATCCAACATGTTCATGTTTAGCTGCTATTTCAAATATGGCGGTCCAAAGTTTCTGTCATCTTGTTGGTCACGGTAACCCCGCCCCCAGCCCCTGACGCAAGCGGTTCTTCCTTCTAGCCCAGCAATGGTTTGGTGCTACTTACAAACAGCTTTTCCTGGTTCGGAGCTGGTGCTTTGGGTGTCGAAAGACAAAGAACCGGTTTGAAACTAGGCTATGGCTCTGAACCAGCACTGGAACTGCCTTGGTGGAAAAGGGGTTGTGCTACTGGATCTTAGCACTGCGTTTGACACTATCGACCACAACATTCTTAAGCCCGGTACGCTTGACACCCGACGGCCAAGTAACACGTCCGTTCTGCACTTTTCTCGTGCACTAGTTCACCAGCTGAACAGCCAATCAGAATGATCAGATGGCCTAACTGACCGACGAGCTCCGATGCTGATTCAACATGTTGAATCGGCTGAAAAAAAGCAGACGAGGACCAACTTCAGCCGATAGTGCGGAACACACTGAGAAAACTTAGTCGGCCGACGAACAAAAACTGCCCAACGGCCAGCCGTCAGCTTGGTGTGTACCGGGCTTTATGAATAGACTAGAAACTTTGTTGGCATTAGTGGAAGTGCATTAGCATGGTTCAAATCATACTTATCTGACCGCCATCAATTTGTAGCAGTGAATGAAGAGGTATATCGATCACAAGTGCAGTATGGAGTACCTCAAGGCTCAGTACTAGGGCCATTACTTTTCACACTTTACATGTTACCCTTGGGAGATATCATCAAACACTGTGTTAGCTTTCACTGTTATGCTGATGATACTCAGCTCTATATTTCTTCGCGGCCCAGTGAAATACAACAAATTGAGAAACTAACGTAATGCATAGTCGATATAAAAAACTGGATGACTGGATGTAATTTCTTACTGCTAAATTATGAAAAAACAGAGGTGTTATTTATCGGACCTAAAACCCCCACATGTCATAACCTAGAACACTGTCTAACACTTGATGGCTGCTCTGTTGATTCTTCGTCATCAGTTAGGAACCTAGGCGTGCTATTTGATAGCAATCTTTCCTTTGACAGCCACATTTCTAGCATCTGCAAAACTGCATTTTTCCATCTTAAAAATATATCTAAATTTAGACCTATGCTCGCAATGTCAAATGCAGAAATGTTAATTCACGCATTTATGACCTCAAGGTTAGATTATTGTAATGTTTGGGTGGTTGTTCTGCTCGTTTAATAAACAAACTCCAGATGGTTCAAAATGCAGCAGCTAGAGTACTAGAACCAGGAAGTATGACCACATTACCCCAGTTCTGTCAACACTGCACTGGCTCCCTATTAAACATCGTATAGACTTTAAAAAATTTTTAATTACTTATAAAGCCCTGAATGGTTTAGATCCTCAGTACTTGAGTGAGCTCTTATCGCATTACAGTCCTCCACATCCGCTGCGTTCTCAAAACTCTGGCCGTTTGATAATACCTAGAATGAATGAATGAATGAATGACTGAATGAATGAATGAATGAATGAATGAATGAATGAATGAATGAATGAATGACGAGAGGCAGACACACTCTGTCAGTTTCAATCTAGATTAAAAGACCCATCTCTTTAACCTGGTGTACACATAACACACTAATATGCTTCTAATATTCAAATCTGTTAAAGGATTGTTAGACTGCATCAATTAGGTCAGCCGGAACCGGGAACGCTTCCCATAAAACCAATGTACAGGTGCATCTCAATAAATTAGAATGCCGTGGAAAAGTTCATTTATTTCATTAAATTCAACTCAAATTGTGAAACTTGGGTCTGATGAGTTTGCTGGCCAGTCAAGCACACCAACACCATGGTCATTTAACCAACTTTTGGTGCTTTTGGCAGTGTGGGCAGGTGCCAAATCCTGCTGGAAAATGAAATCAGCATCTTTAAAAAGCTGGTCAGCAGAAGGAAGCATGAAGTGCTCCAAAATTTCTTGGTAAACGGGTGCAGTGACTTTGGTTTTCAAAAAACACAGACTGTGGAAACTTAACACTGGACTTCAAGCAACTTGAGCTATGAGCTTCTCCACCCTTCCTCCAGACTCTAGGACCTTGGTTTCCAAATGAAATACAAAACTTGCTCTCATCTGAAAAGAGGACTTTGGACCACTGGGCAACAGTCCAGTTCTTCTTCTCTTTAGCCCAGGTAAGACGCCTCTGACGTTGTCTGTGGTTCAGGAGTGGCTTAACAAGAGGAATATGACAACTGTAGCCAAATTCATGGACAGTGAATAGTGATAGTCTGTGTGTGGTGGCTCTTGATGCCTTGACCCCAGCCTCAGTTCATTCCTTGTGAAGTTCACCTAAATTCTTGAATCAATTTTGTTTGATCCTCATAAGGCTGCGGTTCTCTTGGTTGGTTGTGCATCTTTTTCTTCCACACTTTTTGCTTCCACTCAACTTTCTGTTAACATGCTTGGATACAGCACTCTGTGAACAGCCAGCTTCTTTAGCAATGAATGTTTGTGGCTTACCCTCCTTGTGAAGGGTGTCAATGATTGTCTTCTGTACAACTGTCAGATCAGCAGTCTTCCCCATGATTGTGTAGCCTAGTGAACCAAACTCAAAGACCATTTTGAAGGCTCAGGAAACATTTTCAGGTGTTTCAGTTGATTAGCTGATTGGCATGTCACCATATTCTAATTTGTTGAGATAGTGAATTGGTGCATTTTTGTTAAATGTGAGCCAAAATCATCACAATTAAAAGAACCAAAGACTTAAACTTCTTCAGTCTGTGGGCATTGAATTTATTTAATACATGAGTTTCACAATTTGAGTTGAATTACTGAAATAAATGAACATCATAAGAAGAATGGCATCTACGCTAATATTAGTCTGTTTCTTTCTTATTCCGAGATCACTGCAGTCATCCGGATCCTGTCTGTATCCAGATCAGATGGTGGATCAGCACCTAGAGATTACCTCTACAGCATCAGCGGAGACCAGGACACCTAGATGAGCCCAGATACAGATCCCCAGTGAGGACCTCGTCACCTAGACAGCCATTGGGACAAGACCAGGGGAACCAGATGAGTCCTCTACACAATCTGAATTTGCTGCAGTTGGAATTGAACTGCTGGTTCATCTGGCCAGAGGACAATTGGCCCCCCGACTAAGCCTGGTTCTCCCAAGATTTTTTCTCCATTTTGTCACCAATGGAGTTTTGGTTCCTTGCCACTGTCGCCTCTGGCTTGCTTAGCTGGGGACACTTAATTTCCAGTGATACCGTCGACTTGATTGCACAGATACTATTTAAACTGAACTGAGCTGGAGGATGTCATCACTGAATTAAACAACAAAATGCCTTTAACTGAAAACTGAGTATTTAATCTGGTCATTTTACATTATTGACACTATTTTCCTATTTGATACTGTAAAGAGCTTTGACATAATCTGTATTGTTAACCAAACAAAAAAATATATTAAACAATAGGTCAAAAATGATAAACTATTTACACGTTTTCCCCCCAAAATTGTCTTATTATCTGCAAGCACATGCTGTCTTTCTCCAGCTCTCTCCCTTATAACTACAGGCTTTCCTGTAGCTCAAATAGTAGAGCATGGCGCTAGCAACGCCAAGATCATGGGTTCGATTCCCAGGGAAAGCAAGAGCTGATAAAATGTAAAAAAAAAAAAAAAAAAAAAACTGTAACTTGAATGCAATGTACGTCGCTTTGGATAAAAGCGTCTGCTAAATGCATAAATGTAAATGTAAATGTAAATGTTATAAAAGCACACACATACATACAGTAGAGACACACACACTCACATTCACACTCCTAGTAAAAAAATAAACCCATGCTATATTTATTTAAAATACATTTCTTTCATACTAAGTATACTTCAAATCCATTTACATATTTACTGACATTTCACTTAAGACTTACTTAATATAAATTATAATTCAAATTTATTTGGAGTCTTTCTTTATTGCACAATGAATGCACATTTCTTTATTGCAAAATGCACATTTCATATTATGCCTGAAATGTGTTTTAATATCACTATTAATAAGGATTGTGTGACCACTATTGTCAGGGGACAGGAGAGACGAAGACTCAAATGCTGGCAAAAGGAATTTTCTTTATTTACAAATTACAAAATAAACCAAAACACAAATGAAACCACCCCGAAGGGGAAAAAGCCAGAGTCAACACAAGCACTGAAAACAAGACATACACAAGGCACAGGGCAGACATAAGTCACAGGCATTACCTGGTACATACGTGAGACAAACGAGCCCCGAACAGAAAACACAGGAAGCCTAAATAGGGAAAGCAATCAGGAAAACAGCTGGGGCAAATGACACAATAATGAGGTGAGTGGAGTTTGGGGAATTGAATCCGGGAGACAGTGACCTCTGGTGGTGAGAGGGAGAAACGCAGGATCCAGACTCCTGACATGACCCCCCCTCTAAGGAATGGCTTCCAGACGTTCCCAAGCACCCAACCAGCGGGATGGTCAGGCGGGAACGGAGCAGGGGAAGGGGAGGGATGGGGGGCCAGGTCCATGTGCTGGTGGGGGACCTGGGGACTGAGGCAGCGGCGGTGAGATGGGGACCCAGGGCAGAACCAGCGGCCACCACAGCAGTGTGTGTGGAGCTGCCACCCTGGAACGGGCAATGGCTGGCTCCGCTGCTTCGGGAGCCTTGTGAACGGGCGCCGCGGCCTCGGGAGGATCGTGAGCGAACACCGCCGCCTCAGGAGAATCATGAGCCTTGTGAGCGGGAGCCGCCGCTTCGGGAGCTGTGTGAACGGGCGCCGCCGCCTTGGGAGGATCGGGAGCGGACACCGCCGCCTTGGGGGAATCGCAAGCGGACACCACCGCCTCGGGAGCATTGTGAGCCGACACCGCCGCCTCGGGGAATTCGTGAGCGGACCCCGCCGCCTCGGAAAGGCCTGAGATGAGCCCCGCCTCCTCGGAGGAAAACTCAGTGGACACCGGCGCTTCGGGAGCTTTGTGAGAGGGAACCGCCGCTTCGGGAGTTTTGTGAGCGGGAACCGCCGCTCCCCTCACCGACATCAGCAGAGGATCCTCCACACTGCGTCTCAGCCCAAGGCGCCCAAAGAAAGACCCCAAGATTCTGGAAGTGGCTGGCACAATCCGAGGAGGTTCTGGAGCAACAGCCCAGACTGGGAGGGGGGCACCCTCCCATAGCTCCACCTCCTTCAAATAGATGACGTGGTCGACCATTTCCCAACAGGACCACGTATCTAGCTCCCCCAGCTCCTCCCGGTTGACAGGCTTATCCAGGCCCGCTAGAAACAGGTGGATGAGGGTGCTCCCTCCAATCCCTAGCTCCAGGCCTGCCTCGAAGAGGTCTTCGGCGTAAAGCTTCTAGTTTTATACATATGTATAACATATATTATTATATCCATATATTTTGTTCTAATGTCACAAATACTGTAATCTCATGGTTTACTGGGCTTTACATGATTCTTTTGTTGTGGTGCTCTGCATTGTGGCCACATTACCACCTTGGGTGTGCATTATTTTCTAATAATTCAACAGCACATGGACATTTCTTACTTACTTTAAATGACTGTTTTTATTTTAATATATTTTAAGTCATTCTATATGATTCTACATGCGGCTTAATATTTCTGTGAAAACCGTTATAAAGAAAAGCATATATACACATTCACATTATACATTCAACCATCATCATCTTGGATTTTGTTACCCTTTTGCTCTGTGTAATGCATTCTGGGATTTCCTTAATTGCAAGAGATGCCAAGCTGCCTTTGCCAAGCTGATCTTGACTTTGATGTACAGTAGTACCTTACTGAAGAGCCTTCAAATGCTAAAATGCTATGTAGGCCATTTGCTAAGTTTTGGAAAATAGTTCATGTGTAAGGAAGGTTAAACACACACACATAAACACACAAATGTTCAATAAATGGGCTGTACTTCTTTTGGAGTCTTTTACCTCTGAGTCTTGAGGGTCTTGTAAGATGGCCGCCTCCAGTAGTAGTACAGCACTGTTCAGATCCCCATCCCTGCATTTCTGCAGCCCCTGTTCAAAGGCATTGGTGTAGTCTTTGTAAGGGTTACTGGTATGGAAGTAGTAACCCTGCAAGCAACAGGACCAAAAAACAAGCTTAAACAAAACAATCAAGAGTAAATATGATTATTTCAGTAGAATACTTGAGAGCAGGACTTATTGTAAACATAAATCCGGAGAGGTAGATGGTGGTGTGTTGATAATTAGATCATGCTGAGGTCTTTAATATTGCAGCGGAAAGTGCAGTCGGGCTAATCAGAGGCGTGGGGAGAAGAAAAGGGCACAGGAACTCACACTTCAAATGATCCACTGCAAAGCCATATGCCCAGCATTCACACCATCCAGGACAACAATAAACATAATAAACTAAGACTCAAATGAATGCAACAACAGATCGCTCCATCTTGCCACAGGCTCTTTAAAAATAACTATTTAAAATACTAAACATCTAAAATACTAAAAGAAATGTAACACTGGGTGTTCAAATCTTGTCAAGCCAGCTGAAATGAAAATAGTGTGCACAAATATCATGATTATTACAGTAATCTGCAAGCGGCACAAAAAGACAGCCTTTGAGGTGTTTTTGGCAAGAACCACTACACAATTAGAAAAACACTTCTAAACCCTGCCATTCTCTTATTTATAAAAAAGGATGTTAAGAATAAGGTCTTAAGAGTTTTTCAACAACTGCACTTAGGAATAATCTTACAAACTTCTACCAGAACACCCTAACGACTAAATAGCAGCATCGCTGTCCATCAACGGGAAAAAACCGTAACAACTACATAGAAATGCCCTAGCAACTGCATCTCTAAAAGAGTTTTTGAGCAGAACAGTAGTTTTTGGCTATATCTGAACATTCTCTATCTGTTTGGAAGCACACAATCATGAAACATAAGAGAGAATTTTAGATGAAAGACAGCATTATCCAGCATCTGGAGTCTATAACCTTTGAAGTGATAATCTACCACTGTATCAGTTCTGCCATCACAGAAAATTCAATACAGAAGGCAGTGATTATTAAAATACATTCATGCGGTGGTGTGGAACAGTGCCTTTGATCGGTTAACAATGAATATAGTGGTTTCTGTTGGTTAAAGGTGTTGTATGTAATTTGTTGACTAAATCATAAATATAGCATATGTTTGCAGATATTTAAGAAACGTGCTAAGTTCACTTACTCGTTTCTCTGAAAAACAATCCTACAGCCAGTTATTCTACTTTGAAATGTACGTTCCATGTCGGAATGTCCGTTTTTGTTTTGGTCTGTAAGATTCTGCCCACCGCCAATTTATTCACTAGTATTTTGATACCCCAGGCTGCCAGTTGGCGGAAGACACAGCATATTGCAGCCATGGAAGCCACAAACTGGGTCAGAGATTTCAGATTCTACCCAACCTAAAAAGCCTCAGCATGCATCTAAAAAACTCTATTTATTATAAAAACCTTTGACCAGATATCAAAACCCCCGCCTCGCATGTTGACGGGATTGGTTAAAGGGATAGTTCACCCAAAAATGAAAATTCTGTCATTACTTACTCACCCTCATGTTGTTCCAAACTCATAAGACTTCCGTTCATCTTCGGAACACAAATTAAGATATTTTTGATGGAATCTGAGAGCTCTCAGACCCTCCATAGACAACAAGGGTCCTTACAAGACTAAGGTCCAGAAAAGTAGCAAGGAGATCGGTAAAATAATCCATGTGACATCAGGGGTTCAACCGCAATTTTACGAAGCTACGAGAATACTTTTTGTACGCAAAAGAAAAAAAAAAAAAAAAAACTACTTTATTCAAATTTGTCTCCTCCGCGTCACCCTAGCTCCATTTTGGAGAATATCCACTGAACGCAAACAGCATCTTCTGTGTGTGTTTTTTTTTTGTGTGTACAAAAAGTATTCTCGCAGCTTCGCAAAATTACAGTTGAACCCCTGATGTCACACGGATTATTTTACCGATCTTTTTGCTACATTTCTGGACCTTGATCATGTAAGGACCCTTTACTGTTTATGGAGGGTCTGAGAGATCTCAGATTCCATCAAAAATATCTTAATTTGTGTTCCGAAAATGAACGGAGGTCTTATGGGTTTGGAACAACATGAGGGTGAGTAATTAATGACATAATTTTCATTTTTGGGTGAACTAACCCTTTAAATCTTTGTAATGTAGGAAACAGGGTTGGTTTTGCGTTTTTGACACCATCTTTCAGACACCTTACACCGTGTCCTAACTACACGCGACACGACGCCATGTTAATCAGAGTTTCTGTCCTAACTAGCCGCGATGGTGACACGCGAAATTTCTAATTTAGAAACGGTTTCTATTTCCGCGACATCGCGGCTGGAACAACAACATACAAACTATATGACAGTAGATAATCTCAGGTGATTATATGCATTATTCAAAGTTAAACGTGTCTAATATGAGTTTAAATATCATATTGCGTGACCCTATAGCCATACTGAAAGCAACAACAGATAGTTTACCTCAGATCTTGAAAAATAAATTAAATCAAAGATGACCATTAAAACTGTGAACTCACTGCGAACCAACGAGTGTATTCCATAACAAAGATGTTATCAGTCACTCAGTATGTACATTTAATGATGTTAAAAAGCTTTAAAATTTATGAATTAGATTATAAACGTATCCATTTCGTTGCAAGAGCAGTGAGCTTCCAGAGAGAGCCCGCCCACACACGCTTCTGATTGGCTGTGATATTTGATTGATTCTGTCGCGTCGCGGTGTCGCGTCGCATCTGGTGTGGACACCCAAATTGCTTGTCGCTGGAATCTTGTCATGTCGCGTGTAGTTAGGACACGGTGTTAGTTTTAAGGAGAAAATACTCCGCAATGGTGTTGAATGATGAATTTGCACATGGTTTGTCTTTAAGCATATTAAGAAATAGCATATAGACATGTAAACATTAAAAAACCTGATTTACCACTAGAGATGCACCGATTGCAATTTTCTTGGCTGATTCCGATTTCCGATTTTTTGGAAGTGTGACCTGTCGATACCAATTTTTGCAGATTCTGATTTTCTCTCTAAGAACTATAACTGACAGCATATACAAACAAAAATCTGCAAATTTCAATGCAAAAAATTTTTACATAAAAGAAATTATTAAACATTACAATTCCCCCAATTTGGACTAAATTACAGATTTTCTCTAACTTAAATATAGGTATTTTTAAAAATATAAGTACAATGTAAAAACATGTATGTACACAATAAGTGCATTGTACCAAATGATTAATTCAAATGTAAGTACATTGTAGTTAAGGCCACCTAATATAAAGTGGGACCGAGTTTGTTAATACTAATTTCATTTGAATGGTAACAACTCTACAGTTTCTTATTATACTAACTGAATTAATTGAAACAAAGTAAGAATTTGATGTAAAAGATGACACATTTAATAAGGTTAGGGGAAAAAAAATGACCATTTATAAACTTAGCAGGAAATGACATCTGTTTTATTACATACAGCAACTCATTTTAAGTTAACTATTTCTTCCTCTTTCCAGTCTCAGATCACTTTATTTTGTGAGTTGCTTAAATCTGTAATTAATTTCTGTAATTACATTTATAATTACACTGTTGACCCATCCCTTACACCTTAACCCACCCTTAAACCTACCCATACCACCAAACCTGTCCCTAACCTTACCTGTATCCCCCCTCAATAGCAGCAATAGTGTTTTGCAATACAGTATGAACACAACAAGTACATTGTACTTTTGATGTAAGTACATAGTAGTTAAGGCCACCTAATATAAAGTGTGACCACAAACTCTTATATTTCCACTGCTGAGGAAACAGAAGCTGCATCTGAAGTGTTATTAGATGCATTTACACAGACAGTTTGATGAAGCTGAGGTGCCATAAATGCATTTACACTGCAATTTCAAATTCATAAATAATTTTATAAGATGAATGTTTTACATATTTTTTTAAACGTACAAATAAATGTTGAAAAAATGCAATGATACTTTTAAATATGACTAAACCACCAGTAGGTGTCGGTAAGTGTCTGTTTTAATGAGTGAGTCATTTATTCATTCATTCAACAGATTCATTCAAATGGCTAATTCATTCAGAAACAAGGCAAGTGACTGTCCTTATGAATGGGCCCCTGAATCATTGACTCACTAGATTCGTTCAAAAACGTGGATTCATTCAGTAACGAAACACTGCTGTGTTGCTCGGAGACATGAAACCGTGGCTTTGAATATAACTATTTTCATCAGCGAAACTGAGCAAAAACATTCAATATTTTGTCTAAAATCTAAGGCGCTTAATTTTAACTTCTTGTTTATTGAAATACGGTCACACTTTATATTAGGTGGCCTTAACTACTATGTACTTACATCAAAAAATAAGTACAATGTACTTATTGTGGTCATATTGTATTGCAAAACACTTTTGCTGCTATTGAGGTGGGATACGGGTAAGGTTAGGGACAGGTTTGGTGGTATGGGTAAGTTTAAGGGTGGGTTAAGGTGTGAGGGATGGGTCAACAGTGTAATTATACATGTAATTACAGAAATTAATTACAGATGTAACTACATATAGGTATTTCTAAAAATATAAGTACAATGTAAAAACATGTATGTACACAATAAGTGCATTGTACCAAATTATTAATTTAAATGTAAGTGCACAGTAGTTAAGGCCACCTAATATAAAGTGGGACCTGAAATACTATTGTATAAAATCAGTGTCATTGTAATCGTGTTGATATTGATATTCGGGTAAACATCATGGCCGTATAATGTTGCTTATCTAAATCATATTTTGTAAAAAAAAAAAATAATAATATTAATAATAATTCTACCGCAGTATGCATCTATAAATTCCTGTGAGTTACTTTGTGTGTGTGCTGTCTCTCTCAAACAGTCACTCAGGCTGTGCAAGCCTCATCTGGCACGACATAAATACATTATCAGTCACTATTTACATTAAATGCAATTAAAATTAGAATCATTCTCACGCGAAACAACGTGTTTACACCATGGTTTACACGCAACTGTCAGTGTGCGAGTGGCTGTGACGTCATTGCCTGTGCCGCTGGTAATAAAAGGATTGGCTCGGAATCGGCAAGAAGTGAGACTGACCGGCTGGTCACCGATCTGGGCCAGTCATGCGAAAAAACGACTGATTCCGATCACTGGCCGGTCAATCGGTGCATCTCTATTTACCACCACAGGGGATGTTTAAAATTGTTATTATTTTTAAAACATTAATAATCACTCATTATTTGAAATACTTTAAGTCATTCTGAGATCCTCTTGGAATTTGTTATAGGAGGGCCCAGCCCGTGGTGGAGAACGACTGATGCAGAGTATTCTGATTGGTTGAGAATACCTTCTCAGTGGGTGAAAAGTTGAGTGGAACCAGGCCTTCACTGTCAGCATCCTCCAACCAGTTCCTCCGTGCTAGCTCCTCCCACTCTGCCTGCATTTTATCCCAGAACTCAGTGTCTGACTGTGGGAGACAGTTTAACAGCCCTTTAGGACACAGCCAGTATTGGAATATCATATAAAACGTGACCCTGTAGAGCATTACAGAGAGATGTTATTTGGCATCTATTTAATGATGGTTTAACAATAACTTATTCCAGCAGGGAATACTAAGGATAGACTTCATAGCATTTGAATTGCTATGTGTTTTCGATTTTAATTGTTCCACATAGGACAAGCTAGACTCAGAATCGTGCTCCAGTTTTATAAGAACATATTGTTTTTCAGCTATAAAAGTTGCAAAGTGATTTGAAGCAGCAAGGTCAAAAGGTCAACATATTCATCTTTATGGATTCACCCAAATATAATCTGCAAGAATCATGTTTATGATTGGATTACAGACAGACCTCTCAGTTTTCATACAGTATCTAGTTCTTATCAATCTGAGAGGTCAGCAGAAGCACCCCACAATGTATGCATGAGTATTTTTATACACAGTATTATGTGACAGGTCAGATATGATCATTCCGGGCAGATTCTGGTTATAGTCCATCATGTATGGAAAAACCCTAAAGGAAAGTATTATCTTAAATGACTCTCTCAGATTGTGTGTGTGTGTGTGTGTGTGTGTGTGTGTGTGTGTGTGTGTGTGTGTGTGTGTGTGTGTGTGTGTGTGTGTGTGTGTGTGTGTGTGTGTGTGGGCGTGTTTTGCTATACTTGTGAGGACCAGATGTCCCCACAAGGATAGTAAAACTTGACATTTTTGACTTGTGAGGACATTTGGCCGGTCCTCACAAGGGAAATAAATTATTAAAAATTCTGAATGAAATTTATCTCAAAATGTAAAAATGCAAAAAGGTTTCTGTAAGGGGTAGGTTTAGGGGTAGGGTTGGTGTAGGGCAATAGAAAATATTGTTAGGTCAGTATGAAAACAATAGAAGTCTATGAAAGTCCTCACAAGTATAGTAAAACCAACATGTGTGTGTGTGTGTGTGTGTGTGTGTGTGTGTGTGTGTGTGTGTGTGTGTGTGTGTGTGTGTGTGTGTGTGTGTGTGTGTGTGTGTGTGTGTGTGTGTGTGTGGGCGTGTTTTGCTATACTTGTGAGGACCAGATGTCCCCACAAGGATAGTAAAACTTGACATTTTTGACTTGTGAGGACATTTGGCCGGTCCTCACAAGGGAAATAAATTATTAAAAATTCTTAATGAAGTTTATCTCAAAATGTAAAAATTCAAAAAGGTTTCTGTAAGGGGTAGGTTTAGGGGTAGGGTTGGTGTAGGGCAATAGAAAATATTGTTAGGTCAGTATGAAAACAATAGAAGTCTATGAAAGTCCTCACAAGTATAGTAAAACCAACATGAGTGTGTGTGTGTGTGTGTGTGCGTAGATTTGTCTTAAAATTGTTATACACACACACACATTTATATATTTATATATATATATATATATATATATATATATATATATATATATATATATATATATATGTATATGTATATATATATATATATATATATATATATATATATATATATATATGTATATATATATATATATATGTATATATGTATATATATATATATATATATATATATATATATATATATATATATATATATATATGTATATATATATATATATATATATATATATATATATATATATATATATATATATATATATATATATATATGGAGAGAGAGAGAGAGAGAGAGAGAGAGAGAGAGAGAGAGATCATTAATATCGGAATATTCGGTAACACTTTATTTTAAGGTGTCCTTGTTACAGGTTACATGTACTTACTAATATAATAACAATTAATCAAGTATAATTGCATGCAAGTAAGCCTAATCTTAAACCTAACCATAAAGTAAGTACGTGTAGTTAATTAATATTACTCAGTACTTAAATGTATAATTACTCTGTAACAAGGACACCTTAAAATAATGTGTAACTGAATATTCTTGTGCATGCAATCACAGTCATTGACTACGTTTGCATGGACATCAGTAATCAAATTATTTACCTTACTCTAAATAAGACAATATTATGATTAAGGTGTTTACATGAGTTGCTTTTAGAATAATCCTTTCATGTTCCCGTTTTACATGTTATAGTACATAGATCGATAGAATGGCATGCATCATTACGTCACCACGCGACGCCATCCGACGTCCCTTCCAGAATTTCATGTATAAACATAGTTCATTTCGTGGTGATGCCATATACAGTTTTGGGTGTTTCATTTTTAATTTTATGAAAGCTTCAAGTGCAGTTAATTATTTGTATGTGCATATAGACGACGGCGATGTTGAAGCTCTTTTATTTGCTGTCAAAAGATTGACCACTGCTGTGTGTGTATCCTGTTGCAGTAATAGTTTGATTAAGGTGTGTACATGTCTGTTCCCTATCAAGTTCAGTCTCTTGACACTGCGTAGCTTACGCTTGGGGTTATCCCCCTCCTCCCAAAATACTGAAGCCTTATTGCATCACGCCGGTAAATCTTACCGGCCAATGACGCTCGAGTGCTCGAGCTAGGGGCGGAGCCACCCACTATATAGGTCGACGTCCAGCGTCATTGCCTCAGAATCTTTCAACTGTTAGAACGGGTACAAGACTCTGAGGATTACAACACAGCAGCGTGCACAGTGTCTCGTTCACTCCTTTCAGGGAACCGAGGTTCATAGAACACTCAGGGAAACCAACGCCCTCCAGCTCTAGCTGAGCGGGACTAAGCACAGTAATAAAGTACATCACCACACATGGACTGGCCGCAGCACTGCTGGAGTCACGTACATATACAGCATTTACCACTTGATTTACATAGGAAAAATCAGTGCACCTACCACGGTCGACAACAGCTTGAACGCATGTAGAAAGCCGCTGACTATAATTATCTATTATATAGTGTCTTGTGAAGACCATCCTGCTGCCAGACAAATATCCTGAATCGACATACCTTCTGCCCAAGCCCACGACGAAGCCATTTTTCTTGTAAAGTGGGCGTGTACTTCCCATGTACAGGCCTCATTCTTAGAAGCATACGCCAATGTGATCGCTTCCACAATCCAATGTGACAGCCGCTGTTTTGACACTGGCAGTGCCTTGGTACGGCCACCGAAACATATAAACAGCTGTTCTGCCTGTCTGAAATGACTAGTCCTCTTCAGATAAACTCGCAGAGCACGGACTGGGCATGTGCTCTAAACGACGTAGAAAGCACTTTAGTCCCAATAAAGCTCTAATAAAGTCTGTATGTAATTTTAATGCTATGGCCTTGTGTAGGTATTTAAAGATGGTCATCTTTAAGCATGACTGTTGAAATTAAATGGTAATACTTAACAATAAGAGTGCATTCCTAGCATTAATGAAAACTGTAGAAGTATTGTTCCTTGTTAGAGTGTGTTCATTTCAACATTCACTATTAGCTACTAATAGGCTACATTTTTTAATTTTAAAGTTTCTTCTTTTAACATTAGCAAACTATGAAATAACTTTAATGATCAATATAGTAAATAATATTAATATTTGTATTCATTTACAAAGTATGGTTCAGTACTGTTGCTGCTTTTTTAAAAAATAGTAAAGCACTAGCTCTCTTTCAGTATCCATTTTGAAAACTATCGGTTGACTAATCGGTATCGGCCAGTGTGGTCCAACCTAGCTATCGGTATCGGTAAAATCCACTATCGGTCGACCTCTAGTATTCGTTCACGCTCACTTCAAAGGCTGGCGGAGCGTTTCCTCCTTTGGGCAGACAGAAATCTTCAGTCGATTCAAGCAGTTCATGTTCCAGGCAGTCAGAACTGTGGTGCGGACATACTGTCCAGGGGTGGTCCAGTTCACGGGGAATGGAGGCTGCACCCGCGGACCATTCAGCTGATTTGGAGCCTGTTCGGAGAGGCGGAGATTGACTTGTTTGCCTCAGAGGAGAACGTGCATTGCCAGCTGTTTTTCTCGCTGACGAACGTGCCTCTGGAGGGGGATGCTCTTTCGAGTCGCTGGCCCAAGAAGTGCAAATATGCCTTTCCCCCAGTAAAGATTATGCCACTAGTGCTGCAGAAAATCAGAGAGGAAAGGGGGACGAGCTTTTTAAGAGGAACGCTTAGGTTGCGCCCCTTTCGCTCTAATATGGTACCAGTTTGGGATCTTTCTTTAGCGCTCAGTGTACTTTCTGAGTCACCCTTTGAGCCGCTGTCTACGAACACTGCTTGTATGGAGTTCGGTAAGGATGACAGTATGGTCAGACTGCAGCCTAGACGGGGGTATGGGACTAAAGTGCTTTCTACGTCGTTTAGAGCACATGCCCAGTCCGTGCTCTGCGAGTTTATCTGAAGAGGACTAGTCATTTCAGACAGGCAGAACAGCTGTTTATATGTTTCGGTGGCCGTACCAAGGCACTGCCAGTGTCAAAACAGCGGCTGTCACATTGGATTGTGGAAGCGATCACATTGGCGTATGCTTCTAAGAATGAGGCCTGTACATGGGAAGTACACGCCCACTTTACAAGAAAAATGGCTTCGTCGTGGGCTTGGGCAGAAGGTATGTCGATTCAGGATATTTGTCTGGCAGCAGGATGGTCTTCACAAGACACTATATAATAGATAATTATAGTCAGCGGCTTTCTACATGCGTTCAAGCTGTTGTCGACCGTGGTAGGTGCACTGATTTTTCCTATGTAAATCAAGTGGTAAATGCTGTATATGTACGTGACTCCAGCAGTGCTGCGGCCAGTCCATGTGTGGTGATGTACTTTATTACTGTGCTTAGTCCCGCTCAGCTAGAGCTGGAGGGCGTTGGTTTCCCTGAGTGTTCTATGAACCTCGGTTCCCTGAAAGGAGTGAACGAGACACTGTGCACGCTGCTGTGTTGTAATCCTCAGAGTCTTGTACCCGTTCTAACAGTTGAAAGATTCTGAGGCAATGACGCTGGACGTCGACCTATATAGTGGGTGGCTCCGCCCCTAGCTCGAGCACTCGAGCGTCATTGGCCGGTAAGATTTACCGGCGTGATGCAATAAGGCTTCAGTATTTTGGGAGGAGGGGGATAACCCCAAGCGTAAGCTACGCAGTGTCTTGTTCCCTCCTTTCAGGGAACCCGAGGTTACGTACGTAACCAGAGACGTGCTGCACCTCGATAATGCGACTAAAACAGGAATACTCCACGTCTTAATTCGATTTGTTTACTTCGATTATGACTTTAGCCAGATTAAGGTAATCAAAAATCTCTGTTTACATGGTAGACCCTTAATCAGAGTATTGTCTTAATTATATTAATATTGGAGTATTGATGTCCATGTAAACGTAGTCAGCTTCACAGTCTTTGCCCATGTTTTTTCAAGGGCTACTGATCATGACAAAGGGGGAAAAAACGGCATCACTTTCATGAATGAGGACATTTATTTCAGGCAAATACAGCAAATAACCCTATGAACTTCATTCACGCCCATGACACTGATCTAAAAGGCTTTTTATTCATCTATCTGTGCATTTGTGCATGGTTTGCTAGTGTGTGTTCCACATAGTATTCTTTATTGCTTACTTTGGCTCCCTTAAGAGCTCAAATTATAATAACCTCTTGGCAGCTCAAATTAATCTTACAACACACAAACAATTGCTTAGGCTTCAACAGTCCACCTAGAGCTGATTCACTGAGTGTTTGCATTAAAGGGAAGCGAGGGGAAAGTGGTGTATCTGTGATGAAGGTACCCACTGGATGGGCCAATTAATCACAGAAAATCCTGCACACTGCACAAAATCACGTACAACAAACAGTCACATACACACTCATCTTTCCCATTTGCATGATTGATACACTGGTATAAATCAAATAAATAAATGTCTCTGTTATCAGCCCAATGGAATATGGATGATCAATCTTTTCCTAGATTGCAGTTCTGTCACCATGACGAAGAGGTGCCATGCAGATGCAACACCGCAAGGGTTCTCCAGAGTCATTCATTTGTACTCAAATAATGACCAACTAGCACAGAAAACCTGCACACTAGCTTTATAATTTCAACAACTGTTTTATTGTTAAATGTGTTTATTTTTGCTTTAGGTTATAATATGCACCAGGTACAAGCTTTTGTAGCAATTAATCAGAAGGTCCCTGATAAAGTAAAGAAAAATCTTTTGGAAAATCTTATTCAAAACAAATGTTCCAGGAATTTGTATTCATATTGATGTGATATATGGCTTTAAAAAACTGTTAAAATGTTAAATTCAAATGTTGTGTGAAATAAAAAGCAATATACAGGTTAACTGTCCCGGATTCAACCTGTTCAACCCTTCACTGCCGTCACTCTGCCACGGACTAATCATATGCACCTGTCACTCATCAAGGTCACTATTTAACCTGCTCTCACACTCACACTCATGGTCTGGCCTCGTATGTGTGTCCTATGCTGCAGACTTGCCACTAACCAATTCTTTCAATTATTCCAGCATGATCTCCCTGTGTCTGTGTGGGTCTCGTCATCTCGTCTGCCTCATCTTTCATCTCCTGTCTCCTCGTCAGCACGTCTGAGTATTGCTCCTTCTGTTTTCACCATGTTATCATTCAAGACTGTTCTGTTATTGCACCATTTGTGTTAAATAAACCCTGTCTTCCTGAGTTCATTTGTTATTACATATTTTCTTTCCATCATACATAGTTGGGATCTTTATTTACTTTTTACATTTTTAATAGATTTTAAAAGTTTCTCTTTTTTTTACTAATATCATAAAGTGTTCATTCAGAAATTTAAAGATTCTAAAATTTAAGGGAGTTATTGACCTTGACAGTCATAGTGAGCTGAGCTCTGCTTTGTGTACAGCGTTACTGGGGAAATCTCGCTCTCTACTCCAACAGTGCCTCCCGCTGGCAGAGAGAATGATTTAGCATATCTATATGACACCACAAATAGTGTAACTCTGAAATAAATTCAACTGTATACCAGTTTCACTGCAATTCATGTTATAGGGCCCTATTTTAATTTTCTAAGCGCATGTTCTAAAGCGCACGACGCAAGTGCACTCAGGGCATGTCCAAATCCACTTTTGCTAGTTTAACGATAAACGGTCGGCACATGGTCTAAATGGGTTGTCTCTATTCTCTTATTGTGTAATGGGTGTTTTTTGGGCGTAACGTGCAAATAGGTAGGCTAATTCTGATACACGCAATGACCATCCATTATGACATGTATTATAAATATGAACATTTTTATATTTATGTAGCTTACACAATAATATTCTTTTACCTTTTAATCCTTTAATTTTTAATAATTTGGCATGTTTGTGTGCTGCTGCGCATCCCTGTGTGTAATAAGCTAAGTGAACGTGTGTTGTGGACCGGCCCAGAGGCGTATTTTCTACTAACGCGCTCTTTGTATAACAAAAAAAAAATATTGCTCCATTGACTTTGGACCAGGTTTGAGTTGGTCTATTTTCAGTTCCTCAAAATAGCAATGCACCTGAACGATGCGCCTGAACACACCTCATTTTCAGACCAGCACGCCCATGGGTGCACAAATGGGCGCACAAATGGGCGCAAATGCATTTGCTATTTGTTATCAGGAGATTATGCCACAAAATGCATATATGCGTTTGTCTACCCCAGAGGGTTAAACAACGCGGCGCAGGACGGGAAAATGAGAACTGCGTCGGGCTGAAACTAGCAAAAACACTTGCACCGTGCCTTGTGCCGCATTGCGCCAGGTATATGATAGGGCCCTTTATGTTAGAATTAAAGAACCATAAACATAATACATATTACTGTTGCACTTATCTGTAGGCCTACATAGTAAATGCAGTTTTTTTATAAGTTGTTGTTTACATCCTATCTAAAACGTGACTTAGCCAAAACAACAACAACAACAACAACAATAACGTTACCACTTTAATATGTCTTGCAATATCCGTGCGTGCAAAGGTTCTGCACGATCCTCTTGTTCAATATTCTTGAGGTCTGAATTGATATAATGGCAATATTTACGAGCTTGCTGCCTTGGCAAGAGGCGGGGCAGTACTGAAACGCCATCTAAGTTGTTCGCCAATCACATTGCACTGGGTCAGCTAACCAAATCACAACACATTTAGATTTTCGGAAGGCGGGCCTTCATCAAACCCAGAACTAATCGAGCCGTTTGTGCCAGGCTGGGGAGAAAGGTATTGTAATAATGTAAATTATGTGAGAAATAATGCGATTTTCGAACCACCAAGCATGAGAGCATGTTCTAGTACACCCCCAAAACAAAATCAAGACTTTGTAAAAGAGCATAATAGGACCCCTTTAACTATGAGAGTTTCATGAAATAGTAAACTGTGTAGGATATCATACATAAATATAAGTGAATTGAATAGCCTACTGATTATCATTATTGCGACTTTTGTTTTGTGCAGTGCTTTTGTAGTCATTCAGCATCTATTTTCTCAGTGATGTAATTTGATTTATAAAATGAGACAAACCGCAGATCTAGATCGCTCCACAAATAAGCTCGTCTGTCCCATGTCATTTTCAACCGATTTATGAATAAGAACGGAAAATGGCCACTCCACTTCACATTATTGTCCAATGAAATTTGAACGTGAGCAGATCATGATTGGTTGGTGTATTATGAATCATGTAATATTATAAAATATATAATATATGGATTTTTAATTAAATCGACACACTAGCTTTGATTATTGATAAAAAAAAGTTTAAAACATTGTTTGGTTTATTTGTTTTTTTTCCTTTCTGTGGACCCACTCACTGAAAGAACCATATAGCCTATGCCTTGAGAGCCTAAGGTTTCTGAACAGACTGTGGAATATCAGTCAATCAAGCAAAATGTACGCAACCCATAGCAACGCCTCAGATTGACAGATATGTAAAAATAAACAGGAATTTTCAGATTTCTGAGCGATTATTTACCGTTTTCTACACATTGTCATGTTAATTAGAATTCAAATGCATTTTGTTTTATTGACCACAATATCATTGATATTTGTCTGAGAGGGGAACTTCTGAATAATTTTTAAAAAGGGCAGGGGCTTGAGCCCCCAAAGCATTTGCATGTGCAAAAGCAAATGCATTTAAGAAAAATAAAAGACATTTAAATCACCATTTTGCTACACCTTTGGCTCAGAATTCATTTTGAAATTCTCACTGCATTTTGCTACAATTATCACGCGGTATCACGATGAAAATGCCATCCTAAGTGTCCTACCCCTAAATCTAAATCCATTTAGGAAAAACAGTATTTAAATGATAATTTTGCTACAGTTTTTGCTTGGACATCTTAAACATATCTAATCAATTTGGGTAATACATTTTAATTTTAATTTTGCAACTTAAACTTTAAAATATGTTTTAATATGCATATTAAAACTAGTGTAGAAAATGGCCAATTTAAATTACATAATTGAATTTTCATTTTTATTTTGCACTAAATGTTGCACATATGTATGGGAAAATGTAAATTTAAATACAGAAATACATTGCCATTTTACATACTGCATTGCCATTTTGCATATTACATTTCAAACTGAATTTTGCTACACATATGCTTCCATAGAATATGTTTCATGGCAGAAATAAGCTTCCTTAAAATTCTAATTTAAATATAAAAGCATACGTATTAGGGAGTGTGCTATAAAAGTTAAGCTAGTTTAGGGAAGTAGAAAACTTCAGATAGTTTGAATCATGACATTGATCAGATCTTAGTGCCATTATTTAATATAGCTACAGTACAGAAGCTGTGGCATTTTTTTTTTTCTTCACTGGTTTCTTTACTGAGCACATCACTTTAAAATGGATGTCTTATGAATATTACTGCCCAATAAGCATCTCTGGATGGAAGACTAGAGAGGTAAGAGCTGACATCATCACAAAGCAACCTCTTTGAGATGTCATTTGTGTTGATGCTGCACTCCTAGGCTAAAAATACACCAATTATGCAGTCTTAACTTACAGGGTGAGACTGACCTTACAGAATGCAAGAAACTGCAATTCCCAGGTGGCCAGATTGTGACTAAGCCCTGAGGTATGAAGTTTTGTGTGGTAGCAGAGAAGACCTTTTTCAAACTTTCAAATGAATAAGTATCTGTGATTTTCTTGTGTTAGCATGTGTGTGTCTGTATTGTAGGGACTCTGTCTCACCTCCACAGCAGCCTTGGCTCGAACAAACTCCTCCTCTAATGAGTGTTGTCTCCCCAGTAATGTACCACCCAGCTGGGGCCTCTGCCGCTGCGCACACAGATGGTCACACACATGCAGACAAAGGTCAACCAGCAGTCGCTTTGTATCACCGTCTTTGTCCTCAGATCATGCTGAATAAGCAACCTTAAAGTTATGGCCAATATTAATTTTTAGTATGCAGTGGCCCCAAAAAGTATCTGGACACTGCAAATGAAAGACATCTGCAAATAAAAGATGCTAAAACTTTTTTCATAAATAATTTGTCAAGAACTAACAAAATTGAATTGCCATATTGGGATTTAAATTTATCTGAATTCAATGTGATGGTAACACTTTAAAATAAGGTTCATTAGTTAATATGAGTTAACAACATTAGTTAACATGAACTAAGAATGAACAATACTTCTACAGCATTTATTAATCTTAGTTAATGTTAATGTCAGCATTTACTAATGCATTATTAAAATCACAAGTTGTGTTTGTTAACATTAGTTAATGCCCTGTGAACTAATATGAACTAACAATGAAGAACTCTATTTTAATTAACTAACGTTAAGAAAGATTAATAAATAGTGTAATAAATGTATTGG